>CM053407.1:96559893-96721424 GCA_028644305.1 Xerus rutilus
CTTTGTGTGCCACTTGTGACTGTGCATAGACTTCACATCATTATTCATTGCTGTACTTGAACCATCTGCATATGTATTTCACATGGAGTTGAGAAATTTTGGATAGACAACTGAGTTTTTGAAGAACTGAGACATTGCTTGACTTGACTTTCTTATTTATTTATTTATCTATCTATCTATCTATTTATTTATTGTGGTGCTGAGCATTGAACTCAGGACCTTATGCATGCAAAGCAAGCACTCTACCAACTGAGCTATATCCTCAGCCCTTGACTTTCTTTTTAATAATTATGAGGATCCCAAATGGGATTCTCTGAGCCAGGCTTGAATACATCTCATTGATTGACTCATTCTTTGTTGTTGACAATTGCCAATGGTACTGTTGTGCACCTGGATTTTTCACTTTAAAATATCCTGGAAATTTCTCTGTAATTGTTTAGAGATTTGTTTAATTTTTCTTACAACTGAATAATACACTGTGTGTGAATATAACGTAAATGCAAGCAATACTTTAATACACAACCTTTGAGTTATTTCTTATCTTCTGCATTGTAAACCTTAACAAAGCATAACTAACCTTGTTCATACAGTGCTTCATATTTATAGGATTCACCATCAGGGTAGATTCCAGAATCATGACTTCTAGTTCTGGGAGTGGATCAGTGTGCATGTATTCATGGGTATGAGTGCAGATGTTGCCAAGATATTGTCTAGGAGGTCTAGCCCATCATATAACATATGACCATGTCTGTTTCATTGCAGTTTCATCTTGAGATTTTTTTCAGATTCAGGCAGTTTTGCTGATTTAATGGATGAGAAGTGGATCTAAATGCAATTTTCAGTTTTATTTCTCTCCCTATATTTGTTTTGAATATATTTGACATCTTAGGAATCTGTTTCCTTTCCAGAGATTTGTTAATTACTAATCTATATAGAAGGAGAAACTAAGAAACTAAGCAGAGCATTGATAACAGTCTTACTAGAGCTTTTAAAAATCTCATGGTTCTAAGAAGACAAAATTAGATTTTAGTACTAACCTGGTGAAGAAATGCCCTGGCACATAGCTAAAACTCAGGATCCCTGGAGGACTTTGCCTACTGAGTGGGGATAAAACAGAGGTAGCCTTTAGAAATATGAAAACTAACCTCAGACCAAGACAGTCCCCCATAGGTTCAAGGCTCTCTGCTTTGATGTTGGTTATAAAGAATGCTTTTGGAGGAAGATAATATTCTTCAGAGCCAGTACAATAATTTAGTTGGGGAACAGAGAACATCACATTTTTTATTGTCAGCCAGTAACCAGTGAGCACTATGTATTTTTCATATACAATGTCTGGTATTTCAAAAATGTCTAGAGGCAGGACCATAATGAAGATTCTACAACAGAATGAAACCCAATGGTGATTCAAATATGACATCAGATAGAGATTTCAAAATAACTAAATAATATGTAAGAAATATAGTATAAAAAGGTAGTTTAAGCTGGGCGTGGTGGTACGTGCCTGTAATCCCAGCACTTTGGGAGGCTGAGATGAGAATCGTGAGTTCAAAGCCAGCCTTAGCAATAGTGAGGCGCTAAGCAACTCAGTGAGACCCTATCTCTAAATAAAACACAAAAATAGGGCTGGGGATGTGGCTCAGTGGTTGAGTACACCTGACTTCAATCCCTGGTACAAAATTTTAAAAAGGTAGTTTATTTAGATATCTGAGATCTGTAAAAGAAAATGAGAATTCTACCTGGATGTGGTGGCATATTCCTGTAATCTCAGCAACTTGGTAGGCTGAAGCAGGAGGATCACAAGTTCAAAGTCAGCCTTAGCAACTTAGGGAGGTCCTAAGCAACCTAGAGAAACCCTGTCTCCAAAATAAAAAATAAAAAGGGCTGGGGATATTGCTCAGTGGTTAAGCACCCCTGGGTTCAATCCCCAGTATCCTCCTCCAAAAAAGGTGAATTATAGAATGTAATCATATAATAGCTGAAATTTGAAACAAAGAAAATGGTTTTTATATGATATTAAAAAAAGATGAAGAGAAAATTAAAGAACTAATAAATAGGGCATTGGAAAACAGAAGCTTGCAAAATGCAAAAAAAAAAAGAGTATGAAATGAACATCATTAAGATATTCACAAAAAGTGTAATTAGAGTCTCAGATGGCAGAGGCAATATCTGACGAGATGAAGACTGAGAGCTTTCCAAAACTGCAGATAGATATCAGCTCACAGATTTAAGAATTTTTGTAGAACCCATGACAGATTGAAAACAAAACAATAAGACAAACAAGACATGAGGTATATCAAATAAAAAATGCTAAAAACAAAAGTGAAAGAGAAGATTTTATAAAGAGAAAGAAAAAAATTATTATTATTATTTTTTGTACTCCTGATAATTGCCATTCTGACTGGAGATGAAATCTCAATGTAGTTTTGATTTGCATTTTCCTGATTGCTAGGGGTGCTGAATTTTTTTTTTTTTATTAAATATCTTGGCCATTGCATTTCTTCTTTTGAGAAGTGTCTGTTCAGTTATTTTGCTCATTTATTAAATGGGTTATTTGTTTTTTTAATGTTAAGTGTTTTTTAGGAGAGGGTACTGAGGATTGATTTCAGAGGCACTTGGCCACTGAGCCACATCCCCAACGCTTTTTGTATTTTATTTAGAGACAGGGTCTCACTGAGTTGTTTAGTGCCTCACTTTTGGCTTTGAACTCTTGATCCTCCTGCCTGAGCATCTGGAGCCTCTGGGATTACAGGTGTGTGCCATCATGCCCAGCTCATGTTAAGTTTGTCGGGTATTTAAATATTCTGGATATTAATCTCCTATCAGAGGAGCACCTGCAAAGATTCCCCATTCTGCAGTCTCTTTACATGCTCTTATTTTCTTTGCAGAGGTGGAAGCTTTCAAATTTGATGCCATCTCATTTATTGATTCTTGGTTTTATTTCTTGTGCTATAGGAGTCTTATTAAGGAAGTTGGTGACTGTGCGATATGTTGGAGTTTTGGGTCTATATTTTCTTCTAGTATATGCAAATTGGTAGTTATACATGATGGATTTTTACTCAGTCATAAAGAAGAATGAAATTCTGGCATTTGCTAGTAAATGGATGAAACTGGAGAAGATCATGCTAAGGGAAATAAACCAGACTCAGAAAGTCAAGGATAGAATGTGTTCTCTCATATGAATAAATAAAAATAAGGAAGAAAAGTGTGGAGGATTATCCTGTGAAAATAGAAGGGAGATCAGCTAAGAAGAGGAAGGGCATTGAGAAAACAAGAGCACTGAGGGGAGAAATGAGAGGAAGAGTGGAATGAAATTGGCCAAGTTATGACACATACATGTATGAATAGACCACAGTTTCACCTTTATAAAGTACTAATTTAAAAAACTATAGATAATCAAGCTGGGCACAGTGGTGCACACCTATAATCCCAGCACTTTGGGAGGCTGAGACAGGAGAATCGTGAGTTCAAAACCAGCCTCAGCCTCAGCCTGAGCCAGCCTCAGTGAACAACTCAGTGAGACCCTATCTCTAAATAAAACACAAAAATAGGGCTGGGGATGTGGCTCAGTGGTTGAGTATGAAGGAAGACCAGTAGAGTAGAGAAAGGGAAAGAGGGGGAGAAAAGAAGAGAGAGAAAGTAGAAGTTCTGGAGAGTGAGGTAGAGCCAAATATATACCATGCCTTTATGATTATTTCAAAATGAACCCCAATATTATGTATAACTCTAATGCACTAATAAAAACATAAAATTCTAGCATTTGAAATAGGTACATTTTTCTATTTTATTCCATACATTTATTGGAATTGAGTTTTAAAAGCATTTTTGTCTGAGAACTTATCATGTGTCTGACATTGTGCTAGTTACTGGAGGTTTATAAAAGTTTAAAATTTTTTTTATACTCATGAAGCTGGCAGTCTTTCAAAAGAATCATTAAAGTAGGGGAAAATAACTACAATACAGTATGTGAAGAGCTTATAGTAGAAGACCTAAAGAGCGCTGCAGAGAAACTGGTCAAGGTTCATCCTAGGGAATGGGATGTTCTTCACTGACTATTAAGGTATTTGAGAGAAAGATTAAGGCACAGAAGAGAGGTATCAGGTGAATGAGGGCTTTGTGTTTAGTGGTGGGTACAAAGCAGGCAGAGAGAGAGAGAAACATGTACCAAGGCAGACAGGTGTTAAATTGTGGTTTAGGGTGATGGCAAGAAATTCAATGTCTTCATACATGCTCTGAGCATGGACACATGGCAGGGAATGATGCTGAATAGAAATACCATAGTCTTATCTTAAATGATCTTAAAGAAGAGAGTAATACAGTTTTTGCATTATAGAAACGTGACACTGAATCTTGTATGCGAAATATAAGTCTAGAACCAAGAACCAACAATGAGGTAGATTCAGCTGTAAAATGAAACTATGGTGGGAGCCAGAATGGTGGACATCTGCCCAAGAACTAGAGACGTCTTAATGTTATCTCACTTTATCTTTATGATAACTCTAGGTGTATTATCATTATTATTATACAGGTGCAAAGCTTAAGCCCTGAGCTTAGTTATGCTTAGGTATGTAATACATTCAACTTTATTTGTTCTTTGCATTTATTCTCAAAATGTTTTGAATCTCCTTCCACTAGTCCTGGAGATGAAATTTCAGTAAATTGAGTAATTTCAAGTAAGTGAACTCCTTTCCATTCTCCATCACAGCCATTAGCAGAGGATATGCTTAAGGTTTACGTAGCTGGTATTGTTAAGGGTACAGGGACATTATCATCTTTATTTTGGAGCTGAAATTCTCTTAGTTATCCTGGCTCCTTTTCAGTTCCTGAGAGGTGATGCCCAGATGTCACATCTAGACCATTATCTCTTCTGCATGAATCTCAGCTTTAATACCTTCAAAGCCAATATTTGCATGTTTTATTTTATACTTTACCTTGTTTTGTAAAGGCATTTCCATGAAGTAAGCCTTAGCTCGTGATCTAGTTGTTGAATAGCTATGGCTATCGGGTACATGGAAGTCTGCAAATCATGTGTCAGTTAATTTTAAAAAATTTTATACTGATACATTTCATCCCCATATTTTCGTGTGAGGAGGCACCCCTTATCAAAATACGTCAGGCAGGAAGAGCTGTGGGGAAGTGAGAGGACACATTTGAGAAGGAGTTGATATTTAGATTTCGCTTTGGAACATATGTGGTTGGGGAAAAGGGATCTGCCTCGAACAAGAAGCTAATATCAATAGAAAGCCAGGCTGTAAAAAATACATAAACAAGCAATTCAAACAAATTGCCTTTTCAGAAGCAAAATGGAAGGGTGAGGAACTGTGTAAGTTGATAATTATGTTGCTATGGTTACTTTTCCTGATTGGAACAATGCTGTTGAAAAGTTGGTCATTTTAAATCGACTTCAGGTAACAATTTATTGGGGAAAGGAAATTGTTTTGCATCCAGGTGTATATTTTAAATCATTATCTCTATTGCATTTTGGCATAGGTAATGCAAATCATAACTAGAAATTAGTTATTTAGCGTTTTAGAGTTCTTAAAAGTAAATATATATTTACACTTCAAGGAATACTGGATGGTTCCTTCCTGTTTTAAATATTTAGAGGATCATTATGGAGATAGTAATGAAAATGTCGTAAGGTTAGGAGTTGAGTAGAACCATGGCAATATCATGATACCACTGCTCGTTGAGCATGCAGCTAAGACTGAGCTAATTAAACTCTTTGAACTCTAATGTTTTAATTTAGGAAGCACTGTAACAATCTTTTGCCTACTATAGGATGTGCAGTAATCTACTGGAATTCTTTTTTTCATTATTTTAGAGTGTAATTCTTGCAGCACACAAATTAACTTGCATTTCTATGTGTAAATGTATATTTTTGAGCCCTTTCTTTGCATATGGCACACTACAAACACTGGGGGAGAATTGATGTTGTGTTCTTGCTTTCAAGTGGGAGAAACAAGACAGAGGATCAGTGCTATGCAAAGCCACATTAAAGCCTGAGGCCAAATAAAATTCAATTATACTGATTCTATCTCCTTTTAAAAGTTTTGCATTTTTTTTTTTTACTGTGATGGTTATTTTCAATCCATTTGTCTGGGCCATGAGGTGTTAAGATGTGTGGTCAATCAGCTCTCTGGGAATTTCAAATTTGGATGATATTAACATTTAAATTGGTAGATTGAGTATGGAATATTGTGAGTGGGCTTCATTCAATCAGCTGAAGTGTTGATTAGAACAAAAAGGATAAGTTTTCAGGCTGGTAAGTCCTCATTTTTCCTTCCTTTGGACTTGTACCGAAACATTGGTTATCCCTGGGTCTTGATCCTGATGGCCTTTGGACTGGAACTTACACTATCAGTTGTCCTGGTTCTCAGGCTTTTTGATACAGACTGCAACTATACTATCAGGAATTTTGGCATATCCTGGGACTAATTACTCCCATAATAATGCGAAAAATTTCCATTTAATCCTCCATATAACCTCTCTTGTATATGTGTAGATACATTACACACATACACACACATTTATGTAATGTGTATAATGTGGATATATATTATGTATATGTATTCATTCTATTAGTTTTATTTCTTAGAAGAAACTGAATGCATTTCCATGGATTTTTGCATTGATATTGATTTTAAGAAATATTATATAACCTTCCTTAATGAATTTTTCAATGTTTTCTGAAATTTTTTAGTGGGTTATTGTCTCACTCATTAGTCCTGACCTCCTTTCAATTCTATCAAATTGTCTATTTAGAAACTAAGAAACTTTCTTTGCCTTCTTCCTGCTCCCCACTCTTCTTAAAATTCTTCATGTCATGTCTGTCAAATCCATTCACTCCTTCCCCACTGCCAATGTCTCTGAATCTCACCCAAACCAGTTTGGTTTATTTTCCTTTAAACATGTAATCCTTCAATTCATTCTCCACACCCTTTTAAGGGTTATCTTTCTAAAATACTATTCTAAAAGTATGAATAGTCTGCAGAACATGCCTTCCTTACTCACCATTTTCAATCTTCTTAGCTCTGTGCATAATTTATGCTTCTAACTTTGTTTTATACCTATTGTTCTTCTTTTTTTAATATTCAGAATTGATTTGAGGTTTTCAGAGGGTGTCCAAGATAAACCTCAGGTACAGTAATGTGCTGGAAGAACTCAGGAACTATTATATTTGTGATTTATTAGTGAAAAGATGCAGATTAAAATCAGCAAGGGAAGAAGGTGCCTGATAGAAGAGTGTAGCAGAGGAAAGCAGCTCAGATATGACAGCCACGGAACTGAGAGCTATGTCTTTGTTTCAATTCAAGTACCATGCTGTTTTAATTATTGTTGCATTGTAATATAATTAAAATGAGGCAATTTTTTTTACTGTAAACACTTTTTTCTTTATTTTTAATTTATTTCCCATTTTGTATTTAGACAAAATATAGTTTGCCGAGCTTTTTGATTTGCCTGCATTTTGATTTGAATATTTAGTCAAGCAATTGAGATAAAAATCAGCAGAAAGTCCTCACCTGTCAGTAATTTTAAAAAGTAGATTTAATTCTTCAATAAAAAGATACTGAATGGTTGAATGGAATTTAAATAAAAAGACCCAACAATATGCTGCCTGCAAGAGACTCACTTCACCTTTAAAGATATATATATATATAAAGATATATATATATATCTTTAAAGGTGAAGTGAGTCTTTCAGTATATATATATATATACTGAAAGTAAAGGGATGAAATAAGATATTCCAGCCAGTGGAAACCAAAGAGAGGATGAGTAACTATATTTAAATTGGATAAAATGGACTTTAAATAATAATAATAAAAATACCTAATCCTAATTTCTTGCATGACCAGTTAATTATTCTCCTCCAGTTTAACATGTTAGATGTTCTTAGAATTCAGGTAATATTTAAGTGTATGATTTACGATACAGAAAGGTAATATAATGTACTATAGGAATATGGGTCTCGGAGTCTGATAAACCAATGTTAATATTACAGACCTATCATACACCAGCTGTGTGAGACAGTGGGGAAATTGCCTATATGAGGTTAGAAGAAAAATTTTTAGTTGTATGTTTTAAACACACACACATATACACAAACACACTCTCTCTCTCTCTCTCTCTCGCTCTCCACACACACTCCTAATTTCAGTTGAACTGCAGTACATGTACATGGTATATTTCTCTATTTATTTTAGTATTTATACCTATTATTCTTGATAATACCCAGTTACCTCAAATTACATGAGAGGCCTCAGTGAGAGCAAACAGGCCATGTTCATTAGCTACCAGCTCTTCCCATAGAACAGCTTTTCCTTCTAGGTGTCTGAAGAACCCCACTTGCTTCTCCTCATGCTCCCTGTTACCATTTCAAATTTGCTCTTAGTCCCCCTACTTTGAAAAGTTAGATCTCTCTTCTTTTGTGCTCTCGTGGCACAAAAATTATCATCTTAAAAATAACAGGATTTCCCACTGAAATTTTAATTATATTCATAGAAATTCCTCTTTCCCTCTGCACTGTTGGGGAAGGAAAAAGCACATCTTCCTCATCTATGAATCTTTTATTTCTATCTCAGTGTCCTGCCTGTAGGAGATTGCCTGATGAGTAAATGAATATCATGAGGTAGGAAGTCATACCTGCTATGAAAGAGATATGGATATAAAAGATTCTGATGATGCAAATAATAGGCTGAATGGAAGGGCAAACCCTTGGAAATTAGAAGTCTCCAGGAGCTTGGTGCCTGAAATTTGTCATGTCTAGTGCCAAATGACAGTGATATATTTGAGACTACATTGCCAAGCTTTTTATACAGTGTTAAAACAAGAAGAAAGAGATTCACACCATTTGCTTTGTATGCAATAAATGTATATAAATTCAAGTGGGAAGATATAAAAAGCAGTGTTTAAAAGAATGAGAAACTTAAAAAACTTTTAGCCAATTGGCATGGAATCCTAACTTCTTTATTTTGCATTTATTGTACTTTGTTCCAAGAAACTGAAATCTCTGGAGCTCTATTCATCTGAGCACTGGACTTGATCACCATTACTTCATTTTAGCCTTCCACAATTTTTCTACCTGGATCTCTCTTAATTACCCTACAATATTTTGCATACAATGACTGCTTCCAGCCAGTACCTAGTTTCTGCCTGTTTGAGAGGTATTTTCAATAATGGTTCCTTAGTTCTTTTCTTAGAATCCGAGTATGAGTTTTTTCCCATAACTCCCTGTGTGGCTTTATGTTATTTGGGAGCCTTTGGGAGCAATGCATCTCTTCCAAGGATACTAAATTCCAATCAAAGTAAATGCAACACTGCTGGTCTGTGTTCCATGTTTCATTTTACATATAAATCCTGAACAACTACTGAATAATCACAGCTTTGGGCCAAAAACCCTGCATCTTCATGTTTCCTGGTTGGATTCCACTCATTTAAAAGTTCCACTTCTTAAAGAGATGAAAGACTTCACATTTGTTTTGTTTTTTTCTCAATGAAATTTTGTATACTGGATCTGGGATTTCTTGAGAATAGAAAATGATGATTGATCCAGATTTTTCTTTAAGAAGCACCTTATTGAGTGGAAGTGTTTGAAAACATTGCTTTCCTGGCCTCTTTTGCTTCCAAGTCCTGTGACTAAAATCTCCATAGTCAGCACAGCATATATTCATTTAAAATATGAGCTTTTGCACAGTGGGGGAGCTGTTTCATTTTCCTCTATCCTTTCATACTTTAGGCTAATACTTTTCATTTGCATAACTCTTAGCTTTTATATTCTAGTTAAGTTATGAAGAATTATTCCCAAATAATACAGCAAAGAGACTATAGGTCGCACAGAAGAAAAGAAATTATAGAAAACTATAATTAGAATTTATATCATATGATTCCAAGTATGATATTCCTCATAAAACATCTCTCTCAGGGACATAGGAAATTTGAAGTTTAAAATATTAGTTTCTCAGCTTTAAATATTTGTTGATTGAAATCACCAAATTGGTTTCTACCACAAATATTGATTTTTTCTTTGAAATAAGTTGTAGTTTTAGGTCCTCTTTGAAAACCCTGGGAAATGATGCATTAATATTGTTGATGTAATCTCCTTGGAAAAATATTAGTAGAATAAAGGGCTGGACTGTCTTCTAGGGGTGCCTTGGAGAGACTTAAGCACAATGGGTCAGCCCAGAGATGCACTGGCTGCATTTGAGTGGTCCAGAGGAAAGGCTGCTCTTCATCTTCAGAACTTCAACTGCAGTGCTCAAACTCTCCTTGAAGTGGGCGACCCTTTCTTTCATTCCTTATACCCATGTTCCCTCAACTTTTCCTGTGGACACTTCTGCTACATGTCTTTTCTTTGGGAAGTAGCACCAATATCTGCAATGCTATCCTTATTCATGGATTAAAACCCAGCTAAAACCTCCAGCAGTGGAACATTCCTCAACCCCTCAGTAGTATCTGCTACTTTGAAATATCAATTTTGTACTCCAAGGCTCAGAGAAGATTCCCTTTCTTATTCCCATTGTCTTCTCCATTTGCAGAGGCCTGAGCTGACCATGGCAAGATGGCAGTGTTATTTAATTACCTCTGTCTTTACAGGTTGACTCCAAGAGTATTCTGTAGCTGCTCAGCAACTAGCTTCTAACTGAACAAGAGCAATATTACCTTGTCATAGAATTTGAAAATAAGTATTTCTCCATTTTATCATCATCTGTGAGTGTTCACTGACTGCTTACTCGGTCATAATTTTTGACCAGAAACATATGCCAAAGCTCAGCTCTGATATTCAGAAACCAAAGGTTTTATTAAGATGAGAAATATATTCCATAATAACTATGCCTTCAGGCAGCCTAAACTTCTCATCATAGATACAGCTAAGATTCTACCAGTTCCTACTCTTTTAATAGAATTAGGTGTTACCAATAAGCGAATGTTAGAGCCAGTAAATTCTGAACTCTTGTAGGAAAATTTCCTAAGGGTGCATGCCATGAGATTTTTGAACTACCCCCATATTCAATATACACAGAGGTTAATAGAATATTTTCTTTTTAAAATTGAGGTTATAATGCTTGCCCCTTAAAAGCTTTGTTTTTTTGTCAAAAACTGTTAGGACTTGCAGATTTGTAGTATTAAAAATAATAATTCCGAGGAAAGTAATAGTTATTATTTCACACAAAAGTGAAGATTTGGTTCAAGTGAATATATAAGAAAGACTTTTCTGAGGATTTGTATTCCAGAGATGACACAGGCCTTTGGCTTTGTGAGTTACCTTGGGTGGATCACTGGGTCACTGGATCATTCTTCACAACTTAAAGTCTTTGTTATCTGTGTGCTTGTGATTTTAAATCTATTTTTCAAGTCAAGATATATGTTTTTTTTTCAATTAGTGTATTGTAGTTATGCAGAATATTGGTTTCATTATGACATATTTGAACACGTATATAGCATATTTTGATCCTATTCATTCCTCATTAGTGCCCTTGCCTTACCTCCCCTGTTCCTGACCTCTTTATTCTTCTCTAACAGTCTCCCTCCTACTTTAATGTCCATCCTGCCCGCCAGATCCCACGTATAAGGGAAAACATGTGATACTTGTCATTCTGAGTCTGGGTCATTTCACTTAACCAGATAATCTCAAGTTCTATCCATTTTCCTACAAATTCATAATTTTATTCTTGCCCAGATATTTTTTGAACATGAGACTGTCTTAGTTAACCCAAGATGCTCTAGGAATTTACCAAAGACTTAAACAACAACTATTCATTCCTAAGTTTTTGGCGGGGAGGGTACCAGGGATTGAACTAAGGGGCACTAGATCACTGAGTTACATCCCCAGCCCTATTTTGTATTTTATTTAGAGACAGGGTCTCACTGAGTTGCTTAGCACCTTGCTTTTGCTGGGGTTGGCTTTGAACTCATGATTTTCCTATCTCAGCCTCCCAAGCTGCTGGGATTACAGGTGTGTGCCACTGCACCTGACTCATTTTTATAGCTCTGAAAGTCTGGAGTGTCTAAGAGCAAGGGACTAGCAGATTTGGTGTCTTGTTAGACTCTGCCTTTTGTTTTGTTGATGGCTGATTTCTTATTGTCTGAGTACATGAGAGAGAGAGAGAAAGGGTGAGAGGAGGAAAGCTATGGGAACTTGCTCTCAAATCTCTTCCTATGAACACACTGGTGCATTCACCAGGGTTCCACCTTCATGACCTAATCACTCTAGAAGCCTGACCTCCTAAACCATCACACTGGCTTCATTATGTGCATTTGTAGGAGTCATGAACATTCAGTTCACAGAACTAACTTCATACTTATCCATAGCCAGCATTCCAAGAGATAATTTCATTGAAAAGTTTCTCTTCATGCTCATTTAAATGACTGAGCTCACATCCAGTTGTCAGACCCTTTCTCTTTTCTTCACCATGATCATGTTGCTTCCTTTAATTTAGGTACTGAGCAAAAATATTGATGATTTTCCATCTACTACTCACTTTCTTATCTCTCAATTTGTTCACAAATTCCTGCCAGCTATATCACATAAGGGTCTCTGGAGAGTACCATCTCTTTTCACAAAAACCTACAACCTTGGTTCAGGCCTTTATTTTTGTCTTACCTCAATATTTTCTTTTTTCTTTCCTTTGAATCTATTGCCCATGATGCTAAGTGATTTTCCTAAAACAAAGGAAAAAATCTTCTTTTTTATTTTCTTTAAAATTTCTCTATTGTTTATTTTATTTTTCCCTTTCATGACATTTTTTTTTTTGTACTGGGGATTGAACCCAGGAGCACTTTACCACTGGGCTACATCCCAGCCCTTTTTATTTTATTTTGAGACAGATTCTCACCAAGTTGCTTAAGTCTTCACTAAGTTTCCAAGGCTGGCCTTGAGCTTGTGATCCTCCTGCCTGAGACTCCTAAATCTCTGGGATTATAGGCACCAGGTTATGACATATTTTTCACTGTGGTAAAATACATGTAACAAAATTTATCCTCAACCATATTAAATAGCATTAAGTTTATTCATATTATTTTGGAAATATCCATCATCCATTTCCAGAATTATTCTCATCTTTCAAAACTGAAATTGTGTGCCAATTAAACAATTCCCCATTTATCCCTTCCCTCAGCATTCAACTTTCTGTCTCTGTAACTTTGATGCCTAGATGCCTCATGTAAGTAGAAATTATAACATTTATCTCCCAGTAGGTGGCTCATTTCATGTTCAGGGTTCACCCATAGTTGCAGCATATTGCTATGGTTTGAATGTGTTTCTTCCCAAATTTACATGCTGCCAAGTGAGGGCATTCAAAGGTGATTAGGCCTCTGCTCTTGTGACTGGAATTAGTTATCTTTGTCAGTAGATGGAGGGAGTTTATGAAGAAGCAGCACTTCTTCCCTCCATAGGATGCAAGTCAGGAATAATGCGCCATTTTGGAAGCAGAGAGTGGCTCCCTCCAGACACTGACACTGCTGGAATCTTGATCTTGGATTTCCCAGCCTCCAGAATGGAAAGAAAGGCATTTCTATTCATTATAAAGTACCCAAATCATGTCACACATCTACATATAATTTTGCTTGCCAGTGTCCACCAATGCATACTAAGGTTGCTTCCATATTTTGGCGATTATGAATAATGTTGTTACTAACATGAATGCACAAGATATGTATGCAAGTCCTTGCTTTCCTTTTTTTTTTTTTTTTGGTAGTGGGGATTGAACTCTCAGGGGTACTCCACCACTGAGCCACATACCCAGTCTTATTTTGTGTTTTATGTAGAGACAGGGTCTCACTGAGTTGCTTAGCACCTTGCCATTTGCTGAGGCTGGCTTTGAACTCGCGATTCTCCTGTCTCAGCCTCCCAAAGTGCTGGGATTACAGTCCTGCGTCACGGCACCTGGCGGCTTTCCTTTCTTTTCAGTGTATAGCCAAAAGTAGAATTATTGGACTATATTATATATTTAATTCTTTTTAGGACTGCTAGACTACTTTTGCAGCTGCTATACTGTTTTATATTTCCACCAAGAGAGCACAGGGGTCTAATTTATTCACATCACTAACACTTATTATGTTCTGTTTTAAAAATATTTCTTTCTTCATTTATAGTAAGCATCCTAAAGTGTATGAGGTGGTATGTCTTTACGGTTTGCTTTGTCTTTTTGATTGGTGATCTGGAAAGTTCTTAATGTGCCAACCAGCCATTTGTGTATCTATTCAGAGAAATTTCCCTTTGAGACTTTTTCCATCTTTGAATATTTTTCTTGTTGATGCTCACTTGTAAGAGTTCTTCATATGGTTCTGGATATTAATTACTCATTAAATATATGATTTACTAATGTTTTCTCCCATTATATGGATTAAATTTTTTACTGTATTTATAAAGGGGGTATGGTATCCTAAAGGTATTATGGTTTGGATGTGAGGTGTCTCCCAAAAGCTCATGTGTAGGACAATGCAAGGTTTAGAGGAGAAATGATAGGGTTATGAGAGCCTTAACCCAACTAGTAAATTAATCCCTTGAAGGGATCGATTGAGTGGTAACTGAAGGTGGGTTGGGTATAGCTGGAGGAGACAGGTCTTTGGGCATGACTCTGGGGTATTTATTTTGTATCTGGTGAGTGGAGTCTTTCTCTGTGTTGCCTGATCATCCTGTGAGCTGCTTCCCTCCCCCACACTCTTCCACCATGATGTTTTGCCTCACCTTGAGCCCTGAGGAAGGGAGCCTTCTGTCTAAGGATTGAGACCTCTGAAACTGTGAGTACCCCAAATAAACCTGTCCTCTTCTAAAGCCTTTTAGTGACAGCAGCAAAAATACTGACATTTGGATTTTTCAAATGCACAAACTATTTACTTTCTTCAAGTCCAATTTGTCTTTTTAAAATTTTATTTCCTTTGCCTTTAATGTCATATCCAAGAAATCATTGCAAAAACCAATATCATGAAGCTTGTTTTCCTTTAGTTTTATAATTTTAATCATTACATTAGGGTTCATTTTTAATATAGTGTTTCATATAGGTCCAACTTCTTCATTTTCAGGCGAATGTACAATTTTTCCAGCACCATTGGCTGAAAAAAAACAGCTTTCCCTGTTAAATAGTCTTGGAACTTTTGTTGAAACTCATTTGGAAAAAAATACACATAAGGGTTTTTTTCTGGGACCTCTTTTTTTTTGTTGTTCAACTGGTCTCTGTGTCTACCTCGATGTCAGGACCATATTGTTTTGATTACTACAGTTTGTAGAAAATTTTGAAATTACCATATGTTTGTATTCCAGCTTTTATTTTTCCCAATATTTACTTGGCTATTCAGGGATCCTTGAGATTCTATGTGAATTTTAGGATGAGTTTTTCTATCTAAAAAGAGTCCTTGGAATTTTAATAGTGATGGCCCTAAATTTGTACAACAATTTGGGTTACAATGACATCTTAATAGTATTGAGTTTGAATTTAAGAGAATGAATATATTTTAATTTATTTCTTTTCAAATTTCAGCAATGACTTTTTTAGTTTTTATATTTATTTACTAATTTATTTTTAATTTATTTATTCTAATTAGGTAAAATGACAGAAAAGTGCACTTTGATTCATTGTACACAAATGGAACACAACTTTAGGTTTCTCTGGTTGTACATGATGTAGAGTTGCACCATATGTGTAGTCATACATGAACATAGGGCAATGATGTCCATCTCATTTCACCATCTTTCCTGACTCCATGTCCCTTCTCCTCCCTTCCCTCCCTTTGACCAAATTTCCTCCATTCTTCCCATGCCCTCTCCCCCATTATGAATCAGTATGAACTTATCAGAGAGCACATTAAGCCTTTGAGTTTTTGGAATTGACTTACTTTGTTTAGCATGATATTCTCCAGCTCCATCCATTTACCTGCAATGCCATAATTTTATTCTCTTTTAATGCTGAGTGATATTCCATTGTGTGTATATACCACAGTTTCTTTATCCATTCATCTATTGAAGGGCATTTAGGTTGGCTATTGTGAATTGAGCTGCCATAAACATTAAAGTGGCTGCCTTATGTAGTATGCTCTTTTTAAGTCCTTTGCATATATACGAAGAAGTGGGATGGCTGGGTCTAATGGTGGTTCCATTCCAAGTTTACTAAGAAATCTCCATACTGCTTTCCAGATGGGTTGCACCAATTTGCAATCCTACCAACAATGTATGAGTGTGCCTTTTCCCCCACATTGTCGCCAACACTTGTTTGTATTCTTGAGGACTGCCATTCTGACTGCCATGGGATGAAATCTTAGTTTTGATTTGATTTGCTTTGGCTAATTGCTAGAGATGTTGAACATGTTTTCATATATTTGTTGATTGATTGTATATCTTCTTCTGAGAAGTGTCTGTTCAGCTCCTTAGCCCATTTATTGATTGGGTTGTTTGTATTTTTGGTGTTAAGTTTTTTGAGTTCTTTATATATTCTGGAGATTAGTGCTCTAATGTGCATGTGGCAAAAATTTGCTCCCAAAATGTAGGCCCTCTCTTCATCTCATTGATAGTTTCCTTTGCTGAGAAGAAGCTTTTAAGTTTGAATCCATCTCATTTATTGATTCTTGATTTTATTTCTTGCACTTTAGGAGTCTTGTTAAGGAAGTTGGGCCTAATTCAACTTGATACAGGTTTAGGCCTACTTTCTCCTCAATTAGGCGCAGGGCCTCCAGGTCCTTGATCCAGTTTGAATGTTGTGCATGGTGAGAGATAGGGGTTTAGTTTCATTTTGTTGCATATGGATTTCCAGTTTTCCCAGCACCATTTGTTGAAGAAGCTATCTTTTCTTCAATGTATGTTTTTGGTACCTTTGTCTAGTGTAAGATAAATATATTTATTTAGTATCTGTGCCTTCTATTCTGTACCATTGTTCTATATGTCTATTTTGTTGCCAATACCATGCTGTTCTTGTTACTATAGCTTTGTAGTATAGTACAAAGATTTATTGGGTATAGCTGGAGGTCCTGATCTTATATCTTTATAGTTTAAGGTCTGGTATTGTGATGCCTCCTGCTTCACTCTTCTTACTAAGGATTGCTTTGGTTATTCTGGGTCTCTTATTTTTCCAATTGAATTTTAGGATAGCTTTTTCTGTTTCTATGAGGAATAACATTAGAAATTTTAATTGGATTGTGTTAAATCTGTATAGCACTTTGGGTAGTATGGCAATTTTGATGATATTGATTCTGCTTATTCAAGAGCATGAGAAATCTTTCCATCTTCTAAGATCTTCAGTTTTTTTCTTTAGTGTCCTGTAGTTTTCATCGTAGAGGTCTTTCAACTCTTTTGTTAAATTGATTCCTCAATATTTTATTATTTTTTTGAAGCTATTGTGAATGGGGTAGTTTTCCTAATTACTCTTTCATCAAATGTATTCAAATACATTTGATTTATGAGTATTGATTGTATATCCTACTACTTTGCTGAATTTATTTATTTATTTTAAAATTTTCTTTAGTTGTAGATTGATACAATACCTTTATTGTACTCATTTATTTTTATGTGGTGCTGAGGATCGAACCCAGTGACTCACATGTGCTAGGTGAGCACTCTGCCACTGAGCCACAATCCCAGCCCTCATTTATTAATTCTAGAAGTTTTTCTGGTTGAATATTTTGGATCTTCTAAGTATAGAATCATGTCACTGGCAAATAATGATGGTTTGAGTTCTTTTCCTATTTGTATCCCTTTAATTTCTTTTATCTAATGGTTCTGGCTATAGTTTCAAGAACCATGTTGAATAACAGTGGTGAAAGAGGGCATCCCTGTCTGTTCCCCATTTTTACAGGGAATGCTTCCAATTTTTCTCCATTTAGGATGATGTTGGCCTTGGGTTTAGCATAGATAACTTATAAAATGTTGAGGTATGTTCCTACTATCCCTAGTTTTTCTAGTGTTTTAAACCTAAAAGGGTGCTGTATTTTGTCAAATGCTTTCTTTACATCTATTGATGTAATCATATGATTCTTATCTTTAAGTCTATGGGTGTGATGAATTACATTTATTGATTTCTGTATGGTAAACTAAAATCGCATCCCTGGGATGAACCCCACTCGATCACGGTGCACTATTTTTTTAATGTTTTTGTATGTGATTGCTAGAATTATATTGAGAATTTTTGTGCCAATATTTATCAGGGATATTGGTCTGAAATTTTCTTTCTTTGATGTGTCTCTTTCTGGTTTTGGTGTCAGGGTGATACTAGCCTCATAGAATGAGTTGGAAGGGTCCCCTCCTTTTCTATTTCATGGAATCATTTGAGGAGAATTGGTATTAATTCTTCTTTGAAGGTCTTGTAGAACTCAGCTGAGAATCCATCTGGACCTGGGCTTTTCTTGGTTGGAAGGCTCTTGATGGCCTCGTCTATTCCTTGCTTGAAATTCATCTGTTTAAGTTGTGTATGTCCTTCTGGTTCAGTTTGGGTAGGCCATATGCCTCTAGAAACTTGTCAGTGTCTTTAGGGCTTTCTATTTTACTAGAGTATAAATTTTCAAAATAGTTTTTGATTATCCTCTGTATTTCAAAGGTGTTTGTCATAATATTTCCTTTTTCATCATGAATTTTAGTAATTTAGGTTTTCTCAATAAATGAATTTTATTTATTGTTTCAATGAACCAGCTTTCTGTTTTGTCAATTTTTTGAATTGTTTCCTTTGTTTCAATTTCATTGATTTTATTCCTGATTTTAATTATTTCTTATTTTCTACTTCTTTTGGTGTTGATTTGTTCCTCTTTTTTTACGGCTTTGAGATGTAGAGTCAGGTCATTTATTTGTTGATTTTTTCTTCTTTTAATGAATGAGATTAATGAAATGAACTTTCCTCTTAGCACTGCCTTTATAGTGTCCCAGAGATTTTGATATGTTGTATTGGAGTTTTTATTCACTTTATGAATTTTTTTTATCTCTTCCTTGATGTCTTCTGCTATCCATGCACCATTCAATAGCATATTATTGAATCTCCAGGTGTTGGAGTAGTTTCCATTTTTTAATCTGTCTTTGATTTCTAATTTTATTCCATCATGGTCAGATAGAATGTAGGGTAGTGTCTCTGTTTTTTTGCATTTACTAAGATTTGCTTTGTGGCATAACATATGATCTATTTTGGAGAAGGATCCATGTGCTGCTGAGAAAAAAGTGTATTCGCTCTATATATGTCTCTTAAGTCTAAATTATTGATTTTTTAATTGAGTTTTATGGTTTCTTTGTTTAGTTTTAATTTGGAAGATCTATCCAGTGGTGAGAGACGGATGTTAAAGTCACCAAGTATTATTGTGTTGTGGTCTATTTGATTCTTGTAGTTGAGAAGGGTTTGTTTAATATACATAGATATTCCATTGTTTAGGGCATAGATATTTATGATTGTTATGTCTTGTTGATGTATGATTCCCTTAAGCAGTATGAAATGTTCCTCTTTATCTCTTTTCATTAACTTTTGTTTGAAGTCCACTTTATCTGATATAAGGATGGAAATCCCTGCTTGTTTACATGGTCTATGTGAGTGATACATTTTTTTCCATCCTTTCACCTTCAGTCTGTGGCTATCTTTTCTTGTGAGATGAGTCTCTTGAAGGCAGCATATTGTTGGGTCTTTTTTTTTTAAATCCAGTCTGCCAATTTATGTCTCTTAATTGATGAGTTTAGGCCATTCACATTCAAGGTTATTATTGAAACATGATTTGTAAACTGGGTTATTTTGGTTTATTTTTTGTTTTTGCCTTGACTTGGTTTCTCCTTTGATTGGCCTTACCTTTAGTGTAGTTCCACTCTGTAGATTTTTACTCTTGGTTATCATTTCCTCCTCATGGAATATTTTGCCAAGAATTCTCTCTAGTGCAGATTTTCTCACTGTAAATTTTTTATCTTTTATTTATAATGGAAAGTTTTTATTTCATCATCAAATCTGAAGCTTTATTTTGCTAGATATAAGATTCTTGGTTGGCATCCATTTTCTTTCAGAGCTTGGTATATGTTGTTCCATGATCTGGCTTTCAGAGTCTAGGTTGAAAAATCTGCTGAGATCCAAATTGATCTCCCTTTATATGTGATGTGATTCCTCTCTCATGTGGTCTTTAAAATTCTATCCTTATTTTGTATGCTAGGCATTTTTATTATAATGTGCCTTGATGTAGATCTGTTGTAATTTTGTACATTTGGTGTCCTGTAAGCCTCTTGTATTTGATTTTCCAATTCATTCTTCATGTTTGGGAAATTTTCTGCTATTGTTTCATTGAAGAGATTGTTCATTCCTTTGCTTTATATCTCTGTGCCTTCCTCTATCCCAATAAATCTTAGATTTGGTCTTTTGATGCTATCCCATAATTCTTGTATGTTCTGTTCATGGTTTCTTACCATCTTCACTGTGTGGTCAACTTTATTTTCAAGATTGTATATTTTGTCTTCATTATCTTGGAAGACAGAAGTCTTCCAAGTGATCTAGTCTGTTGGTGATGCTTTCTATTGAATTTTTAATTTGGTTTATTGTTTTTATTTCAAGGATTTTTTGATATTTTCCCCACAATCTCTAGCCCTTTCTTGAAGTAATTTTACCTACATGTATTTGCTCCCTTATCTCTTTGTTGGTATGATCAATGGTTGCCTTTATTTGCTCTCTTATTTCTTTGTTGGAGTGATCAATTTTTTCCTATATTTGTTCACTTAAGTTATTCTTTAATTCACAGATCATTTTAATTATGTACATTCTTAATTCTTTCTCTGATATTTCATCAATTGTGCTGTCAATGGATTCTATTATCATATATCTTGCTTTGTTTGGGGCACTTTCTTCCCTTGTTTTTTCATGTTGATTATGTGTCTTCCTTTTTTGCAGTTCCAGTCTGAGGTATTACAGTTTCTATCCTATAATCTTGTAGTGACCCTAAGGATAATCTGTACCTCACTTTGGAATTTGCTTCCAGTCCCCACAAGGTGTCCCCAAATGGATGCTACTGCAACTAAAGATTGTGGCGGTGGTAGTGGAGGAAACTTAAGATAGCAGTGGGGGTGGTCCAAGATGGATGCAAATACTTTCAGAGATGAAGCTGAAAGGGTAGGACTTACAATGGCTTTAGGCTGATTCATTGTAGATGAAGCACTGTGGTATGCTGAGCTGTGATGGACAGCTGCCTCCAGGCTTTGTTGGTTGTCTCAAGGAAGAGGCTACTACATGGGGAGGGCTATGGAAATGGCTACAGTGTCCCAAAATGGATTCAAGAAGGGTGTGACAGCATGGACCTTTACTCTGCCCAGGGGCTTTCCTGGTCCTGGGCTCTCATACAGGTCTGCAGTGGCGGTCCTAGGCCTGACCTTGGCCTAGGCTCCTGTGGGTGTCCCCAGAGGTGGTCCTAGGCCTTGGTCTGGGCTCCTGCAGGTGGGCTAGTGCTCTGGTGCTGAACTGTGAGGGTGGTTCTTGGACTGACCTAGGACTGGGCTCCCGTGGGGGGTCCTCGGGGACAGACCTGGGCCTGGGTCTTGGCTCCTGTGTGTCTGCAGGGGCTCTGATTATGGAATAGTGGGCGTGGTCCTGGTCAGCAATATTTTATAGTTTTCATTTTATATATCTTTTGTGTCTTTGGTTAATTCCCAAATGTTTATTCCTTTTGATGCTACTGTAAATCATATTATATTTAATTTACTTTTCAGATTATATATTGTTAGTGTATAGAAATACAACTGATTTTTTGTAATCAGTTTATATCCTACTACTTAGCTGAATGTGCTAGTTCTAGAAGATTATTTGTAGAATCTTTAGGGGTTTTCTACACATAAGATCATGTTATCAACAACAGAGATAATTTTACTTCTACCTATCCAACTTGGATCCATTCTATTTATTTTTCTTTTATGATTACTCTGGCTAGCACTTCTTATAGTATGATGAATAGTGATAAAAATAAGCATCCTTGCCTATTTTCTATCTTAGGAGGAAAGCTTTCAGTCATTGACCAATGAGTATGTTTGCCATGGATTTTCATATATGGATTTCATTATGTTGAAGTATTTTCCTTTATTCCTAGGAAATAGAATTAAAAACAGCCACATCAATGCTTATAGCAGCTCAACTCACAATAACTAAACTATGGAACCAACCTAGGTGTCCTTCAACAGATGAATGGATAAAGAAAATGTGACATATATACAATGGAATATTACTTAGCCTTAAAAAGGAATGAAATCAAGGCTGGGTTGTGGCTCAGTGGCAGAGTGCTCACCTCACACATATGAAGCACTGTGTTAAATCCTCAGTATCACATACAAATAAGTAAATAAAATAAAAGGTATTGTGTCTATCTATAACTAAAAAATGTTTTTTTCAAAAAAAAGGAATGAAATGATGGCTTTTGCCAGTAAATGGGTGGAGCTGGAGAATATCATGCTAAGAAAAATAAGCCAATCCCTAAAAACCAAAAGCTGAATACTTTCTTTGATATTCATATGCTAATTCACAATAAGGAGAAGCTAAGAAAGAATAGAGTTACTTTGAATTAGGCATAGGGGAGCGAAGGGAGGGGAGGGCGTATGGGGGTAGGAGTGATAGTAGAATGAACTGGACATTATTATCCTATGTGCATATGTGACTACACAACTGGTAGTACATGTACAACCAGAAGAATGAGAAGTTACATTCCTTTTATATATGATGTGTCAAAGTGCATTCTACTGTCATGTATAACTAATTAGAACAAATAAAAAATGATAAAAAATACTTTTTGGTCAAATGATTATTTTTATGTTAATATAAATATTATTTCATTGTGTTAATGTCCTGTGTTACATTAGTTGATTTTCATGTGTTGAGACATCCTTACATTGCAACAATGAAAGTTATTTGATCATGATGTACAATCCTTTTAAAATGCTGCTCAACTTAGTTTGTTAGTATTTTGTTGAGGATTTTTTAGAGTCTTTGGCTTTGGTGTCACGGTCATTTTGGCCTTATAGAATGAATAAGGGAGTGTTTTTTTCCTCTTTATTTATTTATTTATTGAATAATTTGCAAAGGATTGCTTTTGGTTGCTCATTAAATGTTTGATAGAACCAACCAGTGAAAGCTGTAGGTTCATGACTTTCCTTTTTTTGGAAATTTTTGATTCTTTATTCTATCGTCTAACAAGTTATATCTGTATTCAAGGTTTCTATTTCTTCATGATTCAGTCTTGGTAGGTTTTATGTCTCTAATGACCTATGCATTTCATCTAAGTGGATGACTTTGTTACCTTGCAATTAATTGTTCATATTGCTTTCAATAAAGCTGATTGCATAATTGGGACATATCTGCCTTCTGAATTGAATTATAGATTTTGACATATCCTTTTATTGTTAGCTGATAAATAACATGCCCCAGTTTATAAGAGTTTTCAAGTAAGGACAATGTTCAATAAGTAGATTTATCATTGTAGGTCTCCCTCTATCCCCACCATCAGATATAAAACAATGAAAACAATAAATAAGAGTTGAATGAGTCAAAGACTTGATCTCAGTCCTGTTATTTTCTTTACTCAAAGATTCTTGGACCATGCACATGTGTCTTCTGGTTCTCCTGCACCTCCTGCATGAAGAACCAATGGTGTTTCCATTGATGATTGTGTTAAAGGAAGGAAAATTTATCCCTGAGAATCTCTGGGATTATTATTTGTTGAATTCCTTTGGTGTTTGTTTATAAATTTCAACATATTATAAGATAGTTGAATTTTCAAGATTATTGGTGATTATAAGCATATAGTTTTCTTATTTAAAATATCTGTGAAATAGAACATTAATATAGATATAGATTTCAATATTATCACTAGTTATCTGAAATTTACATAAGTAACACTGTAAAATTTGGTCTTTTATATATTAAGTGAATTGCAAAGGACACTACTGAAGAAAGAACCATCACTGGTTCCATGACATATGAAAGCACAGAAATGTGTATGACAATCTTACTTTAGTTCTTTCTATGACAAACTCAACCCTCTTTCCACCTTGTCCTTTAGAACTGGCCAAGGAAAAGAAGGTGGGGGAAGCATGCAAGTCTGTATTTTTCATGAGGTTCATGTTGATATATGCACTGGTGATCCATCTCTCACTCCTGGGGTCAAACTCCAAAAGATACACATGATAGATTTTGATACCTGGGCTAGTAACCTCCTAGTGTTGGAAGATGAAAAACAGGGAGCCAACTGGAAGTTTTCATTGATTTGGGATTATCTGTAGCATCATGAGAATAGAAATCAATGTACCTGTAATTGTTTCGTTAGGCTTTTCTGTTCTCCATATTTCCCACAAAAATCCTATCCCATCTCTAGTACTTGAGGAAGCATCCTTGCTTCTAGAAGATGGCATATAGTCTCAGAGGGCTTGTCATATACATTAGGTACTCCCTGGTTCTATCCTTCATATGATATGGCAAATCTGAATAAGAAATCCTAAATTAAAAATGAGCTCTTGTGCTAACATTAAACATTACACATATGCTACCCTCTTAATCTCGGAGGCTTCCTTTTTCAGTTTTCTATTGTTGCAAAAACAAAAACAAAAAAAACAACAACATCAGATTGTGGATTAGAACAATAGTGTTTGTGGATTTGCTGAGTTCATCTGAGCAGTTTTTCTGGCCTCTACCCCCTTGTGTTGAATGGGGTTGCTCATGCTCTCAAACACCTAAAGGCTTGCTTGTGTCTAGAACTTTCAAATGACCTCACACACATGCCTAGCAGTTGGTGCTGCTTAAAAGATGGCTCTTTCTCCAGTGTTCTTAATTAGTTTCCTTGGAGCAAGATGACTGGACCCAAGAGACTAAAAGCAAAACCTACCATAACTCTTAAGGACTGTAGCTAAAACTGGTACCTTGTCAAATAAATCACAAGGTCAGCCCAGATTCAAAAGGAGGGAATAGACATCATTTCTTGATGGGAGGGCAATATGCACATACAGGCAGGGAGTAAATGCTGGAGACCATCTTCAAAGACAATCTACTATACTCTAACCCAATTTTAAGAGTCCTCTAGAACACCTTTACTGAGTCTTGCAAGCCCGAAATCCCAGAGTGTGGGTCCAGATGGAAGGTGTTATGGCTGGGTATTTATGAAGCCTTTATATATCTCACACACACACACACACAAAGAAAAAACCAGAATGAGAACTGACCTCTGTTGCTTTCTGCTGTCACCCATCAAATTAATCTTTAGCTGGGTGTTTCTCTGGAACATAGAGAACACTATTTGCCAATAGTTTGCTAAATTTTTATAATGGAATATATTTTTAACTTTGATGATATTTCTTATCTCAAGCCACTGATTTTCCTTTTACAAAGAAGACCTGAAGTGACCAGAGGGTGTAATCTGTGTGTAAGGACACTCAGGGCTCTTATTGGACCCCTTGTCTGGCAGCACCTGGCTGTTCAAGTGAGAGAAGGGATTTGCCTGGGTTTGTTAGTTGCTTGTCCTCTCTTGACCTCTTTTCTCACATACATAACCAAAGATTTTGACTTATATTCTGTAAAAATGTCAAAACTGATCCTATTTTCCAGGTTTCACCTTAACATTATAGTCAATCAACTGGATGTTTTTGTCCAAAGTCTTCATCCAGCTGTGTTTGGCCTCAGTAGAAAAACATCGAGGATGACTGGCTGAATAATTTATTTTTCCCACAAATGCTTTAGCATTGTATAAACATGGATATGGTGTGCACTCAGGCATCATAAAGAACTGTCAATTTTGGTTTTTGAAAAATGAACTCAACCTGTTAGGAATTCAAGACTAGATAATGTTGTTTGGCACTGCACCTTGATGAATAATTCAGCTAATTTGCACCATAGTTATTTGTACATTATGAGTGCACATACTTTGAAAGTATTTCTGTAACTTTGCCATATTGCCTATTAAATGCGTTCTGAAAATGGAATGCCACGTGTGAATGTTAAGTCCACAGTTGAAGAGTATGTGAATTGAGACTGTGGGACCTTGTGAGCAATCTTTGCCACTTTTATGAATATTTTTATATTACTGTGGATAGAAAATTGGCTCTCCTTTTAAATGGGTTTAAGGAAACTGTTTAAATATTTAAGGAAACTGGGGGAAAAATGTTCTCTACACTGTGCTTTTGGAGGGGAGTACAATCTTTTAATTCTATAGCAATATTGCATTTTGAATGTATGCTTTTTAAAAAATTTGTTTTAGTTGTTGATTGACCTTTATTTATTCATTTACTTATATGTGATGTTGAGGATCCAACCCAGTGCCCCCCACATGTGAGGCAAGCGCTCTACCACTGAGCCACAATCCCCAGCCCTTGAACATATGCTTTTATTATCAGTTATTAACTTTAACATTTTAAGGGTTAGTTTAATAAATGCCATTTAATTATTTACATTAGTTAAGGAATTGTTACTAGGAGTGAGCAAGAGTGGGTGAGTGAGTAAGAGAAGTGAGAGGGACAAGGGAGAATTCGATGGCTCTATTCCTGAAGACAGACATTGTACTGTTGGGTTTCTGTGTCTGCATCCCACAGCACTTGACTCAGAGAAGGTGCTGAAACACAGGATGAACAAATGAGTACCTGGATCTCCACGGAAGAACCAATACATCTGGCACAACCACAGAAACTATTTCTCCTGGGGCATGTCACCCTCTACATCAATAGAATTGCTCCAATATTTGTTCAGAATGTTTTCTCCTCCATATTCTGATTTTATACAGGACGTAAACAGATGTGTCCTACTGTAGGTGAGTTGTGGCATTTTTGATTTGCCACCTAATACACAATTATTTTGAAATAAAGATGTCATTGAATATTCGCAAAAATTCTTATATCAAATAGCAAACATGCTGAATGATAAATGCCTCAAATGTCTCTTGTTCTCTATAACCAGGATCTACAATAAAATTTTGATAGAAGTTTCCTAAGTCCCCTTTAAGGTTATTGTTTCTGAACATCAATTTCACATGTTAATATTTCTAAGTTATTCTTGACTCATGAGAAAGTGTGTATTGGATACTTCATATGGTTTAAAAATGATCTACAATACAACTTTAATATTGTTTCCAGAACTATTTTACATAGCTGGACATGAGATATGTTTTTTTCAGAAAAAAAATTTATATTATCATAAATAAAATTGGGCCTTTTGTATTTAATGTTAGTCATAAAACATTATGTATTTTAGTAAACTTTCATCTTAAAAAGGCAAAGGCTCTTTCAGTCTTCAAGAATCCATAATCAGTACTAATCTTAATCCCTTTCTCACTTTTATTTAGATCAGTTTTATATCACTGTGGCTTAAGTAATGAAATCTGTTACCATAATTCTCTTTCGTCTTTCCAAAATCTACAGCCCATCAGTATCTCTGAGAAAACCATCCAAGAGCACAGTGTTCGGTACTTCAATCAATACAAAAACTGTGCAAAATAAATTTAAAAGTAGAAGATAGCTTCATTCAGGCCAATATTTACAGAATCATATAGTCTCTTATGTTACTTGGTTGGAATTTTGACCAAGAAAATTGGAGTGTGGGTACATTTACAATCTTCTTAAATGATGGAACTAACATGTATTAAGAATATATAATAGGTGAAGCATTGAGCTGAGCTAGATGTTTTTCATAAGGACTTGGGAAATGAGCTTAATCATGGTATGAACATGTTGGAAATTTACCTAGAATTCATGTAAATTCAGAATAATCATTCAGGCAAGTATTGAGTCGCTATTATTCATTTTTCAGGTATTCCTAAGAATGGACAAGTAATTAGATAGTCATAGATTTTAGGATGGTTGAGAAGGGTCACAAAGATGAATCTCTCTTGAGAAAAAGCAAAGAGAGTTTCTCATGGGATCTTCTATTAAAGTCTTCAGTCATTTACAGATCATGGACGGCATGGCACAGGCATGGGGCATGTGGTCACAGGACGCTGTCCTTTGTGTAGAAAGTGCTCCAAAGAGGTGTCATTCTGTCTGCTCCTGGTCTTCCACTCTGGTTTCTATATGATTTTTTCCCATTATAATTATTGAAATAATCAAAAGGTAAATATGACTTACAAAAATGCAACGGCTCCTGGTTATTGTCATAAATGACAACAGTATGTTGTCAAGGACCAGAATTTGTTGGTATTTTCTGTTGCTCATGTTTTCTTACTTGGATGCAGTCCTTGCTGAGGTTCTTGATCCAGTTTCTATAGGTCTTCAAAGTACCAAATACCTTTACATTTAAATGTAAATTTTAAATGTAAATAAAATGATTTCTAGATTTCAGGCCATCTGGATTATTCATGCTATTGCTCTATTCAATTAGCATAAGCATCTTAGAGGTGACAGTCATGTACAGAATATACCTATGAGTAATTCTGAGTTTTGTTATTTTCCTAAAATGTTGAAGATCTAGAGACTTTTAAATGATAGTGAAAAGTGCACAACCAAAAATTATTGTGATCTTTTTTGAAATGATGCCATTATTTCACATGAATGCTCTACTTAAAAATAGAGGCAGAGAATCAAGAAAAAACCCAGGAAGGTAACCTTTAATTTGAAATTGGATGCATTGTGATGCTCATGCTGTAAAAATCTGATGGTGTATTAATGTCCTCACATATATTATCTCAAATTGTACCTTTCAGTTATAATGGCTGTTCCAATAACATAATAGCCACTCACCTGTAATTATAAGTTTTCAAAGCCTGAAATGATTCCAATTGTTTTTCTCTGTACTTTCCATGTACAATGGCTTTGTGCAGCTACAAGTTGCAAAAGGCTTATTTCAAGTTTCTCTCTTTCCATCTATTGAATCATGTTGCAATTTAAATTAGTCTTGAGTGCATGCAGAACCCTGAGGACAGTACCAAGGGCGTTTACCAGATGAAACCTCAACCTTGAGGACTTCAGTGACTTGTGTCAGCCACCCCAACAACCCCGACATCCACCTACACACATCTAATGGATTTAACCTGAGTCCTGCTCGCTTTGCTTCTGTACCTTGTCATGTGATGTGTCCACTCTGCCCTCTCATTCTGCTCCATTACTAGCTCCTTTAAAGGGGGTTGCTCTTGCAAAGGAGGCAAGGGGCTCAGCCCATAACTTCTCCACTAGATTCTCTTTCTTCCAGCAGGCATGCCTGAATAAAGATGGGGAAGGTTTACACTCTTCTCCCACATTACTCCAAACTATTCATATATCCCCTAATTCTTCAACAGAAAGGAGTGGAAATTACTTAAGAAACTTGGAGAGGAAGGTGTGGAGAGAATGCTGTTCAGATCCTGGATACTGTCCTCAGGTGGTCCTTAGGCCCGTCTCAGAAGAGTTCAGATAGCTTCCTGAATATCTAGGTTCTGTAATATGAAATGACATGGGTCAAGTTGAGAGGCCGAAAGTACAAAAGGCAGGATTTCTGAGTGGGATTAGGGGAGATAGAAAGGGTTAACTTGTAGCAATATCTTGGCATTGAGTTTGATTCCCTATCTCTTCAGCACTATGTAATATGCACATAGTGTTTAAGCACACAGTCCTCAAACACATGCACAAAAGGTGCTGCATACACAGGTGCTGAATATCTCACATAACCTAGTTCAAGTGGAGGCAAATCCAAGGACTTATTCTCTCTTATCACTGAGATTCAAAGAGAGGAAGTAATTTTTCACTTAGGCAAGATAGAAATTGGAAAAAATGCAACATGACAGAAGCAAATCTCTGTTGGGGAGCAGGTGTTAGAGAAGCAGGTTAACGATGATTTATACCTGTAGGTCTCAGAGTAGGGAGCAGCAGCAGCCCATGCAGGGCTTGGTATAATGGGGACTGCTGGGCTCACCCTTGAGTTTCACATTTTGTTGGTCTGGGTGAGGTACAGGATTTACATTTCTAACAAGAGCTCAGATAATGAAAATACTGCTGGTCCAGGAATCACACTTGGAACACCAGTGATTTATGTTTCTACCTCCCACTCTCCATTTGAGGCCTGTTGCAGAACTAGAGGCCAGTTGGACTCAGAGAATCATCTTGGAGGTTTAACCAGGATTCTGAGTGAAAATTATGGGTATACAAGTCTCCTGTGGAGTCTGTAAGCACCAGGACTATCTCGACATTAAGATGGAATAACAGAGAAAGAGGAAAATTTTACTACCAAGTGGAAGAGAGTGAGCATCACATCTGTGTCCAAACAATCTAATGAGGCCTTCAGTTTCTGTGGGGTTATTATGCATGGAGTATCATAAGAAGGGTCAGCTGTCCTCGTTAGCTGAACTCTCTCTTGGACCATATGAAGTGTGTGGTAAATGCGGAAGAACTCACTCAGTAGAGTCGGTGGGGAATGCGCTCAGCTAATCTCAGAATAGTGCATTCCAGGAGACCATTTTTGGAGTTCAGCTATCATGTGATATCATGTGATGATCCTCTGTGCCACCGGATATATCCAGCATCAGAAAGCTAGTGTGTGGGTTCAGACCTCCACGGCTATTCTGGGTTAGCTCCTAGATAAGAAGCAGAGAGGATGGAGAACTTTTCAGGATTCCACCAAACTGTACCCAAAGGTAAGCAGATTCCCTCTCTCTTGCTGCAATTGCCTTGTAATTACTAGACAAAGACCCTGTGAAACTTGAAACCCTAACATGAAGAATGAAAGAATGAAGAAAAGAACTTGACATAGTAATATATATCTTGGTGTAGGTTTTTTTTGGAAATACTGTTTTAAACCAGTAGGTAATAGGACTGGGAGCTTCAAGATTATTTTCTGCTCTTGATTAGAAGGAGCAATGGATAAAAGTTGGTTTGACATGGGCAAGGGGTAGAAAAATTAAGAACAGCTTGGAAATTAACCATTAATTCATGTTTATCACTTAACAAACTTTCAACTAGAAATGAAGCTGTGCTGGGAGCTAGAGGTGCTGGAACAGTAAGCAAGGTGGTCATCTCTCTGCCCTCCTGTGCTTTGCAGGGGAGGAATGCAAATTAGGGCAGCCATTACAGATAGCACTGTGGGGATTCTGCAAAAACAAAAAACAAAAAACAAAAAAACTAGAAACAGAACTATTACATGATTCAGCAATCACATTACTTGATATACATCCAAAGGAAAGCAAATTACTATGTAGAAGACATATTGGCACTCACATATTTATTAAAGCACTGTGCAAAATAGCCAAGCTATGGAATCAGCCTGTGTCCATCAACAGCTGAATGGATAAAAGAAAGCGTGGCATATATACACAATGGAATATTATTCAACCATAACCAAGAATGAAATGTTGTCATTTGCAGCAACATGGATGAGACAGAAGGATATTATTTTAATTGAAATAAGCCATTCAGTAAAAGACAAATACTGTACACTGTCATTTGTAGAACCTAATGATGCTGATCTCATAGAAGCAGAAATTAGAATAGTGTACAAGATGCTGCAAAGCATGAGAAAGTAGGAGAGTGGAGAAAGGATGGTTAATGGTTACAGGGTGCAGTTGGGTAGGAGGAATAACTCATAATGTTCTATAGCAGAGTGGGGAACTATGGTTGCCAACAATTATTTGTATATTCCGAAATAACTAGTAAGGAGGATTGTGATTGTTCTCAACACAAAGAAATGATAGATAAATCTTTGAGGTGATGCTATGCTAAACACCTTGATCGAATCATAACACATTGAAATATCACACTGTGTCCCATAAATGTGTACTATTGTATCAATTAAAAACAAAAATATTTTTTAAAAAGATAGCCCCCCCAAGAAAACCATGAACTCATCAGCTGTCACTCCTATTCCCTCTTCCCCTATCTCCTGGCAACCACTGCTTTCTGTCTATGAATTGCTTTCTCTGGATGTTTAATATAAATGCAAATATATAATTAAAAATAAAGGGAAAACAAAGGAAGGAAACAATCTGATCTGTAACTATAGCAATAGGCATTGCTTAATCTTGGAGAAGAATAACATATTGTAGGATGTTAGGTGATGATTTCTAGAACAGCTTCATATTGCCAATCTGGATTTAAAATCCTGCTGCTTCCTGTCCTTCATGATTTCAAATCTGTTGATTGAACCACCAATATCCCCCAATACTGGGCAGAGGATGCAGCTGCTAGACCCACCTGCATTGTAGTCTCTGGAAGAAGACTTGTCACTACCTCTGTGACTCCTTGCCCTAGAGTCATTTTGTAATCACTCTGTGCTTTTGGGTCACTTCCTTTTGAGTTTTATCCAGGGCAGAGAATTTGAGTGAAAAAACTTGTGCCTCTATGCTTTGGGAAAGGAAGTGTCTGGCATTCTGGGCTTTCAAAGTGGAAGATGTTCTCTGTTTCTACCTTAGATTCATAAGGTGGACAGTTCCTTTATAAGAGACATCCCAAGTGGCTACAAGAGGACAGCTTTCTCCTGGAGTTGGAGCAATTCATTGTTGTTGGTCGTTTCTGTGTTCTCTCATTTGATAAGCAGGGTTCTGCTTTAGGGTCATTTTTTCCATAAATATCCCCCTTTACATGTGCACTCATCTCCATGGTTGAACCGGAATGTGGTTCATGGTGTCAGATCTGAATTTAGGTTCTCCCTGACCTGAAGCTTGACATAGTAGCTGGATTGGTAACCTGTAACTTCTTGCTGAGTCTCCATTTTCTTCATGTAAATGGGAGGATGATCCCTATTTTCAGTGTAAGGACTCGGTCTAGCGTATACACTCAATGTCAGCTGCATTTAGTGGAGTCTATAAATGTGTAGGTCTTGCTCTCCTTTTCACCCAGAACCTATGCAGAAAAGCTATCATTTTCCATATTAATGCCTCTTTAACAGGTTAGTGGCAAAGAACAAAAGAGCTAATGCTTTAGAACTCCCAGCACCCTGCCTGGCTCAACAAAAGTAGTTTCAATTATTTAAAATTTATCATTACTTGACAAACACACTGGGAGGAATAACAAGGCAACTTAACTCAGATTGCACTGTCTGGTTACATTAAAGCACAGGAGCATGAGGGACTTGGTACTATTATTTCATCACTTGAAAAAAATTGAAGCTGCTAACTATTTTTCCACTCGTAATCGTCCCACACCAGTCAAGCTTCTCACACCAAAGGGAATCACATATTTATTTCAGGGTTTGTGAACATCCTTAAAGACCTCCTTGCAAAAATATTTGATACATAGAAGTAGTTTCCCAAACTGAAACTGAATCATGCTATACCTCCTCATTTTATTGATTGCTGTTTGTTTTTCTCTTTCAAAAATGGTTGTAGATAGACATGGTCCCTTGTCATTAATATGTTCTATCTCATTCTTGCAGATGTTTGCATCATTGTCCAATATGTAGGGATTTTTTGGCATCAGGAATTGAACCCAAGAGTGCTTAGCCACTGAGCCACATACCCAGCCCTTTTTATTTTATTTTATTTTTAATTTTGAGACAGAGTCTTGCTAAATTTCTTAGGCCTTGTTAAGTTGCTGAGGCTGGCTTTGATCTTGGGATCCTCCTGCCTCAGCTTCCCGAGCTGCTTGAATTACAGGCATGCACCACTGCACCTGGACAATATGTATTTTTAACATAACTTATTAACTATCCCTACCCTGATGGAAGATTCATGTCCAATTTTGCAGGAAGCCTCAAAAATTGATGATGAGCTGGCATGGTGGCACATACCTGTAATCTCAGCTGCTCAGGAATCTGTGGCAGGAAGATCCCAAGTTCAAAGCCAGCCTTAGCAATTTAGAGAGGTCCTAAGCAACTCAGCGAATACCCTGTCTCTATATAAAACTAAATAAAATATAAAAAAAAAACTGGGGATGTGGTTCAGTGCTTAAGTGTCCCTAGGTTCAATTCCCTGTACCAAGGGGGAAAAAAAGTGATGATGACTTACAATAAAACTAAGCAAGTGGGAGAGAAGAGGGAATCAAATCCTGACTCCTGACTCTACCCAAATTCACATTCCCTTGTTGGCAATTCTCCTTAGGGTTCCAGAATCTGTTTCTTCTATAGAGAGATTCTCAGCTCAGTAAAGATACAGGTTTGTAGGATGCTTCAACTATGATCATGTTTAGTCAAGGGCATTGATCATTAAAAAGTTAAGTATTATAATATCTTTGCTGATCATAGCTATGGTATTAGGTAATGATCTTCTTCTTCTTCTTTCCAAACTGTCACCTGAAAATGAGAGAGTGTGTCTAGAATAAATTGAAAGTCTTTCAAAGACTGGCATGAAGTTGAAGCACACCTAGCTGGTGGGCATGTTGCTAAGTGCCCTTGGCAGCACTAATTTCTCAGACTACTCCAGCCTCTCCCATGGAACTGTGCAGCCCTGGGTCTGTGTCTGCCCAGGGCTGGCTTTCATTCCCAGAGTGAATCAATACTGTAAGAGTGATTTTCAAAGGTCTCAAGTCATTTGTAGTCTATTTGCGTCCAGAATGTTATTTCAGCTTCTCTCCCACAGAGCAAATATCACCAGAGGCAAGACCATATCTTTTTCATATCTACACAGAAAAGAGAGAGGACAGTTTAGCACCCTCAGTAAAAGGTATAAAGATTTGAAGGTTTGGGGAGTTTTTATGTTTTCTTCTCCTGAGAATTTAAGAAAAGTAAAGCCAAAGGGCAGAGATGCTTGCTTGGAATGGCAATTGCAATCCTTTGCTAAATTTAGTGTATGCTTGACACGGTAGATGCCCAACAAGACTGGATACCTAACAGAGTATGCGAATGTCCTGGCTAGCTCCTGACTATTTCCATGAATTTCTTAAGAACAATGATTTTTGTTTTTCCTCTATCTGTATGATACATTTCAGGGAAACAACCTAAAATTGGAACTCACACAAAGGGATGCAGAGCAATATCAGTTGCGCATATGAGAATTTTGTCCATATAATGCCACATGGATCTGTGAGTTTTCATGTCACATACCTATTGAGAAACTTTTGCATTTTTATTGAGAGAAAAAAAAGCTGATACAGATAGACACTACATAGTGCTAGGCAATATTCATATAATGCTTCTTTTACTTTTTACTGTAAGTGTATAATATATGTGTCATTACAAGCATTTTGCAAACAAGTCTTGTGAGTTGAAACTCTTGTGTGATTAGGAAACTTGCTTGACAGTGAAGAGACAGGAAGCAAACAGCAGATGTCAAAGCAGTTCTCCATGTGTGCCTGCATTAAGTTCTCCTTCCACCCAAGGCCAAATGAGGGCCTTGTTGATGTAAGCAGACGTAAGTACAGTTCACTTGTGTCCTGCCATTTCAATTTCTATGTAGACTGACAGGAACATCTGAGAAGTGTTCTTTTGTATGTTTGTAATTATTTGCTGGGTGATGCACATCTTAATCTTTTATGGAATAGAGTTATACAGAAAGCCTGAATCTTGAGGAAAATATCTATAATTCTGTGTATAATATTATTCCTTGTGGGTATACTGTAGATAGCAAGAGTCCTGTTTTTAGTGGTTTTTTACCACTAAAAACTGGTAAATACCATTATAGCTAACTCCTTAGTCATTTAGAATTAAAATAAAAATAAAGAAAAATTACATTTTTTAAAACATCAGGCATTTTCACTGAAACCCTATGTCCTAGAGTTATTTATAACAATGTATTCTATTTATTTATTTATTTGAATGCATTTCAAGTCATAGTACATATATAGAGCTCAATTTTCCATCTCTCTGGTTGCAAACAAGATAGAGTCACATCATTTGTGTCTTCATACATGCACCCAGGGCAGTGATGTCCATCTCATTCAACCATTTTTGCTATTCCCATTCCCCCTCCCCTCCCTCACCTTTCCCCTGTCCCATCCAAAGTTCCTCCATTTGTCCCATGCTCCTCACCCCCACTTATGTATCAGCATCCACTAATAAGAGAGAACATTCAGCCTTTAGTTTTTGGGGGATTAGTTTACTTCACTTAGCATGATGTTGTCCAATTCCATCCATTTACCTGCAAATGCCATAATTTATTCTCTTTTATTGCTGAGTAATATTCCATTGTGTATATATACCACAGTTTCTTTATCCATTCATCTATTGAAGGCATTTAGGTTGCTTCCACAGTTTAGTAATTGTGAATTGTGCTGCTATAAACATTGAAGTGGCTGAGTCACTGTAGTATGGTGTTTTTAAGTCTTTAGGGTAGAGGGCGAGGAGTGGGATAGCTGGGTCAAATGGTGGTTCCATTCCAAGTTTTCTAAGGAATCTGCATATTGCTTTCCAGATAGGTTGCACCAGTTTGCAGTCCCATCAGCAATGTATAACAACTTATTTTAAATGATAAAGAAACTGAGGCCCAACTGGCCCAATTTTTCCAATGGCACACAATTAGAAGGAAGCCCATTTAAGATCAAAATTTAAACTTCTAAACTTAAATCTCATACTGTAGTATGCTCCTGGTCTTTCTCATGTGGCTGGAAAAAGTGTAGATTTTTAAAAAACATCTTCCAAATGTTAATTCTTTTTATCAGTTTTATTGAGATATAATTCACAGACCATAACATTCTTTCACTGTGCACAATTTAGTGTGTTTCAATATATCCATAGATATATGCAGTCCTTTCCACAGTCAACTTTAGCATAGTTCATAATTCAGAAAAAAAGATCCTTAGTTTTTATATATAAGAGAAAACTCAGTGAAAAGGATTTGTTCAAAATTACATATAACAAGATATTTATATTCTATTATCTTCATTTTATGGTTGATGACTAATAAAAATGACTAAAAAGTGCAGTGTCTATTGGGCTATAGTCACCAACATTTATTTATGTTCTGCTTAGAAAAGAAACAACGGGATGTATTAGCATTATCTTTGCCACACTGGAGGTTCTGTGTAGTTCTCACCAGTTACCTCTGGGACTTCTTTCTGGCCCTAGATTTTCTCATTCATAAGCAAGTTTAATGATACTCATAAGTAATCAAATGAGAGCCCTCTATGGGCAGAATGACCCTGACAATGCCACAGCTCTCCCAGCTCCCTGTTCAGCCAGGATATCTTCCCAATTCCCTCTTCAGTTTTGATAACTTCCAGGTTTTTATATTTATAGTTTCCAAACCACCAGTATCTGTGCAATGGTCACTGTTATCACTGAATTATAAATCTAGTCTCCAACTCCATGAAATAAAACTGCTTTTCCTGAGGCCTTTGAAAAATCCTAGGATTGTTTCTATATAACCTTGTTATAAATCGAGTTTTAGTCATCCCCACTAAGAAAGAAGGATCAATTCCAATTTGGTGAGGCAACAGAGAAGGCATTCTGAGATTCTTTACTTGCTTATTCATGGGAATTAATGGGGGCATAATGTGTGTACACTGGGAAAACAAGAGCACACATACATTTCACAAACTGATTTGATTGTGAATAAGCAGAATGACAAAAATACTTTCTTGTCTCAAACATGGTGAACATTTAAGCACACTAAAAGGGTTGGATGACATTTACTTTATATCTTTTTTAGCTCCCTGGATGAAACTTCTTATTTGATTGATGCCTGGCTGTCTGTCATGGGACTGTGGAGTCTGATAATGTCACACATTTTTCTCAGACTCTGAACTCTTGGTTCTGATTAATTGAGATCCACCAGCCCAGTCTACAAGTCCCATTACCCATTTCACTTCAGTGCACAGCCTTGCCATCTCATGGGAATGAAATCCGGTTCCAGGCACGCATGCCGTGCAGATGGGATCTGAGGTAGGCGAAGAGGGTTCTCCAAGTAGATTAACTTTCAGTTTCACTTCCCCCTTGGCAGGTAGGTGGGATCAGCATTGCAAGTGTCCATTCTTACATGTGAGTCTCATCTTTGTACTATGGCTTTGCCTGACATAGTTATGAACAGCCAGGCTTTCTTCAAACCTCTGTCGCTTCTCAGATCACAATTAGTTTAGCTTTCCCAGTCCTTCCTGCCTGTCCCCAGACATGGCCTTCTTTGGCCAGCATGCTTTAAATTCCGTTATTTAATTTATAAGCTAACTTTAGCAAGCTACTTAACTTTGCAGAATCTTATTTTCCTCTTCTTGGAAACAAAGGATTGCTGGGCAGTTTAAAGAGAGAATGTCTACAAGCACATTTGGAAAACACTGCCTATATCTTAGTGGGTATTCAACAAAGAGCAGTATCCTGAGTCCTTTCTTTTCTTTTTTCTTAATATATCCTAACACTCTACTGTCATTGACTGTTCTCTAATCGTAGTGCTGAATTTTGCAACTACTTAAAAAGTTGGGTAATGATCTTCATGACTGCAGTTAGTTTTTCTCTTTCTTTTGGAAAGTCTTAGGTATCAAGGGGCACTGAATGTATCCTTCAGTTCTGAACCGAGTGTCTTCCTGCACTGACCAAATCTTCCAGGCTGTTGTGGCCACAGAGCTATCTATGTTCAGGCATTACCAGAAGGGAAGGATGACGATAGTTGAAAGTGCTATTTTATTCTAAGGGACCAAGCTACGGGCAGGGCAGGCAGGTTGGAGCACTCTGTCTGCCCTAGTAATGTCTTGGGAAGGGGAGGAGCTGAAGGCACAGAGCTTGCTGGCTGGGAGGAATGTAGCTAGCTGGGGCCCTGCTTAGTTATGCCATCCTCTGGTGATTCTAGGTAGACTGTCGCCTCTCTAAGAACTCATGTATCCATTTGGCAGAAGCTGTGGGAGGATACTGGAGGGTATCATCCAACTGCCAGCTGTGGGGCCTGGGAAGCTGCTTGAGTTGGACACTGTCCTCCTAACAGCAGCCACTAAGAAGGACCTCCAGACTGTGTATCCTGTAAAGATAGGGAAAAGAAATGAGGAGACTGAAAAAAGCCTTAAGGAGCCACCTGTGACTTAACCTTTAGGAAAAGATCTCTTCCCAGCACTGCTCAATATCCTGAAGAGAAAATGGAAAATGCAGCTCTTCTGGTCATTTTCATTCCAAGTAGAAACCATAATATTTATTTCAGGAAGAAATATTGTGGAATTGGAAATGGAGAAACTTCTGGTGGAAGCTTGAATTGGTTCTCAAAAGGTAGCCAACCCTCAAATTTTGGTTGGGATGTATGACATTCCTTTCGCATCTTATATATATAAAAGGTACACACACACACACACACACACCTACACACATACCTACACACCACACATATGCACATAGAATAAAAATATGCTTCACAGACAAAACAAGAAACTTCCCAGCTACAAGAATTTATTAAAGGTGATATCTTTGCCATTTTCGAGAGGAAAAAGACCCAATCTTTGGGAAGATCTCTCTGGTTGGGAAGAAAAAATTGTAGGCAAACAGCTGATAATCAGTCTAAAGTGTAGTCTAAAGAGAATGAAAGCTGGGAAGGGGGATCAAGGATAAGGCAAAGGGAAAACAAAGAAAAATAGATGTGTTTGAACTTCTCTAAGAAAATGGGCTCTTTATTGAGACCTCAGAAGCAGAGGATGACTGTGAGCCTTACACAGATCGTTTATCTATAATGATTTGTTGTGATTTATAAAGATGAATACTGACAGAACGCCATGCCTAGGAAAGACAGTGCCCTCTGCTGGCAACGATGCAATGAAACTGGCATTCACAGAGTGCTGGTGGCAATACAAATTGGTGCAGACCTTGGGACAGCAGTTTGGCAACATAGGTCAAAGCCATTATGTGGATATTGATTTTTAACTCAGGAATTACATTTAGATGTTTATTTCCTAAGGAAATTGAGATAAACATTATATTAATTTAACATATTGAAAAAAATCACAGTTAATGCCAAAAAATTCATGCTGCCCATGTCAAAATTGTAAATAAAGAAAGACTACTGTTCATCTCGTCTCGTGACTCCACTTTCCCTTGCAGCAGTGACAGGTATTTCCATGGTCTTTGACCCAGGAGGCCCTGCAGATGGTTCCTGAAAGCTGAGGGTAGGATATGAACAGAGTGGGAGAAGCTGAGCAACCCTGGGCTTTCTGTGGATTTCTGTCTTTTACTTGTAGAAATTTTGATAACTTTTCTATCTGGTTCAAAGTACAGAAATATATTTAACTAAATGTTTATCAGGATGCACATTTTTGTTTATTACAGTCCTGGTGTGTGTGACTCAGCATGACACTGTTCAGTGGCTTTGACATCACATCCCAGTTTTTTTTTTTTTTTTTGATACCAGGGATTGAAATCAGGGGCATTCAACCAACTGAGCCACATCCCCAACCTTATTTTGTATTTTATTTAAAGACAGTGTCTCACTGTAAGCAACTCAGTGAATGCTTAGTGCTTTGCTTTTGCTGAGGCTGGCTTTGAATTTATGATCCTCCTGCTTCAGCCTCCAGAGATGCTGAGATTATAGGCATGTGCCAAAGTACCTGGCTTCATTGTCTTGTCTCTTGAATGACAATTTCAATGGACATGCTGAGAATTTAGTCATATGGAGGTGGGCAATTCTGGTGTTCTGTTGGGATGGGAATGGAATTAGCAGTGGAGGGATTATTATATAGTCATTCTCTTGCCTGATTCCCATGCCATGGACTACCATTTTTGAATAAGATCTTCTTACACTCTACCAATGTGTGTATCCTAGAACTTAAAGAAGATACCAGTACAAGCTGTAAACATATAGCAATGATAATATTACCTGTGTTCAATTTTATGTATGTCTAAAAACTCTGACTGTAATTATGAACAACAAGAGAGAGATCTGCACAAGAGAAGAAAAAATGCAGTACACAAAAATACTTGGGCTACTTGTGTTACTATAATAGAATCTGATTTATTATAATCATACATTTTCCAAAATTTAAAATATTCTGGCTGTGGTAGGTTAATCATGAAAAATTGGTGTTAAACAAACTGGGATGCGAAGAATCACTTTAAGTCCTTAAGCCAGGACTGAGGATATGGCCTTAGTGTAGGCATTTCACATATGGCTGCAGTGTAGGTATTTCAGAAACTTTTTTCTTTATGTTCTGAATGCTTTGGGGATTTTATTGCCTTAAGCTCCACAGATATGATTCCAGTATAATTGTGAAGTAATAAAAATTCAGTAAACAACTCATAGTAGGCACTGTGTACAATCATAAAATGTCAGGGCTCAAGAAAACTGTGTCAGGTGCTGACTTTTAAACGGATCACTGTCACTTTTTAATGAAAACATTTGTTTAGCCTCACAAACATGCAAGGCATTGAATATCCTTGCTAGAATGAAAATGAGGATCACTTTGGCTCTCATCCTAAGAGTTGCAATTCTCACCTTCTCATGAAGTGATAGAGCTCTCAGATTTTTTGTTGAGTCTATTGCTACACACATTAAAAAAAAAATCCCTAGAATTCCTTCCAGCTAAGAGTGACCAATCGACTAAGGTCAGGTCTACAAGATTGCAGTTTCTGTGGCATGTACCTAAAAGAAGCAGCTGCTCTCTTCCTCTATCCTCCATCCTAAGATTCAGATGTGGTTGTGCCAGTAAGCTACTCCTCATGGGGAGAATGAGGGTATTACTCCAGGGCAGAGGCCGGGGAACTTTTCATGTTATGGACTGGATTATTATTAGTACTTTAGGCTTTATGGGCTGTACAATTTCTATTAGAACTATTTAAGTCTTTTTACTGTAGGTCAAAAGTGGCTATGGACAACACTTAATTCTGTGGCTACGTTCTAATAAAATTTTGCCTGCAAAGACAATCTTTGAGCCTCATTCAGAATCCTTAGTTTGTGAATCTCTGTTCTAGTGATGATGGAAAAAAAATCAAAATAAATTTTGTCTCAGTGTTTTCCCATTGAAACCCTTAATATATAAAAAGCACAGGAAGTTCAATGCAAAGTCAATAGTGATCAATGTGTCTTGAGAGGCCAAGTAGGGGATTGGAATGGGGAAGCTCAGCAGAAGAAACAGGAAACCACCCCTGCCAGAAGATGGAAGCTACATTGTGGAGGACATCATCATTAAGCGCAGAGTCTGTGGCAACCATTAAAAACCAGTTGTAGGCTTAGACATTTTATGAATCCATGCTCAGAGAGATAGATGTGTAGCTTGCTGCAGACATTGCTTCTTGTATCTGTATGACATGTAATCTAGGCTGCATCACAAGAATGTATTTCTTCAGTCTGTGGCTTGGGAAACTGCATATAAAAAGATGAAATCACCACCTCATGAAACTATTTTCACTTCAATACTTAAAATAGCAAAGAAATTAAAACAATCTAAATGTCCATTGAGGAATGTCTGGGTAATGAAAATGTGGATACATGTGCACATGCATGCATGCACACAAACACACACACACACACACACACACACACACACACACACACACACGAGAGTTTTATCCAGCTTAAATAAGAGGAGCCGGGCGTGGTGGCTCACGCTTGTAATCTCAGCACTTAGGGAGGCTGAGACAGGAGAATCGCGAGTTCAAAGCCAGCCTCAGCAATGGCGAGGCACTAAGCAACTCAAGTGAGACCCTGTCTCTACATAAAACACAAAATAGGGCTGGGGATGTGGCTCAGTGGTCGAGTGCCCCTGAGTTCAATCCCTAGTACCAAAAAAAAAAAAAAAAAAAATAAGAGGAGATCCTGCCTCCTTCATTTGACACAACATGGATAGACCTGGAGGAAATTATACTAAATGAAAAGTCAGACACAGAAAGGGAAATATTATATGATTTCACTTTATATGTTGCTATACTTTGGATCTTGAATGTCCCCCATATGTCCCCAGCCTGAGGTTAAAGGCTAGCTCATAGTGCTATTGGGAGGTGGTGGAACCTTCAAGAGGTAGAGCCTGGTAGGAAGAAGTTAAGGCCTTGGGGATGTGCCTTTGAAGGGATATTGGAACCTGGGTCACTTCACTTCCTCTTTCACTTCCTGGCTGTCATAAGGTAAGGAGCTACCTGCCATGATGTGCCACAGGCCCCAAAGGAACAAGGCCAATGGATTATGGACTGAAATTTTCAAAACTGAGCTAAAATAAACCTTTCCTTCTTTGGATTATTTTTGACACTTGTTACAGTAATAAAAAGCTGACTAACGTGTAGAAATACACACACATACACACATGTAGACATATATTATGGTTTGGATATGAAGTATCCCCCAAAAAACTCATGCATTAGGCAATGCAAAGAATGTTTAGAGATGAAATGATTACATTTTGAGAGCTGTAACCTCAACAGGAATTAATCTATTTGATGGATTAATAATTTGAATGGATTACTGGGTGGTAACTACAAGTAGGTGGAGCATGGCTGGTAGAAGTAGGTCACTGGGGGCCTGCTCCTGGGGGTTATTTTTTATCCCCTGGCTTCTTTTCTGCCTCTGCTCCCTGCTTCTCCTTCCCTCCCTGATCCCATCTCTGTCAGCTGCCTTGAGTTGAGCACCTTTCCCCTGCCATGCCCTTCTGCCATAGTGTTTTGCCTCACTTTGGAACCAGAGCAGTGGAATCAACTGAATATGCACTGGTAACTCTGAAACCTTGAACCCAAATAAACATTTTCTCCTTTAAATTGTTCTTGTCAGGTATTTTGGTCACAATGATGAAAAAACTAACACAGTATATGGGTTTATGTATATACATATATATATGCATATATATGTGTGTGTTATCTCTCTCTCTCTTTCTCTCTCTCTCTATATATGCTCAAATGCACAGAAATAGAGAATTAAATAATTGTTACCAAGAGTGGAGGGTTGGGACAGGGGAATGGGGAGCTATAAGTCAAAGGAACAACATAGCAGATATGTAGGATGAACATAAACAACATTAGAACTATAGTTCCTAAAGGTATTGTATTTGGGATTTTTGTTAAATAATTAGATTTTAGCTACTTTTGTCACAGCAGAAAAGAGAATATGTGAAATAATAAATATATTAGTCTACTTCATTATAGTAACCATTTTACTGTTTATATTATCTAGCATCATGTTATAAACCTCAACTACATTCAATAACATTTATTTTTATAATGAAAAATATCCAATCTGGTTTAGAAGCACACATATCTGATCCTCTTGCCCAGGATTCCAGTGAGACTCAGAACCATACTGTCTTTCAGAAATAGGAAAAGTAACTCCATGTTTAGATGAGAATTGAGGGAACAAAGTTCTCATCAATGTCTCAGCCTTTAGCTTTTCGTTTTTACATTTGACGTTAGATGTTGTAGAAGGCATGGTTTGTGACAGGCAGGACATGCAGCAGTTTGAATCCAGCTTTTTCTATTTTGAACTGGTTCCTTCACCAAAGGTGAAGTGTGAAAATGGGGTGGGCTAAAGGCTGGTTGCTGACCTCTGAGCTAGTCCCTGGATGGCTCAGTGAGCACTCCAACGTTACCCCTATGTAGTGATTTCTGATAAAAATGACAGTGGACCATGTGATCCCTGCTTTCAGTGTGCTTAGAATGCAGAACAGACAAACATAAAATGGATGTATTGAGGGAGTAAGTGCCTTTATTTTCCCACTTGCCACAGAAAAACCTTTATCTGCAGTTGGAATTTTCCTGAGTCAGTTTTCCCATGTTCTTCTGGCATCTCCATTCCTCTTTATACTGTTTGCTCTTCCTTATCTCTTCACTATAACCATGAATTTGATTACCTCAAGTTCTCTTTGAAATGGTACAAACACAGATGCATCCAGACACAGAAAGAGATACAGAGAAAAGGAGAAAGAGGGAACACAGCTTTACAAGGCTTACGTCATGCTTTTTTGTAATTGAGACTACACTGTAGTCATTTTAGAATATGTATTTGAAGAAATAATTGCAATGCAAACATAAATACAACAATGAAAAAGAAGAGAGTAAAACAAGAACAACATTTTTGTTCATTGTACATGCTAGAGGAACTGCAGTATTTTGCTCGTGTGCTGCAATATTGCTGATTTCTTCTTTGTTTCATATTAAAGAGGCTAAGATAAGTAGAAACAGAGTTGGTGCTGCTATTCCTATGGCTGTGAAATTTTATTGGGAAGACTGACACTATTTTTGTCACAATTTCACCTTGCAATATAAATACATTGGAAGGTCTCTCCCATTAAATTTCAAATGTGCTTACACAGCTGGGCTCTTGGAAATATATTTACACTGGCATATATTTTAAGGCAGAATTTATAAAAAAAGTAAAATATTTTTTAATTTATAAAAAAAGTCAAATATTTTCTAAGTGATGACTTCTCCACTATAGACATTTTGCTGATTTTCCTAAAGAAATTATTAGGCAGAAAACTGAATTTGGAACTTAGAATGATGAAATTCACCTGATGTCTAGAAAAATTCTTGGAATGAAGGCTTCTCCCATGAGGAGAGTGAATCCTTGAAGGTTTGTGGAGTATCATCTCATAATAAGAAGTGGAGAGGAGAAGAGCAAGAGGAATGCATGCTTTATCTATTTTTCTGTTTCCATCTGCAGATTAAAATCTCTCAACATGCAGATTTTCTATTTATTTCACAACATACAAACCTTGCAACTCTTTTCAAACATCCAACCATAGGCTCTGTGTTTATATGTTGCTAATCCAGCTGGAAACCCACTTAGAGTCCATATCTGCATAGAACTTGCTGCCACCATTTGTCTACTTAGAGGCAACGGTTTTATTTCAACCAAGTATCAGCATGTTTCTTAAATGACGGTTGTTATGGTCTGGCTCTTAAATGTCTCCCTGCAGCCCGTATTTTAAAGGCTTGGTCTGTAGCCTGTGGTGCTACTGGGAGGTGGTGGAACCTTTAGGAAGTATGGCCAAGTGAAAGAAAGTTAGCTCATGAGGGCATTAACTTGAAAAGGGTATTGGGACATGGCTTCTTTGTCTTTCTCTTTTTGCTTCCCAAACACCATGAAGTGAGCTGCTTTGTTCCACAAAACTCCTTGCCACGATGTTCTGCCCTCTCATGGGCCCAAAGCCATGAAGTCAAGTGAACAGGGACTGTAAGCCAAAATAAACCTTTCCTCCTTCTAAGGTGATTATCGCATGTATTTTGTTATTGTGACAGAAAGCTGACTAATACAGTTATCATACAGAACACTACAAAATTCTTATAAACAGTTGCCAGTCAGCCTTTATATCAAGATTCTCTTCTGAATATTCAGAGATATCTCCCCTTCTAATACATCCTTTCCCTTTCTTCAAGAGTTTAAACTTCATAGGCTCATATGTTAGTTCAGGCACAGTGGAAAAGCCTTTAGTTGAACACTGCCAAGTGCTCATAATTTGAGGAGATTTGAAGATTTTGAACAACAGTCTAGTTTCTTTGATGCATCTTCTCTAAGTTATGGTAATTCTCTTCTTGTAAGCTAAAAACTCTCTGAATGAAGTTATCTCATCAGCATCACCCTCTCCACTTGCAGAAGAATCTGATTGAATTGATTTTGGAGACAGGAGAAGTATTCTTGAATTTTCTAATATTTCCATGAACGCCCTGCACTATCATTAATTTACTTATTTAACACTACATTTCTGGCTACTTGACTTTATGTAGGATTGACACTCCTGCCTTCAGACTCTGAGTTACACAAATTGCTTTAAGTTTGGTACAACGGACTATATTTTTGTCTTCAAGACTGATGTTTACAGTAAGCATTTCCTGCTATAGATTTTATTTTCTCCTTTATATAAGTGAGATGCAAGGATAGGAAGGAAAATACAAGTAAAATGCTGTTGATTCACAGTTGAAAGGGTACCAGTGCCAATTAGTTTAAAATCAGTTCAAATTTCAGCTCACAACATTACACATTTAGACATTTCCTGTGTAACACAGAAAATTTTACTCATCTCTGAGTCAAAATATTTATTTTTCTATCAGTATATAATGTATGATACAAAGGAAAATTTTATGTAAACCTCTTCATTTTAATTTATAATGTGACTCACACATTGTTTCTAAATTATTGTTAAATAATTATAACTAGGATTTTGTTCTTTTCGGAGGGAAGAGAACACAAGTTTGACAAAAATGACATTTCTTTACTGAATAAAAAAATTGTTGCATGTTCAGTGAATTAAATTTTAATACAACAGAAAAGAAAAAAACTAAATATAACTCCCCCCACACACTGATAAGAAGAAAAGAACACTTTGTTCTCATAGTGTAAATGTGTACATATTTATAAATTTTATATGGTGTTTTGAAATATATTTGACATTTTCTTAATATGAGAACATTTTTTCCTATGGCATTATATCTCTTAGCACTTTTTAAATAAGAGAGTCACATTTTTGGATTTTTAACAGAACACATCTATCATAAAAGAAAATAATGCATATAGTACCATTTCTGCCATTTTTTAGCTTTCATTTTTTTCTTTTAATTTTTTTTTGATTTTTCTCTGCTTATGTGTATTTACTTATCTGAATATATTTTCTTGATGTGTGGGAAGTGTAAATCCTCTTTTAAATTATTTTCTAGGCTACTTTAAAGACATTTTCAAATTAAGCTTACTAGTATTATCTACTAACATCAATGAAGAGATGTGATTTAGCCTGTTTTAGAAACCATTAGACTCAACAAAGAAATATGTTTATAATACAGTGTAAGATAAATTTACCTTCTTACATATCTCATGGGTAACTATTGGTACAAACTGAGATGATATTTGTTAATGTTTAATTGTGTGTATTTTAAGAATCACTTTTGATTGCTTAAAAGCATAACCAAATAAATTACTTGGTAGGTGCTTAAGCTTGTTGCAAGGATCACTGTTATTCATTTTATATTGTAACATAACATTTTCAAGGTTTTTAACTGGTTCAAGTTTTTGTAAATTCAAGTATTCTTTGGACTATATTCCATTTTAAATTACTTATTTTTAATTTAAATATGAAATTGTATATATTTACAGATTACCATGTAATGTTTTGATATATGTATGCATTGTATAATGCTCAAATCACTGTATAACATTCAAATCTATCTCTTCAAACAGCATTTCTTTGTGGTGAAAACATTCAAAAATTTTTCTTCTTGCTTTTTTGAAATATGAGTGAATTATTATTACCTAGAGTAACAACATAGCAATAACCTACTTATTCAACAACACATCAGAACTCCTTACTCCTACCTAACTCTAAGTTGGTATCCATTGGTCATTGTTTACCCGCTCCCCAACTGGACTCTCCCTAACCACTATTCTCCTCTCAGCTTCTATAAGGGAGGTCAGTGTTTTTAGATTACACCATGAGTGAAATCATGTGTATTTTTCTTTCTGGTCTAGTTCCTTCTGTTTTCACAAATTGTAGGGCTTTATTCTTTTTATGGCTAAATTCTATCAATATAGAATTTTTTATTCCATTGTGTGTATGTATACCACATTTTCTTCATTGTTTTATGGACACAATATTTCTATTCCTTAGTTATTGTGAATAAAGCTGTAATATTTATGAACATTTTAATGAAGAGTATGTTAATGGCTTATCAGGACTCTAGACATCTTGTAACATATTTTGTTGCTTGGATGCATGAACTAAAATTTGTCAGTTCCCCTCAAACTCTGATATTGCTCCATAGCATACGGTTTTTCCATGTTTTGAGTTATTACAAAGATGAGTACAATAATAATAACACTAACTGTGGGAAATATTGAGAACTACCCACCAAATAACAAGAGAAATTTGTGCCCAGAGTCTCTTTTCTAGCTTGGGACACCTATGCATCAATATCATGAAGGATTTTTTTTGATACTGGGATTGAACCCAGGGGTGCCCAACCACTGAGCCTTATCCTCAGTCCCTTTTTCTATTTTATTTTGATACAGGGTCTCATCAAGTTGCTCAAGGCCTTGCTAAATTGTTTAAACTGGCTTTGAACTCATGATCCTCCTGCCTCAGCCTCCTGAGCCGCTGGGATTCCAGGCTCATACCACAAGTAATGTAGTCATCATGATCTCACCAGAACCTTCTAGTGCATCCTCTCACCAGGTCAAAAACATTTCCAACAACTCCCTCCTCACCTTCTGGTGTCAGCATTTTTCCTCTGTCTACTAGATAATTCCTCTTAACTTCCTGCTTTACACCTCATTTCTCTCCTGCCCTTTACCACTAGTTCTTTGATAGAGTTATCTATACTCATTAAATTTAAATTCTCTCCTCCACGTCTTTCTGAAATTTCCTGATATGTAACATTAAGCACCCCCAATCCCATGCCAGTTACCAAGTAGCTCCAATTGTCAAGTCTGAGTCTTCATCTTCATTACATGCAATTCATCATTGGGCACAGCTAATGACTCCTTCGATCTGAAATCTCTTATCACACGGTGGTTTCTAGGACATCCTGATCTACTGATTTTCTTCCTACTTCACTCATCTCTTCTTTTCCATTTATATTTTCTGTATACTTTGCTGTGTTCTAATCTCTCTAAACTTTTGACATTAGAATGCCTCATCCCTCCATCCATGAAGCCTGACATCATGCCAGATTCACAGATCAATTTTGCAGTTGACATCCACATTGAATGGTATTTTATTTAGCTTTTTCACTGTTGTGACCAAAGGACCTGACAAGAACAATTTTAGAGGAGGAAAAGTTTATTTGGTACTCATGGTTTCAGAGGTCCCAGTCCATAGATAGCTTGATCCATTGCTGTGGGACCAGGTGAGGCAGAACACTATGGTGGAAGAGTGTGGTGGAGTGAAGCAGCTCAGGACATGGCACCAGAAAGCAGAACGAGAAAGAGCTTCACTCCCCAGGGACAAAATACATATCTCAAAGGCATGTTCCAATGATCCATCTCCTTCAGTCACACCCTACCTGCCTACAGTAACCACCTAGTTAATCTCTATTGGGGATTAATGCACTGATTAGGTTAAGGATCTCATAACCCAATCATGTCACCTCTAAACTCTCTTGCAGTATATCACATATAAGCTTTTGGGGAACACCTAATATCTAAACTATAACAAATGGACAGTTGGGCATCTTACCTTTGCTATGGCCAGAAAAATTTTCTTAATATTTACACTCCATTATCTGTGATCCTACCTCCATATTCTTTATCTTCTCAGCTATATCTTTATTTGATTGGACCAAATGACTTGAAATCACTTTTTTATAGTCATTTTCCAAGATTACCAACAAATGCTCAACCTTCAAGTCCTGTTCAGAACTTGGCCATTTCTCAACTCATGCCATTGTGTCCCTGTTCCAATAAAATCTCTTAACTGGGATTTTGTAATAATCTCTCAACTGATTAATTCTACTTCTGTTCTTGCTCTCTGCCTTTATTTTAGTCTATTTTTAGCATATCGGTCATTTAATTTCTTGTGAAAATGTACCTCAGGAAATGTCACTTCTCTACTTCAAGCTTCTAGTGCCTTCTCACTTCACTTCCTGTGATTATACAAAGACTTTGCTATGGACTGGATGAGACTAGCTGTCTTGCTTCTTCTGCTCTCATTATATCTCTTACTGTAATCACCTTTGCTCACCTCTCTGCAACCACTCCGGTCCCTGCCTGTGCTTTCTCATACCTGACAAGCAGCCCCTCATCCAGCCTCCATTGTTTCTTCTACCTGGGATGGTCTCTCCCAGACACTAGCAAAGCTTGCTTCTCAACAAACCCTTTCAGTTCTTTTTCCTAAAATCTCCTTGCAGGTGAGGGCTTCATGAAATCTGTTTTAAAATTTGCAACTACTACTTCTGTCTCTTGTATTCAATATCTATGGCCTTAAAAACTAAAGGTTCATCACACAGCTACAGTGTGGCTGAGCTGTGCTGCTAAAAAAAAAAAACCAAAAAAACAGTCAACTGATGCATAGCAAGTTGTTGATAAAATTTTCAAGTTAATGCAGGATTTTAGATCATGGTGCATTGCAGTGTGACAAAGAACATCTTTCAGAATTGTCAGTGCACCATTGAATTCCAAACTCATTGACAAATAAGAGTAAAAGTCTAAATTAGATCAATTACATAAATGTGAAGCCTAGTGAAATTTCGATAGTTCACCTCCCGCTTTCCCTCCTCCTACACATTGCAGAGGGCTTGGGTACACTTGTTCTCCTTAGTGTCTTGCTGGAGCCACTTGTGTGCAGGTTCAGTGTGCTTGGATCTGTCTATGGATATGCCATTTCTCATTTTCAATCATGTTTCAGGATTGATACTGTAATTTTTGAAAACCAGAAATGAATGTTATTTCATGCATAAGTGTATGATTTGAAGAACAATGCATGTTTGTCATGAGGACAAAAGTTTATTGTTTCGGCAGGTGCAGGTATTCCTCTTTACCCTTACCCACTACCTAAACTTTTTGGAAAGATGAGCTGTCCATCCACTTCAGTGCTTGTAGCTAAATGAAGAGACCAGATTTTCATTTTATCCTGGTTGTTGATAGAATTCTGCTTTTAAATTTAATGTTGAAATCTGATGATGATGCAGTCTCAAGGTCAAATCCCTGACCTCTCTCATTTATGTATTTCATGTAAGAGCTGAATCGACAACAGAGTACTCTTTTGCCTTACAGGAAGGTGAGAGATTGATTATTTGAGAATATTATTATATCCTTATTTTTTCTATGTAGCAAAGAGTGAATGGACAACTACAGTCCAAAGATTGCAAAACTTATGGCATCTATTTATCATAGAATCTTTTTGATGATCTCCAAAACCTTCATATCTACTTGAATCCCTGGAGTTGTCCCATATATTGGGATTTCAGTATGAATAATTGATGTATAAATTTAAGTGATTTATAGCAGAAAAAGGATATAGAACCTGAAAAGCATAAGAGTAGTTTTTAGTGCTGGTTGATTTGAGGTGCAGTTTCTTTGGTTTGGTGGTTTGGGGAGGTGAGGATGAGACATAAATCAAATTATCATTCTTCTGGACAAGGCTTTGTTTTCTCATGTGTAGAAGAACAATTGTCTGTGTAAGTTGAAAACTGCAATTATTTGTACTTAAGCTTTATATATCTTTGTGTATTTATATATATTCTCTCTATATATATACATTCATATATGTGTGTGTGTGTGTGTGTATATATATATATATTTATTTATTTAACCAGGGGTTGAACCACTCAACCACTAAGCCCCAGTCCTTTGTTTAACTTTAAAAAAAAAAAAATTTGAGACAGAATCTCAATAAATTGCTTAGAGCTTTGCTAAGTTGCTGAGGCTGGCCTTGAACCTTAGCTGGGATCCTCTTACCTTAGCTGGGATTACAAGAGTGTACCACTCCTCCTGGCTTAAGCTTCATATATCTTGAAGTTTATAGAAATTTGATGTAGCAGCCATGGTGGTGCGCACCTGTAATCCTAGCACTTTGGGAGGCTGAGACAGGAGAATCGCAAGTTCAAAGCTAGCCTCAGCAACTCATTTGCTGAGGAGCTAAGCAACTCAGTGAGACCCTGTCTCTAAATAAAACACAGAATAGGGCTAGGGATGTGGCTCAGTTGTCGAGTACCCCCGAGTTCAAACTTTAGTACCAAAAAGGAAGAAAGAAAGAAAGAAAGAAAGAAAGAAAGAAAGAAAGAAAAAGAAATTTGATGTAGATCCTAGCAATAGTTTGAATATTATTCTTAGGTTTTAGATTGTTATTAGAGCCATTTTAGTTTAGTGTGTAAAATTCTAGTAACTGGATCAGAAAGAAACTGATCCAGTCTTTGAATAATGATTCCTCAGCTGTCAAGTGGCATCACACTGAGAATTCAATACTGTTTTTATGTATTTATTTATAAAACTAGAAATGATCTTGTAAGTTTCAGAACTGATTGAGAAAATATTGATAATAACTTATTTATAGAGGTGGTACATTTAAGATTAAAAAATGAATGCTGGTGATTACTAGAATATTATTTATGCTCACATGTTTTGGTAAAATAAAGGCAATAGAGTTTTTAATTTTTATGTATTATTTTATATTTAGTACCTTTTATTTTGTTAATTAATTTGTTAATTGTTAAAAATACTTAGCAGGGTCACTACAGTTTGGTGTCACTGGATTGTCAACTCCAGTGATCAATTAACCCAACAAAAAGTATGTAGGTCTCTGCATGAGGATAAAAAGAATAATTAGACCAACTAGTGAATTCTTCTATTTTATAGGAGGAAATGAAATTGAAACTTATTTTTCAATGTGTGGAACAATAATTCAGTGTCTGGATCAGAAATTGCTCTGTATCTTAAGTACATAAATATTCTATCCTAAAATCAATTTTTGTAAATATGGACTATCTTATCATATCAAATATTTATTAGAGTTTCTTGTAGATCAAACTTCTCAGCAAATAAATTATAGTTCAACTACCTTTTCCACCATTAGCAAACCACATATTTCATTACTTTATCTAGTAAAAACGAGCATAGTTTCTTAGCTCTTAGGGGATACTTTTAGAGTCTCATCCCAATTTGAGACAAAACACACAGGGATATGTTCTTAGTAGGATTTGCATTATCCCCCAAAGCATAGTTGCTGTGAGCATGATCTGTGTGCCTGTTCATAGTAACCCTCCCTGGAATATTTTTGAGAAGACACAGTAAAAACACACAAGACAGAAGCTCATTTTAAAAGCAAAAACTTAAAATCTGGAACAATCCCAGGGAGCTGATTCTCTGGAAGATTAGATCAAAATGGCATTTTGTTTGCATTAGGAAAGGGAGAGGTGGACTCACGGATCACAGGGCCCCGCTTGGCTGAGCGCTCAGATAGCAGTTGCTATTTCACTAATATGCCAAAGCAAAACCCCAGGCCTGTGGGTCTGGTTTCAGATATCTCATAAGTATTTCTGTGCACGGAATATTAGAAAGTGATTAACAACTCTCTGTGCTTTCATCTCAAGACTTTTATTTTCATTCCCTCGCGGGGACAAAGCCCAGGCAGCTGTACCCTGTTATTTTATGAAGCTGTGTTACAGTATCTGGAGATTTGGCCATCTTCATCTGCTCCATTTCAGTGAAATAATAAATGCATGGGGGAAAATTGCAGAAAAGAGAGGGAGCAAAATAATAAGATAATCCAAGGCCTTTGGCACTACATGAATCTCTCCTCCTCAAAACTTTCATTACAAACAGCAACAACTGATGAAACAAGATTTCATTCACACACACACACACACACACACAAACACAAACACACAGACCCACATTCATAAATGAAGGCAATTATCTTGTCTTGGGATACACACACATATACATGCACCTTTGTCTTTTTCTCTGTCTCTCCATACATGTGCAAATGCTTTGTTTCACTTCATACAATTTTTAATTTGTATAGTGGCATAGAGGAAAGGTAGAATTCGAGAATTAATGTTGTGAATACATAGGCAAGGTGTCATGATCTACTTTTTAATACACAATTCATTTAAAAAGGATCCAAATCTAAAACAACACAATATGTTCAGAGTGGTATTAGAGAGTAGAGGATGCTATGGTATTCTATTTTAGTTGAAATTGTTGCTCTATGAACAAAACCACAAAATGTTTGGAATGTTTCCATTTGGGAAAAGAGAATTTATGAATGTGAAGGAAGATTTTTTGTTTGTGAAAACTTTAAAATCCATTTGGTTTTATTTTGCAAAATTTTTTGAGAAGGCTGACACTTTCCTTTTCTAATCTTTTTCTTCTCAGATGGGTGTGTACATGTATGTGCTTATATGAGCATGTGTGTGTTCATACCTATCACAGTATTCAGAAACTCTTTAGCTCTGTTCTCCATTTATATGTTAGTGTCCGGGAAGAAAATCATGAGGAACAGAGATTCAGGAGAGGGAAGGGATCAAGAGACCATGAAGCAGTCAGTCAGCAAAGAGTGTCCATAGAATGATGGGAGAGAGAGATGAAGGTCTTTTATCCTTTCTTCTTCACAACCTTCTTTACTTATTTTTATTATTTTCATCAGCATTTAATTTTGAAAAAAATTCAAACATGTAAAAATTTGCAATGAATAGAAAAGCGATATGCACCTATCTAGATTCAAAGATTGTAGATATTTTACAAAATTACTCTGTATGTATATTTCTTTCAAACTGTTTGTACCTATTTATCTTCACAGAGCCCTTTGAATGTCTAGGCCACAGAACTAATTAAGTTTCATTACATCCTCTATTCATAGATTTCTTTAACCCTGTTTATTTTAGCATCACTACATCTTAATTTTAAGATATCAAATTTTAGGGATGTAGTTTTTGTAGATGTCCCTACCCTTACCCTACAATTGTTCAACTGCTTCTACATGGTGTCTCTCACTTGTTCTTCTATTCCTTCGTAACTGTTTAGTATGTCCCAAACGCTTGTGTAGATTCAGATTTAAATTTGAGGCAGCAATGCTTCATAGGGAATTCTGTGCACATCATATTGCGTGCATTTGAATAACTGAGTTAAATCCCTGATTTCTAAAGTGAGACTTAAAAAACATGTCCTGACTCATTTGAGTCAGACTCTCAGAGGTGACTTCCAAAAACCATTGGATTAGCAAAGTTTAAGCACTTCTATGAGAAATGAATGCATAGGAGCAGCCCTGTAGGTGGCCATGGTTTCCTTCCTCCAGTGGAGGTGCAGTTTCCCTGCTTTGAATATCTGGAGCAAATGGGGTCGCAGTGTAATGTTTCGTGTTTACAGATTATAGGGGTAAGACAGGCTTCAAAACAGTGATTTGATTTTTGAACTGATAACTTTTTTGTAACTCCTTTTGCCAAACCAGTCTCTTACTAGCAAGACTGAGAATGATCTGGAAGACTTGTTAAAACACAGATGCTTCTGAGAACCTCCAATTCAGCAGGTATGAAGGGCAGTGGATTTGCATATGTATCAGGTTTCCAGAAATAGCACATAGTACTGGCCCAGGGACCACAGTTTGAAAACTAGGAGCTAAAGGCGACATTTTCTCACTTGAGAAAGTTGTAGCGGTCATCCTTTAGGGAAATTTCATTTGTCACATCTTGAATAAATCAGAAGTAGACAAAGCTAAGGAATTTAAGAATCATACTTGAATTTATGAACTTCTGCTCATATTTATCTTCTAAAGTTAGTCTGTATTTTCACTTTCTAAATGGAAATGCTAATACCAGATTATCTGACAGGATGAAATAAAGATCAACTGAGGTAAAGTATGTGAAACTTCCTCTAAACTGTAAACAGCTAAATCCCTAAAAAATTTACTGAGGTACTAGCTTTTAAATGCCAGAGTCCTGTGGAAACAGACCCTGGGGGCAGCCACAGAAAACTGGTTGGTGAGTATGGTGTGAGGAGAATGCAAAATTAAACTTTGCTTACATCCCAATCATAGGGATATAAAATATTAATTAATATTAGAAGAGGGAAGAAACAAAAGAAGAAAACATTTAAAGAAATCACCACTAGTTAAGACAGCTAGCTATACATTTTTCTCAATACCAAAATTATTCCCTGGATAGAAATTAGCTACCATTGAAAGATACATGAATTCTAGTAATTCACCTTTATTATGTGGCTCTTCCTCCTAAAGTGATGAAAAGCAGAATCCTGCCTGGCACAATACAGGGTGGAATATTGAGTCAGGCAGATCTACACATGCCATTCTCTTTATTCATGTGGTGCACAAGCCACATGTGCTTTTCAAACCTTAGTTTTCATAACTCAGACTTGTTAATGCTTTCTATTGTGAGAGTATATGCAGGCTACCCAGCAAAAGAAGGGGTACTGAATAACATTCAATGGATACATTTTTATTTTATGATTGTAGAAGAACAGTTACTACTTCTCATGGCATAAAGTTCATTACATGAAATATATAAAGCCACTAAATGAAAATATAGGTCCTTCTTATATTTATAGATCTCATAGCAATTGTAGTGTTTCATAAACATTTGGGGTTTTTTATATTGCTCCCCTCCAATTCAATTTTTGTTATGATCTATGTTATTCGTGTTTTTCCATTAAGATGTTTTTCCATTTCACTCTGAATAACTCTTCCTAGACAGAGTATGTCATAAAATAATTTTCTTTGCTCATTTTCTTTAATTTCTCATTCTTGGTTTTAATATTCCTTTGTACATCTCATTGTGACAGAGTGTGGTTGAGGCAGGGAAGAAATGCTAGTATCTTGGCAAAGTCTGATGATCTTACAAATATTGAGCCCGTAGATGCATTGACAATGACCTCCCTCTTTGCACATTTAAGCAGATCTGTGCAAGCATTTCAGGAAGACCTACCAAAATTTGTTACTTGTCTTCTTGTTCATCCTTGCCAATGGGTAGAAGTCAAAACTTGAGATCCCTTATGAAAGAGGTTATTCCTTCAAGTCAGTCCTTGTACTCAAGAATTGGTAAATTTTTACATGTGAGAAAATACATCTCGTCATAAGTGTTGTCATAACAAGTTTTATCTGTGGCAACTTGTATGGTCTGGATGTTCCTATCAAAACACATGTTGAAATTTAATCACCATTATAGACAATAAGAAGGTGGAAACTTAATCCAGCTATGGCATTTGGCAGTGATAACCTTTGGCAGGTTCTTCAGGCTAACTGAGGTCATAAATTTGGGACCATAATCCAGTGGGACTATGGCTTTGTAAGAGGAGGAGGAGCGGCCCCAGCTAGGGTGCTTTCCCACCATGTGTTGCCCTCTGTCACCTTCGGAGTCTGCTGAGTCCTACCAGCAAGAATGACCTCACCAGATGCAGCCACCCAATCTTGAACTTTCCAACCTTCAGAACAGTGGACTAAATGAATCTCTATTTTATTTTATTTTTAAATTGCCCAATCTATGGTATTCATTTAAAACAATAGGAAGTAGACTAAGATAGCTATTTCTCCATTTTGTTTAATACCATTTATCAAACAGAGTTACATTCTGAAATAAAATCACTGATGGTGGGGGCAGAAGCTATGAGAAATGGATGGGCTGAAAAAGATTTAATAAGAAAAATGAGGGACTCCAAGAAAGAAAGAAATCAAAAACAAACAAACAAAAACCCCAGAGACCTCTAGGCAATTAAATATAAAAATCCAAAATATCAATAATCTAAAGCTAGTTTAAATAAATAGTAACTATGTTCTTCTAATAGCATAAACTATGTTTCAATATAACATTTTTAAAGCTTTCAGTAAGACAGCATTATTTGAGGATAATACCTGAATTAATTGTTTAGTTTTTGTTTTGTCATATTCTGAAATAACTCCTCTGATGATTCCTTTGAGAAAGACACTCAGTGGTCTTGTGGAGTAGAATTCCATTGTGTGTACACAGACCATGGCTCCTGTACCTCACTTCCTAACTATGATGTAAGAAAGTGGGAAACAAGAAGACATAAAAACTCATTTAAAGCAAAGTTAAAAAGAGTGGATGATACAGGCATTTTCTCTAGAAATTTATCAATCCGTGGCAGTCTGATGGGGAGGCCTGAGGAGGAATCATTTACACTAAGAGACTTATCAGGTGAGGCGCTGCTGTGTGTGGAGGAGCTAATGAAGAAGTTAAGAGGAAAGAATTAACTTCAGGAGATGAGAGTGGAGCTCATTTCAGATAAGAAATCTTGTTTCACTAAATGCAGAAAATGAAAAATAGCAGAGTAGGAATGATACTGTAACTTCTTAAATAATGTGGGCTGTTGATGTTTGGAATTTAAATCAATTGATAGTTCAATATAGAGTTTGACTATAATAAATCAAGAATTTAAAGTGGAATGTTTCCAAAGCCCCAATCAGCAGGTACTGATGGTGAACTCAGTTCACATCTAGGATGGAAGTACAGAGATGTTGAGTGCAGAGAGCTTAAGAATACCCACACCTCTGTCATCCCAGGGTCCTGCAAAAGACCCTGAGAGAACATTCAGAAAAAGACCAACAATACCCTACTTTACAGATGTTCTCCTTACATTATGCAGAGTTTTAAATGATGTGTCTCTTCTTTTGAAGAGGAAAATATTTCTCAGTGATTACTTCTGATTACCTGAATGACAACGAGTTTGACCTTTTAAACTGCTCTTTATTTGGCTTATCTTTTATTTTTCAAACTCATTGGTATGGCCAATTATGTCAGAGATAACAATCTTGGGTGCTATTTTTTTACCTTTACGAAAATTTCCTCATGATGAGGTCTTTAATTAAATAATTCAAGTAGTTATTGAGAGCTCACTATCCCAGACAGGAAGACGAAGAAGCAACAGGGAGAGACTCATGCTGATCCTAGCCCACCTATAGGCTACACTGGTGAATGAGCAGCTCCCTTGAGAAGGCTGAAGGGAAATGGTTGTCATGGAGCTACGTTCCAATTAATGTCAGTATTGGTAACATAATGTGAGCTCCAAGGGGACTGCTTATGTTGAATTATTTCTCAGGAATAAATACCCAGGAGTTGGATTAATGGGTCAAAGATTAATAAATTTCTCTTAGCTCTTGAAATTTATTCCCATTATGTTTTCCAAAATTGTACCAATTTACAATGTTATTCAGAAGGAATTAATGTGATCCTGTGTGTCTCATTTTGGATTAAGTCCTAACATGTATTTAGATTTATGTTAATTTAATAGGTGTAAAATTGAATTTCATTGTTGCTTAAATTTCTGTGCTTTCATTACAAATGTTCTTGGACATTTTCCATGTGTTTCTTTATTGTTTCTATTTCCTAATTTCTGATGGTTCCACTCATAATAACTATCCATCTATCTATTGGAGTGTTGATGATTTTCTGGCAATTTTAGAACCATTACTATTGTGGTGAAAAAGATACTAATTGCAAAAATAGCAAATATGTATAGAGAAGCATAAATTAATGGTGTGATGTTATCATTATGCAGAGGCCCAATAATGATTTTGAGGTGGATTAAGAATGTGGACACATTTGCTTTGTACCTAGTTAGTTGTCATCTAAGGGAGAATAGCAGGGAACAGGGTGAAATAACTTAGATGTCCCATACCTAAGTAACCAGCATTAAGTGGTAACAATGTGTGTTGTAACCTTTGTAAATCAATGTCCACTTTGTTGATATGCCAGTTATATTAAGTGTTTTTCTATGTGTCACTTTTCTTTTATAAAATTTATCAAAGCCACTTAAAAATGGCTCAGATGTGAGTGATAATTTTTTATAATCTGCATAATAATTGCACACCTTTGGCCATTTGACTAAGGAAATGTGACTGGAAGTGGCATCATTGACACATTTAAGCAGAAGGTTAAGACACTGTGTGGTTCTACCAGGTTTTCTTTTCTCCTTCTATGGTATTGGAAATATCTCCACAGGTTCTGCTCTTGTAGCCTAGACCTTCAGATAAATATCAGCAGAGCAATATCCCACATAGCATAAGAGAGAAATACATGTTCTGCTTCTACATGTCTTGGGAGTTTAGGGATTGTTTATAACCTCCATATAATTTAATCTAAGCTGCCTGACAAAGGCATATTCCTTCTAAAATGAATTTCATAACTCCTGTTAAATTTCTTTTTAGCTACTATACATTTATGATGCTCCTGTAAACAGTGTATATTTTATTCTTTTTTTTTTTGTGGGGAGGTGGGTACCAGGGATTGAACTCAGGGGTACTCAACCACTGAGCCACATCCCCAGCCCTATTTTGTATTTTATGTAGAGACAGGGTCTCACTGAGTTGCTTAGCACCTCACTTTTGCTGAGGCTGGTTTTGAATTTATGATCCTCTTGCCTCAGCCTCCCGGGCTGCTGGGATTATAGGCGTTTGCCACTATGCCTAGCTTCTGTTTACTTATTGATAATTTTTTTTATTAAGTGTATGCTGATTTATGCTCCTCCTCCTCCTCCTGCTCTTTCCCCAACCAAATGTATCTTTATTCTTCATTCCTCCTACTGAGTCCTTTGCCAGGTATTCACTTTTTCCTGCATTCCCAAGACTTCAAAAAGTTAAGCTTTTAATTGAGACCCTTTTTCTGAGTACCACATGTTATATAATTCAACCTAGATTTTCCTAACTCATCAATGAACCCATAAAAAAAATGAATTCTCAATTTTGCTCCTCAATGCTATTTTTTTTTTTTTTTTTTGGTACTGAGGATTGAACCCAGGGGTGCTTAACCACTGAGCAACATTCCCAGCCCTTTTTTGTATTTTATTTAGAGTCAGTGTCTCACTGAGTTGCTAAGTGCTCCACTAAGTTGCTGAGGCTGGCTTTCAACTTAAGACCCTCTTGCCTCAGCCTTCCGAGCCCCTGGAATTAAAAGGGTGTGCCACATTGCCCAATACCCCTTAATACTAGTTTTTACCCATATCCTTTATCCTAAATAAAAGCAATGGCAGCCCCAACTAGTGTCTCCAGTGTGGGAGCCATTGATCTCCTATGCATTCTGTCTGGGGGAGTCCAATCTATTCTACTGTTTTTAAAACATGCCATCTTCCACTCTTCCTGCCCTGACCCAGTTGCCTTACCATTAGCCACTTAAATAGTTCCCATCGCCTCAGCTATATCAGAAACCTTTTTCTACATCACTAACCAGGTAGTTTTTCTAAATTTGTTTTTGATTGCCTTTAGTCATTTTCTATGGTTTCCTATCCTACCCAGGATAAAATCATTAAGTTGGATTTTGTACTAATTGACAGCAGCATTTCAGTTTTATGTTTGCATTGATTATAATTTGAGGTCCAATACATTTTATTTTTCGACAATGAAAAATAGTGCAGGGAAATATGCACACTCAAGTGTTCTCTGTGGAAATCTGCATTGGGAAATGGGATCTGCAATATCATAAGAAGTAAATAGGTATTTCTCACAGCTGCCCATGACAATGCAGCACCTTGTTTAAACAATTGGTACTGATCCTGTATCATAAAGCATTTGTGAGACATTCCATAAAATTCTTAGTCACAAGGATTCAGGAACTTTGAAACTCCCTCTGTTGCCTAACATGCTCATGACTTTGCCCTGTGTGTCTCAGGAGGTACTAAGTTTGTCCTTGTCAACATGTAAACAGGATCAGATGACTGCCATGGTCTTTTTCCCAGGAATACAAAAGCATGTCTGTTGGTTTCAGGAGTTAATCACAATATGATATTATGAGTTCTTCCATGATAGGATTAATGTTTACTTCTCTTGCCTATTTCCAGCCCCTCAGCTTTTTCTTTCAGCAATATTAGTATTGTCTAAAAATTCCTGGTGTTTATTAATTTCTCATTGCCTCAAGTCCTTACTCGTGCTTTTCTTTCTACTTGAATGATGTTCCATTTTTTTTTTTTTATATCTGGTGAGTACCTCATCATGTACATCAAAATTTAGTTCAAATATAGGACCTATTCCCATTCCCTTGAAGCATGTTAATCTCCATCCTCATTCTGTACTTATCATATATTATACATTTGTGTTTAAAATATAACAATGTATTTACATATTTATTCACATTTTCCTCTCTACAATTGGAATATGAGATCATTTAAGAGAAAGCTCTTAATAATTTTCATCATGGCCAAATAGACAATAAATGTTAGCTGTTGAAGAGAAGAATGAGGTAAAAAACAAGATTCTCTGAGTCTCTAAATTAAAAATCTCATGGTCTATCTATTTTATTAAAATATTTAAAAATATCTACCAAGTTCACATAAAATTTTGTAATGATCAAAAAGAGGCTACCCTAATAAAAAAATGACTAAGTATAGAGGAAATTCCATTGATTACTTATTTATCTTTTGCTATTTATTAGGAAGATTTTCAAGCATACAGGAAAATAATGTAATAATGAACATACTCATATGTTGATATAATATTTGATAACATTTTCATAAATACCATAGTTTTGCAGAAATATTTAAAAATAAATCATAGCGCATCTCTATTGTTTAGATCCTGTTGGTTGGTGGTGTTCTTGAGTTCTTCATTTGTTTTTTAGCTATGCTATCAATTCTTAAGAAAGACAAATGGAGGTCTCCAGTTGTGGTTGGGGATTTGTCTACTTCTTTCTGTTCTATCAGTTTTGCATCACACATTTTGAAACTCATTGCTTGGTGCATATATGTTTCAGATTATTATTACTTCTTTGTATATTAACCTTATTTACATCATATTATGTTGCTCACTATTCCTGGTAAATTTTTTCCTCTGAAACCTACTTTATCTGATATTGCATAGTTAATCCTGCTTTCTTTTTAGTAATGTCCACCTGATACATCTTTTTTTCATGCTTATACTTTCAAACTGTCCTAATTGCTATATTTGAAGTCAGGTTCTTGAAAAAGCCATACAATTGGGTCATATTTTACAATATAAACTTTGTGTTTTGATTGTATATCTAGACCATTTATCTTTAATATATCATTGATATATTAAGTGTTTCAATTTCCCATTAGATGTTGCTTTCTCTTTTTCCGTATGGTTTGTTTTCTTCTTTATTTCTTTTAAACTTTTGTACCATTTGGATTAAACTCAGGGTCTTATTCTTTACTTATTACAAATTACTTGGCCATTAATTAGAATTTAATTTTTTCCCTATATCCTGTTACTATGTAAATATCTTTGTATAACATTTTTACTTGTTGCTTTATATAGAGAGTTATTTATGCAGAATTTATCACAATTTACTAGTTGAAGTGAAGCATAGAAATTATTTTTTCCTTTATATTCCTCTATGCTCTTTGATTTTAAATTATTTTAAATATTTTCATTATAAACATTCAAAATTATTACAGATGATATTTTGTTTTTGCTTCAACTGTTAAGCATAATTCAGAAACTTAAAAGAAGGAAAGTCTATTATAATTACTGATTATTTTGTTTCCCATGATCTTTATTCTGTCTTGATTCCCAAGTTTCCTGCTATTATCATGTCCCTCTGTTTATCATTTCCCTCTTCTACCCATTATCTTATGTATCTCTGCTGGTGACAAATTTTCTTAGCTTTTGTTCATTTTGAGAATATTCTGATTTCCTTATCATTCTAGAATGATATTTTTTACTATATATAAGTTCTTCTTTTTTAGTATTTGAAAAATTTTGTGGATTTCTGAACATGGTTTCTTGTAAGCAATCCATAATCACTTGAATAATTTTTACCTGTAAGAAAAATACTACATATTTTCTAATTGCTTTCAATATTTTCTTTGTCTTTGGTTTTCAGGAGTTTGTGTCCTGGTGTTGATCTTTTCGGATTGATTTTATTTGAGGTTTACACACACTATTGAATATGTGGGTTCATGACTCTTGGAAAATTTGGGAGTTTTCAGCCCTAATTCATTTGAACATTTTTTAAGGCATGTCTCTTTCTTCTCTCTTTTAGAAACTCTGATAACACAAATGTTAAATTTTTTGATAACATTTTACCTAGACACATTTTACCTAGTCTTATAACTTAGAGACCTAGACGTCCCTAGACTTTCTTCATATTTATTTTAATTATTTTCTTGCAATATATTGCACTCTGTTGTTTAGACTGGATAGTTTCTATTATTCTATCTTTAAGTTCACTGATCATTTCCCTTTGTGCACTCCATTCTGCTGTTGAGTACATCTACCGAGCTTTTAATTTAATTTTATTTATTGCACTTTCAGTTCTAAAATTTACATTTTAAAATGTATTCTATTTATTTACTGAGATTTTATATTTTAAAAAATTATTTAGATGTGCTTGTACATTTTTGTTGAAGTGGACTTATGATGCTGCTATAGTCTTTGTCAGATACTTCCAACTTCTCTGTCATACCAGTGTTTTATATATATGCATAGTATTATATGTGTATATATATGTGTGTGTGTGTGTGTGTGTGTGTGTATTGTTCAGTTTGAGATCTTCTGTTTCATGGCATGAAAATAGGATTTCCAATGGAAACTTAGACATTTTTCACATCATGTTAGGAAACTGAATCTCATTTAAACCTGTTTCAGATGGTCTTCTTTTATATTACAGGAGAAAGGCAACACTGCCACATGTCCACCACATGGGCATAGAAATCTGGGTTTCCTACTCAGCTTCTGTTGATACCTGAAGGGAGAACTCATTATTGCTGAATAGGAACTCTTGCTCTTGTTGTAGTCATCACTCACACTGCATTGGAAGAGGCCTTGTTACTGCAGAATGATTGTGAAAGTTCAGAATTGCCACTAGATCTCTTCTGAACCACTCCAGAGGGGAAAGCCTGGGAATCCAGACTCCCCATGTGATCTCTACTAACATCCTAAGGCGGAAGGCCTTATTTTCTGCAGCTGAGGATGAAAAACCTGGCTCTCTAATTGGCGTTCTCTGACTCCTCCTTAGCAGTAGTACCTCACTAGCTTCATGAGGGATAAAATCTGAGTTCTTCATTCAGCCTTTATAGCATGGATAGGGGTGGACCCCCAGTTTTCCCCCAGTTTTTGTGTTTATTAAGCAAAAGTTTCTTTCTATGCTGTATTTTTCCTTGCCTGCAATTTTGGCCTGGGACAGCAGGCTTTTTATTGGAGCTTTGCTTATGACCCTTGGAATTTCTGGTCTACAAACTTCTTGTGATCAAGTTTTGGATATATAAGAAAAACAAAACAAAACAAACCCACTCAAAACCAAGGCAAAAACAAAATCAGAGAATTTGACTCCATGCTTCCTCTAGTTGCTTGGATCACAAGATCCATGGTTAGTCTCATCAGTCTGCTTTCTTCACTGTACCTTTCAGATCTTTCCGTGTGTATTTGATATGTAATGTCAAGGATTTTTAGTTGTCCTTAAAATTAGTTGAATCTAACTTTAGTTGTGAAGGAGAAATAGGGAAAATTATGACTGCTTCATCTTTCTGGAAATGAAATTATTTTATCTCTTTTAATTCAGGGAAGAATCTTGCTTAAGTTGAAAGAGGAAATATTCAAAATTAAACAGAGCATAGACAAAAGGTCACAGGAGCAACTTGGATGAGATTCTATGGAGCAGGTTGGGACAATGAAGAGGTTACCAAAAAAAAAAAATGATGACTGTGATTAATGGACACATAATAAAAAAATATTTCTCTGTGGGATCATTCCTGAACTCAACATTCACAAGATGGAATGACACACACACACAAGTCAGGATGTATATGACATTATTGGAGGTGACTATCACACTGATTCCTTTCTTTGAAAATTAATAATGTAAAGAAATGACTACTGAAATGCTTTTTCAGTGCAACTTTTTAAAGGTGAACAAAATGGTCCATTTCTTAAGCAAAAGCTCTTTATACAGATATACAGGAATTATTGAGTTTGATCATGATCATTTTATATATATTAATGTGATAATAAATTTGAGCAATCATCATTGAAAAATGGTGTAGTCATTATTTGAATTTGTCATAAAATTAAATATTCACATTGTGTGAGGTTATCATTTTACAGATCACTGGCTAGTCCTGAGTGGTGCAAAGCAATATCAATGGAGACATCTGGCAGTCAGTGATTCAACCTGAGACTAATCTCAGCATCTCTCTTAGTGACCTCCTGACGTGATGCAAATTCAGTATTTGACACTTCCTATGAAGACTTCTTTCTAAACTATATAACCTGATCTAGTCAAGCCTTACATTTATCTTTCAGTTTACAATATATAGATAAAAGGTTGGAGAACAAGGTAAATGACTTCAGGATACAATCAGAAAATCCAGATGGTAGGTAGCGTTGCAGCACAACTAGGTGGTCTTTTCAGCAAGTCCATATCTTGGGCGAGAGGAGGACAGTGAACCTGTGTGAACCTCATTATAGCTCAGCTAGAGGCCTTCCAGTGGTTTTTAAATACTCAATTTGAACAGAGTAATATATCCTCAGGGATACAAGAACCAATGATAGATGACATTCAACATTCGTTAATAACCATTTTATGCAGTACTGATTTGTATAAAGAAGAAAGATGAAATCATGAAAGAATCAGAAGCTCACTTCAGAGTCTAAAATGAACATAATTGGATAAAACACACACAAAAATTTCGAAAGGATTTTTTACTACCCTTTTCTTGCCTATCCCAGTTACAATGCTCCTGATAGACAAATTATTAGCAGATGGTGATTCCAATTTCAGTGTTGCCATTTGCTATTTCATAGGTAATTGTGTTTAGTGCTAAAGGTTAGAAATGTTAAGATACAGACAATATTGATTGGATTCCAGCTCTGCTAATTCTTAACTGGAACCTTTGGTGATTTACTAAATCTCCCTGTTCCCCAGCTCTTCATGTTTAAAATGAAGTTAAGAATATTACCTATATCATTGGGCATTTTGAGAATTAATACATGTACAGGAGTTAGAAATTCCTTTTACATACCATGGCAATTTTAATCATTATTATTATATTTAAAAATTCCACAATTGAGTCAAGCCGGGTGAGGTCTATCTCAAATGCACTCTATGCTCTTACATTCGGGACCTTCTTCTATTCAAACTTATCTGAAATTTCCCTGTTATTGATGTTCAGCAAGTCCTTTAAAGTTTAGCTCAAATGTTGTTCCTTCTTTGAAGATATTTCTAACACTTTCCTCTAGAAAGTGATTTTATTTATTTTCACTGATAAAGATTTTTCACTACCTCCTTTATGACATACCTGTAGTTTATTTTACATTGTAGTAATTGTTTCAGCTTGCTTTGTGTGCCACAAGTACTTTGAGTAATTTAATTTATAATTAATTAAAATTTTCCAACATCTCCATGAAGCTTCTTATTTATATTTATCTCTTTGTAGTTAGGGAAGCTGTGACACAAAGAGTTTCTACAATATGCCCATAGTCATTGCTCAGAAGGGGTAAGATGGGGATTTAAACCCAGTCTGTTCTGGCTCTTGAGGTCAGAACACTGCATTGTACTGGAATCCTGGAGGCAGACAGTGGAAAGATTAGTAGAGCTCTCTCAACTCCACTTCCACTTCTCTGAACCAATGCACAAGCAAACGTTGATATAGGACATTGAAGAAGCAGTCTGAGCACTTCAAAGCCTCAGTGTTCCCTTTATCTTGGGGAGCTTACTTTACTGAACTACCGCCCAGGATACCACACTCAAAGGAGATAATCAGAAATCATCAGTATTATGACAGTTTTCACCCTCTACCTAACATGTTTTCCTATCTCCCTCTCCTTTGTAGAAACAATCTACACTGAAATTGTGTTGGAGACACCTCGCTAGGAAATCCTTTTTTGAACATGTGTCTGTCATTGTGTAGCAAATGTGAACCCAAAGTAAAGTCCTATACTACTTGGGTCCTGAAATGCAAGGCTGGACTAACTTGGTCAGAGAGCTGGAGTCAAAGTTCTAAGTTGAAAACATTCCTTGCAGAATTAGATCCCAGAGGACACTACTGAATAATGCAGTTGAATTTTATTGATGCATAAATATTGGTTGTTACTTTCTGCTGCTTCTAAGTGATGGATTCTGCATTTGGCATTATGTTTGTTTTGTTTGCTGAGTAACTTCATCAATTGTTTTTCATTTGTTAGAAAGTTCTACGATCGAAACTCAGATGACAGGTAGGTAAAATGAATTCTTCTCATAGATTTTTTTAAAGGTCTAATTAGATGGATACTTTCAGATGTTGTTAGAATCCAAGGATGCTGACCTTTCTTATTGAAAAGGTAAATCAATTTTATAGGAAACACTATCTGGGTCTTTGATAAATTATGGGCTATTCTAACTTGACAACTATACACATTATAAAACTGGAAAAAGGTTTAATTTACTAACAAACCATAAGTCATCTGATCACCTCTGAATATTTCTATAAATGCTATGTTACAAGTTGTATCAGAGCTTAAATCCCTGTTTTATTAATGCATGTGTATAATTGTTTGCATAATGAAGTCCCACTGAGGGGATAGTTATATTGGTGAATACTATTCACCTAGGAAAGCATAATTGCAATCTGAGTGATGATTTAGTGATCTTTAGACAATAACCTAGTACTGTTTCTAAAAATTAACTTCTCTCTGACAAGCTTCCCTTCTGGTACAATAAGCACTTTGGCTAGTAAATTACTTTTTCATATATAATCATTCCTTGGATCCTTTGGGGATTGGTTATAGGACCTCTGGAAGGTCTTGGAATCCTACAGGGCATCTATGTCATCTATGCTGTTGTTCATATTCACTGATGACTCTCCAGTGCTCATGACAGTGCCTGGCCAACATATGAGCTTGGAACATATTTTGTTTGGAATAAATTATCCATGAGACCCTTATAGGTGGTGTAGCATAGTGGGTAGAGTGTATGTCCTGGAGATAGATTGTTTGCACTGAAATGCTAATTGATTGCCTTGTGATCTACATGGCCTTCAACTTTTAACCTGGGAATTATCTGTTAATAGGGACAGTAGTAGTGTCATTCCATGGAGATGTTGTGAATTTTAAATTTATTAATATGAGAAAGTTTAGAAAAATCACCATTTCTTAGGAAATCAATCACACAATAAATATTGGCTATTATAATCATTTCCATAGTTTTACATTTTTCAGAGTAATTTCCATTCATTATATTTTTAAGTCCTTGGAGCAATTCTGTAAATCAGGAGGCATTTTAAAGATGAACACACTGAGGAAGGGGGTTGAGAGTTATACCATTGCTATACATCAAACTGGGTTCATTCCCAATCCCTCATCTAGTGGTATTTCAAATTAAGAAAAATTCTCATTGAAATGATACTTTTGCCTTCAGTTACTTTCTGATCACCTTATTCCTCTTGGGTAATTGTCATTTTCTTTTGGCTGCCTTTGGGGTTGAATTACCTAACTTTCTGTATTTTTATATCCACATTAAATATCATCTTAATATATAGTTCCTCAACTGGTTTTGATGAGAATAAGGATGAGATAAGTAGGATGATGGAAATATTTAGGTGGCCTTTTATGTGCCCATTACTGCCCTCAGTTCTTTGCCACTCAGCAATTCCTCAAAATAATTCTGTAAGAGAGAGAACTTCAACTCTCAGTTTACAGATGAGGAAACTGAGGCACAGAGAGTTTAGCAAGATTTATAGCCAGTAGAACTCCAGAGAACATAGCCCTAACATCACTCCTCTGCTTCTTGGGAGAAAGCTACTATATTCTATTGCTGCCCAGTTCACTGACTTCAGCAGTCAGTCAAGACCCAGCTTATTCCCTGACCCTCTCTTTAAGAGAAACCTCTTGTGGTCTCATTATGGGAAGGTTCTTATTTTGGTTATTGATATTCTGATAACCTCATTTGTGTTGAGATGTCAGTGGATGAAATATGCTAGTATGTGATCATCTCAGAAAGTGGTTTTCCATTATCAGAAAAGCTTTGTGTGTGGAGGGGGAGCTTTTAGGCCTGGGGAGTCTTTGCATCTATCTAGAGAAGGACATTTATTCTGCCTATGTCCTCAAGACGCCTTTCACTTAAAAGAGCAAGTCAAGGTAAATCAAATAGAGCAGATGACCTAAGATTTGACTGATTACAAGAAATGCTATATTCAAGGATCCCAAAGAGACTAATATGCATCACCATTATGAGCTCTGAATCAGAGTGAAAAATTCCAATCTTTGTACCAATTCTGGGACAAAGCAGAATGAAAATAAAGTCTTCTGAATAAACAGTACAAAACATGTAATTTCAAATAATGATTTCTCCAAAGACACACCACCTTCTGTGAAAATGTAATGTTTGACCTTTTCTTCCCCAAATGCATGAACTCTTTGAACTTAAAGAAACTGGAAATGTGCAAGAGGTTTCAGCTGAATGAATAACCTTGGACCACGAGCTCAAATGTATTGATTTGCACTGCACTTTAGTTTTCAAATGTATTTAGGCCTTTGGTTTCCTTTGAGGCACTCCCGAAACTTCTCAATCTGTTCTTTTCTAATGGTTTTAGTACTGTTTTTTCTCTAGTGAATATGCTAGTCCATCTGGATTCCAGGCTAAAGAAATGCACCCCTGTGGTGCTTTCCATGGGAGTGTCTGGTCTTTGATTGCATCTTCCCTGGAGGGTTGCAGAATTTCAGGGCACTCATGGAGGATGAATCTCATATCCTGAGAGGACAGTGACAGAGCAGGTGGATAGAAATAATGATGGGTTTCTATGGCATCCACACATAATGGACAAGGGAGAGTCAAAGCATTTCTTGTACCACATTAAACTAGAAAGATAAAATTAAAATCAAATTTTGCTTAGATGCAAGAGATTTGGACAGAATGCAAAGGAAAACGTTTCTCTGTTTCCTATTCCCTTGGCACACTCTTCTCGGTAAAGAAATTTTCTGATTCTGGCATGAAAATGGAGTAATGAGTGGAACTGGTGAAGGGCCTGCAGTTGCTCAGTATTAAGCCAGCTGAAGGGGGTTTATATTAAATCATCTCTTTAAGGGCCATCCTCTGGATTCTTGAGCAATCTTTGGGTCAGTCTGTGGAGCACACTATTTATTACAGCCTCCTCTGCTTTCATGTCTGTCTACTAAGGGAGACATTATCAGGACATGCATTTTCATGCTCATGTATTACTTGGTGTAGGAAACCAATTTGCTTCCTTCATACAGGGCTGTGACTTTGAATAAAATATCTCTCCCTCAGTCCTCTTCAATCCCATGGCTCTTTCCACTTATCAGCTTTCTCTGATTGTGCTTTGATGCTTTCTACCAGGTTGCATTGCCTCACTACGAAGTTCTTCATTGTATAGTGGTACACAGACCCTTGGGGTCCTCAGTCACAACTCTTTCCTGTCTAGAATTCTTGGCATCTCTCACATCTTTCTTATATTTCTTTGCAGATGAAATCTGGTTATTTGAATTTGTTGTTTTGTTATTGCTCCCCCCACACCTTCAGGTTCATTCTAATCTACTTGATAAAATCTTCATATTTTTGAGAGATGCCCACCTATGAGAGGCAATTTATTCCTGTATCAGCCAGAACCACAGACTTTTTAACAATACTATCCTTAAAATACTGTTTACTTCTCATTTCCTTCTTTCTCATCTGGATTGTGGATCCTTTTTGCAAACAAAGAAAAATAGATATGTTGCCTTTGTCCATCAGTCTCTCGTTCTCTCAATATTTTTTTCCCTTGACATGCTTGCCAGGAATCATCATATCTCCACATGGCTCAGCTAAGTCAGGTTGTAGGGAGCAGGTGTAATCTGTTTGGTGGACTGTCTGCTCTAGAGCAGGTAGAGTCCCACGAACTCTGATCTTCTCTTGTTCACCATAATTAATAGCCTCCACTTTCGCTACAACTTCTTGGTCCAGATTTTGCTATTTTTATACCAGTAGAACTAGAAAAAATGGACTTCACATTGCATGCTGAAAAAGTATGGAACAATGCATTCATAGTAACCTTATAAATCTATATTTTCAACAATCCTTGGGTGTTAAATAAGTGTATTTTTGGCTCAGGGGCAAAACACACTTTTGCCTAAGTTTCACATATTCATCTATCCCTATAAGCATCAACTTTCAGGAAAAAATAATAATATAGTAATTGTGATAATGCTTTTAATTGACATTGAACTCAAAGTAGAGGAGGCCATGCCTGAAATAGAGTTATAATTAACACAAATGTAGCCAAGTTTTGCTCATCTGCAAAATGGGAATCATTAAAATATTAGTCTTATTAATTTTTTATGAGGAGTAAATAAGATAATTCATGTAAGACTCAATTGTGTGGATCTAGTACATAGTAAATACAGATATTAGGTTTTATTCAATATGGGAAAAGTGAGAAAGAGTTGAGAAAACAATTATATGTTGTCTAATTCAAGCAGTATGTTTTGCTTCTGAGGATAGAGAAAGTTAGGTAAATACTGGGGAGTTTATTAAAATCAGTACTATATTAGATATTAATATCTTCATATTTAATATATTTGCTACATATGCATATTATTAATGAATCTCCATTAGTAAAAATCCATATTTTCTCTGAAGTCAGTAATTTAGAGCTTAATTGAGTAATACCATTTGAAATAGAGAATTTTATCAACATAAAAATCCTAATTCTATCCACTCCTAGAAAGTATTCCTTGGGGAGCTCCTACACAGGAATTTGAGACTGAGCACTCAGAGTTTGTGGCAGGCTGCTGATGTTCCCAATTTACAATCAATAGTTGGGTAGGAGCAATAGGAAGCTTAGAAGAGAAGAGATCATCTCAAGTTGACCAGAACTCCATCCAGGAGACTGAATGAATGGAAGGACACCAAATCTTAAGCTGGAATTTGGGTGAGGCTCCAGTTCTGAGGAGAACCTCCAAACAGCTGATAAGACTGTAAGCTGCTGTGGTCACTGAACTAAGTTCCAGACCTGAAGGAAGCTTATACACAAGGAGTGAGAAGAAGTGGTGCTCAGGGCCATTCCATGGGAATTACCCATGCTGGTCTACATAACTCTGGCCAGGTAGAGTCTGCAACTTGGTGAACATTGGTACATGGACCTTGTTTCATGGGATATTGCAATCTGGGTCTTAGACATGACATAGAAACTCCTGCGAGGAGCTAGACACATAATCTGACAGAATTACTTATTCTACCATCACTTCAGTGGAGGCTTAATATGGAGAACTTGCTTTATACTGTGTCACAAATGGCATATGTACATGTATGTGTTGCATATGTGTTGTGGTATGGTATGTATGTTTGGTATATGATGTGTGCTTTGTGTCATGTGTTGTATGTATGTGTACTGCATATTATGTGTGTTGTATCTGCATTGTGTTGTAGGTTGTATTATGTTTACACATAGGATGTGTAGTGTGCAGTGTGTATGTTGTGTATTTTATCTGTGGTGTGTACTATATGTATGCATTGTTTGTATTTTGTGTGTGTTGTATATATACAGATTCAGATGTTGTAGACATCAGGTGAAGCTAACATTCTTTGGGCACAAAATCAGTCAAGCTGAAAAGTACTTAACAGTAACAATGGCTGGCATTGATTGAGGACCCAAAGATCAGGTACTAGGTTAGAATTTGCAGGTATATTACACATCAAGTATGTTTGATGGGAGTTCCCATGATACCATGCAGTGGTTGAGGAAATTGAAATTGAAAGTATTGAAGCTACAAAGAGGAGACTATGCAGTAAGTAATATAGCCAGGGCTTTTAACTAGATTCCTTTGACTCTAACGAGAGCATTTTTTCAATGATGACATACTACCCAAATTGGTCAAGTGTATCTCCCTATTAGCTTAGAATCCAGGGTAGCCACATATTAAAGGGAAGCTAGGGTGATGCTTTTAGTTCCTGCTCTTCCTTCATGCTGGTGCCAGAGGTCACATCATTGAGGTCCAGCTCAGTCATATACTCCACCCTGATATCATGTCTCAGATTCAAAAAAGGGAAAAAATAAATACAAGGAAGAAATAGCCTTACCAGTTTCTCAAAATATTCTTAGTATCAATAGAGATTATAAAAGTTATTAAATAATGCAAGAGTATTGACTTTGATATTTGACGTATACTTATCAAGTACTTGTTTTCTGTATCACTATTAGCAGATTAACAAAAATCATTATTGTACTTAAATTCTCAAACTAAATTTATATGAAAGTTAATATCATTTCTTGATTATTTTTCAAACTGCATATCAGAGAAGTTAAATAAATATCCTTCAATAGCATATGGCAGAACTGGGCTTAAAAATCATGATTTTCTGATTTTTTTTCCCCCTGCTACCCTACTTTTCTTCAATGATAGAACGAATGGTACCAAAAAAAAAGGAACAAAAAGAAAATTATCTGGAAAAATTACAGTTTCCTTCGAAGTTCTATTTCTGTTTGTTTCATCCATAGAGTAACAGCTTTAGAAGAAGAATGGCTATAATAAGGTACATTTAGACTATATGTTCTAGAAACCATGCACATTGTAATGATATTAATATACCAATAATACTGGGAAATGGGGGAGTCTTTTTGCATGGGATGGATAGCATCTTGAAGTCCTAACTGAAAATAAATATGCTTTGTGTTCAATATTCAGAAGGCTGAGATGGAGCACTATTTCTCATATTAAAAAGAAACAGACAATTAGAAGTGCTTACTTGGAATGTAATGATTTCTTTCTTCTTTTGTGCTGGCCCTGCCACAGCTGTGCCCATTATTGCCACGTGTTCCATCTGCTATCATCCATCACAGGAGGTGCTGGGGTAGAATGAGACATGCAGCCTTCTCTTGCATTCTAAAACAAGCATGGGCACTTTCCAGGGTCCTAGGATGAACACCTAAGGCCTTCTGGAAGTCTATGATAAAGGATCTGTATTCTGTTTTTTCATTTTTTAACAGACCACAGTGGTATTTAGCACTCTATTGCAGAATTCCCTGTCTAGCTAGTCTTCTGGGAGGTAAAATTCCAGGAACCAAAGTCTATACGGATCCCTTTTGCCCTTTCAAACCAAGCATTGAACCAGTGCTGCATTTACTGAGACAGTTAAATAATATTGGCCAGTAAGGAGCTGACAAATACAAAGGGAAGGAAATCTTTCCTTTCTTATTCACCTCAAGGGCACTAGTGTTAGAAGCAAAAATTAGTTTGATTGTGGATTTTAAATGTTCCTTTCCAGACATTCCTTTGTCTCAAGATGGAGAGGTTTCCCTTTGTTTCCGTGCCTTCTTCTCCGGGTGTAAGTGTTGGAGGAAGTAGTCCAGAGTTCTCAAAGCTGTAAGAAGATCTGGGACTATCTTGGTCGATTAATTTACATTTCAGCTCTCTACTTCAAGTGAGTTCTATATAAATACACAAATACATCAGATGAAGAAATAAAAGCTAGCTGATTAAAATTTTTTTATATTTTTGAAAGTTTGAGATGGAAGTGATCTTGCTGACATTTTGGAGTTATTGTTGAATAGTTTTCTATCAATAGAAGAAATGTTAATGACAAATTTTGCTTTTACTTTTGTCTCATTGTGTCATAAAAAAAAAAACTGTTCAAAAACATTAGATAAGTAGGGATTACCAATATGCAACTTCTTTTTTCTGGTACCGGGGATTGAACTCAGGGGTACTCAACCACTGAGCCACATCCCCAGCCCTGTTTTGTGTTTTATGTAGAGACAGGGTTTCACTGAGTTGCTTAGCACCTCACCTGTGCTGAGGCTGGCTTTGAACTCGCGATTCTCCTGTCTCAGCCTCCCAAAGTGCTGGGATTACAAGCGTGAGCCATTGCACCCAGCTTGCAAATTCTTTTTAAAACATTTCCCTCAGGAAAATTCATTGTTCTTTTTGGAGAACTCAGATGTCAAAGGTAATAGAATTTGATGTGGATGATCATTCTATCTCCCCACTTTTGCACCGCCAGCTTTGTTTGCATAAAATCCTTGTTCCATCCTTCTCTGTTTTCCCATAGATTCTAGAGTACTGTAAATCCTTAGCATGTAGGCACTGGTTGCTGCATGCTTCCCACCTCATTGAATGTCCAAACAGATGCTGAAGTGACAGAGTGCATTGTATCTACATAAGGGGCACAACCTGAAGATTAATAAAACAAGAAATAATCCTATTGTTAAATCATTTTTGAAGCACAGAGGCAAGAACTAGAGATGTCCATAATGCCAGTACTATCCCACAACTATCCCTAAATATTCCATTGAGCAGCACAAGATGGAAAGTCTCACTCAGTTTCCAGCTAACTTGAGATGCTGCAGATCTACCCACACAAAAAGATGGACCCAGCATACTCTTTGCTATTCAAAATTCAAAGGAAGAACTGATGTGGTTAACACATGTATTTATGCCTCTTACAATCAAGTATGGTGCAGGTAGAGGTTATTATGTAGAGAGAAAAGAAAAATCATATCTGCCTATAGATTAGGGAAAGGGAGAATTTTAGAAAACGAGAACTTGCTGTCAACTAGGTAACCTTGCAGAGAATTTTCACCAAAACCTATTGATAGACTGGATGATTTTTTGATATGAGACATTTGTAGGGTAGGGAAAACAAATGAAATTTATCTCAGGAAATTAAAGAGAAGGGGAATTAAGAAGGAGTTTTCTGTAGCTCACTGTGAGGTGGTAGGGTCTATGGGAGATACCGTACTTGTGAACAGAATTTGAGTTAAGGTACATATGAGGGAACTGCATGAGCTCAGGAGGCAGCCAAAAATCTACTTGGTCTTAGCTGATATTCAGACAATTCTGTGGCCAACCACAGAAATCAGTGCAGGCCCTAGAAAGCATATTCTATTAGCACAAAAGGACTAGACACAGAGAGTTTAGAGAAAGCTGTATGCAGAGTTAACAGCAATGGGGCTAGCAGGGCCATACTAAGAACTAGGAATTTCTTTACAAGAAACAGGAGCCCTGCCTGAGAGAGACTGTCAAAAGGTAAGTAATGCCCTAGTGTGGGGGTGGGGATCAAGGCAGGGAGTGCTCTACTAGAAATGGAACCAAGCTAGTTGATTTGATCCTGTTAATAGAAGTAAAATTGTGACCTTCATACATAACTGATCTCCAGAATATATGTAGGACAAGACAACAGATTTAGGAATGGGATTCCACCATACAGAGTGCCAGTGGAGGCCTAGGGTGGACAATGATGGTTAAGGGAACAGTGTTGGGAACTGAGGGTGGATACACACACACACACACACACACACACACACACACACATGCACCGCATGCAAGTTCAGAATCTTTACACACCTCTCTAATATTCTAAACAAATGAAGACGCAAATGAAATTATAGCCACATCTGAATTTGAAACAAAAGGATATCTTATGGCACTAATAGATTGCATTGCATCTCTCTATGGCTAGGAAATTGAGCAACTAGTAAAAAAGTAGATAATTTAATGATTGAAAATGAAGGCATGTTGAAAAAGAGACAAATGAAAAGGAAATTAAAGTTGTTCACCAAAGGATGGTTTGTGTGATAATTGAAGATGTTAGTTAAAAGGTGAGGTCAGAGAGTGTTGGGTCAACTTCTAACATTGCAGAGCCCAGGGGTTGGGAGGATTGATGGACCCACAGAGTCTCTGAGGTGGAAGTGAGGAGAGGAGCATGCTGGAAAAGCAGGGTTTGGATTTCAGGTGTGGATCACTGGTGGGTGATAACAAATTATGGATCATGGCCACTTTGAGGCTGATGATCCCTGAGTTTGAGAATCTTAAGGAATTATGATCAAATGATTTAGATGGCAACTTTGCAGGCATGGAAGTCTTCCAGGTTAATTGTAGGGGGTAAAGCAAAGAGGTGACTGTGCACTTGGATCCATGACCCTCCATGAACGGAGGTGTGAGGAGTGAGGTCTGGTCAGGGAATTACTATCTATATATTCTTACACTAAGAGTTTCAGGAAAAGAGAAACATATCTCACACAAATATAAGTGAACTAGGAAAATACACGCCTCTTTGGTTGCCCTTATTGACTTAAATATGGAGGTCCATGAAGAAAGGAGCTGCCTCTGCTTTAAGCGATTCTTTTCTCCAGGGTTAAAGACCTTTGTCATTTGAGTTGAGGAAGAGAGAGTGCATTTGAAGAGACTGTGACCAGCCCTATACCTGAAGCCTTCAGAACACATTGTTCTTCTGAAGGAATCCCTTCCCTATCTGTCTCCCAGCAGCACTGCTGCCATTTTTTTAAAAAAATATTTTTGTTTCCTTCTCTTTGATTCAGTATATACTTTCAGGTTTCAAGAGCTACATTTGCTGCCTTGGAAGTTTTAGATTGTATCTAGGTCTGAAGTTGGTTCAAAGATAGATGTAGCTACAATAGGTGTCTGCCATGAGGCAGAAAATGTCCCACCGCTGACTGTGACATTTACACATGGTTACAAATAAGACACTGTCTCTGGGAACAGCTACTTTGGGGCCTCTGAGTACCAAAGCTGGGGTTTGGGCATAGGTAAATGGCTGGAATTATTTGCTTTGACTGATACACAAAGAATGAAGAAAAAACAAAATCTGTGTGGTATACTTTTAAGGTAGATTTAGAATTATTAATAATGATCAGGATGCTTTACAAAAGGAAAAATCTGAAATGGAGGAAGAAATGGTTGAAAAATCAAATGCAAATTGATATTTGCATAAATAGGTACAGCAATACAGCTGCTACATTTTCTGCTTCAAAAATAAAATAAAATAAAATCCAGAGATGCAATTCATAAAAATAATAAATGGCATTCAATATATGGAGTTCTACTGTGTTCCTTGTGGAAAATATGTAAGGAAAGGTAATGGTTCTATGGAAAATATGATCACTTTGGAAAAGGGAAGAAATTATGGATAAACTGCTATCACTTTGCTGATGAAATATTTAGAGTGGCAAAAAGTGTTTAAAAGATGTGCTTATTTTGTTGTACTTTTTTATTTCTAAATCTAGTTTCTGAATATGACCATTTCAATTGAGATCTACCTAAAAGATATTTCTATGTGATTTGAAAGACAGCAGAGTACAAATACAATATCAAATACAATATTGCAATGACAGAAATAAAACTAGCCCAGAATTTTCTATAAATAGCACAAAACATTACTGTCTCTGCTGTTTTCTTTCACCTATCAGGGCTTATACAAGCTGATTCTGTTAGCTAATATCTGCAACAAGAAATAATTTTTAAAAACTCTGAGATGCTCTTTTTTTAGTAGTATGTGCTCATCATAAAAAGGCATTCAGAAGAAAATTCAGAGAGGATTATAAAAACTGAAAATAGTAGCATTTATAAAATGAGGTACATAAAAAAATGCTATAGGCATTTAGAGACATGAAATAAAATTTCAGCTTACAGGAAATAATTTTGAAAGTGAGTATAAAGAATGTTTTCCAGAGGATGCACCATCTCAGTAGATCCCCAAATTAGCATTCTTTGTTGTCTGTCTATCTATCTATCTATCTATCTATCTATCTATCTATCTATCTATCTATCATCTATCTATTTATCTATCTATGCAGTGGGGTTATTGAACCCATATGTTAGGCAAACACTTGTCCACTGACCTACATCCCCAGCCTTTTAATAAATTTTAAATTTTGAGACAGGTTTCACTCAGTTTCCTAGGCTGATCTCAAACTTGTGATCCTCCTGCCTAAGCCTCCTGAGTAATGGGGACTATAGGTGAGTACCACTAAGCTCCCAATTTAGTATTCTTGCAAGTATGTTATTTTCCCTAGAATGTAGGATCTATTTCTCTAAATCTTTTGTATTCTACAACAGTATTTTTTGAACAAGAGGCAGTGAAACTACCCTGTGTCATGTCATGTTATTCACCTGCATCTACATGGCCACTCATGGTATACATTCATAGATATGTATCCATGAGAGGCACTCTGATACTATTTTCCCCCAATCTCTACTCTTCTACTTCATTGCCATCAATTTTAAATGCTAACCTCAGTTCACTATGTTGGTATCACAATCTGCTCATGTATTGCCCTCATAAGTAGAATAATGATCTACTAAAGATGATTTTGTAAGGAACTTATGTGATTTGGGGTTTTGAAAATTCCCTCTTCTTCCTTTACTCTTTTGAAAGTTTTTCTTTCCCTGTCATAATTAGAAATCCTTTTCTCCTTTATCTGCAGAATGAGGAGGCCCTGTTGTTTCTGTGTTCTTGTGAAGAAGGGTTCATCTGCTGTGTGTGGACAGATTTCTCTTGCTGTCCCTAAATATTTGGTTCTGATGTGTGGCTGGAAAAAATGAGGTTTGAATATCTTTTACTTTGTCTGAATATTAGGCCTGGACTGTTGTGTTCTCAGCTCAAAAGAGTGAATTAATTTGCATTCTCCTTTCCAAAAATTCTGTGCCACATCAGATGGCCTTGTTCCACATTTGACAAAAGAGATGCATGAGAATATCCTCATTTTCTTACTTGGAATCTACCAACCCCACTCTATGAGTATCCACACCTTGTGCCTTCTGTCTCATTACCATGGCCAAAGTAGCATTTTTCCAGAGGCCAACTCCTGTATTCAGGCCTGGGATAAAACTCTTGAACTCTTTTTGAATGTTTTGCACCTGCTGTTTTTCTCACTTCTACAGCCACTCCTCAATTCCTCCATGCAGTTTCCTTACCAGCTATCACTTTATTCCTTTGCTTCTTTCCCAGGAAATCTTTAAGAATTGCACTTTTTTATTACATCACAGTTCCCTTCTCTGGAGCACAGTCCCCATAGCTCTGGTAAACTTGCTGTTGATATGAATCCTAATGACGTCATGTTACCCAAATTCATGTTTCTTATCTGGTCCTTCTTTTCAAACTGTGCAGCATTTACATAGACTACCACATCCTCTTTCTGGAAAAGCTCTCTTCCCAATCTCTTGAATTTCCTCTGATCTCACTGGCTGCTGCTTCTTAATCTCCTTTGTTTGCTCAGCTCTTTCCTAATTTATTATTCCCCAGAGATGTTTTCTGTCATTATGTAAATTAGTTTATTGTTGATCTCAATTCACTGCTATGTATGCTCTGTCAGCAAGGATATTTCTTCTTTTTTGCTCCTGATGAACTCCACTATCTAGAACAGTATGTGATCCCTAACAGTTGTTCAATATTTTGTTGAATTAATTTGTATTGGTTGTTATGGACTTAACAATTTCATAAATGCTATTGTGCAATAGGGGCTGTTCTATATCTATTTTAAAAGTACATCTTCAGCTCTTAAGACCTTCAGTGTTTTTAATCTGTGGATTTGCTTTATTGCTTGTGATTGGTATATCGAGATACATAATCACTATATTCTATTTGCCTATTTTCTTATGGATGAGCATGTACAGCAAATATTGAAGTCAAGAAAGTATGACATCATAGACTTATGAATCTCTTTTGTGGGGCATACTCAGGACAGGGACTTATAAGTCCTCAGTCATATGAATACATTATTCCATAGTTACTCCCATATTGCTTTTCACAAATGATGCCCATGCTTGCATTCCCACAAAAGATATCAAAATGCTCGCATTTCCCATGAAACTTACAATTACTTTTCTAGTCTCTAGCAATCTGATCATTTTAGAGTTACATTTTATGTCTTATCTCATTTTTCTTTGAAACTGTCTGGTTATCAATGTATTTAAGTATCTTTCCTGATTGGTTAGCTTTTTGAGTTTTCCTTTTATTACTTGCCTATTTTTGTCTTTGTACTTATTTAGGTTTTCTGTACATGTTTATATTTTCAGAAATCTCTTGTTTTGTATAAGTATTAATCTTTGTCAAATTTTTGCATTCCATTTATCCTTTCCAATCTATCATCTCATATTTATACATCCTGGTTGAACAGATATTTTAAATTTTAATACAGTAAGGTCCAGTTAACTTCTTTAATCTCAATGGTTTGTTATATTTAATGTTGCTTAAAGAGAATTTCCTCTATCTAGTTCAAAACTATGTTGTATTTTCACCTCTTAGTTTATGTTCTTTAACTTTTAACTCTTTAATATTTCACCCTCTTGCAATTAATGCGTGCTATAGATCCAGCTTTTCTTTTTTTATATGACCTAGAGGCCAACTCCTGTATTCGGGCCTGGGATAAAACTCCTGAACTCTCTTTGAATGTTTTGCACCTGCTGTTTTTCTCACTTCTACAGCCACACCTCAATTCCTCCATGCAGTTTCCTCACCAGCTATCACTTTATTCCTTTGCTTCTTTCCCAGGAAATATATCACCCAAGCAAGCAGGTATATGCCTGTAATCCCAGAAATCAGGAGGCTGAGGCAGGAGGATCACAAGTTCAGAGCCAGCCTCAGCAACTTAGGTAGACCCTGATTCAAATTAAAAATAAAAAAGGCTGAGGATGTGACTCAGTAGTAACAAAAAAGGCTGAGGATGTGGCTCAGTAGTAAAGTACCTCTGGGTTCAATCCCTGATACAAAAAAAAATGTTATTAGTTTTATTTATGTCACGTTTATTATATATCAGGTTATGTCTGTTTTATTAGGTTTTATTTATGAATTTATGATTTATTTTTAAAAAGCCTATATTTTGATTGACAACAGTAACAGGAAGTTTTAATATTAACATTAACATTATTATTATGTTGCAATGTATCTAAAATTCTTATGCAAGTTTCTCTTTTATTTTCTTGACACAAATTTAGCTATTCATGAAACTTTTCTCTTTCATGTAAATTTTAAAATAATCTTATTAATACCTGATATAAACTCCAAGGAATTTTAATATGATTTCATTAAATTATAATTTTATGGATGAATTTGGAGTTAAATAATGAATTTTTCTTTTTGTAATCTAATTAGGATTGAAAAATTTCTTTGTGGAGTAGTGCACTTTCTGTGTGAAATTAATTTTTCAATATATAGTTATTTGCTTTTGTGAATATAAGATAATTTTCTGATTTTAAAATCTGAGCTAGCAAATGCATACTCTCCTTACTTACAATAGAATATTAAAATCCTGATGTGTTTTTATATTTGATTTTAAAAATATATAAACAATGAAAATTTTATTTTAAAAATATTCTCAAATACTTACATGTTTTGCTGGACTCTCTGTATTACTCAGAACTTTAGTAGCTAGCAGATATTTTTATCTTTTTCCTTCGTTAAAGAAATACATCAAGATTTCTGGTTACTGGTCTGACATGTAAGGAACCTGGAAATCATTGCTCCTGTCCAAACAATAAGAAAAAGTGAATGGAGTGCAAATCAACCACTCTTCTTAGATACATCAGAGGAACAACTCTAGCGCCCAAATTAGAGAGAGAGGCATACACAGAGAATAAGGACTTACTGAGACAAGACACTGAGAGCAGAAATATCACAGAAACAAATTCCAGAGCAAGAGAATGTCACCAATGAATTGCTGCAGGCTTGGGGACAGAAAGATTAAAGCTAAAAATCTAAGGGTCCTATAAACAGCGAAAGACATTGACACTTAAGAGTTTGGCCTTCAAAGCCCTATCAGTTTCTCACAATGGAGATCAGAGAAAAAAATACCCTTATACTTTTATGGGGGAAGGGAAAGGTTTTCAAGTCCACTCATAGTATTCTAGTTTTCTTAATAAGACCTGCATTCAGAGGAACTTTTAATGAAGTCTAGCCTACTGGGGAAGGGAAATATCTATCTCCAGCCTGCTCCAGTCTCAGGAAGGAAAAAAAACAAAAACAAAAAAAACCCAGAAAACCAAAAATAAAACCAAAGAACACTCATGAAAGTCACAACCTATGGGAGCACACTCATTAAAAGACTGAGTTACAGGACTATAAAATGCTTCGTCACCACCACACACTATACAACCACATAAATAGGCTCCTGTATAATAACAGAGGGGTACAGCAGAAAGAACTGCATATGCCAGATGCTATTTAGGATGTCTCTAGGGAGATCTAAAGACAACAGGAAAGACAAAGCAAGGACATTAGAGGGACTACCGAGAGCTATGTAAACAGCAAATGCAGTCTACGCTTGACCAGATGAAATATAAATACCTCATCAATGGCCTTTAAAACTCAACTCTTTTAATCTAGTAAGTACATCATATCCAGATTTCAGCAAAAAGTTATAAGACCTAGTAAAAGAAAAAACAAATTGAAGAAACATTATAAGAACCTGCTATAGTTTGGATCTTAAATGAGTCTCAAGGCCCATGTATTGAAAGCTTGGTCCCTAGAAGTATAGGAGTAAAAGGAGGAAAAGCCTTTAAGATGCAGGACCTCACAGAAGTCTTATGTCATTGAGAGTGTGCCCTGAAGGGGACTCTGAGACCTTGGCTCCTTCTTTGCTTTCTTTTTCACTTCCTGGAAATAGAGTGGCTTTGGTCCAGCATATCTCCCACTTGAACTCAAACATGTTGAGTCCTCACAATCATGAGCTGATACCTCCAAAACTGTGAAACAAAATAACTAAATCTTTTTTCTCTCAAACTAATTATCATAGGGATTTGTTTAATGACAGAAAGCTGATGAACACAGTACCTGACAGAATCATGGAAGAGATTGCTGAATTATCAGAAAGGACATTTAAAATGATGATGACTGCCAGGTGCGGTGGTGCACAAATGTAATCCCAGCGGCTCTGGAGTCTGAGGAAGGAGGATTGTGAGTTCAAAGCCAGCCTTAGCAACAGAAAGGTGCTAAGCAACTCCATGAGACCCTGTCTCTAAATAAAACACAAAATAGGGCTGGGGATGTGGCTCGGTGATCGAGTGCCCCTGAGTTCAATCCTGAGTACCCTCCCCAAATAAATAAATAAAGTGATGATGACTAATAAGCTAAGGACCCTAAAGAAAAAGGTGAGTAATAGATGGGCTTTGGAAGCAGGAGACATAAACTCTGAAAGACAATAAAAAGAAAATGCGTAAAATAAAAATCACTAAAGAAGCAAAGCATGGTTTAGAAGTGCTCATCAGTACACTGAACAAAGTCAAGGAAAAAATCAAATTCCAGGACTTGTGGGACAATTATAAAAGGTATTGCATATTTTGCTTGAAATAATAAAAGAAAAAAATAGAAAAACAACACAAAATAAATCTGAAGTAATGACTTAAAATTTTCCCAAATTGAGTGACACAGAAGTATAGTAATAAGAATCTTAGATACTAGTAAGTAAGATAAATAGAAAAAAACAATCCACATTAGGCATACCTTGTTTAAGCTGCAGAAAATGAAAGAGAAAAAAATTCAGAAAAGGCAGAGGGAAAAAAATATTACCTACAGAAGAGCAATATGCATCACATCTATTTTTTTTTAGAAATTATGCAACCAAGAAGACAGAGTGAAATATTTAAAGTTTTGAAATGAATAATCCAACCAGGATGATGTATCCAGCAAATTATTGTTCAAAAGTGAATGAGCAATAAAGACCTCCTCAGATTGAGACAATTTGTCACCAGTGAACCTGGCTTGAAAGAAATATTTAAAGAAATTCTTCAGAAGGAAGGATAATGATATCAATCAGCAACTTAGTTACATGTAAAGAAAGGAGGAATATTAGAAAAATAATAAAATGAAATAAAACAAAAACCTTTACTGGTGGTGGAATATGATGGTCATCACAGCCCTAACTTTATGTATGACTGCATATATGTTGTGATACTATACAACTTACAACTAGAGTATTGATATGTTATCCTCTATCTATGTACAATGAATCAAATTGCACTCTGTTAACATGTAAGCCTAAATAGAACAAATAAATAAAATATGAAAAAAAATAAAAAACTAAAACCTTAAAAAAAACCTTTACTTGTCTCATTTGCAATTGATCTAATGTATAATAGCTTGCTCAAAATAATAAAATAACAATAAAATTAGTGATTATCACTTACGAATAAGCAAAATGAAGTACAATAATGTTATAAGATTTGGAGGGAGGAAATATTCTATCATAAGTTAGATGCATCTCCCAGGAAATTGAATGTTTTATTTGTTAAAAATATTTGGATCATAGTAAATGCATGTAAAAAACTCATGAGCAACCACTAATAAAAGTAAAAGTATCATTGACATCCAAGACAGGTAAAAATGAAATCAGACAAAATTCTGAACTGTAGCCAGGAAGCAAGAGAAGGTAGATAATAGTGGAACACAAAAAAGAAACAAAGACCAAGGTCAGTAAACAAGAAACAATGGCAAATATGCCAGCTAATAGTCCAATTATATCAATAATTGCTTTAATAGCCAATAGTCTAAATTCACAAATTGCAAGTCAGAAACATCAGAGTGTATTAAAAGTCATGTCTCTACCATGTTGTCTTCATGTATCCCATTTCAATTCGAAAGGCTTAGGTGGATTAAGAATAAAATGTTGGAAAAAGATATACCATGGTTAATTCTAATCAAAGGAGAGCAGGAGTAACTATATTAATTTTAAGATAATTTTATAGCAAAGAATATTATCTATGATACAGAGAGGCATTATGTCATTGATTCTATAAGAAAATTTAACAATTCTTTTTGGTACTGGAGATTGAACTCAGGGACACTCGACCACTGAGCAACATTCTCAGCCCTATTTTGTGTTTTATGTAGAGACAGGGTCTCACTGAGTTGCTTAGTGCCTCACTGTTGCTGAGGCTGGCTTTGAACTTGCGATTCTCCTGTCTCAGTCTTCCTAAGTGCTGGGATATCAGGCTTGCACCACCTAGTTCAGCTTGAAAATTAAACAATTCTTAATGTGCATGCACTTAACAACAGAATATCAAAAGATGTGAGGAATAAGCTGATAGAACTACAAGGACAAATAGATTAATACACTAATGTTGTTGCAGACTCCAACATCCTTCTATTATTAATAGATTAAGGATCAGTAATGATACATTTGAACAGAACCATCAATCAACCAGATTTAATTGACATGTAGAGACACTTCATTGAATAAGAGCAGAATATACATTATTCTCAAGTTCACATAGAACATTCACTCAATTAGATTATATTCTGGGCCAAAAAATACTCCTTAATAATTTAAAAACAATGGAAATATGAGGATTATTCTTAGACTGCAGTGGAATCAAAGTAGAAATCAGTAACAGAAATAGAGCTGGAAAATCATTTAGTACTTGAAGATTAAAGATTATGCTTCTGGGAATAACACAAAAAGTAATGAATAAATGACAGAATAAGTTTAAAAAATATTTTAAACTCAATGAAAATTAAAACGCAACATTACATTTTGTAGGATGAAATGAAATAGTCCTTTAAAGGAAAATTTATAGCTAGCAGTCAATATATATGTATATATATTCAATATATATTATATATGTACATATTTTCAATATACATGTATATTGAATATATAGTGTACATATATTGTATATAGAGAATAAAAATATTGAATATATATTGTATATTCATTGTATGTACACAATATATATACACATATATATTCAATATATGTCCACATATATAAAAGAGGAAAGATCTAAAATGAATAGATCTGGGCTTCCATTTTAACACCTACAAAAAGAAGAGCAAATTAAATTCAAACTAAGCACATACAAATAAATAATAAAATTTAGAGCAGAAATTATTGTACTTGTAAAGAGTAAGTCAATAAATAAAATCAGTGAAAACAATGGAACCAGAATAAGAGCACTCGGAAACAAACCAACAAAAATACAGTCAAGTGAACTTAGAAGAGCGAAGCCAATTCTACAGAGTGGATAGTCTTGTCAATCAATGGTATTGGAAAAAATGGATACCCACAGCAAAAATTTAAGTGAATTTAGACAAAGACATTACACTTTTGAGGGAAAGCAATCTTAAAATAGATCATGCACACCCAATTGTAAAATTCTAAATATAAATAGATCTCCCAGAGGATAATGTGGAAAAAAATCTAGGAGACTTTAGATTTGTGATTACATTTTAGATATAATATCAACAGCATTATTTGAGAAAGAAAGATAAATGATAAATTGGACCTCATCAAAATTAAAGCCTTTTGCTCTGAGATAGACACTATTATAAGAATGAAAGATGATCTATAGACTGAGAGAAAATATTTGTAAAACTGTATGCAATAAAGGATTGCTATAAAAAATAAAAAATAATTAAAGGTCAATAATTAGAAAATAAATAGCTTAATTTTTAAAAACATGGGAAAACTTCTAAAAAATTTCACACAAAGGATATGTAGATGGCGAAAAAGTGTATGAGAAGATGTTTAATGTCATTATTATGAAATTGCAAATTGAAAAAAATGAGATAGTACTCCGTACCTATTAGAATGGCTAAACTCCAGAATACTAACAGCATCCAGAGCTGATGAGATATGGAGCAGTACAACTCTCTGGGGAGCAAGTAGGGAGAAGCAAAATTGTACAATCAACTTGGAGAGTCATTTGGTAGTTTCTAACAAAACTAAACCTCTTCCTATCAGATCCAGCAATCATGCTCCCTGGTATTTACCTAAATGAGTAAACTTATTTCCACACAAATAAATGCTCATCGCATCTTTATTTCAAATATCCACAACTTGGAAGCAACCATGATGTCCTTCAATAGGTGAATGAATAAACCGTGGTTTATCTGTACATGGGATATTAAAAATCAATGAGTGCTGCCTTAGTCAGCTTAGGCTGTCATAATTAAATATGCCTGGGTAACTTAAAAGACATAAACTTATTTCTCAAATTTCCAGAAACTGAAAATTTAATGCCAAAGTGCTGGTAGGGTCAATATCTGGACAGGACCTTTGTTTTGATTGCAGAAGTCTACCTCTACATGGGGAGTGAGAGCTCTTTCTTTCCTCCTCTTCTCATAAGATCACCCACTCCATCAGAAGCGTTGCACTCTTATGACCTCACAGGAACCTAATAGCCACCTAAAGACCTCGCCTCCAAATGCCATCACATTAGGTATCAGAACTTCAATGTAGGGATTACATTGGGGGTGGTCATAAACATTCAGCCCATGGCAAGTCTCAAGCCACAAAAAGGCTTGGAGGACACTTAACTGTATACCAATAAGTGAAAAAAGAATTAATTTGAAAAGACAATATACTGTATGATTTCAACTATATTACATTCTGGAAAGTTAAAACTAGGGAGACATTAAAAGATCAGTAGTTGCCAGGGATTTGGGAGGAGGGAAGGATGAATAATGGAATATAGGGACTTTTCAGAGAAGTGAAACTATTTTGTAAAATCATTATAAGCTGGCCAAATCCAAGGAATGTACTGCAGTTAATAATGTGTCAGTATTGGCTCATCAATTGGAACAAAGGTACAACACTAATGTAGGATGTTAATAATTGGAGGAGGGGCCAAGGGGGTACATGAGAGCTCTATACATCCTGGTTATGATTTTAGAAGTCCCAAACTGCTCTCAATACATAAAGAAAATTAGTCTTTAAAAGGCAAGAAAAAATGAGTGACCTATAAATTCAAAGTGATTTAAGAAACAATAATGATATGAAATGTCTACCTCTTTTCCTAGATCTTGCTTTGAACAGTCAGTTTAAAACTCATGAGAAAATAGTATTTAAAAATAAAATGAAATGAGTAAAGCTGTACTTTTCTATTAAATATGCTGTTTTAGGTTTTCATCTTTCATCAAACAAAAGAAGTTCTGGTTCTTCCCCGTGGTTCTGACTTTTAAGAAAATTAAAACATGTTATATTTTAAGAAAGGCTTTTTCTCCTTTATACTTTAATGTGGATACTTTGTATGTATAATTTTTATTGTATAGGTAACTATGTGACATAGGAATCCATTGAAGATTGATATTCAAAATATTTATAATCATAAATACATTTTTGTGGTTTATCATAAATATATACGTATTTATAGTTAGTCAGATATCAATTATCAATATAGAAAAGAGAAACATAATTATATTTTAAAATAATGTGTTTCATTCATTTAGCTAATATCTTAATTAAAATTTTTGCATCTTCCACATGTAGCAATGTTAATCAGATTTCAAAATAATTTTATTTGATTATTTTAGGCCCTGAAAAATTTTATGCTTTTATTCTTATATATAGGAATACATATTCTTATATATATATATATATATATATATATATATATATATACACATACATATATATATTTAAGGTTTTATAATATGGATTATCAATTGAAACTTGAAACTTGTTTGGAAGAAATACCTTGGATCATCATTTTAAATTTATTTCAATTAGTCTAATCAAATTGAAATGTCTACTCAAGTTGCCTGCTAAATTGCCTATTTTTTCTTGCTTTAAGTTGATAGTTTATTTTTTTCCTCAGGCTTTTATACATATTATTCAGGTTTAAAAATATTGTTGCAGAATTGCTTATCCAGACTTTTATCATTTTAATTACTAATATATATGTACTTCTCATTTTCCTTATTCTAAATTTTAATTATTTTAAAATTATGAATATATCTTACTGATTTTTTAAATAATCAGGTTATGGATATGCTAAATCTGACTTTGAATTTTGTTCATTTCATGCATACTTCTTTTTAAATTTATCACTTCGCTCTCCATATTTATTTAACTTTGCTATTGACCTTATCAATTTCTTGAATTTAAAAATTACTTCCACTGCTTCCAATTTTTCTATTTTCTGATAATTGACACTAGGTAGTGTTTTGGTTAAAATTTTGATGTGAAAAATCTTGCACTGCTGATAAGTTTCAAATATTCCCTAATTCCTGCTTCTTTGTTGCCACTCTATCAATCACTGCTTGTCACCAGGAATAGCGCCAAGAAACAGAAATGGGATCTTCACAAATGAGATTTTGACATTAGGTTGCCATTTGATCTCTTCTAGTGATTTCATTTCTAGTGGAAAAGAGGACATTGTCTTCATCATCGTTGGCACCAAATCACTTATATTATTTGACTATTGCTGTCTGCTGTAGCATGTTTATCAGAGATAAGATTCTGATATGCCATGTCAGAACTACCTTTGAGCATAATGTTGACTACAAGACCAGGTTGTGATTATAACTCACACAAGTGTTAACACACAAAAATGAGAAGTTCAGAAAATATCATAATCAGGGAACCTGAGGCTATCAGTGCCCTAAAAATATCTTATTTCTCTTAGCTATAGGAAAAATATGCCTGAAAATCACATATGCAACATATTGTTTGCAAAAGCTAGTGATATATTTGTCGCTTTAATAAAGGGGGCGGGGAAGGGCCACGTGGCTTCTCGAGGAGTTGGTCCAGAGAGACGCAGAAAGAAGGGGTCCCCGGGTTAGACGATATGGAGTCTCTCTGGATGGTGGTGATCCGTTGGAGCCAATCTTCCCAGGCCCTGGGGTGTAGGTAAAAATCTGCTTTGCCCCAGCGAGACGCAGAGATACCTGGGACAAGAAGGGACACAGCCAGGGTGAGGAGAAGCAGCAACCACTTTATTCTAGAAACTTCAGAAGCTTAAATGCACTCTTGGACCAATCAGATTCAAAGGTCACAAACAAAGGGGTGCTCTTTGGCAAGAACACAGTCTATTAGCATAGAATGGGGAAGGAAGGAAGGGAGAGGTTGAAAGGTATGGAGAGTGCTCCTACACACATTGAATTGAATACAGAATGACCTATTCTCCTCAATGAAAGTGAAGGGATTGATTGAAATCACTGGGAAAATAAAATTTTGGGTCAGGGTTTTGGGGTAGGGCATGATAAATCTGAGAGCCTTGAATATTCAATAACCCCTGAGCTTCCCTCACCAGCAAAACTAGCCTCTGCTTCTAATGAAACTGCCTTTCCTTTGCTCAAAGATCTTTTAAATATTTTCCTCTGCACCTATACCTTTGCAAGGAGATGCTTTTTTTTTCAAGGCGGGTTTATTCCTCATCATTGTCTCCAATCTTATGACCCCAGCATGCTCAATGTATTTGCTTTTTGTTGCTGTGACCAAAAGATATGACAAGAACAACCTAGAGGAGCAAAAGTTTATTTTAGTTCATGGTTTCAAGAAATTCAGTCCATAATTGGCTGACTCCATAGCTCTGGGCCTGAGGTGAGTCAGAATATCATGGCGCAAGGGCAAGGCAGAGTAAAGCTGCTCCGTTTCTGAAAGACAGGAAGCAAGGAGAGAGCTCCATTTGCCAGGGACAAAATATAAACCCCAGAGGCACACCCACAGTGATCTACCTTCTCTAGCCATGCCCTACTTGCCTACAGTTACCACCCATTAATGCATTCAATTTATTTATTTTTTTGGTACCAGAGATTGAACCCAGGGGCACTTAACCACTGAGCCATATCACCAGCCCTGTATTAAAATTTTTTACTTGTTCTTTTTAGTTCTACATGACAGTAGAATATTTTGACATATTATACATACATGGAGTATAACTTCCCATTCTTGTGGTTGTACATGATGTGGAATTACACTGGTTACACACATACACACATACATACATTGGAAAGTTATGTCCAATTCATTCTACTGTCTTTCCTATTCCATCCCCTTCTCCAATTCTCTTCATTCCCCTTTGTCTAATTCAGTAAACTTCTATTTACCCTGCCCCTTATTGTGTGTTAGCATTCACATATCAGAAAGAACAGAATTCTGTGTTTTTCAAAATATTCTATAATCAAACAATTTGTAACCTTATTAGTCTCCTTTCATTCTATAGAATGCCTTTGAGATTGACATTTGTGTATGCCAATTTTATTGATGACTAGTGGTAAATTGTATAGAAATATCCCAGATATTTTAATCTATTCACAGGTTTAGTGACATTTGCATCTTTTATAGATTTTAGCTTTTACAAATAAGGTTTTTTGGGATTGGTTTATTTCACTTAGCACGATAGCCTTCAACTCCATCCATTTACTGGCAAATGCTATAATTCCATTCTTCTTTATGGCTGAGTAATATTCTGTTGTGTTTATGAACCACATTTTCTTTATCTAATCATTTGTTGAAGGGCACCTAGGTTGGTTCCATAGCTTAGCTATTGAAAATTGAACTGCTATAAACATTGCTGTAGCTGCATCACTATAGTTGCTGATTTTAAGTCCTTTGGGTATATGCCAAGGAGTGAGATGACTGGGTCAAATAGTGGTTTCATTCCAAGTTTTCTTCCAGCCCTTTGTTATATTGTCTTTAACAACAGATTCTCGCTGAGTTGCTTAGGGCCTCAATAAATTGCTGAAGATGGCTCTGAACTCATGATACTCCTGCCTGAACCTCCTGAACCACTGGAATTGCAGGAGTATGCCACAGCACCAGGCCCCATTCAATTTATTAATCCATCAAATGGGCTGATCCACTGATTATGTTACAGCTGTCATAATCTAATCCTTTTACCTCTGAACATTGTCTTGCACATGAACTTTCAGGGGGAACACATTATATACAAACCATAACACCCAAGATACTAAAATCTGACTTGGAAGATTAAAATAAAAGAAATATATATATATATATATATATATATATACACACACACACACACACACACACACACACACACACACACACACATATACACATATACATATGTATATGTATATATGTATTGTTAGGTTGGTTTAAGGCAGCTAAGGAAAATAAAACACCAGGCAGCTCGCAAGCTCGAGAGAACAGTCAATCAAACACCAACAGGTAGGCAGTGACGACAATTCATGACTATCATCAATCAACCAGTCTCCCGACCAACCCCAGGAGGACAGGGGACTCCCCAAAACCTCCCTTTCCTGTCCCAAGCCCCTCTTCCTGCCCAAAGCTTCCCTTTCCTGTCCCAAGCCCTCCTCTTCCTATTCCAAACCCATAAAACTTGCAAACCAGCTGAGCCTGCACCCAATTCTCCCTGACCCGCTCTGTTGGACCGGGGAATCTCGCCTAAATGTCACATGGTAGGTTCTTTTTATTTCATCCTTTCTCTAACTTTCCTCTTTGGCTTGAGGGAATGTATCTTGGAGAAGTCTGTGTATTATCTTTAACTTTATTGCTGGGTTTCCAACTGCAGTTCTTATTCCAGGTGCAGTGTTTTTACTGGAGTAAATCGACACAGCCTGTGGCCCTTAGTATATAATGAGAAATTTAGAAAGTGCTTTATCTCTATATTATTATTTAAGCACTAGAAACTAATGGATATGGCAGGAACAACAGTTTGCTTTCACAGGGTTATATCATTTCTAGTATTCTGTCATAATCTGGTTAGTGGCAACCCAACCCAGTTTTCATTCTGCTATTCCTTTGATGATGTTATTCTGCTGTATCTGGCAAAGAGAGATATATATATGCCAGAGAATGCATAATAATCTGGCAAAATTTTATAAAATGTGTACAATAAAATTGACATTTTTGTTTTTGTGTACAGGTCTATACCTTTTAGCATATGAGTAAATTTATAGAACTACACCAGAATCAGCATAAAGAAAAGTTTAATTGCCCCCTCGCCCCCCAAAAAAAGCTCCCTCAGGAATTTTATAATAAAGTCCTTCTTCAATTTACCCTCTGGTAACCATTATCTTATGTTTTATAATTCTGTCTTTTCCAAAATATTCCATAAACAGAATCAAACAATTTTCAACCTTGTTAGTCTCCTTTCATTCTATAGAATGCCTTTGAGATTGATATTTGTGTATGCCAACATTTGGTTGAATTTTATTGATGACTAGTGGTAAATTGTATAGATATATCCCAGATATTTTTTATCTATTCACAGGTTTTATGACATTTACATCTTTTATAGTTTATATCTTTAACAAATAAGGTAACTGTGAGCATTGTGCACAGGTTTTCTGTTTTCTGTTAACATGACCTTTTATTTCCCTATGGTAAACATATAGTAGTGTGTTTGGAGGTCTTGTGGTAAGCATTCATTTACTTTTACAAGAAGCAGCAGAGCTAGTTTTTGTTTTGTTTTTACCGGTTGTGTCATTTTCGATTCCACCAGCAATGTTATCCTGCATCCTCAGTATTTTGTATCGTCGCTATTTTTATCTCAATTGTTGGGATATGTGTGGTGGTATTTCTTTGTGATTTTAGCTGGGCAGTGGCTGATGATATTGAGCATCTTTACATTTTTATATTTACACTCTGTAAAACTTTTTTGATGAAGTGTCAGTTCAAATCATTCACTCTTTTTAAAAATTAGATTGCCTATTTTCCTTGTTTAGTTTTGCAATCCTTTATAAATTCACAATGGCAATCTTTTTTTTTCTTTATGTGAGTTGCAAATTTTTTCTCCAAGAAGATATCTTAATGTTTTATACTCCTAAGCATGTCTTTAGCAGAGCAAAATTTCAATTTTGATAAGAGTCCTTGTTATCACTATTTTCTCTCTGGATTGTGGTTTTGGTTTCATATATAAGAAAACTTGGCCTAATCCCATGTTATGAAGACATTCCCCTAAGTTTTCTTATACAAATTTTATATGTTTGAACTTTACATTCATACTTAACATTTGAGCAGATGTTTTGTTTCAGGTGCTAAGTTTACACTGAGGTATATTTTTATGTAAGTACTCATGTCCAGCTTTTCAGCACAATTTATTGAAAACACTGTTTTTTCCATTGAATTGAATTTTGTCCAAAATCAATTGGCCATATTTGTGTGGTCTTTTTCTGAGCTCTCTTCTATTTCATAGATCCATTGTTTCAACCTCTTTGCCAATATGACATTGTAGCTTGATGATGATAAATTTACAGTAACTTTCAACACTGGATAGGGTTTTAGTCAGCTTTTGTGTCACTGTGGCTAAAAGACCTAACAAAACAACATAGAGGAGGAAAAATTTATTTTGACTCGCTGTTTCAGAGGTTCAATCCACACTCGACTGACTTCATGACTCTGGGCCCAAGGTGAGGCAGAATAAAATGGCAGAAGGGAATGAGAGAGGAAGGTAGCCCAGGACATGGCAACTAGGAAGAAAGAGAATATTCTGCTCATCAGAGATAAAATATAAACCCTAAATGCAGTCCTCCATGGACCTATTTTCTCCAGTCATATTGCCTGTCTCTAGTTACCCCCAAGTTAATCCATATCAAAGGATTAATGCACTGATCCAGTTACAACTCTCACAGTGTAATTGTTTCATTCAACCTTCTTGTATTGTCTCAAGAGATTTTAGAGGACACCTTATATTTAAACCATAACAGGTACTTTGATTGATCCATCTTTATTTTTATTCTTTCTTAATAATTTCTACCTATTATGAATTTATTTACTTATTTTGTGTGTGTGTGCATGCTAGAGATAAAACACAGGGCCACTTCCATGCTCGGCAACTGTTGTATCACTGATCTACACTCCCAGGCCCAATTTATTTACTTGTCTTATTCCATGTAAGCTGAAGTTTTCCTAATTCATTGTATATACTGAATAATTTGGTTTGTGTTTTGGACATTTAATTGGCTAGCTACTAATTTAAACATATTTCAATTGGATTTATTTGATTTTCTCTTTTTATGTTCTAAATAATATCAGAAAATAGATTACAGTTACATTTTTAAAATTAGTTATTCTTGAACAAAAGACTCTATAGTCATGAGAACAAAGGACACATTCCCTTTGAATTCTTTTATTGTCAACTTTATTTCTTTTTGATGAATTTTCTTATATTCTAGCTGAAAATATAATGAGTTAAATTTATACCATCTGTTTAGCCATCTTTCATTTTGATGGAATTAAAGATATAATCAAATATAGGATTTTCTGGCAGGGAATTTATATCTATGTAATTTATTTTTTGTATTTGCTATAGGCAAGATAGAAACTTGATTTCTGTTCCTAGTTCTATATTTAAATTGACTTTTATGTGTTGTCTTGAGGATGATTGGACGTTATCTTTGTCCATAAGCTACCTATTGTCTTAGTGAGGAGCCCTATTGTATGACCTCTTTCTTGGTGCAGCTATGGAATAATTTTCTCTGTGTAACTGTTTTTAGATATTTAATCCAAAATAGTGTAGAGTTCTGAATATTTTGCACTCTAAGGGTCTTATGCCTTGATTTTACCATCAAGTCTGCATGATTGAGGTGGGATTTTGTAGTAGAAAGAGGAACAGGCAACAAGGAGGTAGTATGTTGTGACAAGACACAATTATTATGCAAAGGATACTATCTGTGTGTGTGTGTGTGTGTGTGTGTGTGTGTAATTTGGCTCTTTTCTCATTCCAATGTCTAAGCATAATTTGGGAATTCATTGTTTTACTTGGGTGCTGACTATATCATTGATACCTAATATTCAGATTGGTAACCAGGCTAAGAGAATTGAGCATTGTCTATTTTTAACAGTCCACCAAACCACAACAGCCTATCTCTTCCCTGACCCTCACGCCCTGTATTTGGATAACATAAACACCTTTGTCCACCTTGCAGCTTTGTGGAAAATCCTGGAATGTCATATATTTCTGAGCCTCAATGATCTTGTTTATCGGAAAGTAGACCCTGCTACTGGAAGTTTCCTAGACCACCTCCTGTGGCTGATGCCCTTTCTTCTCTAAATGACTGGCAGACTTCTGTCATTATGTTCACTCCCCTGCTCTCCAGGGGTAATCCCACCCCAGCAGGTGCATCCATTTCTACGTTTCAAACTGCTGGCTTCTCTTGTGATACATTTCTGTGAACCCTATGTAGCTGACTGGGTCAGAAGTTCAAACTCAGCCTTTGTTCAGTAGAATTGCACTTTTCTAATTCTTGACTAATAATGTGTCAGTTTTGCTGGCTTTCTCAAGCTAACTTGGTAACCCATCACCCCGTTGTACTTAAGAAGCAGGCCCCCTATTTCTAGTTCCATTACTTGCTTTGAAAATGAGAGCACAAAGTGCATCCTTTTATATATAGGGCAGGTTTTCTTCTTGGATGCATTATCTGTACGTCCTTCATGGTAGAGATCGTCTGTCAAGTTCCTGCCCACTCACTGAATCCTCTGAGTTTTCTTTTTCCTGAAATTTATCCTGTCAGCTTGGCATTTCACTACCTCTGAAATCTGCAAAATAGGTGATTTTATGCTATGATCTTTTCCTACACCATTTGTGAAACTCTTAAAACTAGGCATAGCAGCAATGTGTGAGGACTACTTTGCTTTCATTTATCACATTCTTGCAAGAAACATTTATTAAAAATGTAAAAAGTGTGTACTCCATGCTGCAATAGTGTGTAGTGAGGAGAAGATGATGAGGCTGCTATTACAAAGACGAAAAATACAGTTTTTGCTTTCAAAAAGAACAACCAAGTGTGGACGCAAATCACGATATTTACTATAAAGCTGTGGCCAGAAGAATGACTAACTGCATTTTTGAGAGAGCCACAATCATTGATCATTTATCTGATTGTGTATGAAGGACTATGAAATACAATATCAATGAGGTCCTGCTGTACCTGATGCCATGTCTCCCAGATTTTTAGCTAGGGTTACCATGGCCAAAGATGCAAAAGGAATCGTTACTAAAAAGGCTTCAAGAATGGTGGCTGCTGCTCTATCATCTGGAACATAGGCATTTTGCACACCGAGTACACAATGAGCCAATATGTGGAAGTGGGCAGGATCAAACATCAGTTCCACTGGAGCTAACCTGTCCATCACGGTAGACACTATCCACAAGTGAATCCTGAACACTAATATGGCTAATATGATTTGAGATGTGCTGTGTGAGTTAACTACATCCTGAATATCAACAGCAGAACAAAATCAACAAAAAGAGTAAGAAAGGTCATTAATTTTATTAATATATATCACATTGAAGCAGTAATACTTTGGATATATTGGGTTAAATTAAAATTTTATTAAAATTTGTTTCATATATTTCCTTTCATTTTTTTAAATGAAGCTACTAGAAAATTAAAATTTATATATGTGGCTCACATTTTATTTTTATTGGGTGGTGCTGACCTAGAGCATGAGGTAATTCTAGGAAGAGAGAAGTAAGTTAGAGTGAATGCATCCAAGGCATTAAATACCTGACTAAGTAATTCATATAATATTTGCCAGGTGATGGGAATTCATTGATTTTTGAGTAGAGGAATAAAATAGAATACCAAGGGAAGATTAATCTAGTGGCAGGGGCATATTTCAATTTTCAGTTCCTTATTCATGATAAAACATTTCTCCAAACCTTAATGATAATTCATTTTACAGCTTTCCAGTTGAGATTTTGCCAAAGGGAAAAAAAATGATTTGCGTCACCACACTTATTTACTCATTTTCAGATAGATCCTATGGTAGATTAATGTACCACATTTCCCCTTACAGAAACCTTGTTACCTTTCTCCAAATCACTTATGTTGAAATAATTGCATAGTGAGTTCTTTCTGATAAATCTTAACCAATTGCAGAGAAGCAAGTGATTCTCATTGCATTATTGCTTGCAAGAGCTGTCCTGCAGAATTTCTTTTTGTATACAGTAGGCATACAAGAAATGTTTGCAGGAAATTGTGTTGGAGATGCCTTCTCCACAGAATTTTTAATATTTCCAAAATTGATACTTGAGGTTCCCCAAACTTTGAACTCACACATATGTTTGTGTATGTGTGTGTGTCTGTGTGAGAGAGGGAGAGATATAGTACAATATTTTAAAAATTGTTTCATCCAAATTTTTAATATCCAAGTGACAAATTGAAATGTTTTTCTTACTCTTTGCTATTTGTATCTTCATTGTTATTTTGTTTCTGTTTGTACTGTTTTGTTGTGTTTTGTGTGGAATCATGGAATTCTTTGACAACCTCTAACCCATTCAATGTGCACAAAACCTACTTCTTATTCTTTCCCCCACTTTCCTTCCAGACAACTAGAACTACCACAACAAGTTCCAGAACGATATCAATTTGTAATGTTACAAATAGCAATTTGTAATGTTATCAAAGTTGTTTAAAATGGTAGCATTTTAAAATGAGACTTAAAATCATTACTATATTATATAGAAAATCCATTTTAGCAATAGGATACATTTATCTACTTTCATTTCCTTCAATACTCATAATTTGCTTGCATAATTTCATCGATTTATAAGTATTTTATTATTTAAACTTTTGAAAAGGATTTTTATTGTACATGCAAAATACATATTGCTGTAGTGAAGAACATTTGCTTTAGTATTTATTTTTTATATGGTCTTATTTCTGAACTGCTATTATTTCTAAGAGCTTTTCTGTCTATTCTTTCTGTGTACAATCATGAGTATATTAATAATGATTGCTTAACCTTTACAATATTTATGCCTCTTATTTATGCTGACTTTTAGATAGATGGATAGACACCCCAAATAACAATAAACAACAGTGGTGATAGAAATTATTTTGATATTTCTTAAATTTTGGATGATGCTTGTTATAATTTCTGTTATTTTCAAACAATTTCTGTTTATCATGTTAAGGTTATACAAATACTTTACTAGTTTGGTAGCAATATTTACTAGGAATTCAGCATAAGTTCTGAGACACCCTTCAGAATTATTCAGATAGTTTTATGATTTTCCCTTTTAATTATTAGTATAAAGAGTTCATATTATCATTTTTTCTGCTATTATTAAGCCAGTTTTGAAATATGATATCATGGTGGCAATTCATTACTGTTTCCATATTATGCGAAAATAAATATATTCAAATTATACTCATGATGCTTGCATATACATTTGAAGATATTGTGTTATATGAATTGCTTTGACTAGATTTGATGCAAACATGTTGGATTTGTAAAAGAGGATAAAGGAAATTTAATCATTATATTTGTTTTCTTTTTATTTTTAGAAATGGGAATTATTTGCTCTCTGTGGATTTAAAAATTTGTTTTAGTGATATATGGACAAAATTTCTTTTCATGTGGTGCTGAGGATTGAACTCAGTGCTTCATAAGTGCTAGGCAAGTGCTCTACCACCGAGCTACAACCTCAGTCTGTGGATTTTAAAGGATTCATTCTTAACTTCATTATAGACTTACTGTCTTTTATTATGTATTTGTGTTAAGTTTTTCCTTAGTGATTTTTTTATATTGTCTAATTAAAAGAACAGATTTTGATTTCTTAATTTAGAACTTCTCAATTTAAGAAAGGCATTATTTTCTTAATTTTTTCTTTCCATTAGTTTATTTGTTTCTGTTCTTTTCTTTATATATTTTGTTTGATACTTATTGAATTATTATGATTAGCATATTTAGGTCGTATCTGTGTTAAAGAATATCTTCTTCTATTAAGTCTTCTGATAGTATTTCCCTCCATTTGTACCTTCCACTTTTTAAAATATTCCTTTTTTAAAATTTTTGTTGTAAATGGACAGAATGCCTTTATTTTGTTTGTTTTTATATGGTGCTAAGGATCAAACCCAGTGCCTCATACATACTAGGCAAGCTATCAACCACTCAGCTCCAGCTCCAGCATGTCTTCTACTTTTTAGGAAGATTATGAGGATATTATAGGTCTTATGTCAGGGCTCCCTTTCATAAGTTTTCTCTAACCTGAACTATTTTATAGGCATATTAAATTATAGCATGGTAATAAATATTTTCATTTTTTCCTTAGGTCAGGTTCCACCTTATATCTCTTGTCTCCTTCCACCTTATATCTCTTGATTTAACATCTCACCATTTCTTTTTACTCTCAAGCAATCCATATTTTCTTTATATTCCTTCACAGAACAAGGTGATGCTTTCTATTAAATATTTCTTGTATTAAACACTTTTTAAAATTTAATTTTCAATTTCTTTATGCCATGCTGTGTTGCTAGCAAAACTGGCTCCATTTTTCTACTCCTCTCCTTGTCTGTACTTTTGCTATCTATCTTGCAGCTCCTTCTGCTGAAAGTGGGCTCTTTCTCTCCTTGAATCTGGGCTGGGCTTATTGCTTACTCTGGTAAGTAGATATTAAAGATGATATGTGTTGTTCTGACCTGAGGCCTGGAGACAGAGATCTTGGACGCTCCTCTGACTCCCTCAAAACCCTCTCTTTTGAAGAGAAATCACCCACTGTAGCCAGCTAGATCATGAGCCACATGGTACAAGTTGCTGTTATTATCCCAAATGTCAGCTAGATAATTTTTTGGATAAATGAATGTGTCAGAAAACCAGAATCACAGCCTTGCCTTTCTGGCCAATCCACAGGACTCCTGAACTGATCAAATGCCAACAGTTTTAAGCTACTAAGTTTGCAGTAGTTACCTTTTGCTTCTTATTGTGGCATTGGCTAAAGTATAATGATGACATGATGATATGCTTATCTTCTTTTTCAATTCACAGTTTTTCATAGATACAACAACAAAATGCTTCTCCAGTAGTATTCTGAAAAAAAAAAGGGACACATTTTTGTCTTTGAGAGTGACAAATTTATTTGTTCAACTATCATATGTATAGTGTTTTCTTGGACCCTATTGTAATTTGTCTGAGGATCACAGGAATCATTCTTACATGTTTAAGTCAAGAGTCTGGACTTTTTAGTTCTAATTCAGTGCTATAAAGACTGAAAAGTGATTGGGGGCAATTAGTAGATAAAGGCATATGTGGGCAGCAGAAAAATATTCATTTTGAGTTTCTAAATGAAAATCCAGTTTTTCTCTTTCCATGGCCTTTCCTGGAATCAGAGATGTGTCTATTTCTGCTTCCTGCCTCTTTTATTGGCCACAGGGTCAGGTGTATTGTCCCTATCACCCAAAGATATTCCTGTCAGCTGAAATAATAGTTCCCATGCTTGTGAAGGTATATTAGAAGATGTTGCTCATACTCACATGCTTTCTTTTGGTGTGACTGCACCTACTGTCCTATGTCAGTGCCAAAGGGTGAGGATCTTTGGAGAATGATTGAACTTGTGTGAAACAGTAATTTGCAAGTCCACTTTCTTGCTGCTCTTTCAAACCTAAAGTTTTACTAAGATTTTCTCTAAAAGTTGACTGGAATGATATAACACAGTGGCCCCAATAGTACTACTGTCATAAGGAATGATAGTATCATCCACTTTCTTAGCTTCAGCTTATTTGTGAGCTTCCTTCTCTCTCTGATTTTCTTTCTCCATTTTCAAAGCCTTAGTTGGGTTAACAAAGACCTGGAGCACATGCACCACATAAAATAATACCTGCATTTCTTGGTATTTGACTTCCATGACACTCTTCTCAGTCCAACTGTTATGACCTCTGCTCATGCTGCTCTGGAACTTTCTGGCAACTGAAGGATTTGTGAAAATATTAATGCAGTGAAACCATAACTCACTGTGAAATATCACTCTGAGGCATAAAACATTGTGATCATTCATAAAATAATTACATCCATAAAAAGTCAATACCTCCCCAAAGACTATTTCAGTGCTGTAAGATTTATATATTTTGCACATGATATGAGTGAGGTTAACTCACCTCTCACATACAAGTCCACAAGGGCTAAGAGAAGCAATCAGTCCAATGCATGCTCTACATTTCTACTCATCTTTCAGTTAACCATCTCAAAATATTCATACAAAAAATTGAGCCTCTATACTATTAGAATGGTGTTTCACAACTTGCTGGTAGAAGTATACCTTAGGATTCTTAGATATGTGTGTACAAACACTGACTGGTCTGAGAAAGTCAATATTCCTCTCTAAGGAGAGGCTAAAATCTGCATTTTCTGCTTTCTTTATTATATCTACTATCTCATAATCTGATTTCACAGGAGACATAGTATGTAAAATTGTATAATTTAATTCTGAAGCACAATTAGTTTATCATTTATCATTCAAGAATCCTTTGGGGTTGTAGAGTTCTAGTTAAAGCTCTCTACATTACCATTGAAGTTTGAAATGATAAAAATTTTGTCTTTAATCTAGAGAAGTGTATTTACATCAGATGGTTTTTTAAATTTTTTAAAATGTATTTATTCTACTTAGGTATACATGATAGCAGAATACATTTTGATTCATTGTACACAGATGGAGCACAACTTTTCATTTCTCTGTTTGTATGTGATGTAGAATCACATCAAAAGCCTACCAACCAAGAAAAGCCTGGGACCAGATGGATTCTCAGCCGAGTTCTACAAAACCTACAAAGAAGAATTAATACTAATACTCCTTAAACTATTTCATGAAATAGAAAAGGAGGGAAGCCTTTCAAACTCATTCTATGAGGTGAGTATCACCTTGATGGTTCTTATTCCATATTTGAAAGTTCCATTTCAAAATTTCTCAACTTCTGCTCAGCAATCAAGTAAGGAAGACATGATGAAAAGAATTTTACTGTCTTGTTGATGGAATGGCAGGTGAGAGGGTGGTTTCTCAGTGGCCTGGCTTATCATAGCTGTTGCTATATTCCTGCTCAAATAAAGAGTACTTTCCATGGGATCTGCCTTGTTTATTAACTTTCAGTCAAGGTCTTAGCAAAATGTCCTGTGGGTCAGACAATAAAAACATTAATTTGAACATTGAATTATCACAATGATTATCGATCTCTTCATTTAAAGTTTATGTAACATTGGCCAAGCCTTTGACACTTTATATAGCCCAGAACCTGACAGTGCTATTTGGTATACACTCTAAGTAAAGAACTATTTTCTAAATAGAAATACAACTTGATTTTAACCTAAAGGTCAATCTCATTGTTGAGGCAGAATTATAAATGAGGCCATCTTAAAAGAGAAAATAATCAACTATTAATTATTTAAAGTGCTTAATGATGCATGGAATTTGTTACATTTCCAAGTGCATTTCTGATTAAGTATGCACAGATGACAAAAGCCCTGGGATCTAAGTCAGCTATTAATCTTGAATCAAAATATATTTAAAATTCAGCATGATGAACTTCTGTCTTCAAAACTAAAAAGTTAAAGGAATATATACCTTGCCTTCACATTTTATTTATGTCTGCATGTTTCAATTAAATTCACCTGTCTATATTGGCAAAGAAACAGTATAGTTATTCTTGAAAAAGCTTTAGAATTTAAAAACAAATTTAAATCAATCTTGTTTGAAAGCAACTAAGTTAGCTTTATACAATATTATGTTCAAATCTTTTTAGTAGCAAAATTAGAATAAATGCTAACAAATATGAAAAAGAACGAGGTCACTATGTTTCAATATTATATCCTATGTGAATTAGGAAAAGAGTAGACATTTGAAAAACACAATTAACCTTTGAAAAGAAAAATAAGCCACATTCACATTAGGGAATAGGCAAACTTAACTAATGAAAATTTATAGCTCTGTAATGTTTGCAAAGAAAAAAATCTCTCATTTGAAATGTCAGAATAATCTCAGATCTCCTATAAAGCAATTTGTTAAACTTTAAATGGTGATACATATTAGATTTAATAATTGAAAAATACTCAAATAGAATGAGACTACTGAAGTGCATTTGGAAGATGGATCTCTTTTAGTTTTAAACATCTGTTTGTTTGTTGATTAAATTATTTATTCACTCTTTTAATCATTTCTTCAGCAAATTGAATGTCTCTAGTTGGCAAGAAATTGAACTAGACACTACTTTCACTAAAGCTGAATAAATGAAGCTCCTGCCAACGTCTGCAGAATCTCAGAATCCCATATAAGGAAAATATTTAAATGACATGGCAAGTGCATTAACAAATCACATGGCATTGACTGCTAGCTGTCTCCTATGCCAGTTGCTTATGCTTTCATTAACACAGCTGTACTTTTGATTGTGGTACAAAATAAAAGCCATGTTATCTCAGACTCATTTGCTTCCAGATGGGGCCATGAGAAAAAGTTTTACTGGTTGGATTTAAAGGAAATGTGTCAGATTTCTTGGAAATCATAGTAAAGGCACAGGGCTATATTCTTCTTCCTAAGTGAATGTAGTCATGATGGTCTGCAGCCATCTGAGGCCATGAAGTAATCTCAAAGATTCATATTGTATTGGGTAACAGAACTCAAAGAGAGATGGTGTCTGAGTCTGTGACAATTATAGAAACTTCAAAACATCCTTGAGCAGATCACCTCTGAACTTTGTTTTGTGAAATAAGAGAATACATTTACCTTATTTTTGGAGTAGCAAATTAGAGAAAATGGACTCACCTTGGATATAGTGGTGTATTGAGTTCTTATAAGCTTGTACCTTATAACCTTCCACAATATACTCAATATGATTCTGGCATACAGAAAACTAAATGGTGGAGGAAATATTTTCTTTTCCTACTATATGTCTTGGAGAAATGCAACCTAGTAATATATATAATAATGTTAAAAAAACTATAATATTGAGTAAGATAATGTTTTCCATAATTTCTAAAGTAATTATATTTGTGTCCCCAAACACAGCATAATAATCCAGTAAAAAACATGAGTGAAGTTTCCACCATGGAGTTGTAACTGAGCAAAAATTTTTTTTTAAATTTTTTTGTAGATGGACACAATGTCTTTATTTTATTGCTCTGTATGTGGTGCTGAGGATCAAACCCAGGGCCTCACGCATGCGAGGCAAGCGCTTTACCGATGAGCCACAATCCCAGCCCTGAGAAAAATTTTAATGAGACATTATTTTGGATTTTATATTGGGAAGAGGAATTATGCAGACAGAGCACAGCATGTAAGATGGCAGAGAAACAGGATAACAGGGCATTGAGGGGGAACTGTAAAGAGTTTCTTTGTGCGTGAGGCAGAAGTACCATGTTTCCGGTTGTGAGTTTTAAGAATAAGGCTGGAATGTCATAATCCAGTGGTGAAGGGATCTGTCACTTTATGGGTGGACTAGAGGTTCAGGAAGATACTTGGAAGAGGTGGCAAAGGCATGGGATTTAAGAAACTATCATTTAGATTTTCAGATGTAAATATGCCTTTGAAATATATTGAAGGATTCCTTTGTTTTATGTAGGATTTTGAAAAGCTTTTAATTTTCCATGCAAATAATTATGATCAACACTTTTGCAGTGCTTAATCTGTGGGTGGCACTGTTCCACACTTTGTATTTTGTAGTTTGTTTAATCCTAAAACCAATCCTACAGCTCTGAGACTAGGAACTATTTTTAACCTAGTTCACAGATGAGTAAACTCTGAGGCTCAGAGAGGAAAAATTAACGTGCCAGAGGTCTCATGCCTAGGAGGAATTGGAGCAAGGATTTGAGTCTGTGCTCTTAGAACCAGGAAAAATGATCAGTCTCCATGAATAGATCTCCCTTTCCATTTATGTCATAATTATGATTAGAATGGAGGGATGGAATTTAAAGCACTTGTGATTTTGGAAGACCAATGTCATCCTGTGACTCTGTTCTCTCGCTTTCTAGAAAGAAGCTGAGATTCAAAGGTATAGAGGGACTCATCTAGTGCTGCAGTGTGGAACTGTGTCCAACATGTGACTGGAGGACAATTGTGCTTCTGAAATTTCCTAACCATTGATCTTGAGCAAGTTACTTGGCTTTTCTAAGCCTCAGTTTCCCCCACCTGTGAAATGGGGTTAATGATAGCACCTCACCTAAAGCCTATAGAATTGTTTTCAGGATTAAACTCTAAAATTAAAACTGTGTCACTCCTTTTTAAGAAATATTCTGTATTCTGAACAATCAAAGTTGTGTATGTAAAGCAGCATAACTCTAGGCTGAATCTCTAAACCAGAGCCTACAGGCAGTTCTCTCCATAGAGAAGGCAGTGAGACAAGAGAGATTACCAGGAGCCAGTTTTAGGCAATTTCCTGGAAAGACGATGGCCATAGGTCATGACAGTAGGAGGCCTTTGGGATATAGGACCAATCCTGCCTTTGATGGGAATAACACAAAGTGTATTTAGCAAGGTCCTTGGAGGCCTCTTTCCAGGGGTCAACACTATATTTTCCTAATCCGCTGGAAATTTTTTATGAGTCAGGAGTACTTTGGGGGATTTGACCATCTGCTTATGTTAGGAGGCATCTGGGCTTGCAAAATAACTATTACCAATCCTTTTATTTGAAAATAACTTACTTTAGAGGTGCAAGTAGAGATTTTCAGTTGCATTATTAAAACGACTCTGAAAAGGGAAATTTATGAATCATTTATCAGTTAGAGGCAAGTTGCTTAATATTTAATTTTATTGAAATGGATGTGTTTAAACATAGCCCCCTCCCTTGATCGTTAATCTGGTGCTGAAGCAATTCCAAAGTTTGTGACAAGTTTTCCCTCTAAGCCTGAGTTTTTGCATGAGCCTCCAAGGACCAATAGCTTCTCATCACCATGGCGGGCTAGAGCTTGGGATTTAGACTTTCTTGTAATTAAATACTCACAAGGAGCAGGAGATCCTTTCACAGAAAGAGGAGATAAGGTCTTGATATTGGAATAGCATAGGTAGAGCTAATCAAAACCATGAGATCTTAGTGCAGAAGAGCAGGAGTCTTCTATATATGACAACTTGTTAACTTTTGGAGAGCAAGGGGGTGAGGCTCTGGAGCTGTCGTTGTCCCTCATCCCCAGTGGTTGTTGGAGCATTTCATTTGTTCATTCAACATACATTACTGAGTGTCAACAATATTTCAGAAGCTGTTCTCGGCACTGAAAAGACAAGGGTGCAGGACCACTGATCCCTAGTTGCTGTAATCAATCAAATGAATACAGAATTTCACACTGAATAGATTCATGGCAGGACAAAATGGGATGCTTTGAAGAACATCTCAACCTGGGTTTCTAGAAAAATGCTGAGGCAGAGGAGGGATGCTGCTTCTTTACTAAGGAGGGTGATTCTGTGATTTTGAGAGTGAACCAAAGGAGGAAAAGGCAGAGAGGTAAGGCATATCCAGAGGAACAAACATGGAATAATCTATCTACTGCTAGCTTCTATTTCCTATAAATTAAACCCAAAAGAGTCTCATGCTTTGCATTTCAATGCTTTGCTCATACATGGGGGAAGATAACATTTTAGTGACCTCAGTTGGGGTATGAAGATAGGTGGAGGGGGAAGCTGTCAGGCCATACTCACATGGACTGGCCAGTGCATGAAGCGCAGGTCTCAGGGATGCCATCAAGAACAAGCCCCAGTGAGCTGGAGCGCTGAATTAAAAGTGCATAGTCCAGTCCACACTGCCCAAGTCTTCTAAGGCCTGCATTACATTTAGCTACTATAATACAATTCAGGATCTCATTTTTTTGTGAAAATAAGATATTCTTGTTTCTTTCTTGAAAGGAGAGGAAGCTGGCAAATCAGTTGCCTTGTTTTTTGTTTTTTTGTTGTTTTTTTTTTCTGTCCATGAATTGCAGGGAAAAGCTACAGTTCCTCAGTTCTCATTGTCCCTCAGCAATAAAGCACCAAGATATTGCCAGGCAAAATTCTGGAAACCAGAAAAATATCTTTGCTGTCTCCATTGTACAATGGCAATCCTCACATCTCACAGTTTGCAGATTCATTACTCCTGAAGTAATACATTTCTTTACTGACTGATCCAAAGACAGAAGGAGTCCCAAATGACCAGGTGGTAGCCACATATTAGAGTTCCATGGGACACTTAGGATTTTCTCTGATAGAAACATTCTTTTTGGGGGGAAATAAAGACTCCAACTCAGCCTATTAGGAGACAGAAACCTCAAATTCCTCAGGTACTGCTTGAGTCTCTGAGGACACGCCATGCTGCCTCCTAGAGAGCAGGACCCCAACTTTGCTGGTACTGTTCTCCAAAACACCTCTTATCTGAGCTTTTAGAGGTTACTACACATTTTACTAGACCATCTCTGAACAAAACAGCTGTGTGAGACCAGTACATTTTGGGGCCATGTGTTCATTTTTATTTCTCTTTTGCCATAAAATGTGCCCAGTGGTCTGGGTCACCATGATATGTGGTTGCCATATTCACAGAGCATACATTTTATAGGTCTTCAGATGGTAGTGTTAGCTGAAGCATAGTAGGTAAAGAAGTAAACCATCTGCAATCATATTATACACACAAAATATGTCTTGATTCCAATAATACGCAAATGATTCTAATGATGCATTTACAAATTATGCACTGATTCTCTGTCAATTGGGCATTGGGAATCTTCCCAAAATGGTATCATTTGCAGCAGAGGTTTTAGTGCAAAGAAAAGCTTTGTTAGCTTTTCTTCACTGTGACAAATATCTGAGAAAATCAGCTTAGAAAAGGATAGATTTATTTTGGCTCATGGTTTCAAAGGTTTCAGACTATGGTTGGCTGGCTCCATTGCTTTGGGCCTGAGATGAGGCCGAACATCAGGGCAGAAAGGCATGCAGTGGAAAGCTGCTCAGTTGATGACAAGACACACACACACAGAGGGAGAGGGAGAGGGAGAGAGAGAGAGAGAAAGGAGCAGGAAATAATATTAACTCTTCCAGAACACATCTCCTAGGGACCTACTTTCCCCAAGTCTGCCCCACCTCTTACAGTTTCCATCACCACCCAACAGTTCATTCAAATTGTGAATCCATAAAATAGATTCATTCACTGATGAGGTAAGAACCCTCATGATCTATTAATTTCTTTAAAGCCCCCACTGCTGCATGGGGGCTGCTTTAGTCACTGTTTTGTTCAAAGAGACCTGACTAAAACAATATGACAAAACCACACAAAGGAGAGAAAGTTTATTTTGGCTCACTGCTTCAGAGTATCAGTTGATGGTCAGAGGACTTCATAGCTCTGGGCCTGAGATGAGGCAAAATGTCATGGTGGAAGGGTGTGGCAGAGGAAAGCTGCTCAGGACATGGCAACAAGGAAGCAAGGAGGGAACTCTGCTCACCAGGGACAAATATAAACCTCAAAGTCATGCCCCCAGTGATCTACTTCCTCTGGACACACTCTACTATCCTATAGTTACTGCTCAGTTAATCCATATTAGTGGATTAGCCCACTGATTAGGTTATACTTCTCAACTTGATCATTTCCATCTTAACCATAACAGGGACTAAGCCTTTAACACACGAGACTTTGGCAGATATTCTATATCCAAACCATAAATGAGGCAATGCCATCTCATCTGGACTATCTATTAATGAAATTTATTCATTCTTCTTGGACTTGCTAGTACTTTATTCTAAATATAGCATTTTAGTTAAATAATGAACTACCTTTTGTCTGTAATAAAGGATTTTAAAAGACAATAGGAGTCTAAGACATGGTGATACACATTCAAAACCAGCCTCAGCAACTTGGTGAGGCCTGAAGCAACTCAGTGAGATCATGTCCCTAAATAAGATATTTTTTAAAAGGGCTGGGGATGTGGCTCAGTGGTGAAGCACTCCTAGATTCAATCTCTGGTACCAACAAAAACCACCACAACAAAAAGGACAATTGGAGTAACTATGATTACATACTTCTCAGAGATTAGTCTCTGATGAGGTTAGGTTTTCCTCATCAATACAATAGCAGGGAAGATCTGTTATCATCTCCTCCATAGTTGCAAGTCAAGATTTAGTCCAAGTTCAAAAAGCCATCCCAGGAGTACAAAATATCAACTTCAAGAGTCCTATGTAGGGCTGGGATGTGGCTCAGTGGTAGAGCGCTTGCCTAGCATGCGTGAGGCACTGGGTTTGATTCTCAGCACCACATATAAATAAATGAATAAAATAAAGGTCCATTGACAACTAAAAAATATTAAAAAAAAAAGAGTCCTATGTAAAACTTTGACTTCCAAGTCATGGTAGAGACAATTTATGTCATTGAATTTTCCCTTCCAGGTATTGTAACAGTCCACAGCAAAAATGAATGAGGCTATAGCAATGTCTGAATGACTGAGATTCAGCTTTCATCATCTATTGATAAACTTTTACTGACTTTAACTATCAATCCTATAGGATAAAGTTAACATTCTAGGTTTGTCCTAGCACTTACCTAAATATGACATGGATTTGTTTATTTACACTGCTTAATGAATTACACAGGAGAAGATATCTACATTATGCATTTGATGCAATCTGGGCACTTTGGTCTTGATAGATTACCATTACCACCATCACCACCACCACAGCAACTACTACTACATATACACATATACAGAATGGATTAGTCAGCTTTCTCTCACTTTGACCAAAATAGCTGACATGAACAAGTTAAATGAGAAAAACTTTATTTTGACTCATGGTTTCATAGTTTCAGTCTATGGTGAGCTGCCTTCATTTCTTTGGGCCTTGACTATAATAGACCATCATGGAGGAAGGGAATGGCAGAGGAAAGCTGCTCAATTTATGACAACCTGAAAGCAGAGATACAGAGAAAAATAAAGGGGCCAGGGACAACATATATTGCTCAAGGGCATGCCTTCGAGTGAACTACATTCTCCAAACCTGCCCCACCTGTCTACTGTTTCTATCACCTCCCAGTAATCCATTCAGCTGTCAATGAATCAATTCATTAATGAGGTCAGATTTCTTATGATATAACAACTTCCCCAAATCCTCACCTCTAAACATTGCCCCATTGGGGACCAAACCTTTAACACAGAAGTCTTTGTGGGCAATTCATATCCAAACCATAACACACAGAGACTATACCTTCATATAGGCATTTACACATATTGTTTTATGAATTTATTTGTATATAGATAAATATAATCTATGTTGACCTATTTTCATTTTTTTCTTTTGATTTTATTTTAAAGACATTAAAATGTTTTCATAGGTCCCTAAAAGTATCCTGTCTCCTGCTAGTATATATTAGCCTTCTTATTTCTCAAGAAGTAGTAAGTGTGAGAATTAAGAACATGAAGTCTAGGGCAGAAAGCCTAGGTTTGAATCCAATTCTGCCACTTACAGTGAGTACATAGGCAAGTTACTTGCCTACAGCTTCCTTATCTATAATTTGAGGTTAATCACATTACCTAGCCCACTGCATTATTGTAAGCATTAAAGAAGTTCTCGCTTGTAAGGCAGATAATGTATATCTTCATCGATATTCTTATTTCCACCTCTTTTTAGGCACATAGGATAAGTGTCCCCACCCACTTGAGGTTAAACATGGACATGTGACTTTGTTTGTATAAGGAAAATCAATGGAATAGATATCACTTCCAGATAGAAGCATTTGAATATTATCTTAACTCTGCCTGGCTTCTCATCTGCCCCAAGACTGAAGAAAGAGAAGTTGTAAACTCTGATTTGGAGATGGTTTGAATGTGCACCCCAAGTGTTCATGGTCTGGAAGTTTGGTCTCTAGTGTAATGATGTGAGAGACAGTGGAATCTGGAAGAGGTAGAGCCTTGTCGAAAGCAATTAGGTCCCTGTCCTCACAAGAGATTGATGCTGGTCTCCTGGAATGAGTTTTTAATTTTTATAAGACACCAAGTTGTTAAAAAAAAGCAAGACTGACCCACATTTTCTGGATTCCTGTCTCCCTGTGTGATTCCTCTTCCACCACAAAGCCATCTACTAAGAGTCCCTCTCCAGAGAACAAACAAAGGGGCTCCTGGAATTGAACCTAAGATCTCCAAAACTGTGACCAAAATAAACCTCTTTTTAAAATACATTACTCAGCCCCAAGTGTTTTTATGGCAACTGAAAACTGATTAGTACAAAGTTAAGATGAAATGTAACAGGAGTGCAAAATTAAATTGAAGAATAATTGTTGGATTAAGTCACTAGGATATCAGGGCTGCTTGTCATCTAGCCCATATTACTTAATGCAATATAAAAGACTCCACAAGCAGAACCTGCAAAATAACACACAGTAAATATTTTACATATGAGGAAGCTGAGATTTGTGGAATTTGAATAATCCACTTTGAAAACTGATAACATAGATTACAGAGAGAGAGAGAGAGAGAGAGAGAGAGGGAGAGAGAGAGTGTGTGTATGGGTGTGTGTATGTGTGTGTGTGTTTCTGGTTGAGTAAACTTAGGTAAGTTTCACAATAGCTTTATGTCTCAGTTTCTTTGAAACAAAGTTAATGATCATTCAAAGTTCAATAGCTTAAAGTGAATCTTTGGTATGAATAAGAATATAAAGCACAAAAATATAGGTACTAAGTATCCCATTTGTTGTTGTTGAATTCTCTGTGTAAAAAAACTCTGTTATTTACTTGCATGCAGATGCAAATATAATGACAGTCTTAAGTTCTTAGGGACTATTTATCTTGTCATGAGAGAGATGTCAACTAAAATAATAAAGTAGCGGACTGAGGGCTATGAGAAAGTTGCAAACAAGATAATTTGTTTTAGAAAAGCTATAACACAATGCCCTAAATCTGAGCAAGATTAAAATGATACAATGTGTATCCTGGAACTTAATAGAATAACTTAGGTTTGGATAAACAGTGTGGAGAAAGAGAGTAAGAATATTTAAGATGGATAGAAGGGCAGTTAGGAGCCAGAGATGGTTCTAGTAGGATTGTGAGAATTCAAATAAGGGAGAGGCCTTGGCTGGACATGTAGGCTGGTGTCCTTGTGGGGATAGGGCTCCACTTCAAAGATTCCATTGTTATTTGTCCTCATCTTAGACAGGCAAGCTGTTCTATCCACTTGGGAGATGTGCATAGATTATACTGCTCTAAAATCAAGAGTCTTTTGCAATGAGACTTGCCTGAGGCAAAGAGTGAAGGAAAAGAAAGATTAGATTGGTGTCAGAGCCCATTTCTTCCTAAGCTCAGAAGTTGTTTTAATTACTATCCATTCTGTTGTGTTCTGCATGCCACTCTCTATGCAGATCTTCTGCACCTCTCAACTTCACTCTTGAAAGATTCCATGTGGTAGTGTTCCTGCCCCGAGTCCCTCCTGGCCTCCTCTTGATATAGTGTTAGCCTCCTGAGAATAGAGATAATGTCCTTTTGTTCTTTATTTCATACCAGTACTTAGCACCATAAGTATGCAGTATGTATTTGCTGAAGGAAATCCTAAGCAAACAGGTTCTTTCTATACTATATCTACTTCCAGGTTTATTTCACAAAGAATACATCTGGTGATGCAAATTCCTGTATTAAAACTCCTCAGTGGCTCCCCACAGCCCCTGCAATTTAGGCTTGACTTTTTTTTCCCCAATTTGCAATGTCCTCATCACTCCAACCTCACTATATGTTCCTAATTCTCCTGCAATAGTGCAACATGAAACCTATCGTCCCTCTAACCCAACCTCGTGGTAATGGATGTCTCTTACAAATTTGGGAGGAACATGTAATCACACTAGTTAACACTTCTTTGATTGCCTTCAATGTAATGGCTAAGGTGTTGAGATTATAGGAAACTTGCTGTGGTAGCTCTCCATTACTGTAAGAAATACTGAGATTATAAAGGGCAAAACTTCATTTTGACTCATAGTTTTGGAGGTTCCAATCTATGATTGGTTGGCCCCATTGTTGATGGGTCTGTGGTGAGGCAGCACATCACAGCAGGAGTGTGTATCATAACCATTCACCTCACAGCCGGGGTGTGAAAGAAAGAAAAAGGAAGGAGTTGGGTTTCAGTGTCTCCTTCAAGGGCATATCCCCAAAGATCTAACATCCTCCCAGTGGGCCCTACCTCGTAAAGGTTCCTTCACTGCCCAATAGTGCCACTGGTTAGGGAACAATCCTTTAACACATAGGCCTTTGGGGGGACACTTATCTAAATTATAGCACTCGTCCAGGAAATCAAGGAAGAGGGAGATTATAAACCTAAGCAGTGACACCAGTTCCCAGCTTAGGCTTGTCATTGAAATGGGCAATAAAAAGAAATAAAAAATTTTCAGCATCTCCTTACAATACTTGTATATTCTTAATGCATATTCTAGTCAATCAAATACAAATTTAATTTCATTCATCTGCTGAAGTCACTCTTAACTGTCTACTTTCCAGTGTATATTCTCATGTGGACATTCAAGGCCTTCATTATATGGCTACAATCTACCTGTCCAGTTTCACTTCCTCTATTCATTCTCAAATAACTCTTAGGAATGTTGAGTCAAACCAGGCACATGTGCTGTGCACTGCTCAGCTTTCTATCTCAGCTCATATAGTTTCTTTTGCTTGAAAATTCCTTTCTTTATTTTTCGATGGTATACAATTTTATCAGTCCTTCAAGGCCCACCATAAAGTTCATTGCCTTGGACAAAGCCTTGGATACTTCCTTTTCCCACTCTAGAAGTAGTCCCATAGAATTTTATCTATACTTTTCTAATTAATATTTTATATTTTTTTGTATCATTGAATAATATCCTATAAGCTGTGAATCATTTGAAGTCAAGGATAGCACTAATGGAACTGCTACAGATTTCATAACTAAAGGTCTGCTAAATTTAAGAGGTTTTGATCCTCCCTATATTGCATGATGTTCACAGGTCCTGCTCTTGCTGTACTCTCTACTCACCAGAAATTTTCCCAGTGGAGTCATCTATACCACTTCAATTCATATTGTTTCTTGTGCCTATTAAAATCCATTCTGTTCATATAAGAATATCTGTTCAAATTTAAACAGCTTTTACCTAGGTCAATGACTATTTCTCTAAAGCTTACTCAAATTTTGGAAAAGTATTTGATTCCACTGTCCACTCCTTCCATCCTGAAGTGCAGTCTGGCTTTGGGTTCTGTGATGCCACATTCTCTGTGGTCTTCTTCCTACCAAATTAGTTGCTTTTCTTTTAGTGTCCTTTGCTTTTTGCTGTCCTGGGATCAGTTAGAAAGGTTGGAATTTTCATGGGATCAGTTAAAGACCTTTCCATCTCCCGTATCTAAATTCTTTCTAAGTTGATTTTATTAGGTCCATGACTGCAAGGAGAAAAGAACAAAAGCATTATATTATTCTGAATGCACATAACCCATTCCATGAGAATAGTTTAGGAAATCTTTTTCTGGCTGTGCTACAACCTTGGCTCCACTCTAATTTAGAAAGTCATGCTCTCTACAACTCAAGAGTTAAAGGTCCCATTTGATAGCCGACCTACATAGACCTAATTGGAGAAATAAATGGCACTTAGCACTTGCTTTTCTTAAGAGTGCCAAAGCAGACATAAATATTTGTCCTGGATGGCTTCTCCTGGGCCCTCTTCTCCCACAGAATGGCTTGAGCATTGCTCTGGCAGCAGCCCATCTCTTTGAAGATCTACACTTTGTAAATACTAGAAAATTTTGCTTTTGGCACATGCTGGACTTTTCAAATCATGCAAATTAAATAATATTTTCATTGCTTTTATGACATTTTCACAACTACTTGCAGATATGTGGTTACTTTGTGGAGCTAATTGCACTGTTATTACTTAAAAGAATATAACTGTTAGGTTACCTAGAACTTGGATTTATTAAGTAGATTATCATTACAATTTTAAAATTAACTATTAGCATGTGTTTAGGAGAGAAGCTATTATGTTTCACATTTTAATAAAAATAAATGGATTTATAATTGCAAATTAAGCTACACAAAGAATGTCTTAATAGACCCTTACAAAGGGTCTGCTATATATGACAGAACATTTTTGAGAAATTAACTAAAACAAAAATGTTGTACAGATTTTTAATTGCCAACTTAATCATCTGTTTTAAACACATTATATCTCAAATCTCTAATGACTGTGCTTATCACATTCTGGTGGATTAAAGAGAAACCTTTTAGATAAGAACCATTGAATAGTTTTTCCAAGGTTCAACAACAGCTAAAACAACAAAACAAAACAAACCCTTCAGATGGTTTTAATAATATTCATGTGCTGTCTGTGGGTGCACAGTATTTGAATATTGGGGTCAACCACTGCTTGTCACTTGTAAATGGAATTGCTGGGGCAGTGGGAGGAGAGTAATCTCTGTGCTTCACTCAGTCACAAACCTGTGGGCACTCCAACTGAAAATGCATCCTTGTGAGTCATGGTACAAACACAGAGCTTGCTAGTGAAGCTTATTGTTTATACAGATTCAAATTGTGACTAGGAAACATTCTGGCAAAGATACAGACTTTGGAATAAACGGGTGGTTTGGGTATGAGGCAACATATTAACATTGTAATTTGCTCTCAAAATTGAAATTTCTTTGTGCCTAAATTTTCCCCACCATGACATAGAGATGTGGTAGTACCAGCAAGCCCCTGGCAACTCATGTGATGCAGAACTGAAACTTAGAGAAAAGGAAATATTCTCCAGAGCTCACTCTTCATCATGGTAGTTAAAGAAAATCTGCCAAGTCACAAATGAACAGAGAAGAGAGGAGAGAATGGGACTTAGAATCATAAAAGTGCTGAAAGATTCCAGGTAACTCATACTACTTACAATATATTTTATCTTTTCAAATGCAAGAAAGAGAAAGATCACTTCTTTTTTCTCAGACTCTTTCATTACAATACCTAAGGCCAAAGAAAAATCAATGCCTGATTGAAGATGTACTACTAAATTAATAAACACATATTCAGATTTCTTTGAAATGTTCTGATTAATCTGACCACTACTGTGAATTCTGCATTCTTCTTCATTATATACACATTTTCTTTTTTCAGATATAATTCTTCAAATTAGTTGCAAACTATAAAATTTGACTTCATCTTTCCTCCAAAGGTGTGGGAAAGATATGAATTTCACAAATTTTATTCTTGTAGCTTTTCAACTTCCTCTCTATTGCCACCTTGGATTAAAGCCATATGCCCACAGGGTTTGTATTTCCATATTTGAAAAGAACTGTATGAGAAGATTTCTAAGTTTCCTCCTAGCTCTGAATTCTCTTCAGTTCATGTGTGAAGAAAACATTAAAATAAAACCCACAGGAAGATTAATGCCTTAGTGGAAAGAAGCAATTTAAAGGACCACTTAAGCTAGTAAAGAAGGTGGATAGGGAGTAATTAACACCAACAAATTGCATCCCCTTAATGGGATAACCAAGGGATATTCCTATAGTTAAGTCTGGTTGCCTTGGGTATGACCTGTGAAAGTAAAACATGACCACGAGTTTTGTTTTGCTTTGTTTTGCCCATAAACTGGTAAGGATAATCTAGAAGGAAGTGTATATATCACCTCACAGTAAATCACAATACAAAGAGAACTGAAAATGACTTAACAGTGCACATGATTTAAAACTAATTTTTTCTTATGAATAAAGCAAAACTAATTGTTGATGACTGACATGTTTGTTAATCCTGTCTTTTGCACTAAGTTTTCTTTCCCCTAACAATGAGTTAGGGAATGTTATTTGCTAATGAAAGAGAAATGAAAGTAGGCAGTCTTTGGATATTTCACATTTTAGAAGATAAACCAAATAAAACTATGGTTATAGTATCAGTACTATGAGAGAGAAAAGTATGGCATATGAAAGAAGGCTGTAACTCAGCCTCAGTTATTGTGCTGTGAGGAAGGATGGAATTGTTCATAAAAGAAAGTCCATGGATAGAAATTTGAGAGAATTTGTAGAAGGCAATCATATTTTTATTACTTTTCCATAAAAGGGAAACGAATATAAAAATTGAGTAAGAACTCTTTCTCAAAAACCTTGGAAAGCCTGTCATATTTCACGAAGTATAACTATTTAAATATGACTGTTGGAGCTGGGCATGGTGGCGCATGCCTGTAATTCCAGCACTTTGGGAGGCTGAGACAGGAGAATCACGAGTTCAAAGCCAGCCTTAGGAACAGTGAGGTGCTAAGCAATTCAGTGAGACCCTGTCTCTGTATAAAACACAAAATAGGGCTGAGAATGTGACTCAGTGATCAACTACCCCTGAGTTCATCCCTGGTAGTGAAAAAAAATATATATATATGACTGTTGGAAGAAGCCTACAGAAAAACAATCAATCAATAAGCATGAGGCCAGAAAGATGGCACCAGAAATCATATAGCCTAGGTAGGTCTGTAATTATTTTATCTTCAAGTCAGTAAGTAAAGGAGTTGAACAATTTGAAAAAAGCAAACCAATAGAGAAAGTTTGTCATTAGACAGGTCATTCAGGAAACGCAGATTATTATTTCAGAAAAGAGCAGGAGAGTTTAGAAGTGTTGTGGCCAATCTGAAGATATTTTTAGCATCTAGGCAGGTACAACAATGGTAAGAATTAAAAAGCTACAAGGATGCAAAAATATGGAGAAAATCAGAGTTCAAACTTCCACTTCAACTTTAACTCAAATTTCCATTAGTCTGAAAAAGAATATGAAAATTTTGGGATGGTTGTAATTTAACCCTACTGAGGAATAAAAATTATGAACTATAAAAACACATTATGGGCAACCACTATGGAAAGCAGTATGGAGATGCCTCAGAAATCTTGAAATAGAACCACCATTTGACTAGTTATTCCACTCCTCAGTTTATACCCAAAGGACTTAAAATCAGTGTACTGCAGTGAAACAGCCACATCAATGTTTATAGTAGCTCAATTCACAATAGCTAAGCTAACCAACCCATTTGCTCTTCAACAAGTGAATAGACAAAAAAACTGTGGAATATTACTCAGCCGTAAAGAAGAATGAAGTGGTGGCATTTGCAGGTAAATGGATGAAACTGGAGACTATCATGCTAAGTGAAATAAACAAATCCCCCAAAACCAAAGGCTGAAAGTTTTCTCTGATGAGCAGATGCTAACTCACAATAAAGGGAGGAGTAGGGAAGAATAGAAATACTCTGGATTAGACAAAAGGAAATGAAGAAAAGGAAGGGAGAATGGGAACAGGAAAGATACTAGAATGAATCATATATTATTATCTGATGTGCATATATGATTATACGACCAATGGAATTCTACACCATGTACAACCAGAAGAATGAGAAATTATACTCCATATATGTATAATATGTCAAAATACATTCTACTATCATGTATAACTAATAAGAAAAAATAAAAAAATTAAAAAACAATATAAAGTGTTCTCAACATTCTACTATCGTGTAACTAATAAGAAAAAATTTAAAAATAATAAAATAAATATAAAATGTTCTCAAACATGTTGAAAGACATACAACCGGCCCAAAAGAGGATCTGCCATATGACTCTAATTTGTGTGAGGTTCTGTAACAAGTAAATCCAATCTGTGGTCATTGAAATGGAATAATGCTTTCTTAGAGGGATAGGGTATATAGTAACTCCCTAGGTCTTAATTACATTGACAGTTAAGTCACACATCTGTAATCTATACCTATATATCTATGTTTTTGTCAAAATTTATCAATTTTTACTTGCTTTCTATGTGTTTCACTGTATATATAAATGTATATTAAGGAGATCCCAAATAAATAAGCATATGCTCCACCTCAAGGCCTTAGAAAATGAAGAAAAAACTAACTTAAAACCAGTACAAGACAGGAAATAATTGAAATCAGAAATGAATTTAAGGAAATTGAGAATAAGAAAAAAATACACAGGATCAATGCAACAAAGAGTTTGTTGTTTGAAAAGATAACAAGATTGACAAATCCTTCAATTAACCAAAAGAAAGAGTGAGAAGACCCAAATCAGCAAGATTAGAAATGAAAAAAGAGATATCACCAAAAATCCATCTGAAATCCAGAGGATTTTAAGAACCTACTTAGAAAATTTACATTCCAATAAACTGGTAAATCTGGAAGCTATTGATAAATTTATTGATACATATAACCCGCACAAATTGAGTCAGGAATATATAGACAACCCAAACAGATCAATACCAAGCAATAATATTGAAAGATCAGTTAAAAGCTTTCAGAAAAAGAAAAGCCCAGGTGAGTTCTACCAGACCTTTACAGAACCAACACCAGTCTTTCTCAAGTTATTCTATGCAAGTGAAAGGGAGGGAACATTTTCAAGTACATTTTATGAAGCCAGTATAACTCTGATACCAAAACCAGACAAAGACACATCATGGAAAGAAAATTACAGACCAGTATTCCTGATGAACATAGATGTAAAAATACTTAATAAAATATTTGCAAACCACATTAAAAAACACATCAAAAAGATAATACACCATGATCAAGTGGGTTTTATTCCAGGATGCAAGGTTGGTTCAACATACACAAAACAATTATAATTCACCACTTAAACAGAATATAGGACAAAAATCACACAATTATCTCAATAGATGCAGAAAAGTCTTTTGATAAAATACAACTCCCATTTATGTTAAAAATGCTGGAGAAGTTAGGTATCGAAGGAACTTACCTCAACATGATAAAGGCTATTTCTGACAAACCCAAATCCAACATCATATTAAATGGAGAAAAAAAATAAAATCTTTTTATCTAAAATCAAGAAAAGACAAAGCTGTTCACTCTCACTTCTCCTACTCAATATAGTTCTTCAAATATTAGCCAGAGTGATAAGGCAAGAAAAGGATACTAAAAGGATACAAATAGGAAAAGAAGAAGTCAAACTATCTCTGTTTGCTGATGATATGATCCTATATGATCCTATATCTTGAAAACCTAAAGAACTCAGAAGACTTCTAAAACTTACAAATAAGTTTAGCAAAGTATCAGGATACAATATCAATACCCAGAAAGAAATAGTTTTCCTATATTCCAACAGTGATTCAACCAAGGAAGAAATCAGGAAAATCATCCCATTCTAAATAACTTCAAAAGAGTGTACTTGGGAATTTGTCTAACCAACGAGATTAAAAAGTTCTACAATGAAAATTGTAGAATACAGAAGAAAGAAATTGAAGAAGATCTTAGAAGATGGAAAGACATTCCATATCCTTGTATACACAGAACTGATATTCTTAAAGTGGCTATACTACTGAATGCAATATACAGATTCAATGCAATTCCCATAAAAATACCAATGATATGCTTCACAGAATTAGAAAAAAAGCAATTATTAAATTCACTGTATATAAGTTTTTCCTTAATTTAAAAATATGGTTCTGGAAATACAGAATATGATCTAGGTTGGAAATTTGCAAACTATATGCATTTTGTCACAGATAAGTACATGAGTTCACATAGCAGGACTATAATGAGTATGAGGAAACGATGGCTGAGGATGTAGTCCTGGAGGAAACAAATGTTGACAGATGATGAAAGGAGTGGTAACTTAAACCAGACTGAGAACAAAAGTACTAACTGTATAAGACAGAAAATGTCAGAATATTAAAATTAAGATCATCTCTTTATCGAAAGATGTCATTTGAAAAGGAAAAGGGAACAGTTAAAGAGGGACAAGGTAAAGCAGGTATGTAGGTAGAGACAGATGAACTTCAAACACCAATGAAATGACAGATAACCTAACAGAAAAAAACAATAAAATATTTAAGCAAGAACATCATAAAACAGATATCTAAATTACATTTTGTGAAAGTATTCAACTTTATTTGTCTGAGTGTTTTAGTCAGGTTTTTTTGTTTGTTGTTTGTTTCTGTTTGTTTGTTTTTGGTAACAGTGACCAAAAGACCTGACAAAAACAATTTTAGAGGAGAAAAAGTTTATTTGGGGCCCACAGTTGCAGAGGTCTCAGTCTCTAGACAATTGATTCCACTGCTTTGGGCCCAAATAAAGACAAAACACTATAGCAGAAGGATGTGGTGAAGTGAAGAAGCTCAGAAAATGGCAATCAGGAAACAGAACTCTCTCTCACCAATGTCAGAATATAAACCCAAAGGCATGCCCACAGTGACCCACTCCTCCAGCCACAGTTACCACCTAGTTGATCCATTCAAATTGATTAAAGTACTGATTAAAGTAAGGCTTTCATAACCCCATCATTTCACTCCGAAACTCCCTTGAATAGTCTAACTCTGAGCTTTTGGGGACACCTCATATGTAACCATAACATCAAGGAAACATAGATTAAAACCACAATAAAAAATCATTTGTATACCAGAATAAAATGTATAAGAAAATGAAAAATACCAAATGTTGGTGAGGTTGTACAGCAGCTAGAACCCAAATTCTCCTATATTTCTCATGCCATCCTATCTTGTTACAAACCTTTTAGAAAATTCTCTTATCAGTATTTATTGAAATTGAACAGATACTCCCCATCCCAATTCCACCCATGGAGTGATACTAAATAGAACTATGCACATATGTTCATGAAAAGACTCATGCTAGAATATCTGTAAAAGCACTGTTCAAACTGGAATCCATCCTAGTGCCCATCAACAGCAAAACAGGCAATTAAATTTTAATATATTCACATTTGAATATTGTAAAGCCATGAGAACCAGAGTGGAATCTCACCAACAAAATGTTGAATAAATAAAAGCAGAGAAAAAAGATGGCATGCTGAATGGTTCCAAATACATAAAGCATAAAACAGTCAAGGGTGATCTGTGTTGCTAGAAGTCAGGATAGTGAGTACCTTAGGGGAGGTAGCAGCTGCTAGTTGGAAGCAGCACAAGGAGGCTTCCAAGTCATTGGTCATACTCCATGGCTCCGGCAGACTGTCAGTCACACAAGTGTGTCAGACTCTGCACATTCATCTAGCTCTACTCTTAAGAAACATACACTTTACTATGCTCATGATACACTTCAAAAGTTCTCATAAGAGAATGCCAAATACATACTTCACCAATTGTTTTATATTCAGAAATTAGTCCAAGTTGCTCTTTTTTTTATATTTTATTTTTTTTTTAAATTTTGAGACTGGGTCTAAGTTCTGAGGACCTCACTAAGTTGCTGAGGCTGGCTTCAAACTTGTAGTGCTCCTGCTTCAGCCTCCCTCATTGCTAGTATTACAGGTGTGCCACTACGGGTGGCTCCAAATTTCCCCTTTGATGAACTGTAAATATTTGCCCTGAATCAGTTTGTCCACTAGCAAGCTGGGACTCTCTGGGCTCCTGCTCCTGCTGTCTTCCAAGTCTTACTTTTTAACTTGTAATACAGACACTCTAAGAAACCTGGGAGTTGTTTTTTCTTTTTCTCATTGCTTTTTGCATGATTCCCATACAGAGTCAAAGTTAAAAGAATTAAATTGTTTACCTCTTCCATGAAAAAAAAAATCGCTCTGCAACCCTTATGCCAATCTTCATTTACCACTTTTACTTACTCTTCACTTAGCAATTCTTGTCCCTTGATGTCTCAATCACTTCCCAACACACACATGACCATCCTGTAGTAGTTACCTTATCCAGCTCACTGACAGAGTCCTACCTAATTCCTCATCTCATTGAACAATTCATCTGCAGCCTCCTCATGCTTCTGAGATACAAAATTTGCCCTGTTTGCTTCTGGGACACTGTGTTTTCAAGACCATTTCAATCATCCAAGTTTCAACACCTTCTGATTTATTTGTTTTCTCCAAACATCTGATCAATATCAAATCTATAAGGATTTGGCATTGTTGTTTTCCTCCTTGTTGATTCAGTTTTTGATTTATTAAATCTTATCAACATCCTCCACACTTAGACTCCTCAGTTTTCTTGCTCATTGTTGCCACGGTTGATATTCCTGTATAACAATGCTAATCATGATCTTCTTTGGTTTGGATTATCTGTGTCCAGGTGGCACCCTGGAAATCCAGCTCTGTAATGGAGTTTAGTGAGCAGAGTGTTTATGAAGGACTAATTTTAGGATCAGCATGTATGGATAGGGGAAGGAGTTGGAGATGGGTAGGAAGAAAACATGATGCAAGAGCAGCTTTGGCTGACTCATGCAGTGCTCTAGATCTAGAAAACTCTTGAGAACTGTCTTCCCTTGAGCTGAGATGGTGCCATGGTTTGGATATGATTTGCATCCCAAGGGTTCATTATTCCATGGGACCTTTAAGAAGTAGGGTATAGTGGAAATCAATTGAGTCATTAAGGACAATAATCTCAGAAGGGATTAAAATATTTTTCATGGGGCCTTGAGTTAATTCTCAAGATACTGAGTTGTTACAAAAGAGCCCTTCTCCATCCTCTGGCTTCCTGTATTGAAATGTGATCTCTCCCTCTCACACTTACTTCCAATACCACGATGCCATTTACAACAGGGACCTGCTCACAGCTGAGGGGGTGCCAACACCATACCATTGACACTCCAGAACTGTGAACCAAATAAACTTATTTATAAAGTCCCTAGTCTCATGTATTTTGTTATACTAACTGGAAATGAGCTAATGCAGATGGTCAGGCCTTTCTGTCCTCATCTTGATCACTAGCACACTGGTGCTGGGCTGGCTGTAGCAATTCTCAAAGGTTCTGAAGTGGGGGTGTTCTGGAGATAGCTTTCTTAGCATGTTTTTCATTTGAAGGGAGATCTTGGTAGCTCATCAGAGTGACTACCAAAATTATCAATGATGCCCTATTTCCTACAATGTATAAGCCAAGCTCCTTAGTACTTAGCACAGAATTCACAAGTGTCCATTGCCTGATGCAAATGCCCTTCCAGTGTCACTTTTTCCAGTCTCTATTTTTAAGGCGCTTTTTGACATAATGTTGAGTTAGTCAGTGTTCCTTCCATGCGACACATACTTTTTCATCTCTGTGATTTACTTATGATTGCCTTTGGCTAAAATCTCCTATTCAATCATTTCTTTATCTCAAAAATCACCTTTTCCTTTAAAGTTCAGCTCACATCTCCTCTGTCCAAAGAGTTCCCTGATATCTCCAGCTTGAAACCACCTCTTCCCACTTTTCTCCAAGTGACACTTATATGTATCTTAGTAACAGAATAATAAAAATATGCTCTTATATTTACTATCATTATTGCTTTTGACATTATTGTTTTTGAAATTTCATAGGATCCTTACAAAATCAGGACATTGACGTCTTACTTCTTCTACTAATCCCAAATTTCCCTAACTGTCCAGCATAATTTTTATATTCAGAAGAATCTGATCCAATGCTTGGCTTATGGAAGCCAGGGAACAGTAATTTTCTAAATAACTAAATGAATAAATAAATGTCATCCAGTAATACAACACAAAATGGACTTCTCTCTTGTTCTGCTACTGGCAAGGTAGAGAAGGCTACTTAATAACATACTGAGAAACTGGTAGAAGATATGATTTAATGTCACATCTTAAGTCTACAGTTTCCAAGAGCATTATACATGTTTGCCACAATCTTCATAAAAGCAATCACCATACTCTCAGAAATGAATTTTCAAAGTGACTAAATGAGCTAGGCACAATGACATATATCTTTAAGCCCAGGCAAGTTTGAGGCCAGCCTCCTGAACTCTGCAAGACCCTGTCCAAAACCAAACAAACAGGACTATAGCTTAGTGGAAAAGTGTTGGGGAGCCACTGTGAAGGAGAAAGCTGTACTTACATGGTAGCCTCAGAAATAAGCTTCTTCAAGTTTATACCATTGTAAAATGCAATCCCTAGTACAAAAAAAAATTTAAAAATAAAAGTGCCCAAACGAGCCCCCCCTCCACATTTTTTTAAAGTAAAAGAAAATGTGGGCCAAGATACAGGTTAAGTTTTTCTTCTGCTGTTCTGTAATCCTTGAAACAATGAGAATAGAAAGTGGGGGAGAATATCCATGTGGAAAAAAAGTGTACTTAGTTATAAAGTACAAAATATTTCTAACTTAATGAGTTAAAATATCCTTTAACCTTTAATATATATAATTCTATTGATTTGCTTAGTGGATGTTTTGACTGACCTTGAATAAAGAAGTAACAGCTTAGTCTCTTGAGCACAAAGAATACATTTTATTTGTGTAAGTCTGTTTTGCTTTTCTTTGCTTTTGAGCCTACAAACTCTCCTACTTTACGTCTGGGAATGAAGTCTGATAACATGATAGGTAGGTGGCAAAATTATTCAGTAATGAGAAAGCATGGGGACTGAGGGAACATAGAGAAAAATGAGCTGGAAAAGGGATATGTTCTAAGTTAGCATCACTAAGTGTATTTTGTAGTATGAAGTGAAAAAGTAGCATGCATCAATTATGCATGGATAATATTATTGCAGAAATAAGCTTCTTCAAGTTTATACCATTGTAAAATGCAATGAATAGCTTGTTTAATGTGAGAGGAAGTTCAGTATTTCTCAAGATGCCTACATACAAAATTATTTTTAAATTCTCCTTTGACCTTATGGAATTCTCCTTCATGTCCACAAGGGAAAACTGCTTTGCCTCAACTAGCTTTTGTTTCCATTTCTTCCTGTTAGAAAAGATCCTTTATGCATTAAACATTGTATGTATGTATTGAAACATCACATTGTACTCCTTATATATGCATATTTATTGTGAGTCAACTAAAATTAAAAAAGAAATTGATGAGACCTTGTTAGTGCTCATATATTTGAATAAAATAGTCAATTAAAACATTTCTAATTATTCAAATAAGATACTATTTTCTCAAAGAAATAAGAAATTTTACAAATAATAAATCATTAGAATAGTATGAGTCCACCTTTATCAGTCAGTGAATCCTTGGAAAACTATTTAATGTTTCCAGAGCACAATTTGACATTGCCCTTAAATTTCACAAAATGGATTTTAAAATTTCTTTGTTAAAAATTAGAGTTCATTTTGACATAATTATAAAAGCATGGTATATAATTTAAAAATCACTTTATGTTCTGTTTTCTAACGGTCCAAACATCAGAAATTTGCAATATTCTCTGATCTTTAACTGTCCTGGTTAAATTAATTACAATTAATGTGACCAATGGGACAAGAAAGAAGGCAGAGTCTTGTCGGGGGCCACATCATACCCCATTGGAGGTTTTAAGCTCCATTAGTAACACTGCAAAGGTGGGGGTCTCATACTCTCTTTGGCCACCTGGGGATGCAGAGGCTCTGTGGCTGTTGGGGAGCCACTGTGAAGGAGAAAGCTGTACTTACATGGTAGCCTCAGTCCTATGTTGTAAAAGCAGTTGACAATGTAGTATTGTTTCATTATCAAAAAGTCAATATGAAGTGACTTTAAATGTTATCTGCTAAAAAACTTATGTGGGCAAAAAATGTTATGTAATGCTTGGTTTTTGTTTTTGTTTTTTAACTGAGAATGCCCAATTTTGTTAGTCTACATACTAAGATGAAAATCAATTTTGGTAGTCTACATACTAAGATGAAAATAAGGTTAATATATATATGTGTATGTGTGTGTGTGTGTGTGTGTGTGACTTTAAAATGACTATATGCTAAAAATCCTGTCAAACTGTCTTGAAATGAGTAAGATGAAGGTAAGTTAACAAGAAATAGTAATATACATATTGCTGTTATCTGCATATGGTTGACTCTCCAAAGGCTCTTATGCTAGAAGTTCAGTCTCCAGTGTGGAAAGGTTGAGATAGTGGAACCTTTAAGAAGTGGGACTTAGTGGAATGTTACTAGGCCCTGGAGTTTCCACCTTCATGGACGAATTAATGCTAGTGTTTAAGAGCCAGTAGTCTCATAGTGAATTCATTCTCACAACTAAGAGGTTTGTTATAAAGTAAGTCCACCCTATGTGCTTGATCTGCTCCATACAAGACCACTGCCCTTTCCCCTCATTGTGATTCATCTAAGGGTGCCCTTTGCCTGAACAATTATTCCAATATATTTGTACCTTCTTGCTACCAAAATCATAAATCAAATAAACTTCTTTACTTACAAAGTATTGACCCTCAGGTTTTTTGTTACAGAAACACAGAAATACACACACACACACACACACACACACACACACAATGAATATCTGTGTAATATAGTCACTGAAGATAAAATAATATAAAATCTACCTTACTTTAATTTCTTCTTGCTGGTTTTTAAAGACAGCCTTTTCTCAGCTCCATCCACCACAAAGACCAGACTTCCTTCTCTTTTACTCCCTCTTCTACAATCCATCTTCTGTCAGCCAAACATGGGCACTTCCATTCTATTCTGCTGTGATGTTTATATCTTCCATGTTTTGTCTGTAGATTGGTTTCTCAATGTGGAAAATTAATGAACAGCATTTTCATTATTATTTTTTAGTTGATGAATGAAAAACATGATATTAATGGCCACACATAGAAGAACCAAAAGAAAAACCATTGAAAATAGTGAATGAGAGTGCAGTGTTGTAAATAAGCTAAATGCTAACCTTTTTTAATATAATTAATAGATGTTTCAGGACATTGGAAAATAAGGTATGAGTTTGAACATAAAAATAAGATCAAAAGCAATAATGGCTCTCAGTGCTTGGTGTTAGGAAGTGAGTCTGGAGATAGAGAATGAGTCAAGTGATCACTGTTTTTCCTGATAAGGTAATTGATATGATTTTATATTTTGCCAGTTCTATGCGTTTTTTCCTGCATAAAATAATCAATGGTAGCTTAGATGAAAGGATGAAAAGAAAACTTCACAGAAGGTTGTGTTTATATACCCCATGTTTCAAATCTCTTTTCTTCTTCATTACTCATGTAGCTTTGTTGCTTGTGGCAAAAGACACAGTCTGGCCCTGAACTTGAGTGAACATAAGTTTATAGCCATTGTTACATGAACAAAAGCTCAAATGAACATGACAGCTATTGGAAACCAGATGATTTATCATTATAAATCCAAATATAGTTTACTCTAATCTCACCAGGATTTATTATTACCTGTATTCTTAAATATTGTCATTCTAATGGATGTGAGATAAAATCTTAGTTTAGTTTTGATTTACATTCCTCTGCTAAAGATCCTGAATATTTTTTTCAGGTAAATTTTTGATTATTTTAATTTCTTCCTTTAAGAAGTGACAGTTTATTACCCATTTATTGATTGGAATATTTATTTATTTGTTTTTGGTTGTTTGGGTTTGGAGGAGGCTGTTAAGTTTTTGAGTTCTTTTTATATTCTGAACAGTAACTGGTAAAGATTTTCTCCCATTCTGTAGGCTCTCTCTGCACTGACACTATTTTGCTGAAAATTTTGATTTTATGGCTTCCCATGTATTATTCTTGATATTATTTCCTGAGCTTTAAGAATCCTGTTAAGGAAGTCATTGCCTGTGCTTGTATGGTGGAGTGTTGCCCCTTTATTTTCTTCAAGCAGTTGCAAAATTTATGGTCTAATTCCTGGAGATCTCCGGAAGTCCTAGCCTTATTTGCTTCACAATGTCTCAACTTATGAAAAACAATGACAAGAATTTGTGTTTGAGATTGTAAATAAACGCACAAGGAATGCCAGGATTCAATTTTTTTTTTCTACTTCATAGAACATTTATTTGGGTCCTCTGTGAGCAGAGCATGGTTACAACAGGTGACAGAGTGAAGTAGGTAAAATGATTGTCCCCATTTCAGGAATGAGTACCTGGAGCACAGAAAGGTCATATAACCTACCTCACAGTTATACACCTAATAACTGGTAGGACTGGGATTTGAAGAAATCTGCATTTGAATTTGGATTTGCAACAGGGCCCTGCATCCATCCATCACAGGATACTGACTATGTACCTAACAATTTTCTTCCACTTACAGCAAAATAATTAGTGTACACTTGAGGGATTCTGATAGCTCCAAAACTTGCCCTGGACGAAAGTTGAGGGCCTAGGAAACTAAAGGCCAGTACTGTACTTGAACCTTTCTGCCAATGGGGCTAAGAATACAAGTGCTCCCACCCATACCTCTCATTCAGAGCTATGAGTGCTACCTGGTGGACGTGGTTTTCATACTATCTTTTTTTTTTTTAAAACAAATTAATGTAATTTATTTATTGACAGAAAAAGGGGAAAAATCATATGATCATTTTAGTGAAAAAGGCATTTGACAAAAATCTATACTTGTTCATGATAAAACTCTCAGAAACTAGGAAGAGTGTGAATTGTTTTCAAACTGGCAAAAGTTATCTGTGAAAAACTAAAGCCAACATCATACTTACAATGAAGACTAAAATATTTTCCCTAAGATTAAGAATAAGGCAAGGATTCCTATTATCACCACCTGGATTGGAGTCCTCATGGCCTTAATCACCTCTCAGTTGTCCTACCTATTAAGTTACAATAGGAATTACTTTTCAACATTAGCTTTGGAAGAGAAAAATATTCAAACCATAACAATATTTCCATGCCATTCTCACTTAAATTCACTAAATTCGAATTTTCATGCACCAAGTACAAAAAATCACTTCAACCTATCAGGGTTTTGCCACTCATTTTAGCTTAAGTGATATCTCCATCGTTGTTATGCAGATTGTACAGTCCCTGCAATGGCTTTCTACCTGTGCCATAGAAACCAAAGAAAGATAGATATGCCTTACGGGTGTCACCTAGTGGTTCTGATGGTGGTGGTTATGTATTCCCTGGATAAATGAAGGTCTGAGATCATGAGGATCAAGCCATCATTCACCAGAGACATTCAATGATTACTGCTCTTTGAACTGGAGTTTAAATCACAAAAATCTGAAACAGACCCACTTTTCTATATACCAATATTGCATTATTGTTTGTTGCATTATTACATTAAGACATTTAATATGTATGTGTGGCATCATTGTACATTATATTTCAGCCATCCATCATGCATATATTGTTTAAATACTGGGATGGGATATTTTCTCTAAATGATTATGTGACTCCAGGCAAGACAGTTCACCTCTGACCTTCAATTCCTAATCTCTAAAATAAAAGACTATGTATGAATAAATGGTTTGAAGACTTCATTTCCAACATTGATAGTCTAGCTCTTCTTTTTAGCTCACGTCTTATGCTTGAATAATGTCGTCTAACATAAGACATAGTACTGTCCTGTACAAAGAAGTAAAGAATGGAGGAAAGAGGATGGGTTGTATTTCAGGTCCTAAGTACTTAGGTCTTTGAGATTATTTCCTATTAATAGAATGTGATTAATACTATGTAATCCATGTGTGTGTTGGTGTTGTTAATGGTGCAATGTGCTCAGCACAAGGTCTTGTTACTGTGTTCATTAGCTATTATCATAATCGATGTCACCATCACATCAACCAACTTAAGAATCATATTCCTTTGTTCTCTGGCACAAATATAGCTATGAAGAACAGTGGATCCTAAGCAAATCAGCAGCAGAAGACAAAAGGTTTTTCCCCAGCAGCTGGGCAGCCAGAAATGCAGATGCCCTCATGTCTGTCTCTCTAGACATCCTTGAGAATGCAAATCAAGATCAAGGAAAGCTGCTTCCTCCCTAGGCCTGAGGAGCTAGCTCATCTGTGGAAATGAACTTCCATTCTCTCTGACAATTAGTTTCACTCTAAAATATGATAATTCTTTGAAGTCGCACCAAGAAAGGAAATATGGCATGCTCCACATTAAGCAAAGGAAATATATAGTGCTGCCTGAGACATTAATCTCATTTGCTCTGCACCTGATTTTTCACCGTTAGAATATTGCAGCAAAGCTCTGTGCTAAATCTCAAGCAATTTAGCTCTGCAAAGTAGATTAGTTAGAGCCAATGCAAAGCTCTACCTCATAACTTTCTTTCAGCAAAAGCAATATTCAGATATATAGTCTGAGGCTTGAACTGGAAACTGTGATGTTCTGCTTTTTCAGCTTTAACAATATTAGATGTGAATAAAGGCAAGCAAAACAGGTACCTGTGGCCTGGGTTCTTTCTCTGAAAGCATTTAAATCTTAAATAACTTTTATATAGTCAGTGCCTTTTCCCAAAAGAGAAATCTGTTGTGAAAAGGGCTCATGAAATTAGGTTGGTGACAGGGAAGAGGACTGTAAGTTGTACCCATTTAACACTACAAAAATAATTTTTAATCTTTTTCCAAGAAGGCAGACTTAACTGAGCTATTGTTTATTAAATATCATTAAATAGTGTGAATCCATATTGACAGTTGGGTGCCCAGAGTTAACAGTTTTATTAAAATGTTTTGTTGAGTACAACACTGAACTCTTCTTTCCTCATTCTCTTTGCTCATCTTATGCCCATACAGGACTGTGCTGGGTTGAATAGTGTTCCCCTAAATCCTCAGAATATGACCATTGAAATAGTATCTTTGCAAATGCAATTAGTCCAGTTTGGATGACGCCAGACTATGTTAGGCTGGGCCCCAAATCTTTTTTTTTTTTTTTTTTTTTGGCACCAGGGATTGAACTCAGGGTCACTCGACCACTGAGCCACATCTCCAGCACTATTTTGTGTTTTATGTAGAGACAGGGTCTCACCGAGTTGCTTAGTGCCTCGCCGTAGCTGAGGCTGGCTTTGAACTTGCAATTCTCCTGTGTCAGGCTCCCAAAGTTCTGGGATTACAAGTGTGAGCCACCACGCCCGGCTAGGGCCCCAAATCTAATGCCTAAAAAGGTCCTGGGAATTCAGAAAAATGCCCACATAGAGAAAAGGTGTGAAGACAAATAGAGACCAGATCCATGCACCTCCAAGCCAATGGCAAAGACTGCTGGAAACCACTAGAAGGTATGAATAGGCGAGAAAAGATTCTTTCCCGGAGCTCTGCTGGTGCCTTGATTTTAGACTTCTAGCTTCCAGACCTGTTAGAAAATAAAGTTCTGTGTTTTAAGCTACTCAATTTGTGGTACCTTACTGTTACATCCCTAGGAAACTAACATAAGGACTGAGATCATAGAGCAGCTCACCTCTAACAATTAACTCCAGACCTGACAGTCTGTCTTGGTTAGCACATGAGCTCCCCAAGAGAAGTTTAGACAATCCACATGTCTCTCTGCCCAAAATATTGGTATCATTTTCATCTCACCTTTCATTTACCAATATTCACTCTCATTTGCACCATTTCAAATTCCTTCCTTTCTCTAGCATTGCTGCACTAACCAAGCCCATGCAGCTTTGGACCAGTTTTGCATAGTTGCAGCCTGTGTCCCTTACCTGAAGCCCGTACCACACTTCCTTACTTCCTGCTTGAGGCTTCTCTGACTCTCAGCCTGGACTGCTCTGATAATGTACCAGCTTCCCCCTGGTACCAGGTAGCTAAAGCCTCTGGAGCCCACCTGGCTAAAGGATGATGGAGTTAGTGGATACAAGACAGTTCTTAGGTATTGCTCATTGGTTGTCCAGACTGTGCCACAGGGGCAAAGCTGAAGGAAGGTAAGTGCCAGTCAGGGAATGAACTCACACAGGATTCAAGATGGGTGAGAAGAGACACATGCAGGCCAGGCACAGGTGGTGCAGTTTTCTTATAGGAAGAGAAGGAAGAGGAGTGTGCACAAAGTCTAGCCTTTTATAATGCATAGTTCCTCCATGATCAGTGAGGTTTGCAGGTGAAACGAACAGCAAGGCTGCATGTACCCCATTATACACTGCAAAGGAAAGGCTCTGACCCCTCCCTATGAGTCTGAAATACAAAAACTGGGGAGTTGCCTGAGGATCATTGCCCATGTGCATATGCGGAACAGCTGAGTACACATCAAACCTGGAATAGGAAAAGATATTCCCTAACAAGGAAATGATCTAAAGGAGCTCTTTATCTCCTGGTAAAGGAATGCTTCAGGCTCAAGGCATTTTCTTATGCATCCCAGCAGGAATCAACAGGTACAATTCATAAAACTCTTTCAAAGTCCCTGTGAGATTGAACACCACTTGTCCCAAACAGTGAATAAGTGGTTAACAGACAATATTCTTGGCATTTCTTTGTTCCTGATTTCCTTCCATCTTTTACAGTACTCCCCAAATGAATGCCCCCCACAAAAGACATTGTCTCAGATTCTACACCATGGGAAACCCACTTTGATAACTGGCAAAACTAGAATCAGTCCCAGTCATTAGGACTTTTTGTTGTAAGAAGTGGTTTATAGCTGGATCCTTCTCCAGTCAGATGGCAAAACAGACCCTCACTTCTGGAAGTAACTAGAGTGGGAATGACCCTGAAAGTTGGGAAAAGAAGCAAGTGGCAGGTGGAGTTGGATTAGGAGGCAAGGATGTAATTTTAATGTTGTTAAAAATTAAGCTGGTTTTTGCTAATTTATTAGTCTTTTGGAGGAAAAACATGATCCCAGGTCAGCCAGTGGACAATTCAGGTGTGTTTTGAAATCCAGAAGTTCTCTATGGCCATGTTTAAAGAGCCCTTCATCTCCTTTGCCTTCAGTAAATACAGGGCCCAGGATTTAATTGGTAAGATGACAGAGCTTGTAAAGTGATGAATTTCCCAACCTTAGCATATCTTCTAAGACAAATCAGATCCCTGACAATCAGTGCAATTGCAAGGCTTGGAATAGGGATATTCAGGAAGGAAAGGCTAGAAAATCTTGAATATAGATAATCTTGACTACTCCCTTAAACAGGCTCAGCTCTTGTCAAGAGATAAAAGCCTTCCCTTATTTGAATACCTTGAAGAGACATCAATAAGGAAAAGGCCTCCAAGGTGAAATTGTCCTCTTTAAGTTCTATTCTATGATGCCTCCTTGCTTGTAGGTCTGTAGTCTAAAACCAAGGATAGGTCTCTGTCTATCTCAACAGAGGAAAATGCAGTGCTTGAACTGGGAAGGAAGAACTCACACTAGAAAACCATTGTAGCAGTCATCTAATATATGCCTGCAGGAACTGGGAGGACACATGTCAGCGGTACACTAGGGGAATTTCACAAAGGTGAGAGGGGGGAAACCAGATATTAAGGCTGGATAGAAGAGAAATACTTAACATAGGGGAACTCATCCATGACTCAGAAATAAATGTCTTGGCTGCAGCCCCTGGAGCTGACTCAGATATGCTAATGGAATATAAAATGCCTGCAGTAAAAGACGTAGATATCCCTTAACTTCTTTGGCATAGTTTTAAGGAAGGACTCAGAAAATGAGATGTGGTAGCAATGTTAGCAGGATTTATTATGTAGACCAGCTGTCCTGATGGGTAGATTTCCTTCACTAAGATATTGATGAATGCATGCATTCAGGTCTCCCAGAAGCTCAGTGACTGTCATATTTATGCACAGATTGACAGTAGGACATGATGACATAGGTTCCAGGACAGAGTTGCAAGATGCCAACAGTTGCCCTTTCTAGCCCTAGGCAAAGTGGAAAGAATGACCATAGTGAACAATAGCAAGGGAATCAGTGGTGAAGCTTAACAGAAGAATTTGTAGGATGGGCAAAATACATGTCATTTCACTTCTACCAAAACCAAAATGAAGAGTTGATGAAGAGAGAGGGAGAGAGAGTAAAAGAGTGGGGCAAGTGGGGTGGGGTGGGGCAGGGAGAGAGAGAGAGAGAGAAAGGAGAGAGAGAGAGAGAGAGAATATGAATATCATAAATCTAACTCTAATCATAGACCTAACTTAGTTTTCAAATTGAAGTCAATTCATAGGCACAATGTCCAATGATAAGGAGGACAGATTCTCACTGAGGAAAGGCTCTGTACACCTCTTCAAGTATACAGGATTACCATGACTTAAGGTCAAAGAGACTTGCAGCCAGTTACCAGGATAGCTGTGCCCTAGTAAAACAAGTGGTATGTAGATAGTAGCAGAACTGTTACAAGATACCTAAAGTGCCAAATGATCTCAAATTAGATCAAAATCTAAAGGGAACCAGATGCTAAATTGGCTTCTGGCCCAAGTCTATGTTACAGTGATCCAAAGTGCCTGTAAAACTGGTTTTATCTGGGCATATTCTTCTTCAATGTAATTTGGATAGATATATTTAATAGCTGGCACAGCCTCATTCGGTTATTTGACCTACAACCAAAAACCTTTAAGATAGGAAGGAACAAGGAAACGCTGATGAAACGTCCCTACCTTCTCAAACCAAGGTAGCAAATCAGAATAAATAGTTTATCTAGGAAGAATTATAGAGAATAAGAATGTAAAAGAGCCTATGAAGGTGGGACAAAATAGTTGATCTTTTGCCTTGTGTTAGTGACCCTTATAGAACATTCTCCATGAGACATTCAACACTTGAACAGGATGATTCCTCTTACAGTTTCACAGACAAAGAATCTAGTGAGGAAGCTCTTACTGGGTCCCAACTCATAGACTCTGTCTTACTAAGCCCGGTATAGCTACTGTTGGTCAGCCTGCCATCCAGCAGTCCAGTGCTGAGTTTCCCATATGCATCTTATCTTTGGATGACTAGTTTTGGATAGCCATTTCGTGGAAATTTGGTTATATTGAGCCTTTTTGTTCCTGTAGATACCAGTAATTTTTTTCTAATTGTAACTGAAACCTATTCTAGACATGTGTTTCCCATTCATGCTCACAGGACAATTTCTGCCAGAAACACCATGAAAAACATGCTAAATTTAAAGGCATTAATATTCTGATTTCTTCAGATAAATAGATGCATTTTATGGACATGTATCCATGGAATTCACTTACTATACAATATACATCATCTCTCAGATGCTACTGACCCAACATAATGGTAAGATAATCTGTAAAAGACTTAATCAAGGCACCAGTTTGATGGCAATCTTTTGGTGAGTAGGAAATTCTACTCTCTCAGTAGTGATGTTTATTCTAAATTACTAATCATTATGGCATGTGGCTATATTGTGTTCTCAATAAGGGTAATATATATGCTTGAGGATCAAAGGGTGAAAGTAACATTCTCACAAAGATTCTCTTTAGACAACTTGACAACTTTGAACATCAATTCTCCAAAATATAAATTAAAAGAGGAAATTCTTCCATCAGAGCAACCCATGAATAGTGATGTTCTTATCTGAATTTGGGCTCCTGATGCCAGTGATTCAGCAGGCAAAGCCAGACATCACTATATTAATCAGCATAATTTATACTGCTTACCATGAAGATTTAGGATTTGTGTTAAATAGTTCTATACAATTGTAGCATAGGGTAGTATGTCTGGAATTCAGAGGATTTACTGAGTTTTTTCCCCATATTATGTTAAAAAATATGTAAAAAAAAAACTGTAGCATCCATGGCCTGACAATAAAACTATAAGATAATTAAGAGTTCAAATCCATTGATGTGATATAATTCTAGAAAGCAACCTATGTAAGCCAAAGTGTTGACCAAAGTAGAAAAGATGATGGTGAATATCTTACTTGGCACTAGGACCATTTGCAATGCCAGCAGAAGCTGTAATTAGTTCTCCAAATACTCTTTATTAAACTTTTGCAGAGTTCTTGCCTGATCACTTTGATTCAGCAACAAAAGCTCCCTTTTAGCTTTAGCTCCTTAATACCAATTTTTGTGGAATTGACATGCTGGGGAGTGACCCCTAGATCAATACTTGTGGGAGAGTGAAGCAGGTCTGTACAGAGGAGGGCCTGAGCTGTACTGCAACCTCAACAAAGTATTTGACAGATCCCATGGGTCCCTCTGAGGCTGTGGTGGCCATTCAGAGTTCTCCCCCAAATATGGTTGCTGGGTAGACAGGGACTGTCACTGGATTGGGTGGCACTGGATGAGACACTTCTTTTCAGCTGAAGGCAATGGCCAGAGAGGGACTCAAGTGACAACTGTTGTCATCAACTTTCCGAGCAGCTGGTGTACTTCAATTTGGAAAGTGGAATGGGGGCAAGGAACCACAGCATTTAGTAAGCATAGGAACTTTGAGAACTAGAAAAAACAGCTAAATCCCAAAGAAAAAAAGGAAGTGTCAACCCCAAATGTCAGTGCACCCAGGGATTGGAAATGCCTGGACAGGAAAGTCTGGAAATGAGGAACATGGGCCTAGGAGTTTTCTGAGAACAATCCCAACTAGGTTGTTTATTACATCTGTGATCCTAGACTACTTCCTTCTGCCATTTGGTCCTCAAATTTATTAATTTATATTTTGATTGTGTGTCTAATCAGTAAAATGAGGGGTTATGGCTGTGCCAATCTCAAAGTGTGATTATGAGACAAAGGGAGTTAATATTTGCAAAACCCTTCAGACAATGTCATCTAGTAAGTTCTACAGAATGATTTTATTAATAAAATGAACCAGAAAGTAGCATGTATAGCAACCATTAGAAAATAAGCACAAAAAAATTAATGGTGTAGTCAGATATCTGGCTACCACAGGCTAGGAAATATTAGACAGTGGAGAAAAATAATTTTTCTTTAAAGGATGGAGACAATTGGCCAAATTGTGACGAATTAAACTTTTTCAGATCTGCATGAGAATGTGGGAATTATAACGTACACTTATAAAATTAAAATGTTTTATACTTCAGATATACCTATATGCATAATTGCTTACATATTATGGATAACCATCATGTATAATTATAATAAATATGATAATATAAACAAAGAATTTGTGGAAATATCATTTATTCCCAGAAACAATACTCATATTCTAGTGTATGTCTTTAACAATACAGATTATAAAACAAGCTTGCTAGATCTTATCCAACAAAATTTATGTCAAAGAATAAAAACATTATAATTTTAGAGATGACAATGAAAGTTCAAAAATTTTAAGAGATGCATTCAGAAAGCCTGCTATGTCTTCAAATATTTTTCCTATTTGGTCATGGAGTAGGGATTTTACACACAAACATAAGAACAACTGTTTTGCTGAGCAAACTCAATGTCACATCCCCATTCATTACTTTCTTAGGCTCCAGCTTATTGCTTTTCTCTTTAATTACTACCATGGACATTGGTCCAGCTGATTAGAAGATCTATTCTGCTCTCTCATGTATAAAGGCTGTGATGTGTTGGCAGCTTCAATCCCCAGAGGTGTTTCTCATTACTGAATTCCCAGTATCTATTTCTTTACATTGTAATTGGATGGCACAATTTTTGGAGTAAAACTCCAGGTCATACAGGGTCACAAATGCCAGATGCATTTGGGAAAAATGAGGAGATAATATCCATTAATAGCAGAGCATCATGGACAAATATATTCCCCAAGGGTAGGGAAAACAATGGATAACTGAACTGAGGAAAGTCTTCTTCATTTGTGGAGTTCTTAAAAAGGATTTTTTGTACTAAGGCAGAAAGACCTACAACAATTAATGAACACAGTCCATAATGGGTAACTAGAGATCTATAGCAGATATTCCCATGTCCCCAAATCTGTGATCTTTAAATACACACACACACACACACACACACACACACACACACACACACGGAAACTGATTCCCATTTATTAAAATTGTACTTTTGATTATTGATACCTATAGAAACACCTACTGAGTTATTTTTTAATAATTAATGAGACTTGTGAAGAGGGAAATATCAATTATTTTATTTCTGAGGACCATATTTATACTATTGATTAAACATTTTGAAAAGTATTATCATTAGGTATCTATGCTATACTTATCAATGACCAAAATTCTGTTAAAAATGATACACTGAACCAGTTTCTCATTTCCAGTAAAGAGATTGAAATGATATAGTTTATATTCCCTGATTTATAGAACACATATTGAATGATGCTCTTGAGGTGTCAAGCATGTTTTGAGTAGAAAGGAGGCAAAGATAAATAGGTCCTTGCTCTCCTTGAGGAAGAGTGAAGCTGAGCAGAATAATTACAGTGTTTCAGGGGCTTCATTCTCCTGGACCCTGGAGAGAAAGCCCATTGGAGTCCATGCATGCTATCACAGCTGTATGTTAAAGTACAGGTGCTGAGGTCTTCAAGACAACCATATTTATCCTCAGGATATTCATTGCTATGATGACTGACAGAGAAAACAGACTGATGAGAACCAGTGCTGGGCATAGATCAATCAGAAGTCACTTTAGCATGGAGAGAGAAATGTTCTATTGTAACAGAGTATACTACGATGTAACTCCTGAGATTAGATTCATGTTGCAATCATGATAGCATAGAGCTTGTGTTATGTACAGTTGACCCTTGAACAACTCAGATTTGAATCACATGGGTCCACTTCTATGTGGAATTTCTTTATTTCTTGTTTTACAGATTTGCAAAAATCTGAAAAAAGTTCACAGATGAACCACATAACTTAGAAATATTTAAAAAAAGAAGAAAAAATAAAATGTCATGAATGCATAAAATAGATGTAGATAAGTCTACTTTATCACTTATACAATGAGATATATACAAATATAAAGAGTTAAAATTCATGCACATAAACACAGACCATATGTGGTCTCATTTGTAGTCCAGATAAACATAAACAAATGTAAAGATGTAAAAATGTAGTACTAAATCATAACTGCATAAAATTAACTGTAGTGCCTACTCTACTGCTATAACATTTTCCTAGCTATCTCTTGTTGCTATTAAGATGAGCTCAAGTGTTGTGAGTATACACTTAAAACACTCTGTGATGCTAATCATCTCTGCATGAGCAGCTCTTCTCTTTAGTAAATTGCATATCACAGTAAAAACTGATCTCCTCTGGTTCTTGTATATTTCTCTGTCTCTTTCTCTGTCTTTCCATCTCTCTGTCTCTGTCTCTCTCTCTATATACATATATAATCACATATATAATCATCTCTCTATATATTTATACATATTTGCATGACATATGTATATATTCATGCAAAATATGTGTTAATAAATTGTTTATAAGTAAGACTTCTAGTCGACAGGAGGTTATCAGTCATTTATTTTGGAGGAGGTCAAAGTCACACATAGATTTTTATGACACTGGAGCCCATTGCCTTCAGTCTCCTGGCACTGTTTAAGGGTCAACTATATACCTAAGGAAACTATAATCGCTAATATAACATGTTTAACTTTTTAATTTAAAGAATGATCACAGGAATTACAAAAATCTCTTAAATTGTCTTCCTGGTCAAATGTGGGTAGGTCATAAGTGTCTAGAAATTTGTGAACATCTTCTAGATCTTCCAATTTATTGTAGTGAAAGTTTTAAAAATAGACTCTAAAGATCCTCTGGATTTCAGAAATATTTGTGGTGACATCTTTTTCATCTCTAATTTAGTTTATTTGGGTCTTCTCTCTCATTCTTTCAGTTACATGGGCTAAAAGTTTGTCAATATTGTTTTTCCTTTCAAAGAACAAACACTTTGTTGTATTGATCCTTTGTATTTTTTTATTCTCTATTTAATTATTTTTAGCTCTGATATTAATTATTCCTGCCTTCTACTGAATTTGGCATTAATTTGTTCCTGCTTTTCTAGGACCTTGAAGTGTAGCTTTACATTGTTTATTTGGAATCTTTATGATTTTTTTAATGTGGGCACTTACTGCCATAAACATTGTTGCTAGTATTGTCTTCATAGTGTCCCAGAATTTTGGTATGTTGTATTGCTACTTTTGTTGGTGGATTTTTTTTCTCATTTCTACTATTATTCATTCTTAATTTTAATGAATATTATTGAGTCTCCATGTGTTTATGTGGTTCCTATAACTTTTCTTTTTGTTGATCCAATTTCAATCCATTATTGTAGGATCACTTCCCATACCTTCAACCCCTCTCCTCCTTTCCCCATTCTATGCTAATGGACTGTGTGCCTGACAGAGCAGTACCCCATTGTTTGCAGCTTCCGGGCCACGATTGGTTGGAGGACCATTCTTAAGCTGCTGTACTCTCTGGAATAAATGGGCTCTGCATCTCACTCCAGCAAAACAGTCTTACCAGCCCCCGGAGTCTGGGTGAAGTGACTCTGCAGACCAACCACCCCAAACCCTTGTCCCGTGGGACCCCATTCCATCCTTCCTATTGGTACCCTCATCCCACGGGACCCCCCAACTCATTGGCAGACCCACGCAAAGCATGGCATAAGACAACACATTATAATATGATTAAATGTACAGGTTAATATAGATTTTATTGTTGTTGTTTAATAAGATTTGTTTTGTGTCTTAAAATATGATGTATTTTTGAAAAGCTTTCTATGAGCTTCTGAGAAGGAAATGTATTCAGCTGTTGTTGGGTAAAATACTCTATGGATTTTATTGATTTATGGTATCATTTAGTTTGGAAGTGATTTTAATGATTTTATGTCTATATGACCTGTGTCTTATTGAGATGAGCATGTTGAAATTATAAGTATTACTGTATTTGAATCTATGTAGGATTTAAATCAAGAAGTTTTTTTTTATGTAATTAGGTGCACCAATATTTGGTTCACAAATATTTACTATCAGTATATATTCTTGTTGGATTGTAGCAATATGTAGTGGCCTTCCTTATCTCTTCTGATTATTTTTTCTTAAAATCTGTTTTGTCAGATATAAAAATTTTTATACCTGATTATTTTCAGTCTCAATTTACATGAAATACCTTTTTCCAGCCTTTTACTTCCAGTCTGTGGGTATCTTTGCCTAGAAGATGAGTCTGTCACAAACAGTATATGGTTGAGTCTTGGTTTTTAAATCTATTTGCCAGTCTGCATCTTGTAATTGCATAGTTGAGATCACTTACATTCACTATATACTATGAAGAGATATTTATTATTTCCTGTCATTTTGTTTTGCTAAAAAGATTTAATTTGTCCTTAATTTTCATTTTATGAATTGTTCCTCTGGAAATCTTTATTTATCTGGGAGTTTTGAGATTGCTTTTTAAGCACCAATTCATATTATAAACACTGGGTAAATTAGAGCTAGATGGAACTTACCTCAATATCATAAAAATTATGTATGGGAAACCCAAAGCCAACCTCATACCAAATGGAGAAAAACTGAAAACTTTTCCTCTAAATTCAGAAAAAAAAGACAAGGATGCCCACTCTTACTATTCCTATTCAATATAGGTATTTAATTTCAAGCCAGAGCAATCATGCTAGGAAGGAAATGAAATGGATACAAGTAGGAAAAGAAAAGTCAAACTATTTCTGTTTGCTTATGACATGATTCTACATCCAGAGGACCCAAAAAAAACTCCACCTGACGACTGCTAGAATAATAAACAAATTTATGAAATTAGTAGGATACAAGAACAACATCCATAAATCAATAACTTTATTTTACTCTAGTAATGAATCAGCTGAGAAAGAATTCAGGAAAACTGCTCTATTCACAATAACCTTTAAAAAGAAAAAAAGAAGCCTTAGGAATAAGTCTAACTAAGGATGCGGAAAATGTTTACAATGAAAATTTTCATGCACTGAAGAAAGAAATTCCAACATTTAGTAACAAAAAATAGAGGTAATACTCTGCATTCTATCAGATCATAATGGAATGAAATTAGAAATCAACAATAAAATAAAAAATAGAAGCTACTCTAACACCTGGAGACTAAGTAATACACTATTGAATGAAGAATGGATTACAGAGGAAATCAATGATAAAATAAAAAATACATAGAGGTAAATGAGAATATTGCTACAACATATCAAAATCTCTGGGACACTATGAAGGGACTACTAAGAGGAAAGTTCATTGAATTGAGCTCATTCATTAAAAGAATAAAAAGTCAATGAATAAATGACCTAACATTACATCTTAAAGCCCTAGAAAAAGAGGAACAAATCAACATCAAATGCAGTAGAAGACAGGAAATAATTAAAATCAGATCTGAAATCAATGAAATTGAAACAAACAAATAATTTTAAAAATCAACATATTAAAAAGGTTATTCTTTGAAAAAATAAATAAAATCGATTAATCCCAAGCCACACTAACAAACAGGAAGAGAAATAGAAATCAAATTACTAACATATGTGATGAAAAAGAAAATATTACAATGGACACTCTTGAAAAAAAGAATATAATTAGAAACTATTTTGAATATACTGCAATAAAATAGAAAATCTTGAAGACATCAACAAATTTCTAGAGACATATGGACTACTCAAACTGAATCAGGAGGACATACACAATTTAGACACATCAATTTTAAGCAATGAAATTGAAGATGCCATCAAAAGCTTACTGATCAAGAAAAGCCCAGGGCCAGACCAATTCTCAGCTGAGTTCTACAAGACTTTCAAAGACATAACACCAACACTCCTCAAATTATTAGAAAAGGATGGAACCCTTACAAACTCATTCTATTAGGCTAATATCACTTGTTACCAAAACCAGACAGACACATATCAGGAAAGAAAACTTCAGACTAATATTCCTGATGAACATAGTTGCAAAAATTCTCAATAATATTCTGGAAAATTGCATGCAAAAACATATTAAAAAGACAGTGCACCATGATCAAGTGGGGTTCATCCCAGGGATGCAAGATTGTTTCAACATACAGTAATCAATAAAAGCAATTCATCAGATTAATAGACTGAAAAATAAGAATCATATTATCATCTCAATAGACAGAGAAAAAGAATTTGACAAAATACAGCACCCCTTCATATTGAAAACACTAGAAAAACTAGGCATAGTAGGAACATACTTCAACATTGTAAAAGCTATCTATGCTAAACCCAAATCCAACATCATTCTAAATGGAGGAAATTGAAAGCATTCCCTCCAATATTTGGAACAAGACAAGGATGTCCTTTTATAGCACTTCTATTCAACATTGTTCTTGAAACTCTAGCCAAAGCAATTAGACAAAAGAAAGAAATTAAAGGGGTACAAATAGGAAAAGAACCCAAACTATCACTATTTACCAATGACATGATTCTATATTTAGAAGTACCAAAAAATTCTACCAGAAACTTCTAGAACTAATAAATGAATTCAGCAAAGCAGCAGGATATAAATCAATACCTGTAAATCAAATACATTCCTATACATGAGTGATTAATCTACTGAAAGAGAAATTAAGAAAACTACCCCATTCACAATTAAAATACTTAGGAATTAATCTAACAGGAGAGGTAAAAGACCTCTACAATGAAAACTATAGAACATTAAAGAAAGAAATTGAAGAAGATCTTACAAGATGGAAAGCCCTTCCATGTTCTTGGATAGGCAGAATTAATATTGTCAAAATGGCCATACTACCAAAAGTACTATATAGATTTAATGCAATTCCTATTAAAATCCCAATGACATTGTTCATAGAACTATAAAAGCAATCATGAAATTCATTTGGAAAAAATAAGAAAGCCAGAATAGCCAAAGCAATCCTTAGCAAGAAGAGTGAAGCAGAAGGCATCATAATACCAGATCTTAAACTATACTACAGAGTTATAGTAACAAAAATGACATGGTATTGGCACCAAAACAGACATGTGGACCAATGGTACAGAATAGAAGACAGAGACAAACTCACATGAACACAGTTATTTCATACTAGACAAAGGTACCAAAAACATTCACTGAAGAAAAGATAGCTTATTCAACAATTTGTGCTGGGAAAATTGGAAATATATGTGTAACAAAATGAAATTAAACCCCTCTCTCATCCTGCATAAAACTTAACTCAAAGTGGATCAAAGACTTAGGCACTAGAATAGAGACCCTGCGTCTAATAGAAGAAAAAGTAGGCCCAGATCTTCACCATGTTGTCGTATGATCTGACTTCCTCAACAAGACTCCTAAAGCCCAAGAAGTAACATCAAGAGTCAATAAATGGGATGGATAAAAACTAAAAGCTTCTTCTCAGAAATAAATAACCCAACCAATAAATGGGTTAAGGAACTGAACAGACACTTCTCAGAAGAAGATATATACTGGATCAACAAAAATATGAAAAAACATGATATCTCTAGCAATTAAAAAATGCAAATCAAAACTACTCTAAGATTTAATCTTGCTTTCATCAGAATGGCAAGTATGATATGAGCAAACACAAATGTTGATGAGGATGTGGGGAAAAAGGTACAGTCATACATTGCTGGTGGGACTGCAAATTGGTGCAACTGTTATCGAAAGTGTTACATAGATTCCTCAAGAAACTTGGAATGGAACCACCATTTGACTCAGCTATTCTACTTCTCAGTTTATACCCAAGGGACTTAAAATCAGCATTGTACAGGGACACAGCCACATCAATGATTATAGCAGCTCAACTCACAATAGCTAAATCACGGGCCAAACTAGGTGGTCTTCAGCAGATGAATGGATAAGGAAAATGTGGTATATATGCATGATGGAATATTACTCACCCTTAAAGAAGAATGAAATTATGCATTTTCCCGTAAATGGATAGAACTGGAAACTATCATGCTAAGAGAAATAAACCAATCCCCCCAAAACCAAAGGTAGAATGTTTTATCTGATGTGCAGATTCTAATTCACAATGGGGAAAGCTAGGGATTAATGTAGTTACTTTGGATTAGGTAGATGAGAGTGAAGGGAGGGGAGGAATATAAGGATAGGGAGGATAGTAGAATGAATCTGTCATTATTATCCTATATACATATATGACTACACAATTGGTGTGATTATACATCATGTACAACCAGAAGAATGAGAAATTATACTCCATTTATATATGATGTGTAAAGTGCATTATAATTTCACGTATAACTAATTAGAACAAATTTTAAAAAGTAAAAGAAAAAGAAAAAGAGAAGATGAAAAAACCTACCATGTTCATGGATAGACAGACTTAACATCATCAAAATGGTCCTATGATCAAAAGCAATCTATAGATTCAGTGCAATACCTATCAAAATACTAATATCATCCTTCACAAAACTAGAAAAAACAGTTCTAATATTTACGTGAAAGAATAAAAGACTGAATATCTATATGGAGAAGATTGAAACTAGTTCTCTACTTGTTACCTTGCACAAAATAAATTCAAAGTTGTACCTGGGAATTAGAGCAGAAACAACGAAACTGCTAGAAAAAAACAGAGTCAACACTCCAATACATGGGCACAAGCACCAAATTCCTTAATAAGACTACCAAGATCAAGAAATAAAACCAAGAATCAGTAATTGGGATAGCATTACATTAAAAGCTTCTGCACAGCAAATGAAATGAGAGTGTGAATAGAGATCCTATAGGATTAGAGAAAATCTTTACTACCTCCTCCTTTGACACACGATTAATATTTAGAATACATAAAGAACTCAAAAAAACTTAACATACACATACACTCAAATAACCAGCTTATTGAATTTTCAAAAGATCCAAAGAGACATGTCTCAAAAGAAGAAATTCAAATAGCCATTTGAATTTGTTCAGCATTCTCAGCAGTCAGGGAAATGCATATCAGAAATAGGCAGATTTCATCTGATCCCAGTTAGAATGGCAATCATCAAGAATACAAATAATACAAACAATGATAATTTCTGGAAAGAATGTGGGAAAAGAGACACTTAAATATTATTGGTGGGACTGCAAATTACCATAAGCACTTTGGAGAGCAGTATGGCTCTCCAAAACTAGGAATGGAGCCACTATCTGACCCAGCTACACCACTCCTCATTATCTACCCAAAAGCACTAAAATCAGCATACCAATACATGCTGTTTACAACAGCACAATTCACAGTGGCTAAATTATGGAACCAGCCTAGGTATTCATCGATAGATGAATGGATAAAGAAAATGTGGCATATATATGTACACAATAGAATCCTACTCAGACATAAGGAAGAGGGAAATTGTCATTTGCTGGTAAACAGAGAACATCAGGATACGTTAAATAAACCAGACTCATAAAGTCGGAGTTGAATGTTTTTCCTCATATGCAGAAGCTAGAATAAAAAGGTGGGGAGGAATCTCATAAAAATAGAAGGGAGATCAGTAGAGAAGAAGTGGATCACCAGGGGAAGGGAGGAGGACACAAAAGATGGTAAAACACCAAGCATATGCTAAAAAGAGAGTGAAAGAGAAAGGAAAAGTGGTAGGTACTTAGTATGCATGAGTCCCTGTGTTCCATTCCCAGCATGTGAAACAAAACTCCTATTCAGTTCACTTTAAGTACCCATGTTTTCAAATCCTTATCATCGGTATGACTCTATTTCATTAACAGGGGAAACTCTTTATGTAAATCACTAGGGAAGGAGGGAGGGTGTGGCATGATTCCACCTACCACAGTTGCCTGAGCTCTTTTCTGCTCTATCACGGACACCTGCTTGTCAAAAGACGCACATGGTTGAAATTTGAGGGGTTTAGAGTCTTTTCCTTCAGCTCCCACCCTGCAGATATGGAATTCTGGTAGACCAGTGAAAGATCCTAGAGGGTAGGATAGTGGGAGCCACAGGTTACAAAGCAGGGCTTATAGTTATTGATCCTCCCCATTTTTCAATACCTCATCAGAGGAAGCAACCTGAGCATGGATCTGTGACTTTCTTTAAAACAATTATGAAGTTGCATTACTTCCATTCCAGATCTTTATGGCTGATCTTTAAAATTATTAATCTCTTATCCTAAATTTAATGCTTGCAAACAGCTTAACTTTCAGTGTATTCTCATAATATCTTGATAAAGTTCTAAAATAGTTTTCAAGGCATGGACATATTGATGTTTTCTAATTGTTAATTCGCTTTCTGAGCTTATTCTAAAAGTCCTTGTGCACGGCAAGCTTCATGTGCATGCACTGGTCAAATAATTTGCTCTAAAGCAATATTTTTCAAAGCAATATCCTAGTGAACCTCATTTTCCATATATTAAAACTTGGTCTCAGATCCTAAAATTGCACAAATATTAAATAGTCCTGCTTATGACCAAGGTTGAAGTATTCTGGCTCCTCTATAGGAATGCATCCCCTTTACTAAGGTCAATTTCTGCCTAAAAGATTTCTAACCAACTTTCATTCTATTTTCAGCAGGAAAAAAATAAAGTCTAAAACACACACACACACACGCAATTGTTTTCTGTGCATCTGTTCTACTATTAAGTGAGAAAGTGAAACAGCAGTTATACAACTTTCAGTAGAAATATTTTAGAATTTTGCTTAGTGTGACTCTGAGTTGAAGATCTTATTTGCAAATAAGTATTCTTAGGTTACTTTACTCAAACTTGTTAACTTGGAGAGCAGTCACTGCTGATGTATTCTACCGAGCATTTCTTTTCTTCCTTGATGGCTGCGCCACTAAGTGCAGATATAGCCATGACCTCAAGGTTAACTCCATATGAGAAAAGCAAACAAGCAAGCAAGCCCTGAACTGCCCTGCTCTTTCCTCTTAGGGCATCTCTTCCCAGGGGCATCAGGAACCTAAGTGGTGTGTGTAAATAACTCATGCAAGTTGATTTATTATTCTGGAAGAGTAAGCTACAAATAAGAAAGCTGGTGGAATTTGAGACAACTCCTGAACATCAGAGTTGAAAAGGTAAAAGCACTCTTTGGTTTTAGAGAAAACAGAAAATAAACCCATTTTTATGATGATACTCAGGGAAATAAATGAAGTTAGTTCAGACTTTCAGTTAGCTAGCTGCTTTGTTTATTCCCATTTGTGAACTTCCTATTTATTCTTAGAATCGATGTAAAATACTTTTTTAAAAAAAATATCCCTTTCTTTAAAAGAAATTCTTTAACAAAGAAAAGCTAAAGGTATCTCTACTGCAATGAGACATGTAGGTTATTATACTGAATATCATCCATCTTTACTGATTTCTGTAGACAAAATTGAGGAAATGCTGTTAGCAGTTTATTGATTTGAGTGATTTATTTTTGGGTAAAACCGTAAATGAGAACTATTTTTAGAAACTATTAAGAATGGACAACATATCAATAAGATTTTAAGGCCCAGAAAAGCACCTTTTTCAACATCTGTTTTATAGGTGAGAAAGCTCAAGCTCTAGAAATTATGGAGAGGATTTCAAGATTACTCCAATGGCAGTGGCAATCAGAAATCTAGATCCTCTATTCTTGTGTTTCTCTTTTCTACCATGAATCTGTACAATGCTCCTTTCAGATTTCTGGTCAAACATATAACTGCTCTTTATTCCTACTAAATCATAAAGATAGTGAATATCAGTGTATGTTTTCTTAATAAAATATGGGAATAATGGCAAGGCAAATGTCTATTCATCTTTGCATTAAATTAGTAATTGTTGAGTACTTTCTCTGTCAGACAGATAGCTAGCAATGGAGAAATGCAGGTTAGGAATGCAGTTATGTTCTATCTTAAGAAAGCTTATGATCTAAGAAATAGAGAAAATGAGAGCAAAACAAGTGAATAAGAAACAAATAGTGATTAATACTAACAAGGAGACCAGTGTAGTCTGGGATAGATATCAGTGGTGTGTGGAGAAGGAAGTCCCTGAGATAGGAAGGAGGAGGTATGTGCAGATAGGGCAAGAACCGAGTCTCAAGGGAAGGAAATCACATATGTTTATGGAGGAATACTCCTTGTACAACCTCCAGAATCCCCATGGATATTTTCTTCTGTGAATCTCTGCAGCAGTATTATGATGTTAATTTGTCACCTTAAATAGATTGAGAGATAAGTAGGAAAGTGGTAAAGCACTGCTTATGAGCATCTGTGAGGATGCCTCCAGAGGATGTTGGCTTGTGAGTCGGTGGACTAGTTGGAAAAGATCCACCTTCAATGTAGGCAGGCATCATCCAATGAGCCAGGGCCCTGGATGGAACAAAAGGCAGAAGAAAGGGTCTTCTTCTCTGCATCCTGGAGTTAGGGCACTCATCTCCTCCTGCCCTTGCACAGTAGAATTCCTGGTTCTCCAGCCTTTGACTCTGGGATTTGAACCAGGGCTGTCCCTCCACCCTCAAGTTCCAGGTCCTCAGGACTTTGGTCTCAGACTGAGCCACAGTCTCAGTTTTTCTGATCCTAAGGCCTTCAGACTTGGACAAAGCCATGCTACCAGCATCCCACTCATTCTATCTTGAGCTTGCAGGCAGCCTTTTATGAGACTTCTCAGTCTCCATAATAACATGACACAATTCCACTAAATAAATTCCCTCTCCCTTATCTCCCCCTCCCCTCCCTCTATCCCTCAGTCCCTTCCTCCCTTCCTTCCTTCCTATTTGGTTCTGTCCCTCTGGTGGATACTAACTCCATATTAAAGCTAATGCAAACTGAAGTAATGCAAATGTGATAATGCATTTGATTGCTATAAATTGAGACAATACAAATGTAGTAATACATTTGATTAATACATACTGATTATTACAAATATAAATCTCTTAATTAAAAATACAGTATTTTCTTGGTAGCCATAAACAGGTAGAGGTTAATAGAATTTTATGGACAAATGTTTTGATTTTAAATTATTCTAAAATGCCTGTTATCTAAAGTACTGCTCACAGATAACTACAGTAATACAATATGATACAAACACATTTAAGTTACTCTGAAAGGAATAAAAACATTACAGTTGAACCTACAGCCCCTTGAAGGTCCACATTATTTTTCATTTTTCTGTGAGTTATGCTTATCCTTGAGATCAGGCTAGAAGGGCAGGGAGGCAGTGCTGTCAGCTGCTGCATTATTACGGATCTGTGAGTGCCAGGATGGATGCATTGTGGAGGGGTAGGAAGTACTGAGTGATTGATTAAGGAGGACGGGTAATGCCAACACAAAACCTCCACTTAGAGGCTGTTAGTGCTACCTAGCAATTATTTGAGTAGGATTCTGGCACATTTCATTTATCTATGGTCACTGAGTGAAAGGGGGACAGAGATGAAATAGTTAATTTTGCAATTTGGGCCCTTTCAGCTTTGAAGCATTGTGTAGACATTTCAGTGCGAGACAGGAGGATTAGGGGAGAAGAAATCAGATGATGGCAGGGCAAGTGGAAGAAATTACTAGGTTGTAGAATCTGGCTGTAGATAATGACACCAGTAATCTAAGTGAGATAATTCCAGTGATTCATGGTTATGTATTTGATCTGAATGTTACAAGTAACAAGGTGGATTCTATGCGCGAGATGCACTGCAGTGGTGACCAGATGGGGTTAAGGCTGGATTGAGACTTTATCTAGCTGCTCAGGAGAAAGGCAACCACACCTGCAAGGGCTGGCAGGTTGCCAGATACCTGTCAAGCTAAGAGTGTAAAAAGGTTCTGGAGAAAGAAGAGGGTTAGTTTTCCAATTTATGAGTTCCCCAAAACATCTCCTGGGCATAATCAGTTGGTAAGAGGGATTTGTGTTTTGGCAGCATAATGCAAACACAGGAGCAATTCAAAATGTTAAAATGCATTTCAGACTCCCTGGGTGGTATTTGTGAAGGATACTAAAATACTTGATTAATATTGACCCAATAATCTCACAGTCTAAATGTTACATTTGCAACTGGACAACTGGAAAGAGAAGATTTTTTTTGTGGGTGTGTGTGTGTGTGTGTGTGTGTGTGTGTGAGAGAGAGAGAGAGAGAGAGAGAGAGAGAGGGAGAGAGAGATATTCCTATAGTAGTATAGTGGGCTGGTAAAATGTTGAATGGTCAACTCCTTGGGGAAAAAGTTCTGTTTTGTAGCATTTGCTCATTTCCTGCATGCATGACTGATTTCAAGCATCCGTATGACCGAATGAAGAGTCAGAAGAGTATGTAAAAAAATTATTTTTGGAAGCTAGTGCACGAATTTTCCAGTATGTCACTATTCTTTGTCTGTCCACATGATTTTATTTGTGAAAAAGTTGGCTACTAAGAGGTTACTTCTTTTGAAAATATTTTACTTAGCTGCTTTAAGCTCCTTATGCTAATTTATTGGTAAAGTCATTCTTGTTGTCATGGAACACATGGATTGTCTTATGAATCCCAAGGATTATTTAGTACAAAAGAACCAGTCATACTTCTGAATTCCAAACTTGGAGAGAAGCCAGGGACATTGGATCCATTACTTCTGGTGTGAATGGAAAGTTCCAGGTTTTAGCTTTCTTTATGTCTAATGGCTACTATGTAGCATCTGAGTCATACAACTGGCTTTATCTCATATCCTGATGGATATATCATGGAGGCCACTGTTAGTTTTCAGTGGAGGGTGACCCCCTCCCAGTATCATTATTTGTTATACTCACACACTCAGCTCCATCCCTTCTTTCCCATCTGTTAATTCCTTTTCTTCTATTGGCTTCTGAAGAAATGCCTGTGTAGAGAAATGGAACTGTGTAGTAATATGTCCAGCAGACACACAAGAGGAATTTATAGGCTTAGAATTGAGCCAAGGTGACTACTCTCACAGTTGCTACAGCCTGTAAGCCAAAACTTTTCAAACTTCCATCATCCACGAACCTTTTAATGTGCTATATACTGGTACCCAGAGTAGCGATGTTTAGCTATATGCAAAGAAAGAAAAAAGAAAAGAATAGTAATTATCAAAATATTTAATATAATTAAAACAGAATTGTAAAATCTGGCTATTTGATAGAAGGAATAAAGAAAAATATTATTTATAATATCTCCATAAGGCTCCAATGCCTTTCTTAGCAGTGGGTATTTTGAGCCCTAGGTCAGTTTTCACATACAATTCTTCTATATTCTTTTCTTTGTGTCTATACAGTTGTTTTTCTGACACACTGACAAAAGTTGGTAGAAATACAGCAAGGATCTGGGGTTTCTGAAGATTGTCTGGGTTACTTAAAACTGTAGGCTCAGAAACAATAAGGAGAATTCTAAGTTAAAATTTATTTCAGCACTTTGTCAGAAAAGTTTGTAGAAATATGACATTTAACTGTGGGGTGCTTAGAGGTTGCAATCTGGCATAGTGTTCAGAGGGTTTCTTACCCTTTCTTCTGAGATATTTTACTCTGAAAAGTATTTACTTCTGTTCCAGCTATCGGAAGTAAGTTTGTATTTTGTTTTGCTTTAATGCCTAATAATATGTTGTTGACTTTTTGCTCTAATGAAAGAAGAAAATCTTTAAGTGCTAGAAAATCATCATATGATTGGTAATCAAACTACTTATAATAATCTTCAGTCTTCTTAACAAACCCTAAGACTTTTTCTACTAGTATTTAAAAATGTGATATTTTGACACAAGCTCTTTGGGCTTTCTAAGGGAATGGCTTTATTGCTGAAAAATATCACTATACTAGTTACTTGAAATTATGAGAATCGTCCTACTAGCATTTTCAGAATCTTATTTACAAAACTAGTGTGTGTCCCATCCCTCCACAGGCATCATGTACTACTCTGAAAATGTAGGGCCCATATTGCTGTCTACTTTTCTGCCAAGCAGGCAGAGAAGCCTATTGGGGCTATCAACAGACCCTGGATTATTACATACCTAAGTAGACATGGGACAGTCAGATGACTTGGATTTCAGTACCAACTCTGCCTCTTGTTATTTTGAGCAAATTACTTGATTCTTCTTTGTCTCAGCTTCCTCATCTATAAGATGGGGACAACAATATTTATATCACAACTTATTTTCAAATTTATATGAGCAAATATTATATAATCAGAACATTGCCTGGCCACTAGCAAGTCCCCCCAAAAGTTATAGATTTTGTTACTAATTATCACAGTTTTTAATAATTCAAGTATTTCCCATTACAGCTGACCTTTGAAGAGGACCTCAGAATTCCTATTACAATAAAGTACTTTCTGTGCTTACCACATCATCTGCAACTGAAAGGAAATATGCCCTCCTCCCCAGCACAGGTTCTCCAGGGGGTGCACCTTCTGAAATTTTGAGTTTCCTTTAGCATGAGATATTCTCTTGTATGGGATTTCAAAAATTTATAGTTGAAATAGCTGTTAGGCAGGTCTCACACATATTCCAAAGTTCTGACTAGTTCTCTGCACATATGTTTAGTGTGACTGCAAAACTGCTTTACTTTTGGTGTGCCAGTTTGACTGCAGTTATTCTTTCAGACTGGTATCTTGGGAGAGGATTTCCAATAAAACGATGAGTTTGCTTACCTCCATTTCTCCCTATTCTGCCTTTCTGCCTTTCACCATGGAATGACACAGAAAGAAGGTCTTTGTCAGATTCCTGCCCCACAATTTTGTACTTCCCAGCCTGCAAAATCATGAAACAATAAATTCTTGCTCATTATAAATTACTCTGTGTCAGGTAATCTATTATAGCAAAACCAAATGGACTAAGACAATCCTCAATGACTTCCACTTTGAGACACATTAAAGTGGAATCAAAATCTAAATATACTTGGGAACAATCAGCATGGACAGTTCCTTTGAATTTGTACGATTCTCTGTCCCCTACATCTTTCAGATTTGTCTATTTGGCAGCATCCTTTTCAGTAATAATATGTATTTCCTTTAATCCAAATCATTCATCTTGATTTTCACTGGGGTGATTCTTTCTTAGCATCCTTATTTCTCATATTCATTTCATATTAATGAAATTAAATGATAATGATAATAAGTCTAACTGCCAGAAGTACATTTGGGAGCAAATGTAAATGAAAAAACTCTGGAAGGGATGCAGACCAACATGGGAATGCTAGAGAGCCATGAGAAATAAGCCTGATGTCACCCATTGTGTTCCCTTCAGGGAGTGGATGGTAAATCTGGGGGTCACACAAGTCAGTGTTCATTTGGAGAGTCTGCATTGTATTTGCTATTAACCCTGTGAATGTTTTATCTTCAGCTTCCCTGTAATGTGATTTTGCTGTGTGGAGTGGAACACTGAATAACTGTTTGGTACTTGTGTTCTCTTCTCACATAAATAGCAAAATGTACTAATTCATATTGGAAAGATTTATTTCATATTTGTCCAAAAAAGTATAATTGATTTAAGATTTTTGATTTATTATTATTATTTTTTAATGGGAAAGGTTGTTTCTTAAAAGGTTTTATACAGGAGTTTATAAGCAAATGGATTGTTGGGCCCATAAAATCCAATTTTCAGTTATTTATATTCATACTTCCTAATGACACCATTCATCTTCCTTCTGTTCGTTTGGTATGTTCCACTTTTCACAGCTTCACATTCTCCATTGACATTGAATCCTGTTTATTATTTGTTTTTACAAGATTGTTTGGAATTGTAAAAATTTAGTTAAGTGTGTTCATCATTAATTTTACACTTTATTTTTGCAACTAATCAATTTTCATGAATTAAATATGTAACATGGCACAATAGAAATAATTATACTAATCAACAACTATAGGTAACTTGAAATAGCATGAAATTACCTTAGTCAAAATGTAATGCAATTTAAGTTAATGTGATTAGATATAGATCAAGATGGTCCCCATAACATATGCATAGTACTTTTAGTTCCTAGTAATTATTAATGTAACTGTAATGAATTTTTTACTAAAAATCATCACACCATATGAGGAGTGCATGTATGTGTGTGTGTGTGTGTGTGTGTGTGTGTGTGTGTATTGTGCACATGCAAGGGTTGGGGAAGACAGAGACAGAGACAGAAAGATGGGAAGGTATTATATTCCTGACTCTTTTAAGTGAAAATGCTGACCTGCCTGTGAGCCACTTGCAGGATAAAGGTCTATGAGCCATACTTTGGAAAGCAGTGCTGCAAGCCCTGGTATTGGTCATGATCAACCAATCATCCTACCCATCCTTTATGGTGAGTTCTCCTTTGGGACTTATCCTAGTCCATTCTGTGTGGCTATAACAAAATATTCAAGGTTTAATACTTTATAAAGTAAAGAAGTTTAATTAGCTGACAGTTTAGAAAGCTGAAAATCAAAGATAGAGTTGCCTCATCTTTTTTTCCTCTAGTGATGGCCTCCTGGCTTTCTGGCTATGTTATAACAGATGGCAGAGAACATGTACAAGGGTGAGCATATGGCAAGAGATGATGCAAGAAACTGAGAAGGAGATAGGCTTGCTCCGCCTGTTCATGCAGGAACAACTTTACTGCTGGAATATCTAACCCATTTTGGGAGATCAACATCAGTCCCTGCTGAAAGCAGTGCCCCATAACCTAACCACCTTCCACTAGGCCTCACTTCTTAAAGATACACTGCCTCTCAATGCATTTAGATAGGGGACCAAGCTTTCAGCATATTAACCTTTGGAGGGCAAACCACATCCCAATCATAGCGGGAAATTTTTCTTTTCCATGGCTTTTGGTAGGGCCAGTCCAACCCATTAGCAAAGACCAGCTTCCCAAAGGAAATGTTCTCCTTCCCTCCTGGAGCTCCTGCCCCGCTTAGGAAACATATCCATCTGTTCCTCAGTGGCCAGCTTTTCCAGAAGCCATTAGGAAAGGCCACTTAGGGGCCAGTGTGTCACTTCTTCTTGTGCTTATAAAACCAGGGAGGCTGCATGCTCAAGAGAGTCTTGTTCTAACAGAACACCTTGTATTATTTTACTTTCTCCTCCTTTAGACCCATGCTGGGTCTCAACTGTCACTCCCTTACAGCTGTGTGAAGATGCTGTTTTCACATGTGCATGTACAAAGTCTCAAGAAGTCAGGGTCATAATGAGATAGAGGGCTCTGTTTGAGTTTTGTAGATGTCCTATTCATTTGCTTTGACAGAATTAAAGAAGACAGCCCACAGACCTGGAAGCCATCTCATTACTAAGCAGAGTTGAAGGCCATGTGAGGTTATTACCATGATGCTATGAAGGCAAAAGCCTGGAGAACACACCCGTGATTCAAATGATCTTGACTTACCTTCTGACCAAACAGATGTGAAGATGTTTAAACCACTATCTCTCAAGGACATTTGTAAAGCATTGATACTATTACCACAGTGTAAGCAAAATATAGTTATCTAAGTGAAATGAGAAACAGTAAGATATTACTTCTTTTTAAGCTTTTACAGTACCTAATATACTTTAGGATGACTCAAATATACATATATTTATGTCTAGACATTAAAAAGTAGAATTTAATTATCATAATACGTTGTCTTTGACACTTAAAATGTGTAGGAGTCAGGGGGTCATTGTATTTTCTTTGTAAAATGAAATGCTTAGAAAAGACATTATGGAAAATATTCACAGGATACTGCCAGAGAAAAGTGATAAAAACTGACACCAAATCTCCCAGGTTTGTGTAGGCATTTTATTAACTAGAAATAACACATTATTTGTGCTCTGTGTATTTCAACTCTAATCTTTGGATCGAATGAGCCAGCCTGGCCCCTGCTCCTTTCTTAATTTCCCACTTCCTCTTGTGGGAAAAGGGATGGTGTCTTCCTCCTCTTTCTTCATGGCTGTTGAGCTCTTGCTCCATTCTTTTTCCTCCTGTTTCTGCACACTCATGGCCCTGCAACAGTTGCTGTGACTCAGTTTCCTTCCCCATACCAACAGGAAGTTGAGTGTGGAGTAGAGGTTCATTGGGCATCAGGGAATCTGAAAAGGGAGACAGGAGAGCCCACAAAACAAAAGCATCTTCAGAAGCACAGAGACGGGAGGGGAGGAGGAGTGCCTCCTGCTGCTGAGGGAGAAGAATAGCCCTGAGCATAGGTTGCTACAATTTAAGACTGCAGGCCCTTTGCTGCCCCATAAGGACAGGCACATGCCAGGGATCACTTGAATTTTATACATTTACACTATCATATTTCTTCTACATAATCTACTTTTCTACTTCCTCTTTCTTTTCACCTCTGGACAGATTCCTACTCATTATTTTATAAAGAAATATGTTGCTGCAAAGCCCCTGTATGAATTTACCCCCCAGTTGACTCACTCCACAGATTGTTGGAGCAGTTGGATAAATGATGCTTTTAGGGCTAGGGGTGTGGCTCAGTGGTAGTGGACTTGTCTAGCATGAAAAAGGCCCTGGGTTCGATCTCCAACACCACAGGATTAAAAAAAAAGATTATTTTTTCCCCTTAAAATACAGTTTGTATGTGTGTTTTATATTATTTTATTTATTTATTTTTTGGGTACTGGGGATTGAACTACGGAGTACTAGACCATTGAGCCACATCCCCAGCCCTATTTTGTGTCTTATTTAGAGACAAGGTCTCACTGAGTTGCTTAGTGCCTCACTATTGCTGAGGCTGGCTTTGAACTCACGATTCTCCTGTCTCAGCCTCCCTAAGTGCTGGGATTACAGGTTTGCACCACCATGCCTGGCTTGTATATGTGTTTTCTAATATTGCTGCATTTGATGCCAACTAAATACACAGAGATGGTCCCTGACTTATGATGGTTTAAGCTACAATTATTTAACTTTATGGTAATGTAAAGGTCATTTTATTGAATAGAGACTGCTCTTTGAACTTGGGATTTGCCTCCACTCCTGGATGTCTATGGTTCTTTCTCACTTTGCTGGGCAGCAGCAGCCATAGCTCTCAGCCAGCCACAGGATCACAAGGGACAAAAGCAGGACTCGACCGTGTGCTGTGTGGTTAAACAATATGTTCTATAGGTTAGATATACTAAATGCCTTCACATAACTATTTTCAAATTCTGATACTGAGTATCATTACTAAGTATATTCATGGCCTCCAGTTTTCTTTGATTGGTTAATAAGTCTTTAGTGATAGGCAAAAATGTCAAAACTGTTTAGTAAAGTTCTTAGGATTAGAGGAGGAGGTCTTTAGTCAAGACAGAAATATTTGTAACTACTACCCTTTGTCTGATCTGTAAATATGTAATCAAATATAATTGCACTGAATCACTTTTTGACTTTTATGAACTCTTATCTAAACTCAAGGTTTAACTAACTGCTGGGGTTTTTACATTGTGTGTGTTTTTGTGTGTATATATATGTACTTGTTTCTGATTTAACTATTTTTTCTTTCTCTGCAATGCCTCTGCTTTCTCCTAAATTTGAAAGTAAATGCTGGTACAGTTTGGATCTGGAATGTCCCTTAAGGGCCCAGATGCTAAAGGCTTGGTCATCAGCCTATGATGCTATTGGGAAGTGGTAGAAACTACAGGAGGGGCTTATCCAAGGAAGTTAGGTCATTGGAGCACATCCTTGAGGAGGATGCTGGTACCAACTCTCGCCCCTTGTACTCTATTTTTGCTTTCCATACATGAGATGAACAGGCCTCCTCTATCTGCCATGAGCTCCCATTGCCACGAAGTGCTGTGCCACCACAGGCCCAAAGCAACTGGGCCAAATGACCATGAAATGAAATCTCTGAAACTGTGAGCCAAAATCAACCTTTCCTCCTTTTCACTTGTCATCTCAGTTTTTGTCACCATCAGGAAAAACTGGTTCACACAATATATTGCTTAAATTCATTAAAGCCATTATGGGATTGGCTTAGAAATGTGGGAGCAGATTTGGCTTTAGATGACTACAATTGTAGAGTATAGAGGAAGGTGAAAGCTAAGCACCCAGACAAATAAGATGCACTATCGGCTCCTAAGTATGCAGAAAACTGAAGTTCTAAGATGAAGCAAGGTGACCTCTATGATTATTGGTCTATTATCTAGGTATAGTACCAGGGAGTCTAGGATGCTAAGAATACTTCTTACTGAATGATTCTAGACCCAAATGGTCTTTTTGGTCTTTCCAGTTTCTTTTTTTTTTTTTTTGGGTACCAGGGATTGAACTCAGGGGCACTCAACCACTGAGCCACATCCCCAGCCCCATTTTTTTGTGTTTTATGTAGAGACAGGGTCTCACTGAGTTGCTTAGCGCCTCGCCGTTGCTGAGGCTGGCTTTGAACTCGCGATTCTCCTGTCTCAGCCTCCCTAAGTGCTGGGATTACAAGCGTGA
>CM053407.1:96721924-96744353 GCA_028644305.1 Xerus rutilus
GGTACCAGGGATTGAACTCAGGGGCACTCAACCACTGAGCCACATCCCCAGCCCCATTTTTTTGTGTTTTATGTAGAGACAGGGTCTCACTGAGTTGCTTAGCGCCTCGCCGTTGCTGAGGCTGGCTTTGAACTCGCGATTCTCCTGTCTCAGCCTCCCTAAGTGCTGGGATTACAAGCGTGAGCCACCGCGCCCGGCTTTTCCAGTTTCTGTGAAGCCTAATGAATTCTATTGAAAGACCAGCCTTTCAAGGTCTGTCATTAGATCATATGAACTGTTTAAACAAACATTTTTTAGAATCAATCAATAAATAAACAAACAAGCAAATAAATAAAATGGGGACACATATGTACACATAATAGGGAGAAAAAGAGTTACAAAGAAAAAGAGTTACAGATAGTAGAAATAATTCAAAATATATTAGCTCAAAATGATTGATTCCTGATGTGGTCTGTTACAGCTCTCTAAATTTACAGAATAAGTAAAATGTGCAGGACTTTCCCAAATGCTTCGGGCGGCATTGGCCATGTTCTATATGTAGACTATGCATTTTACTTACCATGTAATGTTGGTTATGGATCAATCTAGTGCCCCCAGCACAATATGGGCACTACACCAAGCATGTCAACTTGAAAGGAGAGAAAAAGACATATCTAAAATGTATCTATATGCAAAATTAATTTGATCATATTGTCTACAAAATGAATCACTGGATTTGCTACCCTGAGTCCTTCAAATCATTTCAAAACTGTTGAGCAGAACCGTGCTCTAATACAGAGAAATCATGTTTTTATCTTGATTTTTAAAAATATCCTAACTCCTCCTCTTTTTTCTTTCTTTTTCTTTTAATTTTTGAAAATTACTATAGTATTTTTTAATTCATGTCAATTTGTCTTGGATGCCCCAATCTCTCTGATACACAATGGCAAGTTTTGAGGTTATAAGTCCTGCCTGTTTATATTCCTAATATGAATCCAGAGCCTTTGCAAGTCCTCCAAAGACTGCATTTCCAATGGAAGAAGAAAGGTGATTCAAAGCACTATAATGAACATTCCAAGTAACTATGAATTACTTTCTTCTCTTTTGAAAACTATTTCCATGGATTAACTTCATCCTGCAATATTGTGTCTGGCACAATCTATCTTGCATAATAACATTCTTACAGTGCATGATTCAGATGGCTTTTGAATAAGCATTTCCCTCAATGCCTGCACTTCCAACAGAGACGTGTTCAGCCAGAAGTTGGGGAATAAATAAAGCATATTGTTTTGAAGAGTCTTTTAAGTCTTATGACTATGCTAATTTATTTAAATGTATACATTAGGACATGTGGATCTGAAGATTTAAGGGATCTGTGAAAGTTCTATATGTAGACTATTTATTTTACTTACCATCTAGCTATTGCTGATACAATTTTTCCCTGTTGAATTTTTCTGTTTCTGAGAACTTATTAATCACTTCATGGTATTATCATCTCCATTGCATCATTCATTTTATGCATACATTTTTCAGTATATGCAAACAAAGCAAGGCCATTATTATTACGTTTAGAGATCTACCTTTGATTATATAGAGAAGTTTTAGGAAAATCTCATCAGATTTTTACTTTCAGGGAGCTTGGATTTGTATAAATTCTGTTTTGTCTTTCAGTTGTAACCCAGGAATTTGAATCAAGAATGCTAATGACACATGAAGAATGACTGCTTTCAGTGCTACTGAGATGTGCACAGGGTCATTATTCTTTATAAGAGCAATCTGGTATCTCATGCTGACTGTCAGGGAGGCACCACAGAAACATTCTGGTACTAGTAGGAAGGGAATGTAGAGTGCAAATGTCCTAAAGGTCCTTGAACAATGTTGTGGAATAACCAGGATGCATAATCGTCATACATCCTTGATTCTACTTAGTCCCATGTCAAAAACAGCTTCTCAATGCAGTAGGTATCTATTCAAAATTCTCTGGTAGTTCCAGGAAGTTAGATGACAGCTCCAGAAAAGAAGACAGCACACTGATACAATCTAAAGCCATTTGTTGTATACCAGGCACATTTCTGAAATGGAGTGTTCGTCCTTCATTCTTGTACTTGTTCATCTCCTGCATTCCCCTTGTAAACAAACAGGAATCTCCGTTCTCATATATGCAAGTGGGACTGAGTCACCTCTGAAGCATCTCCATCCTCCAAGTTCCTCCTCCACCGTTATCACCGATTGCTAGGATTCACTTTCTCCAGCTCTACTACCTCCCCACAGGGATCCCTTAGAACCAGGAAACCCTCTCCCTGCTTCTCCTCTGGGTTGTTAAGTTTTGGTCCTCAAGTTGTTTCAAAATTATCTTCTTTTGTATATCCTACTTCAAACTTGTTAAAATTATGAAATTCAAAAACTGTCATGTACTCATCATTTAAACAAAATAAACAATTTAGAGAGGGTAAAAGAATAAAAAGTAAAAGCATTCTGTACTCTATAAAAGTCTCAACTTCCAGAAAAAATAATTCTAAACAATGAATCTCATGCTTATTTTCTTTTAACCAATCTTCAATAGTATATTTTGAAATATGAAGACATCCTCACCCATTATTACCTCTTCTTTCTTTGCTGGTTTCATTGAATGCATTATTTTTCTATTGCAAAAATCTAAAACACTTACATTCCATTCTGTAATTATAATCATGCCTTCTCTGCTTTGTCAACTGTAAGAACTGAAAAATATAAGATTAGTATTATGTAAATATTATTTTCTACAGAAACAAATATTTTTTCAAGTCATGGAACTTGATTTATGTGTAAATTGTAAGAGTAAATATTCATCAAGCAAACCACTATCTGTGGTGTATCTGTGAGAAGCCAAGTTGTGAGATTAAGTAGTTTACTCAAAGTTACTCATAGGGCATGGGATCAAGAAAAGCCTGCACTCCTAGGAGCAAAACATCTGTCCTCTGCTATCCCTGAGCTGAGTCCCTGGAGGGAAGAGTCTTCAGCTGAGGGAGGTGATAAGGTTTCTATGTTCCTTTTTATCCTTCCCCTTCATGATGTTCAGGAGAAGCACCAAGCTGGGAGGAGAATGGGAGGGAAAAGAACCCCTGAGTAAGAATGAAAACATAGAGGGAGGGAAGGAGCCCAGTACCTGGTGATACCAAGGAGCAGGGATCCAGCACTAGACAGTTAAGCCAGGTTTCATGTTGCAAAATCCCCCTACAAATCACCTTTTATTTACTTGTCTTTTGGGTTGCCAAGCACTGGCAAGAGAATGTGCTCCTAGCCAGGGCAGGTGTCCAGGTGCTGTCTGGGGCTTTGCCCGTTACTTAGGCATTCCTGCTATTTTCAGTATAATAGCATTTTGGGGGTGCTGCACAGCACGAAAAGTCTCCTCTGCTGGCACCCTGTGCACGGGCCGTAGATGCATCTAATAGACAATCTGTCCCACATCTTCATGACTTCCAGAGGTTTCCTTCAGTTAACTTTTCATATCTTAAATAGTAGTTTATTTATTTATTTTTTTAACAATCTAATTGATTTTTTAAAGATTTTCTTTAATAAATTAATCCTTTCAATTCCCTTGTTTTTCTCTTTTGGGACTGTTATGATCATATGATTTTAATATCCCTTAGTGGAAGCCTGGTAGATATTTTAAGAGGAACAAGAACATCACTTAAAACTTTCAAGAGCCTCCCATTGCACTTGTGCTATAATGAAAGTCCTCCATTGGGCATTGACAGGTGGCCCTAGGTGGACTGGACTTTTTCGTGCTTCAGCACTGCTTTCCCATAGAGACCTGGGGCCTCACTGGTTCTAAGATGCTCCTCTCCCTTCTGCCTGGGCCTCTTCACTGCTTTTCCCCATCCATCCATCCTCCAGTACATTTTCCTTTTATGATCTCTTTTCACTTCTCTTATTTAGCAGTTATCACATCTGTAATTATATTATTCTTGTGGTTGTTTTAAATGTCCATCCTCCACACTAGAATGTAGGTGCCAGAGTTGAAGGTTGACTATTCATTAACCACACATATGCATATACAAACACACATGCATTCACACACAAATATACTTAAACACACAAACATGCAAATATATTCACTCAAACACATACACAATGTTTTAGTCAGCTTTTACACTACTGTGGCCAAAGGACATGACTAAACAATTTTAAGGAGGATAAATTTATTTGGGGGCTCATGATTTCAGAGGAGAGGTCTCAGTCATAGATGGCCAACTCTGTGGCTCTGGGTCTGAGGGAGGCAGAACATCATAGCATAAGAGTGTGGCACAGGAAAGCAGCTGGGAATATGGTACCAAGAAGCAAAAAGAGAATTCCCTTTGCCACAGACAAAATATATACTCCAAAGGCATGCCCCCAATGACCCACCTTCCCCAGCCACATTCTACCTAATTATAGTTACTACCCAGTTAATCCCTATCAGGTGAGTAATGCACTGATTAGGTTAAGGCTCTCCTAACCAGATCATTTCATCTCTAAATGTTTTTGCATTGTCCATACATGAGGTTTTGGGGACACCTCACATCTAAACCATAACACACAGGTATGCACGTTCACATACACTCAAGCACACACACACACAAATACCCAGAGGCAGGAGCGTGCATGCACATACACACACTCACACACACGCATATATATGCGCTAACAATTTCAAGCAATGTGTTCCTCTCACATTTATTGGCACTGATAAACATGCAGCTAGAGGAGGTACACCTATTTTAGTACAAATTAAACGACCATGACTTGGAAATGGAGTTTTCCAAGCTTATTCTGTGTGTTAAAGCAGCACTAAACTTCTTTTACTGCTTTGTCCCTCTCCAAGGACCTCACCTCACACCTGTCTGCATAGATACCCCCACCGACATGTTCAGGCTTTGTTCTGATCCTTCCTACTTAGCTCTGCTGCCTCCATCCCTTAAATAATATTCTCTGAGTTTCACAAGTTTAACCTGGGAAGAAGCCCACCTGGTGCTAAAATGAATTCTAGGATAGCTGGTTTTTCTATGTGGTCTAGAAGATGAGTTTGTGGTCAGAATGGGCACATTCCCTCAGTCTAAGGGGATGGAGTGAATTGAGGGAAAATCAGAATTTGTTCTCAAAATTAAGGAGATGAGGATAGAGGACCTGTTGCCTGGCTGTTATGCTATTACTGATTTAAAGGAAATAAATTCATAAAAAACCCAAGTATAAACATTAGAGTTACTAAACATAATAGTCAGTTGGGAGGGATGGACAAATAAAGACTTTTACCCTTTACTGTGTAAAGTGCTGAGGTGCACAGGACAGGCTTTTGAGAGATTGTACTGACTTGCCAGATTCTGAAAGGACAGGAATGGTTTAGCCTGTGAGGAAGGATGGGATCAATACTGGAAATGCTTGTAATGGTGAGCAGGTATGAAAAATATATTGTGTAGGATTTAATTGGATGAAAATGAAACAAAGCCCCACTAATAGTGCTGTTTTGTAATATAAGTTCAAAGCTAGCAGTGTCTGAACATTGGAGGAGATCAGTGATACAGACCTGCTGTTTTGCCTTTCTTTTGGGGTTGCTAGAGTGTTATCATCAAAACTGCATTCACAGAATAAAGAGAAAGATAGTGCCTGGGGAAGTGATAACATATGTCCTTGTGAGGCATTTTTATTTTATTCTAGAGGAGATTCATCAAGCTCTCCAATCTTGTTGGAGAGCTACAAACATATAAACACCCCCCCGGATGCTAGTTAGCAGACAGGGACCTTTTCTTGCCACGGGCTTGTCCTAGGCTAAGGGCATGGAATATAGGCCACCATGGCCCTCTCCAATAGGATGAGGAGATCTCTGCATCCACATGAACAAAACAGTCTTTCTTCATTGGGAAGAAAGGAGTGGGTAAGATGTTCAAAGGAAGACAAAGGATTTATATCTCCCTGAAAAAGGAGTTAGCATACTGGGGAAGTTCTGGAGATTTGGTGTGTTTGGAAGGAAGGGATGAAAGGATGGTACAGTAATGCATAAGTAAGAAGAGGCTCTGCTAATGAGTTTGTAAATTTCCCATTAGTCCAGAGTTTCTCATCCACTTTTTAAAAGACAAAAATGATTTATAGGCATCAATTGTTTTAATTTACAATAATTAATATACATATATAATTTATATATATCATATATATTTATATATAGTATATAATTTATATATAATATAATAATAAATATTTACATATATATATAATATGAACTATTTGAGGTTAATATAAGTTGAAGTTCATGTGTAAACACACATCACATTCTAATCACAAAGCGTCTATAGATATTTTTAAAAAATAGTTGCCTGTGCATAGGGGTAATATAAACTTGTTCTGTTTGAGTGCTGTGAATGTTTTTTATTGACTAGGGAGGTGTTCTAATTAAGATAACAAGATTGGCTTTGCCTTTTACTTAGCTTTGTGCTTGAAGAAGGAGGTCTTGAAATGACAAGTTATAAATTTAAATCTAAATCAGAATGAAAGGTGGTAAGAGCTGGAATTACAACTGAACTTTAAGGAGACATATTGAGAAAGTAGAGTCAAGGGGCATTAGGGACCCATTTTTTTCCAGAAAGTCTTGCTCAGGTAGGGACAGCCATAGTGCCTGGTAATAGGCACAGGAAAGGCTCTCAGTGAATGTTTTCTGAGGCTTAAGTAATAGTAGAAGCAGAAGGAGTGAGTGGGAGGGTTGGAGTTGGGGAGTTGGGAGTCAGTTTCAGAGTGAGTCTGAGGACCTTGCAGAATACCTTGACTATTTAGTAGAGATATGTATTGAGGAGATGTAGGAAACCTCAGCATGCAAAAGAGAGCTGAGGCCAGAACCCTTGGGAAGATCAAGTGAAAAGATATGGAGAAGAAGAACCACAGCAAAAGGAAAGCCAGTAAAATGTGTTTTCATGAAACCTAGGAGACCAAGGAGAACAACAATTCCATCAACTCACCAGTGAAATAGAGATAATAAACAAAGCAAAAATGAGAATATGTCCTTTGGATTTAATGACTAAAGGGTTGTTAATGACAGTGGAAAAAAACACATCCAGGAGTACTCTGATAGGGAGTCAGGCTGGCGAGTGCTCACCCCTTCTGCCATCAGCAGGGCAAGAAATCTGCATATCATGCAGGAACACCAGAGCTTGGCTAGAGGCAGAGGGATGTGCATAAAGTTTAGGTAAGAACACAAGAAGGTCACAGGTCACTGCCAAAGACAAAAGACAGCAAGTATGCAGGGGTCAGTGGGGAAGGAGGAAGGTGGAAGTTTCCTCCGTTTAAAGGAGAGGCAGGTAGAGCCATGGTCATTGTTACTCAATTAAACGAAGAAACAGATCCAACAAGAACTTCTTTGACTTTTATATTCCATGAAAGAACATCTTCTTTCATGTTGCTTATTTTAGCATAATTGAGGATTCAGTCAGGAACTTATAAATTTCATGTGCCTGTTTCCTTCTTAATCAATCCTTTGTATAAAATTACACATCCTCAAACACATATTTTATGCATATGAAACATACTATGTACATATCCTATGCCTACATGTATTTTCATTTTATACATGTTATATAAACATGCATAATATATATTACTTCAGTATTTTTTTTCCTTTTCCTCACTCAAGAAAATTCAGTAGAGCATAAACTCAGACAAGGTTTTACTTGACAATAGATTGTCTTTCACCTCAATTCATTTCTCTTGTCTTTGTAAACTTTTAGTTACTAAGAATTCATTACATTCTTGAAAAATATGATTGTGTCTGTTTTTAATTAAAGTTGGTCATCAGGTGCACAGCATGGATGTAGAAGTAATAGGGTCATTTTTCATCCTGGACTTCCTTAAACATGTGGTTGGTTTTGCCCTTAATTGTCCACTAGGGCTTACTGAACTTGCCTTGTTATTTGTTTGTATTTCACTTTTTCATTTAAAATTGCTATCAGGCACAGTAGGCAGATAGGAGAATTTTCTTATTATGTAATTTATGTCATTGAATTTTGATGTGAAAGCCTTTAAAGGATTTACAGTGGTTCTTCTGTTCTGTAAGATGCATTAAAATATCTTGAAACATTATGATTTAATGTTTTTGATTTACTTAACAGAAATATTCTTTTGTAACACCAGTGAGAACAATTGTCAATAAAGTGGCTTCAATCAGTTAAGATCCTTCAAATACATCATCCTTTGCCTGAGTCTAATGAAAATATGCAGTAAAATCTCCAGAAACTATGGGGTGACCAAAAAAGGCTCTTAAAGGTTCTTATTATCTCATTGTCCTTACTATTTACTGATAATTCCACCCAACTAGTATCAAGTATAAGATGTCAGTCATCAGTCTTTATCCACTGTTTTTCATTTTCTGTTTTCTCAACTAAACTGGGAAGTCTTCATAATGGAAAACTGGACCAACAACTTCTTCAGTCCCTGGAGCCATCCAGCATCCTGTCCAGGAGGACCACTGAGTCAGTGTTTCAATGACATGTGATTCTGTAGAGCCATGGTGACATTCTGCTTTGTTAGCTCTCTTTCTGTAAGGCATCCATTTTTGATTTCTTTAAATAGATGGTCTCATGTCTAATTTGACAAGCAGAAGTCCTGTAACTCCAACCTATTGCTGCTCACCTACCATCCATGTTCCTTGTCCTTCTCTCCTATTCTTTCCCAGGCAGATGAGGCTTCCTGCTGCTCCAGACTCATTGCACCACCTCTCTCTCTCTTCTTTCCTCCAAAACTGTCCTGCTATATGTCTTTCTCTCAACTGCATACACTCATCTCTTCACTGCCTACCAACTATTGCCAGTAAGCCTTTGAACAGGCATCATTTCGAACAAGATAAAGCACCCAGGCAGCACCTGTGATCCAGTACTGCTGTTTACTCTGGAATCCTTAGTCTGTGCTGCACTCTTATTGATGGTCTCAAAGTCCCTTTCTGTCATTGCTGGTACCAAATATGTCATATGGTGGATTGCAAACTCTACCAAGCACAAGGGGCACCACCTTAGGAGGTCATTCACATTTCTGAGTCCTTACTTAGTTACCTGGATTCATCTGGGCTTCTGGTTCTAGAACCCAGTAATTTATTTTAAGCACTATTCTGAAGCTGTATCTAGTGATCACAGTTTGAGAAATGCTATATAGATGTGTAAATTTCCTGGCTCAACTTAAACTTCTTCAAGCATTTTTTGATCTTCATAGTTGCTTCCACTAATGGATACTGGACAAGTCTCTGCAATGAATGGGATGCTGCATGATTCTTCATCAGTGCAGAGGCCCTATTGAAATATTTTTCCAAGGAATACCTTCTGCCATAGTTCCTTTTCTCTGAGCTGCTGAGATGGGAATAATCGTATTGACTTCTTAGTTTGGATAATAATATTTTCAAGGTTGCAAAATGACTGAAAAAACATTCCTATTCTATGGGACATGTTGCCAATAGATGATTTCTTGTATTTGGATGCCACTTTTTCTGCAGAAGAGGAAGTTAAATTCTGGCCCCTGGAAAATAAGGACTGCCTCTCAAAAGATTCCTGTTTAATGCTCCCATGTACATGATGATTATATGAATTTTATAAAAAATATAATTTCCTCAGTTTTATACAGTCATTTTATTATCTGAAAAGTCTGGCAAATTATTTTTTCTTATGCAATGCATTTAATATAAATTAAGTTCTGATGGCTAAAGTCTAGTGGAAAAACTATCTTTTGAAGAGCCAGAGAGGAGGAAAGAAAGCTCAAGAGATTTCAAGGATTTTCCTATGATAATTTTGTTTTATCTGGAAAATATTAACGAAAGTATTTTACAATGAAATGTGATAAAAGATTCCCAAGTTTAGTCTGTTTTTATGCAGTGCTATTGACAGTAACCACTCTGAAGTAAACCAATTGTTTTCTCATTTGAGTTGATTGAAACTAACATACTACTAGCTTACTCAGCTAAAGTAAGGGGAAAATCTCCCCAAACTTCACATTTCTGCTGTGTGTTGAATTAGAGTGTCTTTTGGTAATATACAAATCAGCTGTCCTAGAGTGAGGGCGGGTATATGAAAGAAGTAGGTAAAGTTATGGCATTGAGAGTGACCCTACTCATATTCACGTAAACTTCAGGCTGCAAGTCATATGATGAACTTACTGTACTTGCAGGGGCCATACTCACCTCCAGAAGGCCTGACATGGTTCATGTTCACATCAGAGGTAGACAGAATCCTGGCTGCTACATCAGCTGGAAGGCCGCATCTACACCTGAGAAGCTGTGGGATCCTGACTGAGTAGGCACCTCTCAGGGTCCTTATTTTCTCATCTGAAAAATAGGATTAAAAATCTATTATTAAATAGGGGCTGAGGATGTAGCTAAGTTGGTAGAGTGCTTTCCTCACATGCCCTGGGTTCATTCCCCAGCACCACCACCAAAAAAAAAAAAAAAATGTATATATGTAATTGTACTTGAATGAAAATATTTATACTTTACATTATTGGAAGACTGAGTTAAAAATTAAATAACCTTTCTTTTTTTCTCACTGAAATTTGAATTTGTAGAGAAACTTTTCTACTCGATTGTCTCCAGAGATCTAGAGTGTGTCGCAACTGATCTCCATGAGGTAAGAGGCTATAGGTACACTGCACCTCTTGGGAATGTTTGCTTTAAAATAATTATATCACCACATATTTAATGCATTATTAAATCACCATTCAGTGGCAGACCAAGTTGTGCAGTCTCAAACCATCAAAGAGTAGGTAATCTGTGAAAAAATACTGTCTCATTTCCTAGGTGAAGTTCAAGAGACACATACATTTAAAAAAAAAAAATAACTCTTCAAAACGAGATAGGGATCTGAGTCAAAAATAAATTGTACCCATTTCAGAAGGAGAAGTAGCATGTGTTAATCCCTGGAAGGGAGAAATTTCTAAGGAGCTCAGCATCTCACAAAGAAAACAAGACTATATATCTTTTATAAATTTAATCTTTCCACTTAAGGATGTTATTAACTATTACTATAGCAATTTGTTCCTCTAAAATAAATAAATCTGTGAAAGATAGGTTTTAAGTCATCTAACAGTCCTGAACTTAAGCTCAGTAAAAGCAGCAACAACAATAACAACAACAGCAATAAACAGGTTTTTTTAAGTAAATGATGCTAGAGAATAGCATTTCATCTCTGGGAGTCCATGTTACTGTAGAGAAAGACAGGAACCAAGGAGTCAGATCCCTCCCAAGGAGACCAGAGCAACACTGACTAAAAGGAAGCCTGTTTCTTTGTCTTTCAGTAACATACCACAATAAGTAAGAACAAGTGTATCTCTGAGAGCTTGGAAATAGATGTAGAAAATAAAAGGGAGGAAGGAAAGGAATGATTACTCTCCACAGGCAGAACACAATCAGAAAAAAACTTGAAGAGAAAATATTTGAGAACTGGGTTGGTAGAAGAGTAAATATTAATAGAGGGAAATAGGGAAAAGTGTAAAAGAAAAATTTCAGAGGACAAAGCTAGCTGCCAAGGAGGACTCTCAGAAAGTATCCAGTGTTCTGACCTTTCTGGTTGATAAACTAAAGGCCAGAAGGAAAATGGTCACAAATGAGTTTCAGAAATTAAGTAGGCTTATGAGGGGACATGGATTTGTTCTGTAGGCACAGCAAGTGCACAGAGAAAGTGCTTAATAAGTGCTCATTCAGTAAAAAATGTAGGAAAAACTGCATGCACTAGGAGCAGAGGCCTGGGGATCCCATGGTCTCTAAGACTCTCCCTGGATCTTTCAGAAAATGTTATAGAAACCACGTTGCATACTCTGAAATCATTCTCCATTGGTTTGTCTCAATTCCTGCTTTAAAAAATAACTTTGAGTATTTCAAAGACCCAAGCTTTGGGATTTGAGAAGGAAAAGAATTTGGGAAGCAAATCCCACCAGTAGACATGTGGTGTGGCCTGACTGTGGGTGGTGGGGCTGCAGCAAACAGTTTGTGATATGACCTTAGCCAAAATCTTTGTTACAATTTGCAGGTAGAAGGAAGCCATCTCCAGGTGCTTAGGAAGGTTCTGAGCAAGTGTAAGATTAGCAAAGCTGTAGTGGAAAAGTTAGATTTCTGTTGCAAATTTTAAATGAAGATTCACAAAATGGCCCTAATCATTTCCTTGGTTAGCCAGTGTCAGGGGAATCTCTCTGTCTTATATTGCTGAGTGTTGAAAAATGGGAACAAAAATCAGTGAAAATATACTTACAAGAATTCAATGTACATAATTAAATTAGGTTTCTGATCTTTAGAATTTAGCTTAGGATGGCTGTTGTGAAAGGGAAAACAAAATTTTACAAAAAAAAAGTTTGAAAACTCAAAGCTTGAAAAGTCATTTCCATCTTCTAATATTTCTAAAGGTTGAAATGGTTCATTCTCAAGAATTACTACGAAATATATCAGAAGAGTAGAGAGCATTGGTAAAACAGACTATAATTTTTATAATTTTATATAATATTAACTGTTTCCAATTAAAAGAGAATAGTTTTTATATTTCATCAAAAAATACCAATGTTTACATTGAAAATTAACACATGTAAAGCTTTCTTAATTAAGTAATAAAGACTTTTATCAACTTTTCACTTTGTGTTTTTGGTCGTATTTTATGGAGGTGTAAATAGATAAAGCAGAAAAGAAATGTCTTTTATCTTAGAGAAAATTCTGTATTCTCAGGGTAAAATTACCATGATTTTGGCTTTTTCTCATCATCTGCAATGACTTTGTTCTCTCTCGGTACTTGTAGATTTTATTTTCTTCTTTCCTCCTGAGAAGTCTTGACTTTGGAAGTGTTCTCTCATTTGTTTCTTCGACATTTCTACACTGAGATTTCTTTTATATTATGGAGGCCCTTTCGGTTCTTGTGAATTCTAGGGCTAGTTAAAATACTCGCTGAGGAATTAGAAAGTACTTGCAAGGTAAAGGGTTTCTCTTAAGATATGCTCTGCATAATTCTTGGTGAATAATTGCTTCAAATTCAAAGGAGAAACTCATAATGAAAATAAGATTTTAAAAAGAAAGTTTAGAAAAAGTTTGAACCACAGTAGTCAGAATATCACTAATGAGAATCTACTCCTTGTGGTCAGCAGTGGGAAGGGCAGGCTGTCAGAAAACATAAAGGTACCACCCCACTGCAGCCGGGTACTGCATTCTAATTCTGGAAGCCTTACTGTCAGGGTGCACTCTAGCCAAAAGGCAGTTCTTCAGATTTCAGGGAGAACAACCTGGTCGGACTTTGCCCATCCTGCCCTGATACTCTGCTTTAAAATCACTCACCATTCAATACTTTCCTGGCACCCTCTTCTCTCAAATAGGCATAGTGGCTCTATTATCAGAAATCAGTGCCTAGAAATGGCACCTCATTTATGACTGCTATTAACTATACCACCAAATTCCTTTTAGACTGTCTACTGTGATGACTCAGCTGCCAGAAAACAGAGGAGTCTCACATTTTAAAGCTCCTAGAGTCCTGTCTTTCTTCCTGCAGGCTCATTCTTCCTGTTGTTTTCTGCTCTTTAAAAGCTTTCTATGCCCTCCCATAGTTGGAGGTCACTTCTCCAGGACTAGCCATTCAAGACCTAGAAACACCCAACGGCTTGGGTGTTAGCTCATTTATTTTCAGATGCATATTAGGCTAATTCAACTGATTTTAAAATACCCAACTTGAGGCAGGTTGATTAATTCAGTGACCAGGTGACTTCATGAAGAACTTGTCTTTCCTCATTGCTACCCTTTTATTATGTCTTTCACTCTTCATCTTCAGACTAATCAAGCTTCTTCCTCTCCTGTCTTCTCACTGTATCATTATATGTTTGAAGGAGCTCTTCCTGCATCTTTTATAAGGGCACTAATGTCATTCATGGGGACTCTATCCTAATGGCCTAATGGGCTTCCAAAGGCCTCATCTCCTAAAATCTTTAACGTAGGGGTTAAGGTTTTGATATCTGAATTCAGAGATGACAAAAACATTCAGATCCCCAGCAGTCAGTATTTATCATGTTTTCTGGGTATCATTCAACCAAAATACACATGAAAGAAAAAAACAAACAAAACTGTACCACAATGTTATCTCTCAGTCATATTCCTTTTGTTTCAGACTGTCTCTGGGTTGATCCCTCCTCTAACCCAGAAGTTAGAGTAAGAGAGGGATAAAACATGGGAGGCAGAGAGTCCCTGTGATCACCAGCTTCAGAAAGAGAGGTGTATTTTTACAATTTTAGCTGGGGAGGGCCCTGGGCCTTGTCCCAGGGCAGTCTTCGTAGGATTATTTCTAAAGCATGCATTTGCTCTTCTCTCATATTTGATTTTGTCCTCAACCTCTCCATTTATTCTCCCTGCCATACCCCTCTCTCCAAGGAATTTGAGTGGAAGGTATTTTACAAGGAATTATACTTCATTACTTCACTTTGTAAAAAGAATGAAAAAAGAATGAAAAATATATAGGTATATGACTTATTTACTTTCTCTGTTTCTTGAAGTTCGGTGCTATTTATTATTTATAGATAGATGAGTGTTTTGGGAAAGAAACACGTAGGGAACAGTGAGGTTTTTTTTTTTTTTTAGAGTGGTGTGATATAAAGATCCCCAATAAATGATGTTTTCTGATGGAGTTGCATAGAAAAGAGAAAGTCATGTGTGTGTGTGTGTGTGTGTGTGTGTGTGTGTGTGTGTTTAATTTCAGAAAACAAGCTGTTCTTTGAATTCAGGATTTCTGAGGATCCTTGTCATGCCCTCAATATTGCTTTCCAAGATTTTGGTTAGAGTCAACAGTGGTCTAAAATTATTAAAAGGAAAATCCCAGAAATAAACAGATGCATGAGTTTCAAATTGCACACCCATCTGCATAGCATGATGAAATCTCATGTCATCAAGCTCTGTCCCCTCAGAATGTGAATTTTCCATTTGGGATTTTTTTGTTTGTTTATTTTTTTGGTACATTTCCTAGTACTGGATTTATTCCTTAAAATCCAGTAGCACTCTACCCCAAAGCTACATCCTCAGGCTTTTTATTTATTTTTTATTTCTTTTGAGACACAGTCTGGCTAAATTGTGGAGTCTAACCTTGAACTTGTAATCCTACTGCCCCAGCCTCCTGAGTCTCTGGGATTACTGTTGTGCACTACTGCACCCAGCTCTGAATTATGCCTGCGTCTAGCTTATCTACTCTGTGTCTGCTACCCATTCATTTTGTCACTTAGTAAGCGACTTGGTTATCAGATCAATTGTCATAGTATTGCACTACTTATGTACAAATCCTCTCCACTTTTTATTTGTTTTACTTAATAATGGTGTCAAAGTAAAAAAAGCAGTGATGCTGGTAATTTTATTTTACTATGTTGTTATCATTATTGTATTTTTATTAGTTACTATTGTTATTTTATTACTGTATTTAAATCAAATTTCATTTCATCATAGGTTATATTAATACATATATGTATGTTCTATACCTATTTATATATAGAAATATATACCTAGGTTTATATATTCCATATATATCCATATATATATATATATATATATCCATATATATATGGGAAAAACAGCATATGTAACATTGGTACTATACATAATTTAAAGCATTTACTAGAAGACTTACAGGTGAGGGAACTACCATGTAACTATCACTCAATCCACCAAGTCTGTGTGTTATAGGTACAGTGATGAGTTGGAGAGAGCTGCAGAAGCTCAAAACTGTCCTTCAGTAAGGCTGAGTGGAGGGATATTGTGGGATTCAATGCCAGAAAGTTATGAGCTTAAGTGTGTATGTTAGAGGTTGGGGATGTAGCTCAGTGGAAGATAATTTGTTTAGCATCCTCAGAGCCCTGGGTTCAATCCTCAGCATGAAAACAAATGAACAAAAATGCACATAAGAGCATTTCCTCAGCCCTGAGCACACCTGTAATCCCAGCACTTTGGGAGGCTGAGACAGGAGAATTGCGAGTTCAAAGCCAGCCTCAGCAACAGTGAGGCACTAAGCAACTCAGTGAGACCCTGTTTCCACATAAAACACAAAATAGGGCTGGGGATGTGGCTCAGTGGTCAAGTACTCCTGAGTTCAATCCCCAGTACCAAAAAAAAAAAGCATTTCCTCACTTCAGTTCTTTCTGGGCCTCACTTCCCTTAGCTGTCTTATGTAGACATACATTTGCCTCAGAGGCTGTCTTCAGGGTTAGTACTAAAGTGTGTTCTTGTTTAGCAAAGCTGAAGGCACATAGCAGACACTCTTTAATTTTTAGGTGTATTATATCTAGGCATTTGTATTGGTATTTTTATCTCGGTATTCATTTACCTAGATTAAAATAGAGCAATTTGTTGGAATGAATTAGGGGGCATGCTTTTAGGATTGTGTCAAATTATGTCCATAGAATTAATATACTAAATATAATAGTGTACTCAACTATAGTTTGGTCACTTATTTCTGTTTTTTTTGTTTGTTTTTGATCAGGGATTGAACCAGGGGTGCTTAGCCACAGAGCCACATCCCAGCCCTTTTTATTTCATTTGTTTTGAGACATGGTCTCGCTAAGTTGCTTGGTTCCTCACTACGTTGCAGAGACTGGCTTTGAATTCGCAATCCCCCTGCCTCAGCTTGCTGAGCCACTGGGATTACAGGCATGCACCACTGCGCAGAGCTTTATTTCTGTTTTTTGATAACACTCAGCATTTGATTTGCAGGAATCATCTCCATTGCCATTTGAACTCAGTTTTTGTTCATTCTTAAGCAAACTGGAATATATGTTATTTTCATGATATATTCACACCTTCCTTTATATACAATATGCATTTTTCCTCATAGGGACTCACTATTATTTCCTAGGAGCTTTAGGGTCTGAAACATTTACATTGATGAGAGGTCCATATATTTAAATTCTTCTGTCCAGTATTACTTCACATTAGCCCTACATGATTACAGAAGAATAGCAAAAAGATAAAGTAGGCACTCCATATTTTCTACTTTAGTGTCATTTGGAAATTGATGTATAAATATTTGAGTGATGTGTGCTCTTCTTTCTACCGCTTTCATTGTGGTGGGCAGAATTCCAGTATGGCTCCAAAATGTCCATCACTGGTGCCCACGTTCTTTACAATTTCCTCCCCTGTGCAAGATGAAATGTTACCCTTGGTGATATTGAATGATTAAAAGGGAAATTAAACCACTCCAGCTGGTTGAGCCAGACATAGTCATATTTATATTCTATTCCTTTAAGGAGCATTATGAAAGTAGGAGAAAGACCAAGGAGGGGCCAAAAGCTGAGACCTGTGCCTCTGGGAGCTGACATCTGCCAACAAGAGAATGGAGACTTCAGTCCTATAGCTGCAGGGATTAAATTAAGCTTCAAAGAGAACACTGAATCTCTAAAAATCCATCCTTGGCTGCCATCTTGTCTTCATTCCAGAGAGACCTCAAGCAGAGAACATGATCAACCCTTGACTGGACACCCGATCCAGAAAAACCATAAGAGAATACATGTGCATAATTTTTATCTACTAAGGTTATGATAACTTTTTCCCCATCAAAAGAAAATTTACCATATCCACTTACATGAAAAAGAATTGGGTAAGATCATAAACAATCTGACAATAACAAATCTTAGTTGTCTCCTTACTTTAATTAACCTTCTTTAAACATATGTGATCGAAAAGCTGAGGACTTGGGTTCCAACATTTATTTTGGTTCCACTTTTTACAGTGAAGCTTGGAAAAGTTACTAAATCTTTATCATTCTAGGTCTCTACTGTCACAGTAGATGAGAAATTCTCATTTTCAAGGACACTGTTTAAGATTGTTTTCTAGATAGAGGGAGATAATATGTTCAAACACTGGATAGCATGGTAATCACCTTTACAGGGATGAAGTCCTGTCAGTGTCTAAGTGTTATGTGGCCATTGTCAACTTGCGTAATCTGTCAGTTTTCTATAATAATTAATTTAAATTATTACTCTAAGTGTCTATTGAACACATCTGTCATAAAACTATTTTCTATATCTCCATAAAAAAAATAAAGACATACGTGGAGTGTGTTTATAAAGTTAGAAATTTTTCATTGCCTTACACCCAAGTACATGATTACTCAATTTACAAAGTATTGGTTCAAACCTTACTGTGTCAATTTACTGGAGTCCAGGCTTAGGTTAACTGGGTACTTTGCTCAGGGTCTCAGTGCATTGAAATCAAGCTGTCAGCCAAGCTACATTCTCATCTTTCAAGCTCATTCAGGGTGTTGACAGAATTCATTGTCTTGCAATTATGGAACTAGATGGAAAATAAACATAAATTAATAAAACAGAAAGCAAAACTAGTCCCTTGCCACAGTGAGTTTAAGTAACAGTGACTTGAATTTCTTAATATTTCTCACAAACTGAAACTTATGTGAATCTAAGATTATTTTTGCTTATATGAGAATTCTTATTTGTGTTTTTCTATTTATCTCATCTCTCTCTCACAATCTAAAAAGTTTGGAAATAGGATACTTCAATTATTTTGTCTAATCTCATCCATGGTTGGATTTTTATTTAGATTCTTGAGGCCTAGAACCCAGTTGTCTTTGCACTTAGGAGCTCAGAAGTTTGTGGATTTCTACAACCTGAAAATGCCAGGTTTCAGATGAAAACACTGTGTCCAAATTACATACTTGAAGTTCAAGATAAAAGTAATTACAATCAATTCATGGGAAAAAACATCTAATGGTACATCACGTTTGATAAAAGAAATCATGTGATGCTTCGGACATTGTTAGTGCTAATGAATACTCTTGGCAGAAAGAAAACCTGTGTGGATGGTGCTCATACATAAAACCGATTTCTCAAAAATGGCTCTGCACCTCTTAAGATATTTTCAGAAATGAGACTTACGCTATTCTTTGAAATAGATAATTGGTCATTAGCCAATGATCTCACTTGCTGTTATTTCATAGACAATGAAGATTTTTAACATTGTGAAAGTTCAAATTGCCAAGAGCATACATAAGCCTTGTAGTCTGGATCTGGCAGAAAGATACCCAAATGAAAATTTTCTCTCTCCCTACACTAGATATCTGTGTTGCTTTTGCAGGAAAAAAAAGTCCTTAACTAAAACTGAATTCTTTCAACTGCCTGCATGCTGTCTACTTTATTGTTATGGGCATAACCTTGAAAACTACAACATTGTTCTGGGAACAAAATCAGGTCATTCAAAGGCTAAACTGATACCTAACACAAATGTGAAATGAGAATAACATTTTATACATGATTTCAAAATTTCTCTAAAATTAGGAATATAACATGTACGTTTCCCTGTTTGCTAACTTTCTGCCAAGTGAATAGTCAGAAGTAAATCAGAAAAATAAGAAGCCATTGGATGCATGTGCCTATTTACAAATATCCTTAACAAAGTGAGTCTAATGAGTTAAATTATATTTCTGTCTACCTTTTTTACACTGATTCATTTTATTAATGTTTTATCTAATGATTTTAGTGCATTTTCACAAAATCTTTATCAAAAGCACTTTAAAAACTACATGGCTGTTGAATGACCAGTACAGGGCATGGGGGTGTAGCTCAGTGGTAGAGCATTTGCCTAGCATGCCTGAAGCCCTAGATTTGATCCCCTGCAATGCTAAAATAAAATAAAATAAAATAAAATAAAATTAAATTAAATAATAAAGAAAGTACAATGAGAAGCACAGAGAGACTGCCTGTGGGTTGCCATGAGATCATTCAGCCATTAGCACAGGACTAGAGGAGGACAAGAGGATGCTCACCAAGATTAAGGAAATAATTGGTCAAATCCATCAGGGAAGCCTGGGGGCAGCAAGAACTCATGTCAGCGAGGTTAAGAAGGAGAAATACAATTCTTTTATTTTTCCAATTTTGTACTAATTAATGCTGGATGGGGAAAGTCCAAGAGGCATAAGGAGCTGTCCCAAAATCATATATAAATAGAAGAACTTCTTGAAGGACTTAAGAACTTCTATTAAGGAGCTAGCCTGAGACTCCACTATCTCTGGAGGGACACATATCATCTGCTGCTAATACTCATTTGGGAAGCTAATTCTTCATCATTAGGATTCCTTTTTACAAGATCATGCTGCTTTTGAATTTACTGGAACAAGATTCCTTTAAGAACTGAAAATAGTATGGCTGGTCGTTAGTGATTTTGGAGGAAAAAAACTAAGGAAAAGAAGGTCAGAGGAAAATAAAACCAAAATTGACCTATTAATTATGGTCCAGCTATAAGCTGGCCATTATAGCTATAATGAGGACTATTAATTAGATCTAATGACAAAGAGCAGAAATTAAAGCACATGCCCTGGTGGGAGAGTGAGCTATTTTTCTCCATTTCAAAAGCTTTACAGAAAAATCCCCTGAGCCTGAGTATAATTGCTATATTAATTCAGCTTATCAAAAGCTACTGGGAACCTGAACTTGCTTTACTAACAACTCAAAGGCTGTTGGTACTTTGGCTGATATTAATTGACTTGAATTGGCCTGATGCATCTGACTATTCACAAACTATTGTGCTATTGTTCAAATGGCTCCATCTCACCATATGGACCACTGTGTAAGCTGTACTTTGGAATTAGGGGAGTCTGTGTTCCTGAATTGATCCAATATACAGTACAGTTGTTTGTCGAAGTATCAACAAATCCAGATATCTTGGGAACTGCTATAGCTGAGCACCCTCTTTTGAAATAAACAAAATCAGAAAGGAAAGGAAAACCTCCCCAAACTATAGACCATCCTCATTCTGAGTAATAAAGAAAATGACATCACATTTAAGCCTAGCTTGAGAGGGAAAATACTAAGACATATGCTTATTTACAAAATTGAGTACTCTGTTGGCATGCACAATAATATGAATGCAATAGCAGTCCCTTTATGGCCTTAAAAATGATACTCTGTGTTATTAACAAAAGCAAAAGAGATTAAGAAAGTGAAAGATTGAGTGACAACAGGAGAGGAAAATTGTAGTACCCTAAATGTGCTGCAGGGATTTTACACAAACGAGGAATATCAGGAGGGCCTTTCTAGATAATGGTTTTATGTTTGGTTTATGATCATGGATGTTATTCTGAGAGCAGATGTTACTGTTTATCTATGTTCTACTATCGCAAGGTTTTAGAATCCTTCCCTGCAAAACAGTGTTCTCTTTAAAGTGGGTTTTAATTGTTACTAGTAATGAACATTGTAACCTTACCTCTTCACAGAATGCTTAATCAAACAATCTGCCAGACAAAGACAGTTCTGCATGAAGTCAGGTTGAAAGGACAGGGGTGCATTGCTCCTTTCAGTTCAGGTGGAGAAAAAATCTGCAGGGGTGGTGTCCAATTGGGGAACATGGTGTGTGGGTTGGGGGAAAGGAGACTGGTAAACCTAAATTTATTGGGAGCCCAGGGCAGCTGCTGAGAAAGACATGCTAACATTTACAATCCGTCATTTTGAGGTAGGTACTGATAGTTCTAACTGATAGACAAGAAAGCAGAGTGGAAAGAAGATAAGGGATTTGCTGGGGGTCGTACTGCTGAGACCCAGTTCTATCTGCTATCAGAGACAGAGTAGACTGACATCACCTTGCCACAATCTTCAAGTGTCCTTACTACTCAATGGGTCCTATTATCTAATTACTGATGGATACTATTGCTTTGAGTGACCTATTCTTAAGTATCATCACTTTTGGTAGCTACCTTTCAAACTGAGATGTATATGCCACCAACACGTCTAGGCTGGCTAATATGTATTCAGATACCTGGATATGCTTTTATATCTGTTTTCTGTGATGCATGTGCATATTGTTCATTACTTTGCATTTATTCTATTGAGAGTTTCAGGGCTGAGATGAGGACTAGGCATACTTAGCTTAAAGAAGATTCTAAGTTAAAATTTAGAGGCTTTTGTCTTTAGCAAATACACAGACACTACATTTTTCCCCCCACTTATCCCAAGAAAACCAGAGCCCACCTCTGTGCCACCATCAGGGGCTAAATGTGTTGACAAAGCAACCTTTTTTTAAACAACAATGTGTCACATTCACTTAGCCTGACAGATTAGAATGTCATAGAGAGCATGCAACAAGTTCTCCTGGCTTGTGCTGGTGGGGAGTAAAGCATGAGAGTCAAGTCAGGGAGGGCATTCAGTGGGAAAACAATAAATTGGAAACAGGCCTAACAATCACAAGCAATAGACAGTGTAAGGTAGAAAACAGCCCTTTTGTAATTAATTTTCACATCCCCTCTCTAGAAGCACAAGGCAGTTCCTACCCCAGGGGGTTCCTCTCCCAATCTTCCACCTGGGAAACAAATAGTTTTCACACCCCAGTCCCTGCCCCAGGGGGTTCTGCTCCGGAATCTTCCACCTGGAAAAACAAGGCCTAACCGAAGGCCGCCACTGCTTACCTGCCCCCAATTTTAAAATGACCAATCCCTAGCTCGCCACGCGGTTTTGTAGCGGGCTCTATAAAATCCCTCCC
>CM053407.1:96744853-96891890 GCA_028644305.1 Xerus rutilus
GTTTTGTAGTGGGCTCTATAAAATCCCTCCCGCGCGTCCCCTCTCTCTCTTTTCCTCTTCGCCCGGGCACCCACTCCCCTGAATAAAGGATTTTCCTGGCTGTACAGAGGTGTCCGTGTCTGGCTGGCCGCTACCCTAACAGACAGGTCCAGGGAAAATGTCTAACATTACCATATATCAATAATATGAATATTTGCATAAGTGGATTTTCTCATGAAATGTCCAGAGCTTTAATTGGGACCCCAAAGTGCTCCAAGATACTACAATGTATAAAAAAGAGACAATAAAAGAAAAATCAGGTACTAAATTGGGCAGAGGAAAACATTAGAGTGGGAAGAGAGAAAAAAAAGGAGATGAGAGTAAAGCACACCCAAAGGGCTCAGAGAGCAAGGACATTGGTCAGATTTGAGATGATGGGGACCAGGACCAGGGAGATTATGGGATAACAGCGTTGAGAGGCATGCAGAGTCTTAAAGATGACCATGGCTCACGATATTTAAGATTACTGCTGTGTCAGCTATTATTCTAGGGACTGTACATGTATTAATACCCAGTGAATCCTTCAGTGACCCTCTGACATGGTTTGCTTAGCATCCTTATCTTAGGGATCAGGAACTGTTGCAAAGAGAGACCAGGTTCTTTGCTCAGCTCCACCAGTAATATGTCAGAGAGCTGGATTTAGGGCCCCCAAACTGACCCAGCAGCAACCACTGGACCCCACACTGCCTTCCAGGTATTGGGAGGAGCTCACAGTTTCCACTGACATTTTCTATACTTCTTTTCACAATGATGTCTGGTTTGGTAGGTTACTGACTCTCCTTATTGGGGAATATTGTTCAATATTCCTCTCAAACACAATTTCTTCTCTTGTTTCATCTCCATGTAGCCTGTAGTCTCTGAATTTCAGTTTTACTCGCTTTTGGTCTAATACGTAGTTGTTTCTCTGTCTCTTTTCCTTTCCTTGGGTTCCTCTTAGCTCTGCTGGGCAGTGTATTTAGCTATCGGTAGCCAGGGAGATGCTGTTTGCCTTCTCTTTGCAAACCAATAACTGCATTTTATTCTCATGGGCTACTTTGGTGGTGACAATTCAATACTTGTTAAGTAGTTTCTGGGTTACCAGTTCTTTTTTCTAGTGGGCTGAAAAGCTGGATGTCTTCCTCCTGGTGAGGGAGAAGTGAACCGATGATATACAAATGATACTAATAACTACTCTCTGTTAATCCCATTTCTCTTTGACAGCTGGAATCTCCCACAGCCTGTGATTGTTCTCTGCTCTAGTTCTATACACAGAGCATCTAGAATACTTAGAAAAGATATTAATAGAGATTTGTTATTTATGGCCAAGGAAAACCCTTCCTAAAGAGAACACAAGGTTTGTTTCGTGGTGCATAAGTAATCTGCAGCAGAGTTCAACCAGAATTCAGAATTTCCCAGGTCTAAGGCCAGGGTATTTGTTCTACCACTAATATTGTCCTTATGATGAAACTGTTGTGTAAAGAAACAAACAAAAAAATCCACTTTGGTCCTACAGGCAAGGTTGAGCCCTTTCATATCACAGGGTTCCTATGAAGTCCAGGCAGGGATGGCTTGAGAGGAGATGATGAAACTTGGTTACCAGAATGTAGTTTGAGAGATCACCAAGGTAAGAAAATTCCATGGAGCCAATAAGCAACTCAGAGAGCCAGGGTTGTAGCATGGGAAGAAGTATTCTGCTATGAAAAGATAGGCCAGGCAAAGGGAAAGTGGGGAAGATTGAGAATAGATATAGATATGAATTAATGCCATATACAATTAAAATATGCAATTGTTATGGCCCCATGGAGCATTACTTGAGATGGGAACTGGCATACACTGGGCAGTGTAGCTGACTTGACAGAGACAGACTGCATTGGAAACTGAGGTCCTAGTCTCTCCACAGGCCTGGAAACAATGGATTAAGGACATCAACGCAATAACTGTGTGATTCAGGGGATAGTGGAATACCACTCTTCAAAGTTATGAAGGTTGGTATGGGTCAATTGGCAGGGAATTATAAAAGCATCCCACACAAAGAGCTAGGGAAGTCTTGATGGAGAATCAGACAGGATAGCTTTAGAGAAATATCTAATTTCTTCATGCTGATCTGCAGCCTGCTGCAAATGACAAACAAAATAAGCACATTAAGTGCCAAGACTGCCGTCAAGCCTGGATTGTTCTCTCTAAGACAAAATACACTAGTGTGACCAACCTCATTTCCATTACCCCTCATTCCAATTAGCATTTTAGTTTTCATTCAGGAACATAGAAACCTGATTCAGTGGGCATGAGTATCTCCATTTCTATGATGACTTATAAGAAAGTGATTTGAAATCACCACCTCCCCTTCCTCTTTCGGTTTTAGGGTCCTTTTCTCAATTAGTGGTAGAGTCACTAATACCTGCAATCACAAATACTTGCCATGTTTTCACCAGTGATTTTTTTCTTCTTTTTCATTTAATCAACTATAATGGAAAATCATGGATGCTAAGATCAGGTGCTGGCAAGGGCAGAGTAGAAAAGCTTTTATTCCACCTCTCCAAGTAGACTTTAATTATTGTGCTGCCTAATGCTGCATAATCATCTCCATGGTGACAGTTAGCTAACAACGTTGTTTCGTGATCTTTAAATCTGTTTTTTAAGACCCATGAACCGTAACTGGATAATTGTCCACCCTGCATAATCAGCATAGTAATTGGTGCAGGGGAAAATACAGAATTACAGGACATCAGGGTTACCTGAATGTGAGTTTGCTTAAGGCCAGTTAATGAGCTGAACTTCACAGATATACACTTTCTGGAAAAATTTTTATCCCTGAAAATACAACTTTTTTAGTATAAAATGTTAATTGCTCAGTTTTGAAAACTGTGTATGTAGCATTTTGTTATTTTTTATTTTTTGTACATAGGCTTCTTGGTTCTCACTGCAAGCGACAGCAGTGGGTACAAACCTATTATCATTGTTATTTTATAGATGTGAAAACAGATTAAGAAAGATTAAGTTTCTATCTGTTGTAGGAGGACTCAACTCGCCAGGTGCTAGGGATTAGAATAATACCTGTCAATAATACCTGTCATGAGCCACTAGGTAGTTTAAACAACAAGCATTTATTCCTCACTCTTCTGGGGGCCGAAGAGTCCAAAGATCAAGTTGCAGGAGATGCAGTGTCTGTGAGGGTTAACTTCCTGGTCTTCCTTGTTCATAAAAGTCGCCTTGTTATGTACTCACATACTGGAAAAAACAGGGAGCTGCCTAAAGATTTCTTTTTCTTTCTTTTTTTTACAAGGGCACTAATATCATCAAGTCCACATGACCTAATTAACTCCCAATGTCCCTACCTGCTAATATCAGGACATTAGGTATTAAGATTCAACACATGAATTTTGGAGTAATGGAAATATTCAGTCCATTACAGTAGCTAAGGCATTTGACACCGAATGTATTGCTTTTTCCACTAACTTGGTGAATCAAAAGATAAAGGAAAATAATATTCCTTCATACTTGATTTTCATTGAGAAATATTTACTTCTATTTACCTCCCTCCTCCTCATTCCAGTGTTTTGGTAAGACTACAAGAAATGAAATAGTGGGCATGGCCAATCTCTGTGATAGATAGACTTCTGCCTATTTAAATGTAGTAGGAATGTCAATGGAGTGTAAGCTGGAGAAAACCAGAGTTCCAGGATTAGTGTGCCACACCTGCCACTGAGGAAAACTCCTCCTGCCATATTTTGTCTTTTACATAAGAATTAAATATAAATATTTGTTTTCAATGAAGATCATTGGGGTTATTTTCATTTTTAAGAATCTTGAAATAAAAGAATTAGTATGCATTAGTTGGCTTTCTGTTACTGTGATGAAATACCTGAGATGATCAACTGAAGAGGAGGAAAGGATTATTTTGGCTTATGGTTTTAGAGGTTTCAGTCCGTGGTAACTTGGCCTTGTTGTTTTGAGCCTGTGGCAGCACAGTACATCATAGCAAGAGCATACTGCAGAGGAAACTTACCTCATGGCAGAAAGGAAGCAAAGAGAAAGAGAAAGGGGCCAGGCCTTCAAGGGCACAGGCCCAATGCCATAACTTCCTTACTCAGGCTCCACCTCTTAAAGTACTCATTACCTCTGAATCGCGCCATGGGCTGTGAACAAATCCTTTAACATATAAGCCTTTGGGGAATATTTCAGATTCAAACTATAGCATAGCCCATATGGGATTAATAGCTTTGAAGAAAAATTATCTAAAGATACCTATGGCCCTGTAATTGACAACCCAACTCCAATCCTATTTCAGATACCTAGAAAAGATCATTAAGAAGATCATAAAGAATTTTTAAAATGTTCCTTCCTGTATGCTTCTGGAAAACATTACTGTGCTCAGTTTCAGCATCAGAAACCAATACTCCTTCACCAAATTAATTCACACATGTACAGAAACAGCTTTACCCAGTAAAACTGCGTCTGCCCTCAGCTTTTATTGAATGCCCTTGTAAGAAATATCCATTTAAGGAATTGAAAACTTTTAGCAACTGAAAATATTTTCTGTGGTTTTCAAAATTTTTTAATATAAGAACTCAAGGGATATAAATTTCATGAATTAGGAAGATGTTGTCACCAGTCTTTCTCAAGGGAAAGATTATCTCTTAAACAATTTTTTTGTGTCACTTAGCAGAAAATAGTAAATATAAAATATGTGAAACTCAGAGAAAAAATCCATTTATTGTTGTTGCATAAATACTGTAAAGCTATCAGACAAGTGCCACGTTCTCAATAATTTACACAATCTCATTTGGGGTTATTGTTAATGTTTACAACTCAGTATTATATAACATAACCCCAAAGGTGTATATTTTGCATGCTTTTTATTAGTCATTGCCCTATGATATTAGTTAGGGTCACTAGGCACTGTAGAATTGATGCAAACAAGGAGTTTAATCCATTCACTTGTCTAGATAGCAAATAGAGAAGTAGGAAAGCTGGGCAGCACACAATGAGCTGTTTCAGGAGGACTGTGGAGTGCCTGGGAATAGATGAGGATGAGAAGACCCAGTGTTACTACCACCCAGGTGCCACAGAGTCAATGATCCAGCACTGTGACACAGCTGCTTGGTGTTAGCTGAGGCCACAGAGGAAGAGGTGGAAATTCAGCAAGAGCTAGAGAAATGGAGGATACACCTTCAGAAACAATGGAGGGGGAGAAATATCCTCAACTCTCTCTTCCTCCCATCCTTTAAACTCCCACCAGCACCTGCCATGGCCAAGCCTCCCTTGAAAGCCTTTAGAAATGGAAACTGATGGTTATGTTGGAAGGCGTCCCCCAAAAGTTCATGTGTTAGAAACTTAATTCCCAATAAAATTGTATTAAGAAGTAATGGAGCTTTTTGAGAAGGAACTAGGTTATAGAGAGAGATTAATGTCTTTTTCTTTGGAGTGAGCCAGCTCACAGGAGTGGGTTAGCTATCATGAGACTGAGTTGTTACAAAGCTGGTCTTCACAATGTGCTTTGTCTGTTACACTTGCCCTCACTTCTCTTTCATTATTCTGCCATGAGATAATGTAGCATGAAAACTCTGGAAGATGCTGTCACCATGTCTTAGATTCCCAGCCTTCAGAACCATGAGACAAAATAAAATTCTGTCCTTTATAAATCACAGTCTCGGGGCATTCTGTCATAAATCTAGAAAATGGACAAAAACATAGAGTTCAGAAGGGGATGGTGTGAGAAGTGGCCTGAATGCAATGAGAAGTCTATATATAAGATTCCATTTGGTCCTGGCCATAGACCTGCACCTAAGTGAGTTCTCCCCATTTTACAAAAGAGGAAGCACTAGGAAGGAAAGAGTCAAGAGAAGAAGAAAGAGGGCTGACCCTTTCCACATCAGTAGGATTCTGTTCTCCCTATACCATATTTTTGTTCTTTATGCTCTGTGATTAATATCAGAAAGGTCTTCTTCTCTTGCATCCTTCAATTACAGTAATGCTAACCCCCTTAAGCTTCTTGTCTGGGACTCACCATCTGGAGAACTGCTACTGCTTGATTCAACTGTACCTTGCATTCTGCCTTGTTCCTTTCCTGTTTTCAAAGACAAAAACAAACATATATTTCACCAGTTGTTTCAAAAGTCTTCCTCTTATTTAACTTTTTTTTACTTTAAACATTTATCCCATCTGCTATTCTATAATTATCCATACATATGTATATATATTTGCTAAAGCTATGTGTTTGACTTTTTATTCAAGCTATATTTTTTGTTAGAAAAAAATATAATCCTTTATTAAGGACAACAGTTTCACTGAAGACAGAAATGGCAGCAGGTCTCTGGATAGACATATTGGCAGAGTTATAACTAAAATAATGCATTCCCTAATGCTCCATTTGAGATAAAGCAACAGAATATACCAAGCATATTTCTAATAGGGTTCATTATCAGATTTCTACTACTAAAATATTAACAACAGTACATGTTCGCAGTGAGTTAAAGTGTTCCTATAGTAGAGCCAGAGACTCACACAAACCAATGGCTTACATCAAAATGTAAATCCTTGAGCACTTGCTCCCATCTTTCCCTGCATGCTTCCTTCTGCCCTTCTGTTGACAGCCATACGAACTAATCCTCATATACAATACCCAGAGGTAAAACAATTCCATATCCAATACGCATTTTTCCTATCAATTACAATGAAATGATATTTACAAGTTGGCCAATTCACTAGCTCTTCTTGTTTTGATACACTGTTACCTCAGGACATTTAAAAATCTTAGATGTTATAAAATAAACTATGAACTCTGTGCACAATAAACACAAGTCTTTTACCAAAAATGCACATAGAGATCTGTGGTTATAATTTAAAACTGTCTTCAGATATGGAGATAGTAGCATAGAACCCTTACTCTCACACTTCTGCTTCTCTCTCTTCAACATTCCAGGGACTAGGTGGATTACTCCCAGCTCCAAGAGGTGGATTAACAAAGGTCATTCTGAGAAGAGTTCTTCCTAAAAACTAACAAAAGGATATTCATTTAGGAATTATTTTGCTACTTCTAACAAACTTTGAGCATTATCAAGCCATATTTTCTTTTTTTAATTTTTTTAATTTTTATTTTTTGGTACTGGAGATTGAACTCAGGGTTACTCAACAACTGAGCCACATCCCCAGCCCTATTTTGATATTTTTTAAGTAAAGACAGGGTCTCATTGAGTTGCTTAGCATCTCTCTGTTGCTGAGGCTAGTTTTGAACTCGTGATTCTCCTGTCTCAGCCTCCCTAAGTGCTGGGATTATAGGCTTGTGCCATGGTGCCTGGCTGAACCATGTTTTCTTGATGAATTTAACTGTTCTCACAATAATACTACTAAAGGAGCAACAGAGACCAGCACAGTGAGAATAGACCTAATGATGCCAAGAGAGGGATGTACAATGGTCAGAGGTTTAAGAGAGATTAGATGGCTTTGAAGACCTTTTGGACAGTTTGGCTTTAAAAAAAGATGTCCTTGCAATGTATTTGCAGTGGGAAGTCATAGGAAGTTTATTAGCAGAGGGTATCATAAACTAACAAGATGATATGAGCTATTGTATTGGAAAGGAAGGAGAGAGTGAAGGAGAAAAGGCAGAGGGAGACCAATAAAGAGCCATTACAATTATCTAAAAATAAACCAACAAAAAATATAATAACAACAAAAACCCATATAGCAGCTAGCCATGGAAGGTCACATCTTGTGTTACATGTTGAATGTTAAAGCCAAGAGAGTATATGCTCTTGATTGGATGGGGTATGAGTAGAGTCAAAGTGATTCCAAAAGATTTAGCTTGATCAAAGCATGGAGATACCTTTAACCAAGTGAGAAAACTGAGTGGTAGACTAGATTTTTGGTGGTAGATACACAGAGTTTACTTGCAGATCACCTTTGAGACATATAGTAGATATCTCAAGGAAGACATTGCTTAACATGAATCTGGAGTTGAACTTGGAGATATATATGTATGTGTGCGTGTGTATATATATATATATACACACACACAGACAGACACATGATATGACATTGGTGTACAGATGGTATACAAAGCCATAAGTAGACTAAGTATAGTTAATGGAATGAGTGTTGGAGAGAAGGATTAATCGTTCCAGAGATCTGGAACAATGCAACACCATGAAGCCAAAAGGAAGAAATCCAGAAGCTATGGAAATTGGGGTGAAGTACTCAACTACTGAAACCTTGATGACCTCCTAGAAGGTAGGCATATTTCATAGCATAAGGATTCATGTGATTAGACTTATAATGTGTTTGGTATGGTGCCTGGAATAGAACAAGAACTTAATATGGAAAGATGCTGATTCTGCTGATGTGATGATGAGGGTGGTGATAGATGACTATAAAGTTAAAGGACCAGTACCACTAGTAATGATAATGTAAGGAGCAGAGAGAATGAAAAAGAAGAGGCATTGTCTGTCCTAGACACTTAGAAGTGCTGATTTTTGTGAGGTGCTTTATGGACTCAATGTCATCCAAACTTCACCATAAACTGATAGAATGACCATTAATAAAATCATTTTAGAAGTACAGAAACTAATGTCTATTTAAATCCCTTTGTTATTCTAAAACTTACTCATGTATAAAAAAAACAAACAAGAAACCTTGTAGAATTAAATTTAGGTAATTATTTTTTCTAAAGGTCACACTTTCCATACATTCACAATCTTATATTAAATGGAAAAACTAGTGTTGTGGTTTAACGTAATGACAGACTATTGGCTTTATTTTATTTGGAACATGGTTCAAGATAATATAGAAAGCTGCCTGTGTAGGTACCATAAAATTAAAAATTTAGTAATTTTTGCCTAATCTGGGGTCAATGCCTCACTAAGTTATCAGAAATGATATTATGTAAAGCTGACAGGATGTTTTCTGTAGCCACTTCCATCTGAAAAACATTTCTCATCAAATACGAACAAAAGTAGCTTGCAGGAAAAGACCTACAAGTGCATTTCTTTCCTGAATTTTCAGACATTAACTTAGACCACTAAAATATTAATTTTACATTTCTAATGTCACTGTATCATTGGTAATCAATATTAGATGAGTTGATAGATTATTTGGAGGATTCAAAGTTATTAATGCCTTTATGATATTGTTTCAAGTGCATTAATCACTTGGAAGGAAACAATGTTATAGATGCTAATATTGTTTTATGCTTATAATAAAGTTGTAAAATTATACATCCCTTTTGGGTGGGATTTTAAAAATTTCAGGACATTATTGATAGTTTTTAATTTATCGTATATATGTTTCTCAGCATGGTTGTATTTGCAATTAGCAGAATATAGTTTTTCAGCCAGAAATACTGAGTTTGAATTTTGGATCTGCCATGTCCTATATGTTTGCACTAGACATGCCCCATCAGTGATTAGAATTATAAAAGGAGTGTCACTATGAGTGTTAGATAATGGATATGAAGCTTTTACAGAAGCCTGACACCAAGGAATCCTGCTACTATCAAACAGATGTTAAAGACTATTTCCAATATGAACCCCTGACTTGCTTTACAAAGAAGATTGCATGAGTGTTTAGAATCTTATTTCATTGGATTTTCATGTTGTGTGCTTGTTGGTGTACCAAGATTTATTCTGTGCTCAGTTTTACAGATTAAGATACATTGAATGAAGAATAGGAATACATTGAATTATCTTAAAATTATTTTTGAATTTGATATAATTAAGAATGGCAGCACTGACATTCAGGAGTTGTTCTAGTATCACTAGACAGGCCAAGGTGTACAGTAAGCTAGCCTGCAGGTTCTCAGAGCTAGGTTCTAGTGTTTTCTTCACAAAAATATCATGGAATGTCAGCAAACAAGACAATTCTGATTATTATAGATCAAGCAAAAACAAGACTAGTCCATAATAGTGTCTAACACAGAGAAGACACACACATTAATCAATACAATATATAATATGAGGGAAAGTTTTTTTTTTTTTTTGCCATTTATGACTTTAGCTTTGGGTCAAGACTTTATTCTTTCTAGATAAGATTTATGAAGACATCCAATCACAGAACAACCCTTCTTCCTGACAGCATATCCAGTCCACAGTACAGACCTGCTACCTGAAAACTTCAAATTTACCCACCTTTACTATTACCCATCATGGTTCTCCAAGGTGTGTGTTCCTTCTCACTACAAAGATTAATAAATGCAACTTGTTCAACAGTACATGTGTTCCTAGTGAGCAAAGAAAAATGTGCAAATTTAAATTCATCCTTGGGTGTTGTCTTCTCTTTATTATTTTTCATGAAAATCTGTTTATTTTTCCCCTTTACACTTGTTGTATTAAAGACTGAATCTCAAAAGTATTTTAAAATGTGTTAACAGAGAGATGCTAAATACATTTATTGTTTTTCAAATGACATTTTCCTACCTAAACCTGGTAAAAGCCTAGTGCTTTTATTTATTTGGTACTAGGAATTGAACCCAGGGGCACTTAACCACTGAGCTACGTCCCCAACTCCTTTGATTTATGTATTTTTTTGAGACAAGATCTCGCTAAGTTGCTTAGGGCCTCACTAAGTTGCTGAGACTGGTCTCAAACTTGCAATCTTCCTGTCTCAGCCTCCTGAGTTGCTGGGATAATAGGTGTGTGCCACTGAGCCCAGCAGGATGTGGCTTTTATGATACTATGCCATAAGACTTTATGATGGAATATCATAAGATACTATGTATTAGAAAGGTGTTTTTGGAAAAAGAATGGTAGGAAACTTGAAATAAGAAAGATAAAGACAGACAGGGGAAGAGAAAAGCAAATGAGAGAAACAGTTACTGGAAAACCAGATAGAGTGATATGAAAGATAAAGAACCCTAATTTACTTTGAAAACTCCCACATGTTTATTTCTCAACCCCATAAAATCACAAGAAGAAATAAAAAGGGCAAACTCACAACTGGAAAGAGAATTGGAAAGAACTCTCAGTGAAATGACTTTAACATATTGATGCAACATAGAAGTAGAGTCAGCAGGTCAGTAATGCATAGAAAGGAAAGGAAGGCCTGAAAACCCAGGCATTTGTCTCTAGCACACCCCTCATATACACACATTTATTCATGATACTCCTCTGACATTTTCTCCTTTATCAATCAAACACCAGTTGTTTATCCACCTCAGGGAAAAGAAAGGGAGAGAAGAAAAACCAAACAAACAAAGAAGTAAAAAGATGAGAGGTCATCTCTAAAGTAACAGAGTAAAATATCTGGGGATCACTGTGTCATTCATAACCACCCAGTGAAATCTGCCTTCTCATGGTCATGGTGACCTGGCTTACCATGGTGACCCTGGTTCAGCCAGGGTTCTTGAGGGCTTTAGAAATAGTTGGAAGAACTGAATACTCTCTACTGTATGCATTATTTAGAGGACATTTGAGAAAGGTTTTGACTCTGCCTTCTGTGTTTCATTTACTGATTTTATAACTTACCCTCTGTAAGATATGCTCTGTGGTATTTCCTCCACAAAATAATAACAGCATTAAGGGGGAAAAACAAAGCATCTCAAGACCAGGAAAGAATGAACATTTAAAACATGATGGCTGATGTGCAAATGTATTAATACCTTCGGTGACAATTAATTAGAAGATAGTGGGAAAGGATTGCTAATAATACAAATTTAAGCAACTATTATTTAGAATTAAATGCATGAGAGGTGTATATTGCTTACAGAAGAAAAGAGCCAAGGTGCATTTGGTTAATTTCAACAGTATTTTAACAAATAAAAACACATACCAAATTAGAGGTAATATTAAATAAAATTATAATAATAACAAACAAAATTAATTATAAGTATATACATATATACTTATATGTATATATATGCATATGGCAACTCCAGGAGGCTCTATTTTGTAATCAACTGAATGATCATAAATCTACTAAAAGAAAAAGAAGGTTATTATATCTATGTATGTATATACATATGCATATACATATATGCATGTATATATACAAAATTATGTGTGTAAATGTGAATGTATGTGTGTATATATGTATGTATGCATATGTATGAATCATGAAATAATACCCCAACCAAATTTTAAAACTTTATTAAAAAAAAGCAATAATTTAATCAGTGTGACATAGGTAAATAAGAACTGTGGGTTGTTTAGATCAATAGGAGAGAATACAAGTAGCAATATTAACATAATCTTTTGACTATGGATTTACTATTTGTGTTAGTTATCTTTACATTACTGTGATCAAAGGACCTGATAAGAGAAACTTTAGAGGAAGAAAAGTTGTGTTTGGGCTCACAATTTCAGAAGTTCAGTCTATGGTTAACCTACTTCATTGCTCTGAACCCAAGGTGTGACAATATACCACGGTGAAAGGGCAGTGGCAGAGGAAAACTGCTATGTTCATGGTGGCCAAGAAGCAGAGAAAGACAGAGGGGAAGGGCCACAGAGACGATGAACCCTTCCAGGGTACACCTCCAGTAACCCATGTCCTCCATCCCCACCCCACCTACTTATGGTTATCATCTCTTAGTCCACTCAAATTAGGATGGGCCTAATCAAGTTACAGCTCTCATCATTTCATCTCTTAATATTCCTGCAGTACACAAGTGTGTTGGCGAAACACTCATATTCAAACTGAGACACTATTCACCAGACTTGATGTTATAAAGTGAAAAGAAATTTTATTTTATTGGAGAAAATGAGTTGCAGTTTGATTCAAGAGAATGAAGTTTTATTTAAGAATGTGAAAGGATGGGTATTTTTAGGCTTTCAAGTAAAAGATATGAAATTACCAATAAAAATTAAAATGTTCCATAAAGGTGAAAAAAGATCATCCACACACTTCCCAATTGCAGAACTAAAATGAAATATCAAATCACTGAAATTTCAAAGCATTCATAGCAAATAAAAGAATAGAGTTGTTCAATTCATCTATTATAATGAATTATACAAATTAAGGTATAGTATTCAACATATAATAGCAATGGACAAAGAATATGAACAATGCAAACCTTGCAAGAGAGCACAGCAACTGAATTTCCTGCAGCTCTTGACTATCTGTACTCAAATGTATCCCTACAGAGCAATGCCTTATTTCATCTCACTAAATTTGGGTTTTCTCATTTGCAAAATGGGTTTAATATTAGTGCACTGTGATAATATTGTATGGTAAAATGTAAAAGTATGGAAAAAGCTGAGTGCATTGTGTGCCATTTAATACATGTTGGCTATCATTAGTTCCATGATTACCACCATCCCCACTTTTAACCATCACAAGTATTCAGTGAGATATGTATTACTCTCCCTATGTTGGAAAAAGAAATATCAGACATGGAGACAATAATGAGAATTTAAACTCTAAGCCCAAGCTCTTTTTCACAAGGTTTATCATCTCTATTAATAAAATAATGAAAGTCAGAATAACAATCAGTAATTTTTATATCTATATATCTTTGTATGTCTGTCTCCAACCAAGTATAGTACTCCTAGACTTCATCAATGTGTGGGCACAAGGAGGATTTTAAGCATGAGTCTACTGGCTCATTATCATCTGCTAGCTTGGTTCTCAGACTAGGGTTGTCTCCAGACCCTGACTCTGCATACACTGTCATTCCCTGCTCACAGTCAGGAGATGCCTCCGCTTGCCCTTCACATTTATTCATCTCTGGCACGTGCCTTCTATTTGAGACTACTCTTGGAGACCATGCCTAGGTCCATCTCCCTGGGGTCTCTAAAGATACTTTCTTGAAATAGTACACAGCTATGCACCACCTGTCACATAGATTAACTCCTTCTCCATGGTTGGGAATCACCAGAACACTTCAGTAACAGCACAGAGCACAGGATTGACACAGAGAGAGGAAGCAGAGAGAGGATGGAGAGCCCCTTTGTCATCTCCAGGCTAACACCAGCCTCCCACTCTTCATTTCCTTTTGTAAGAGCTGAGTCTTCCCAGAAAAGGTCCTAGAGAGATCCCTGCATTTTTAGAAGAGATCCTTTCATCTCCTCAAGCTCAGACTCAAGCTCAGAACAGTCTCTTCCAAAGAATGATTCAAGTCATACTCTCCAGGAATAGCAGCTAAAACCTGAGGGTGAGTCTTCAGCTTCTTCAACCTTACTGCTAGGATTGTTATGTCTCTCAAAGAAGGTGAGAGCATTGCCTGATGAGTGCTTGGGTTGGGTGGATTCTGGGGGAAGCATGTATGAATAAAGGTGCAGCCACATTTATCAGTTTTGAAAATACTGCAGTGAATAATACATGACCATGATTGCTGTAGGAGAATGGGTGCACGGACACATTTGTAAAGTAACATGTAACATAAAGTATATAAACTGGTACTCAAAAAAATATTTTTCCTAGCCAGGCACAGTGGTACTCTCTTATAATCCTGAAAGACCCAAGCTAAATAAACTCCATGACAGGCTTCAGACCCTCCAGAAAGACTAGTAGGCCTGAGTTTAGATCCCAGGAAAAGCCACACATTGCTCAAGGCTAAAGCCACTCTCGGACCATCCTCAGAGAAGCCAGTCAAAAGAGGTTAAAAATTATACACCTGGCATTCCTGAGGTCTGAATCAGGGTCTAGGAGACTATAGATAGTTACTTTGTACAAACTAGCCAATCACTCACTGCTTACCCAAACCCCACGTGGGCCCTTTAAACTCACCTGTAGTTGGTCATTTTCAAAAGATTCTCTAAGGTCATGATTGGGTCCCGCCAAATGTTAATGAACACACCCCAGATTCTGAATGGTCAATATTGTCACCACAGGTGCTGTATAATTGTAATTGGTGCTTGTGTAATGATGCGATGTATACATCATGTCCACTGCCACCACCTGTCCCCTCCCCCTATAAAAACCTGCTCAGCTATTGTTTGGGGCTGCACCTCCCTACCAGCTGCATTGGTGAAGGTGTGCGGTCCCTGCTCGACCTTGTAAGACTCCCTTTTGTGATTGCATTGGAATCGGACTCCTGGTGGTTTCTGGTGGTCTCCTGAGCTTGGGCATTACAATCCCAGCAGCTGGGGAGGCTGAGGCAGGAGGATCATGAATTGAAAGCCAGCCTCAGCAAAAGGGAGGTGCTAAGCAACTCTGTGAGACCCTGTCTCTAAATAAAATACAAAATACGACTGGGGTTGTGGGTCAGTGGTCAAATGCTTCTTTTTTTTTGGTACTGGGGATTGAACTCAGGGGTACTTGACCACTGAGCCACATCCTCAGTCCTATTTTGTGTAGAGACAGGGTCTCACTGAGTTGCTTAGCACCTCACCATTGCTGAGGCTGGCTTTAAACTTGTGATTCTCCTGTCTCAGCCTCCCTAAGTGCTGGGATTACAGGTTTGAGTCACCGTGCCCGGCTATGGTCAAGTGCTTCTGAGTTCAATCCCTGGTACCAGAAAACAAAACAAAACAAAGAACAACTTGTTCAAAGAATATTATTCAAAATTGGAAAATACCTAGGGTACATATGCATTATTTACAATATTATTTATGAGTAAAAGGAAGCAAAATAATTGTTCCAAGATAAGGAATTGGATGAGTGTACTATGTTACATAAATATGATAATATTATTGTGCAGCACTTACATTAGGGTATTGCAACACTAGCTATGCATAATAGTGCCTATCAATACTTCCCACATACAATTATTAATCCCAGCTACTCAAGAGGCTGAGTCAGGAGGATCTCAGTTTCAACATCAGCCTTAGCAAATGTAGTTAAACCCTATCTAAAAATAGAAAATTAAAAGGGCTGGGGATGTATCTTAGTGAAAAAGTACCTTTGGATTCCATCTCTAGTACCAATAATTTTTTTAATTGTGAAATTGTTCAGTAGTGTAATGACTGTAAAATGTTTGAAAATGTTTCTAATATGTTAAAAGAAAAAGGTAATAAAATTATGCTATAACTTTGATTATGCTCAAAATATACATGCACATGATAAAAAGCATAAAGGCAATATTTCTGGGGCTACATTCCTTTCATATCATTTCCTTTATTATTGCTAGAATAATAATGCAATTAATAAAAGTCAGAAGAAAATCACATTGATTCAGGATGTTGCAATACAGATGCTCTTCAATTTATGAGGGATTATGACTTTATGAACCAATAGGCTGAAAATATCCTAAGTCAAAATGCATTTAATCCATTTAACCTACTGATTAGCTTAGCTTAACAACACAAAAATGCTTTGTAAATTTTCCCCTGCAATCACAGGGGCTGCCTAGAAGCTGCACCTCACTGCCACAGTCCAGTGTGAGGAGAGGATCTTACTATAAATTTCTTTTCTTGTAGGCGGTGGTATTGGGGATTGAACTTAGGTACACTCCACCACTGAGCCACATCCCCAGCCCTATTTTGTATTTTATTTAGAGACAGGGTCTCACTGAGTTGCTTAGTACCTTGCGTTTGCTGAGGCTGGCTTTGTATTGGTGATCCTCCTGCCTTAGTCTCCCAAGCTGCTGGGATCACAGGCGTGTGCTCCCATGCTGGGCCTTACTGTAAATTTCTAATCAGAAAGTAATCAGAATTGAAAATACAGTTTCTACTGGATGTATATTCCTTTTTTACTATGTTAAGTCAAAAATTGCAAGTAGAATCATAAAATGGGGAATGTATATATTTTCTTAAAATAATTTGTACTTTTTTCAAAGTGTAGGAAGACTTCAGCAACAAAAATCAGTTTTCAAAATTTTAAAAATTTGAAAATCTCTGAGGTAATTTATTATTGCTTGTTTCCCTAGAAAATATTTGAACAAGAAATTTCCATTTTACTACTGATCCCAGAAATACACAACGTCATTTGTACTCATATTCTTGATTTGATTTCCCCAATAGTACCTCTTTTCAATGCCTGTCCCACTTAAAACAAGTTTAGAGTTGGGGTACTTTATTTATAAAATATTAGAATTTTTGAGTATTTCATACTCATTCAACTTAAGTTAAAATAACAAACCTCCACTTATCAGTTTGCATTATTTATTTATTTATTTATTTTTAACTTTGTAAAATTTAAACTCTAATTCAAAGTTGAACAAAGAGGATGTTTTTAGAGGCACATCAGCATTCCACAGAGGGAGGGGGGAAAATGTGCCTTGAAAAAATATATAAATTGAGAATGTTGCCAGGAAGTCTGAAACTTCAACAAATGCTCTGGACACATGCAATTATTATTAGTATGCTAATAGAAAAATAGGATGCTTCTAGGGTTAATGCAAACTACCAAAGTCAAGATCAAGCAAAAGGACTTTAAGGTAGATTAATTCCTTCTCCCAGGCCATCTCACAACCATGTAAGAAGATAGTCTATGTTATAAGAAAAGGAGATATGTAAATGGTGTATGGATAGGAAAGGTTTGAAGAGAATGAACTTGGCCACTGACACTCAGAAGTTTAGAGTCAGAGTACCTTATTAATACATGTGCATCTATTTGGTTCAGCATGTTTACCCTATTCAGCAAATGAATATATTATGCTTTGTTATTGTTCAACTTGTGCCTAATCATTTATATTTGGATCAACAACCACCATTGTGATAATAGTGGTTCCAATGCAGGGAAAGTTCATGATGAGTAATGGACTCAAACATCCTGAGATCCTTAGTGGCTTCATTTCTGATGACAAATTAATAAGCACCATACTCATTTCTGCAACCTGTGTCTTATGAGTTTGGTTACATTTAGCCTGTCTTATTTCGGAAACCTGAGGTCCTGGGCAGATGGAAATGGAAGCCTAGTTCTGAAATCTTAATTACATTTGATATGAATAACAGGTGGGAGTTCCATAAATATATTTTGAATGAATTGGGCTAAGACAATATCAAAATGGGCAAACTGGCTGAAGTCTCTGCTTAGCTTCTCTAAATGTCATCTTTATTTTATCATAATAATTGTAAGATAAACAAAGTGATGAAAGATTGCAGAAAGATCCTGAGTTTCTGCTCCTGATGCTAGAAAGAAATATATCATGCTTATTTAGAAATTTTCTGATGAAGATATGCCTTTGTGTAAGTACTTAGGAAGCAGCTAAAATACTGAAGGCTCAAGAAAATTGTTAGTGCTGAATATTACTCAAGTCAATGGGGGATGTTGAACACAAACATGGGGGAGAGAACATACCAGGCTCTGTTGAGATGCTTCTGGATAATTATTAACTGAAATGTGTGGACCTTTTATTGAAAGAGTAAGTTAAATATTTCTGGTGGAGAATGGAATGTTGCCAGAGATTGTTGAACTCTGAATACACATTGTGCATAATGTCTTTCATAGATACATACTTTCATTTTTCTGATGTCCATAAATATACTTACAGTGCATATGTAAGGTATATTGAAATAAAAGGTGTGATGTGGTTCTAAGTTCACAGTAGGTGTATTTTCACTATATATGTTCTCAATCAATGAATATGAAAAGCACATGTACTATCATATTGGCATCCTCAGTATTGAGACCTATAACTATAGAGCATATATGCAGCAAAATGAAACTAAACCCCTATCTCTTACCATGCACAAAACTCAACTCAAAGTGGATCAAGGACCTAGGAATTAGACCAGAGACCCTGCACCTAATTGAGGAGAAAGTAGGCCCTCACGTCAGATTAGGCCCCGACTTCCTTAACAAGACTCCTAAAGTGCAAGAAATAAAAGCAAGAATCAATAGATGGGATGGGTTCAAAATAAAAAAAAGTCTTCTCTACCAAAGAAATAATCAATAATGTGAACAGAGACCCTACATTCTGGGAACAAATTTTTGCCTCACACACATCAGATAGAGCACAGATCTCCAGAAGAAGAACTCAAAATACTTAACACCAAAAACCAAACAACCCAATCAATAAATGGGCCAAGGAGCTGAACAGACACTTCTCAGAAGAAGATATACAATTAATCAACAAATATATGAAAAAATGTTCAACATCTCTAGCAATTAGAGAAATACAAATCAAAACTACTCTAAGATTTCATCTCACATCAGGCAGAATGGTAGTTATCAAGAATACAAACAATAGATGTTGGCAGGGATGTGGAGGAAAAGGCACACTCATACATTGCTGGTGGGTCTGTAAATTGTTGCAATCAATCTGGAAAGCAGTTTAGCGATTCCTTAGAAAACTTGGAATGGAACTACCATTTGACCCAGCCATCCCACTCCTTGGTTTATACCCAAAGGACTTAAAACAGCATACTACAGTAATGCATCCACTTTAATGTTTATAGCAGCACAATTCACAATAGCTAAGCTGTAGAAGCAACCTAGATGCCCTTCAATAGATGAATCGATAGAAAAACTGTGGTATATATACACAATAGAATATTACTCAGCATTAAAAGAGAATAAAATCATGGTATTTGCAGGTAAATGGATGGAGTTGGAGAACATTATGCTAAGCAAAGTAAGCCAATCCCAAAAAAACAAATGCTGAATATTCTCTCTGATAAATGGATGCTAATTCATAATGTTGGAGGGGGCATGGGAAGAACCGAGAAACTTTGGTCTAAGGGGAGGGGAGGGAAGGGATAGGGCATGGGGCAGGAAAGATGGTGGAGTGTGATGTACAACAATGCCCTAGGTCAATGTATGACTGCACATATGGTGTGACTCTATATTGTGAAGAACCAGAGAAATGAAAAGTTGTGCTCCATTTGTGTACAATGAATCAAAAAGCATTCTGCTGTCATGTAAACCTAATTAGAATAAAAAAAATAATAATAAATAAAAATTTAAAAAAAGAAGAAATGAGCAAGGGTTTATCAAGCTTACACTTCCACTTTTTTTTTTTTTTTTTTTAGGTGTTTCTAGTTGCCCATCTCATTGATTCCCACTAAATAGACTATTCTCCCACTTGCCCTCCATCTCTCATTCTCATTTTTGTGTGTAGGTCATTATGTAACTCTGTCAGGACAGGGTAGACTATGCTGTTCTAAACACCCCTAAATCTTAGTGGTTCAAAATCACAAAGATATCTTTCCTGCTCACATTTCATGTTCCCCTCCTGTCAACCAGAAGAATTCTGCTCATTGGGTCACTCAGGTGCCCTAGTTGATGGACTGAGCACCATCTTGAAGATGGCCGGTTGTCATGATGGAAGGAAGGAGCCCTCAAATCAGAGAACTACCTAAAGCTTTATTGGCTAGAAGTTCTGACACTCACCCCACCAACACCTCAAGGGGTTTCTGACATGTGATCCTACCTCAGACCCAGAAAATGAAGACCAAGAATACTTGGAGAACATCAGCAATGGCTAATTCAGCATTTTGAATCAATACTTTTATCCAAGTAAAATGCTAGTAAAACTTTTATACCATTGAGATCATTAGAGTAAAATCATCCTTATGGTTAGGGCAAAGGACAATATCCACTTCTATGGCCTCAGGGAGGTCATCGTGAGCAGCAGATGGCCTGGACCATGTACTTGGTGGCCAGAACCCTTTATTTGGTGAGATAATGATCTATTTAAAGCTGAAGCAGGGGCATCAATGTTGTCTAATCAATTCTTCCAGGATGTGGAAGAGCAGGCATTGATTTCTAGGAAAAAAAGTCATCAGTTACTGAACTCATACACACCATTGATAGGTCTCTGTCTGGACCAGTGTAAATCAGAGACTTAAAATTTTTAACTATTGCAATGAGTCGTTTGTGGAGACTGGATGACAGGCAATTCAGAAATAGATACTAGCAGCACTAAAGACAGAGCTGTAGAGATACACATAGTGTTGGGAAAAGAGGGTGTTCCCATGTGGCTACTGTTTTTCACAGTCCAGGTGCCAGGATTCTGTTTCTTCCCAGTTTGAAATAAACTGCGTGATTGAAAAAACTACATGAGAATACTCTTCAAAATTAAAATTTCTGTGTATCAGCATAGAATCAAATTCATGAAATGGAATGAACTAAAACTCCTTTATTACACCATATGAATTTTTAATTTGGGAACAATTTTCTTCCGGTTTACAACATGTAATTGTAGGGGTGAAAAGAAAGGCTTCTCTTCACCCTCTGAAGGTACACTAGAATGAACAGACAACAGGCAGATTAAATGAGAGAAAGGACACATAAATCTATTACAGACACAGAGGCAATACCATAGAGCAAGTACCCACCAGCCCATGACAATTCAGAGGCATATATGCCTCTGTGTGTGTGTATGTATATATACACACACACATATATATATTATAAACATATATGATTTTTTTTCTATAGAGGAGAGACAGAGTAGGGAAGGTAGAAAATTTTTAGGGAAATAGTAAATTACTTACAAAGGAATTCAATGGGCTTAGAGAAAAATACAATGGCCTGGGACAAAGTCATTGGGCCCATAGAATACACAATGGTTTGTAAATGGTTGTGGATATAGAAAGGGACTGAAATAGAAGAGAATGGTGCATGACAAGTCTGTCCAGGTGTTTTGAGAGATCTCAGCCTTTCCTTCTGTGATATGAATTTTGTTAGTGAAATCTCAAGGAGAGGACCAGATGTAATTATTTTCTCATTTTTGGTGCCTCGTGACTGTAAGCAGATGAGTGTTATTAAAGCAAAGACAGGTCCAGTATCCGTTGCTAAATTCCTTCAATTTAAAATAATCAGCATATCAGGGCACCATATTTTGGGGTGACAATCCCTGGACTCCTTCATAGGAAATTCTGTTGCTGGAGGCAGAGTATAGGGGACCCAGAATGCCAACTGGAGGCATTTGTTCCTCATTTTGTGAGAAAAGTTTTTCTTTTCTTTTTTTTTCTTTATCTGTAATAAAACTGAAAGAAGGGGACTAGTAAGAATTACAGTAATAATACTTGTCAAAACTTTCCCTGACCACGGGGTAGAGTCTCTTCCTTTTCGTAAGGTTTTGGATCTTTGAACCACCCAAGTCTCATGAAAATAGCAGTGTGTCAAATATCCTGACAATGAAAAGGACATTTATGATAAGTGAAGTACACCAGGCAGAGAAAGACAAATGCCACAAAGGGCACATTCACTCTCATATGTAGAAATTAACAACAAAGTCGACCTGAATGTGTGACAATGTTTACTAGAAGTGGGGACCAGTGTGAAGGAAGAGGATAAAAGGAGGCTGGTTTGATCAATGCCCACTTTGGGGTCTGGAAACATCACATTTAGTTCCATTGATATGCACAATTAACACGTTAATCAAAAACAAAATAAATAAAGGAGACTTTTAAGATGCAGATGAGAGACATTTGGATGGATAATATACAAATTTGAGGGTGGAAATCATGTAAGCAGTAATATTGATTTAGTGGCTGAGCACAACACAAGACATCCAAAATGGTTCTCACTGGATTAAAATCAAGGTGTTGGTAGGGCTGCTTTCCTCCTGAGGTCTCTGAAGGAGACCTGTCTTACCTTTTGTAGTTTCCAACTGCATTCTTTGTTTTGTGACCCCTTAGTGCAGGCTCAAAGTCAGCAGTATAGCACCTTCTAATCTCTCTTGTCACCCTTGTAAAGACCTGTATAATTACACTGGGCCCACCTGGAAAATCCAGGGTAATCCTTCTGTTTAGAGATCATTAACTTAATCACACCTGCAAAGCCCTTTTACTATGTAAAGTAGCGTAGTCAGAGGTAACTGGGATTAGGATGAAGACATGTATGAGGAGTCATTCTGTGTCCTCCCACAGTGATGAGGGGAAAAAACACCACCAACAAAAGAAACCACAAAAGAGTAAGTAAATAATGGGTAGATAAAAGTTTGGACATATTCACTTCCCATTTCTCATTAATTCTTATGCTACTGCTACTTTAATCAAATACTTAATTTATTTGGAACTTCATTACGTTTTGTTTTTTCAATGTTAAACACAAAGAAGTAATGCAAAATGGATTCAGCCTCCTTCAGCGGTTAGAGAAAAAACATTATACTAACCTAAGATGAAGTTTGACAAGTGACTCATTACTCAGAAAACCACTGGGCACTGAAAGTGTGTATTATGCAAATATATGCAATTCTTGACCATCATTGAAGTTTTTATAGGTAATTATGGAAGGCTGCAGCATTGGCCTTTCTACTAGAGTTTAATGTTTCCAGTGGATGCTCATGAATAGTGATATTACACCCAAGAATAAAATCATTCACTTCCACTTGAAACACTCATTAGCAAACTTTTTAAATGGTTGCATTGTCTGAAACCTGATTAGTCCTGTTGGACTTTGATTAATGTTGCTCATTACTTAGATTAAGCTTTAGCTTTGTGAAGACTGCTCCATTGCCTAATAATGTGAAACATTTTACATTGAAAGAGAGTCGTGTAGACAAATGATAGTATTTTAATCAATTGACTTAGTGGTGCCACCAAAACCCTCATGAAAGGTCTAGGTGTATTGGAAAATGTCACCTCTTTGATAGTTCATAATTAGCACTGGAGAATGAATTGGTTTGACATGAGCTGAGAAGAGTCATCACAGTTCACCTCCTGCATGAGATGCACTACTGATAAGAATTACAGTGTGCATACCTTGCTGCGTAAAAAGATTGTATTTAAGATTATTAACAGTGGAGCAGCAAGTTTAATTCTTGGTTTACATGATAAACATAATACTCGGAAACTAACTGGAAAAATTCTCTACTTATTTGCTTGGGAAAGTGCATCAGGTAGAACTGCAGCATGCTGTGCGCTCTTAATTGGACTATTAATATGATGGATGAAGGCCATCATGTAAAACTTTATGATGTAGAACAACATGGCATACAAGTTCTCCTCTGTGTGTGTAAGCAAATGTATGAAGACATCTAAGAACTCATAAAGTTGCACACACAAGACTATAATTAATGAAAAATCTGATTATGTCTTTTTGAGGGAAGTGGTCAAAAATACATAAATCATGCACTAATTTATTCATGAAAACAATGGAGTACTCAGGTAGCAATCCAGGGTATAGAAACTGGGATGGGAGAAAATATAAGAAATGCTCAAAGTTTCATGTTTCTAAGATTTTCTTCATTTTTCATTTTGTTAGATTTATTATATAAAATACTTGTATTTGAACAGAAATCTGTGAATGATATGATTACAGACCATTTTTTAATCATATGTTGGTGGGATTAATTTTGAACATTTTTGTATGTTACTTGGGAAAATTTTGTTTTTTTAAATCTGAGCACAGTTTTTGAACAAGAATAAAATTCTTTAGGAGTTAAAAATACATCTTTCTTTTATTGCATAAAATTATTAATGATATAATCTTTTCTATTCATAAGTAAGCTCATTTAGAAATATGAATTTTAAACATTTTATCTCTGCTTTTAATTGAAAAGTAAAATGTATTCATGAGGTACAGCATGGTGTTTTAATATATGCTAACAGAACTAATTAACATAGGAATTATCTCACTTTTTTCATTTTGGTGGTAAGAACACACAAAATCTATTCTCATCATTTTTCAAGAATATAATATATTATTAGTTATAATAAACACATTGTACAACAGAACTTTTACACTTATTCCTTCTATCAAATTGAAATTTTGTATCCTAGAGCAATATCTCCCCAATCATTGATTCCCAATAGTAACTACTACTCTACTCTACTTGTATAAATTCAAACATTTTAGATTAACACTTAAATTTTATCATGCAGTATTTTTTTTCTCTGCCTGATTTATTTTATTTAATATAATGTCTTCTGGGTCCTTTTGTGGCAACATATAACAAAATTTTATATATATATATTACTTTCTTTGCCCTTTTATCCCTTGATGGGCATTTAGATTGATTCTATATCTTGACTATAGTGAATAATGCTTCAATAAACAAAGAGCAGAAGTCTCTTTAACGTACTAGTTTCTTTGTCTTTTTTTTTTCCTGGTTTACAGGAAAAAAAGGTTTACAGTGGGATTACAGGCTTGTATAGTATTTCTTTTTTTAATTTTTCAAAACACTTTCTTAATGTCTCTGATAATTTACATTCCCATCAACAGTGTAAAAGTGTTGCCTTTTATTGAGTCCTTCCTAAAACTTACTTTTGAAATGGTTATTGTAAGAGGTATGAGCTGATATCTCATTGTGGTTTTATATTGCATTTCCTTGATGATTAGTGATGTGAGCATTTTTTTCATATACTGATTGGTTTTTTGTATGTCTTCTTTTGAGAAATGCCTATGAAAGTCTCTTGTCCATCTTTAATTGAGTTATTTTATTCCTTTGCAATTGAGTTGTCTGAATTTCTCATATCTTTTGATATTGGTACCTCAAGATATGTATGGATTTCAAGTGTTTCTCTCATTTTGAATTATGTCTCTTCATTTTGTTGACAGTTTCCTTTGCTGTGCAGAAGCATTCTAATTTGAGGCAATCCCAGTTCTTTATTTTTGCCTTTGTTGACTGACAAAGTGTCCCTGGACATATATATCACCCTCCAAAAAAATCATTACCCACACATATTTTAGGGAATCTCCTCTGTGCTTTGTCTAGTAGTTATACAGTTTCTAGTTTTAAATTCATTTTAGTTGATTTCTATATATGATATAAGGTAAGGCTTTAATTTCATTGTTTTGCCTGTGGATATCCAGTTTTCCCAGCATTATATATGGATGAAACTGTCCTTTGGCACCATTGCCAATAATTAGTTGACTGTAAATGTTTGCACTTATTTCTGGGAGCTTTATTCCATTCCATTCCATTTGTTGAAGTGTCTATCTTTCTACCAGTCCCATGCTATTTGATTGCAACAGTTTTGTAATGTATTTTGAAGTCATGTAGTATGATCCTCCAGTTTTGTTGTTTGTATTCCAGATAACTTATGCTTTCCAGAATCTTTTGTGACATCTTAAGAATTTTAGGATTGTTTTTCTATTTCAGTGAAAAATGTTGTTGGAATTTTGATAGGGTATGCACGGAATCTGTACATCATTTTGGATAGATGGACTTTGTGTGAATATTAATTCATCTAATCCAGGAGCCCAGGATATAGTTTAATTTATTTGTATCTTCATCAATTCTTTTACAAACGTTTTGTAAGTTTTAGTGCAGAGATATTCTTCCTCCTCATTTAAATTTATTCCAAAGTATGTTGCTTTTTCTGTAGCTCTTATAAATGACATTGTTTTCTTGATTTCTTTTATAGGTATTTCATTATTACTGTATAGAAATACCATTGTATGTTGGCTTTCATCCTGAAATTTTACTGAATTTATTTATTAGTTCTAAAATATTTTTGGTGGATATTTTTGTGGTAGGGGTACTGAGGATTGAATTTGAGAGCACTCAACTACTGAGCCACATCCTCAGCCATTTTTTTTTTTTTTTTGGTATTTTATTTAAAGACAGGGTCTCATTGAGTTGCTCAACGCCCCTCTGTTGCTGAGGCTGGCTTTGAACATGCAAGCCTCCTGTCTCAGCCTCCTGAGCCTCTGGAATTACAGGTGTACACTACTGTAACTGGCTTTTGGTGGATTTTTAATGGTTTTCTCTATATATGATCATGTCCTTTGAGAACAGGGACAATTTAACTTCTTTTTCAGTTTCTATGTCTTATATATTGTTCCCTTGCCTATTTGCTTTAGTTAAGACCTCTAGTACTATGTTGAATAGATGAGAATAAACATTCTTGTCTTATTCTGATCATGAAGGAAAAGTCTCACCTTTTCCCCTTTGAGTTTGATATTAGTCATGAGCTTATTTTCCCTGTCCTTTATTTTCTTAAGATACATACTTTACTTTCTGTACCTAATTTATCATAAAAGGATGTTGAATTTTATTAAATGCTTATTCTGTACTTTAAGATGATGATATAATTTTGTTTTTCATTCTGTTAATGTGCTATATCACATTTATAGATTCATGTATGTGGAGGCGTTCTTGCATCCCTGGAATAAATTACATTTGATCATGATGAATGATCTATTTAATTTCTTTTTGAATTTGGTCTGCTAGTACTTTAGGAAAAAACTTTGCATCTATGTTTATCAGTGATATCAGCCTGAACTTTTCTTTCTGTTGTTGTTATGCCCTTGCCTGGCTTTCATATCAGGATAATGCTGGCCTCATAAAGTGAGTTGGAAAGCAATTCTTCCTTTTCAATTTTTTTGGCAACATTTGAAAAGGATTATATTAGTTCTTCTTTAAATGCTTGGTAGAATTCAACAGTGAAGCTACAAGGTCCTGGAGTTTTCTTTGATAGGAGATGTATGTGTGTGTGTGTGTGTGTGTGTGTGTGTGTATGTATTTTAAACTGAATCAATTTCTTTAATCAAATATTCTGTTTATTTCAGGCTCAAACTTGGTAGGTTGTTTGTGTCTAGGGATTTATCCTTTTCTCTAGTTGATACAATTTGTCCTAGTATACTTGTTCATTATGATGTCTTAGAACCCTCTGTATTTCTGTTGTATCCATTGTAATGTTTCCTATTTGATTTCTGGTTCATGGACAGGCTTGATGCTGGAGTGTTCAGGTAGGCTAGTCTGATGTCTGAGTCAGCAGGTGGGTGGGCTTGGTATGTGGATCCACTGAGGAGAATGTGATGATTGGGTTTGCCATGGTGGGACTGGAGCCTGTATTCCTAGATGCTGCTCTGAAGCTTAAGTCCATGGTGCCTGGTAAAGAGCTGGTGGTCCTTGAGCCTGAGTCTCCTTGGAATGGCATGGAGTCCATATCTGCAGGGAGTGATCCTGGGTCCTGTGTCCTCAGGTGCTCAGCTAGAGCTTGAATCTATATGAGTGGTTGTGGAGCTTCAGTCCTTGGGGACTTCTGTACACCAGTGTCTAATGGGATGGGTTTAAACATTATGTCTCCTAGAGCAAGACTGGTCTGTAGATCCTCTGGTTCCTGTGGCCAGCCTAGAACTTGAGGCTGGCCTACTACTGGAATATCATAGTGCCTAGGCTTTGGGGTTTGATCTAGAACTTGAAATCATAGAACCTGTCCTGGTACCTGGAAATTATGGGACTAACCTGCAACCTGGGTCCACCAGGGCTTGTCTGGAGGTTAGGTATATGAGAATTATTTTAGAGACTGGCTTTGTGAGGACTGGCCTAGGCCTGAAGCCTCAGAGACCTACCTGGACAGCAAGGTTTCATTGGTCTTCCTTCACACCGTGTGCAGACCTACCTGAAACCTATGTCTGTGGATGCCAGGCTGGTACCTGAAACCAGGGACTCTGTCTTTGCGCTGAAACTTGAAGCCATATGGGCCAAAGTGGCTTAGGAATATTCTGGAACCTGGTATGCACTTGGAACCTGGGGCAACAGGGACTAATCTTGAAGCTGGGTGATGACCTGATGAAGTGGGCTTCAGGAGCTGGCCTGATGCTTAGGTGAGCCTGAGTCCTGGGGCATGGAGTTAGCCTGATGGTGGTGGTATTCATCCTGAGTCTGGGGCTGCTTGGGCAGGCCTGGCCCTAGGGTGTTGCTAAAAATTACCTGTGGGGGCTGACCCATTCTTGAGTGGGCCCCAAACTCAGTGCTGCTGTCATCAGCCTAGTAATACAGTACATCTGAAATCTTCTGTAGCCATCCTGGCAGTGAAGTTGTCCAGACCTGGGACTGCTGGGGTTGCCCCAGAAGTGAGGCAGACTGGAGATCAATTCTATTATACAAGTCTGGAGTCAGGGGCTGTGGGTTCCAGCCTGTAGTGGCAGCTGTCCTAGAAGCTCAGGTAGCAGTTACCAGCTGGTAGACTTGTATCATGGGCACCAATCTGGTACTGGGTTTTATTATGGTAGACACAGTCTTGAGGTCCAAGGGAAGCCATAGTACTCTTCCTTTTCTTTCCGCTAAGTATAAGGTATCATTCTATGCACTCTGCTTCTTGCTTAGGAAGAGACCATAAGGGCAGCATAAAGCTATCCTTCCTATCCCTGTCAATGAATCTTTTCTATGGTACATTGAGAAACTGCAATCTCTTACTTGATTTCTGTAACTCTTGTGAAGCTATTTTGGGGTATAATAGATGTTCAGATAGATTTTTTGTGTGTGGATGAGTATCCCCTTTCTTCTGAGTTCATTTGTAAAATAGATATTACAGATACCACATGGTAGCCAATAGACAATCATTATCTCTATATATTCCTAAAACTGCCTGGGAAATTGTTATGGTTTGGATGTGAGGTGTCCACCAAAATTCTCATAAGACAATGTAAGAAAGTTTGGAGGAGAAATGATTGGGGTGTAGCCTTTACCTAATCACTAATCAATCTCTCGTGGGATTAACTGAGTGGTAACTGGAGGCAAGTGGGGTATGGCTGGAGGAAGTGGTTCATTGGAGGCAAGGCTATGGAGTATATATTTGTATCTGGCAAGTGCTGACCTCTCTCTCTCTCTGCTTGCTGATCACCATGCAAGCTGATTCCCTCTGCCACACTCTTCCTCCATGATGTTCTGCCTCACCTGGAACCACAAGGAATAAAGCTGGCTTTCTATGGACTAATATCTCTGAAGCTGTGAGCCTGCAAATAAAATCTTCCTCTTCTACAATTGTTCTGGTCAGATCCTTTAGTCACCACAGCAAAAAAACTGACTAAAACAAAAATTACAGGTGGTTTATTTTAAAAGAAACCATTTTTATACACAAGAAAATTTTATTTAATCATAAGAAAATTTATCATGAAGATACCAAGGTCAATAGCAAACCCACCAAATAGAATTCAAGATTTGTTAGTAGTTCTTTTGTCTTTATATTAGTAACATGTAGTCAAAGAACAATGATAGAGAAGTTATTTGAACTCCTTTCATTTTCCCTTTGGGTATGGCTGTATTATTCATTGGGAATATGGTAAAGATCAGTTTTTTTCTGTTCATATTAATTTCGGTTTTATATCCATCCTCGTTGATCTCATTTTGTATTTTGATTATGCAAAACACTAAGTAGTTTAAAGTAGTAAAAATCATAATAAAAGGTTTATTTGAGAAAAAATAATATTTCTTATGAAGAAATTAGGGAAAATACCACAAAAAGATCACAAATAAACCCCTGAGTTATTAGTGTGCGTATTTGAAGTCACATAGAAGTTCAAGCCGTCTTAAGGATTTTGGAGTTGTGTTCAAAATGCTTTTCTGTGATTCATTTAATAAATATTTATGGAGATAGGTAAAGTCAAATAAGAATGTGAGCTAGAAATAATCAACAAAAATTCCTCAGAGAATGCTGGATTTGGGCTGGCCTTGGGAGGAAGGAAAGACATGACTGGGTCACAGGCAGGATTGAACAACGTACAGTCACAGATCTGGTGCAGGGATCTTGTTCACTGCCATCTACATGATGTCAAGGTTCTTTGGAGGGGAAGAGACGAACAGGATCACTGTGAGTCTTTTCACTTGCATCTGAATCTCTGTAACCTGGGTGGGGAGCTCATCCTGGATAGAATAGGTGTTAGGAGCTATTCTGAGCTAAAGCCAAAGGGGTGAAAAATGTCTAGTATTGGTAAATATAAAGTGACTGGAAGTAGTAAAAAAATGGATATAAGGCTGTTAAAAAATCTGTGCTTCTAGACAGGAAAAGAATTGATAGCACGAGAGAGCTTCTAAGCAAGAATTAATGAATTTGAAGCTCTGCTGAATGGATGTAGGTAATATAGAAATGGAATGATTTACATGTGAGTGTCATATTTCAAGGTTTTCATGACAGACTGTCCCAGAGGAGTCATTATCTCATTGAATAAGGAGAGTGTATTGAGTACAGATGAGAGGTAAGTGGTTTCATGTCAAATGTGAGTGTGAGTTGGCGGTAGTTTATCACAAGGAAACATGGCTATGTTAGCCAAAAGTACAACTATTTGTTATCATATTTTCACAATTGTGAAAAATATATTCAAGCCTCTGTATTCATGGGGTATTGGTTTCAGGGCTTCTTACAGATACTAAAATCCACAGATGCTCAAATTCCCTATATATAATACTATAGTACTTGCATATAATCTGCATAATCCTCCCCTGTAATGTAAATCAGGACTAGAGTACTAGAGTACTTATAATACCTAATAAAATGTAAACACTATGGATAGTTGTTAAATTGTATTTTTAGAGAAAAATGACAAGATGAAAGAGTCTATACGTGTTCAGTACAGATACAAGCTTTTTTTCTCAAGATTTTTGGTCTGTGGATGGGTGAATCTATGGATGTGAGACCCAAAGATGCAGAAGGTTGATTGCAGCCATTTAGTATGTCTCAGAAAACAAATAATCAAACCTATACAATAAAACTTTTGATAGTTCTATCCAAAATGAAGTATTCAGATAAATATAAATTTTCAGGTATCACTTTTTAGTGATCTACTTGTGTTTTTAGGAAAATGTAACTTGAAACTATATAAAACCTTTTAAGAATTTTAAGAACGTATTTGAAAGCAAAATTATGTGAAAATGACTACTGACTGTCATCAGTACTTCCATGACTATAATGCACTTTTCTAATGTATATAACAATACCTGAATATTTTGAATTGCCTGGATTTATAGTAAATAATGATTATGTTTTAAGATTAGAGAATAATAGGACATATTTTTAGCAGAATTACACAATATTTTAAACAATTTCATTTCTTACTGTATACTTTTGATGTTCCATAACTTCTTGAGACACATAGCAAATAAAATATAAACCAAGACAAATATTGATTGAATCATAAATTCCTGGAGCTAGAACCAACAAGATGGGAGAAATGTTAATACAATATGGAACTGAGTAATTTCTTTAAATGTTCTAAAGAACACTAAAAGCTTTCTGTCTCCTTGTCTTCTAAACTCTTGATGTTTTACATACTGATTTTATATTTTCATCAAAAAAGTATTAATTCATGGGGCTGGGGTTATGGTGTAGTGGTAGCGTGCTCGCCTAACACGCGTGAGGCACTGGGTTCGATCCTCAGCACCACATAAAAATAAAATAAAGATATTCTGTACATCTACAACTAAAAAAATAAATAAATATTAAAAAGTATTAATTCATAGGATTAATTCAGTGTAGCATTTCTGCTCTATTCAGTATACTGTATGCATAAATTTACTATTTCCTTATTATGTGTCAAGTCTTAGATCGGAGTTTTATTTGCACTGTATCTCATTTAACCCACACTATCATTTATTTAGGTAGGTACAATTATTGAACACAGTTGTAGTCAAGGAAATTGAAGTGCAGAGATTTAAGTAACTTACCTAATTGGACAGTTCATGTGTGTGATGCTTACATATGATGCTTAAGACATCATAGCTGGGTCACATGATGTAGTTTATCACATATTCATATAGTATGCTTCATGCATGTAGTAAGGTTTCTATCCTAAATCCATGTTCTTATTTAAGAATTTTGATAAATGAAGATGTGATATCTGCTAGGATTAAGAGGACAAAATGTAACCTGGGTCTCATTTGTTTTTGAAATATTGAAGGTACATTACTACTTTCTCAATAAATTATGCTACATATGTTTCTGACATGAGGATAATACCTAGGACCTTGGGCATGCTAAGTACATTTTATACCACCAGGCTATACTCACAACCTGAATATTTGGTTGACTTTTGTCATTTTTAGCAAACATGAATCCTCTGAAAGAGAAATTAGGAAAACTACCCCATTCACAATAGCCTCAAAACAAATAAATAAATAAAATTCTTGGGAATCAATTTAACAAAAGAGGGGAAAGACCTCTACAATGAAAACTATAGAACACAAAAGAAAGAAATTGAAGAAGACCCTAGAAGATGGAAAGATCACCCATGCTCTTGGACAGGCAGTCCAAGTCCCCTCTGGAAAATTTCTTTTTATCTTAAAGATAAATAAATAAAGAATGTGTGACTGGGGATTTATTTAATAGACTTTTTTCACAAAGTTCTGAAAAAACTAACATATGCCTTAGTGTGCAGAAAGAAATGGAATTGTCTTCAGAAAAATAGTCTTTGCTGCACACAAAGCTCTCAGTCTATCAACTAGACAGCCACATACAACAAGGATACATACCATGGTGTGTAACAAGCAGAACTGTCATGCATTTACAAGCAACAGAAACTAGATTATCAAAGCATTGATTATAGAAAAGTAAATTTATGAATTTTAATTACAGCTGAAAAAAAAGCAAGACAGAAACTCAGATAACTTCAGGATTTCACCTTACTGAGATGAATTAAGCCAAAATATTTATTTGTGTTTATTCAGGATGTCACAAGTTACTATTAAATGTCTCTTGGGAGAGGAGGTCCAACTGGTAGCATTTGGATCAGATGTTCATATCTCACCTTGGACAGGCAGACCAAGGTGACTGAGAGTCCTACCAATACTAGGAGTGGGGAGGAGATACTGAAAAGGAATTTAGGTATTGTTACAAGAAAAATATTAAACAAAAGCCAAATAGCAAGGAAGTCCTCCAATGTCTAGTATAATAAGTTCTGGGCTTACCTATATATTTATCTCTATAATTTTGTTTGTATCTTTCTTCATCTATTACTATTTCTATATTGGAAAGGATCATACCCAGGGGAAAGTCCAGTAGAGTGGTTTCTACTTTTTTAAATTAATGATTTCTTGAATCACATATTTGTTCTTTATTTTTGAAATATAATCAAAATTAACATAATAGTTTAAATTCTTGCCAGAACTTATGAGCTTATGTTCATATTAGGAGAACAGTAAAACAAATTATTAAATGTTATGCTGATGTAGAATAGGGTAAATGAAATATTTGGGACCCAGAAGATAGAAAGAAGAGAATTTTAAACAGAAGAGGGCACATTTCAGGAGAGTAATTTATGGAGATAGAACGTGGCTGAAGAATAGCTACAGCAGAGGGAATAGAATGAAAAGATTTTGAGCAAACAAAGGGATTTTTGCTGGTGAAAGTCAATTTCCAAAAACTTTATGCCTTTGGAAAGGCAGCTGGAGATACTTAAGATCCTACATCTCTTATAAAAACTTTGGATTTTTTTTTTTTGTAAGCTGGGAAAAAATGTATTTGTAGAGAAAATGATTACTGGTACCATGAATGGAAGGCTATGTATGAGCTTGCTCTGTGGGTTGGAAGTAATAGCATTCCAGACAGAGGAAATGGCATGAAGGAACGTGTAAAACGAGTGTTTGAACAGTGACTACTATGGCCACACAGTAGAGTCTCCAGTGGGATATGGTAAAGCATGAGGACATGTCTGTCAAATTGTGAATGTCCTACTAGTAACAACATTTTCACGTGGAGTAAAGGAATTATAGCTGTTTTTTTTTCTTTTTTTTTAAAAAGGTAATAACGGTGAACAGATAAGAGGAAAAAATAAAGCCAAGCTTTACATAGGGTTTTTCAAGCAAATATCCCTGAGAAAAATGTAACCGCACTAGAATCTCACTGGCAAAAGAGCATGACAAAATAAGCTTGGAAAGCTTGCTTTTGAATACCCTGAAAATTCAAAAGGAACATTAAAAATTATTCAGTTGCTCAGTATGATGGTACTCAGCTATTATCCTAGCTGCTAGGGAAGCTGAAGAAAGATCATCATAAATTTGAGGCCAGCCTAGGAAACTTAGCTAAACCTGGTCTCAAAAAAAAAGAAAATTAAAACAGTGAGTGTGCTGGAGATGTATTTCAGTAGTTGAGTGCACTTGGGTTCAATCTCAGTACCAGAAAAGAAAATTAAAAAACAAAACAAAACAAAACTATTTAGTTAACTGAGTTTAATCCTGAGGTTTAAAATTTTATGAACATATAAAATTCACTCCTTACCCATCCCCACTTTTATTTTGTTGCTGAGGAAATTTTATTGCACAAAAGAAGAGATTTATTGCAATATTTACAATGAAATATTAATAGGACCTGACTTGAACATTGATTGATTAGTGTTATGGTTTGAATATGAGGTCTCCTCTAAAAACACCTATGTTAATGCAGGAAGGTTCATAGGTGAAATGGTTAGATCATGACAGCTAGTCAGTCCATCCTAGGACATCCTAGAATGGACTAAGCAGGAGGGGCAGGGAGTAACTATCGGCAGGTGGGGAGTAGCTGAGGAAGTCTGTCACTGAGGGCATGCCCTGGAAGTGTTCATCTTCTCTGTTGCCCCTTCCTCCCTCTCTTTCTGCTTCCTGGCTGCTATGAGGTAGGCAACTTTCCTCCTTCACATCCTTCTGCCATGATATTCTGCCTCCCGTAGAGCCCAAAGCAACAGAATTGCCTGACTCTGAGTTGAAACCTATGAAACCATGAGCCCAAGATAAACTTTTTCTCTTCAAGTTATTTTTGTCAAGTACTTCAGTCACAGTGATGGAAAGCTGACAATCATGCTATGAAGGTTAGGTCGTGTGACACAATAGGAATGAAGCAATGTCACATTGTTGAGCAAGTAGTGAACACAACGCTTTATAATAAGTGAGGAAAATAATAATCAAGTCATAGATATTCAGTGGTTATTTTGGCTAGTGAATATTGATTAGAATGGTAGAGAAAATCCTAAAAAAGGAATATAAGCTTGAATGATTAAAATCTACAAATAATTTAATACCTACAGATCTTCAATGACATGACAGAATGTAAAATTTGTGACAATTCTCAAAGCATATGAACATTAGTTTAATATTCATCCTCAAAGTCCAGTTGTTTGTCAAACTGCTTTTCAGTTGCAAAATGACCTTTCAGAATTTGAGGATGAATCAAACCAGCTGCCAGAATAAGAGAAGTTGTATGTTAAAGGAGCATAACTTCTTATTATTTTAGTGTGCAAGAAATATATTATAGAAAATGAAAGGCTAATATTAGGGATATTAATATGGAAATGGTTTATTTTATTTACATAAGTATTAGAAATTCAACTTTAGGGAAGTTTCAGAGGGTCAAAAAATTATCAAAACTTGGAAGCCTCTCATTCATTTGTTCCCACTATAACTATCTCATGAAGACTTCAATTATCCATTTTATATTTCCTAATTCCTTTCTTTAGTTTTATCTTTTCCTGACAACTTCCTTTATCATCCTTCCATCCATCGTTGACCAAAACTGGCTCCGTGTCCTTACTTCATAGTTACCTAACAGACAACTGTGGCCAGTACAGCTTTCTGCTGTCATTAGTCATGGAGCTCCTAAGCTCCTCCTAGGAAGGTCTCCCTTATCAGTCAATGCTTCCCCACATAGGGATCTCTGGGGCCATTTCCTAAAATGTGCATCTGATCATGCCACTGTTTGGCTCTTGTCTTTGTTTTCTTTGATTTTCTGGTAAAGTCTTCATTGATGTATGAGGACTACAAACCATTGTCAATGCAAGAATAATGTGTTTTATTTCAATGGTTGAATGTAAGTATCTGTCTCAGCACATCTCAATTTTCCTATCCACTCACTCATACAGCTCTATTATCTTTCTGAATTAATTAAAGTTTTTAAGTGAGCCATGTTTGCATGCATGAGTCTTTCAGAGCCTGAAACAATTCTCTTCTTCTATGGTATGACTAAATAGTCTACATTCATCCAAACATTGTTTCACTTACCTGCTTCTCTGTAAATTTACTCTTTTCATATAAATGTCTCTGGCTCTTCCTTTTTACTCTTTTAGTACTTATAATATTTTCACTGCTATTGCTCTTTTCCTGGTCCTACAATTTTCCTCTTCCTAGTACTATAAGCTTCTACAGGGCTCAGGGCAGATCATAGTCACCTCTGTATTTCTAGCCACCTCTATAGTACGTAGAATGTGACAGATGAATGAAGTATTTCTACATTTTATATTACAGATATTTAAAATGCTAAGTAGCAAATTATTCTCAGCTTCCAATTGAGATAATAGAAAACTACTGGTAAAGGAGCCAAGTCACCTATGTGTTTGTCTATGTGTCTTTTATTTTCTCAGAATTTACTCCTAAAATGAGATTACTGAGCAAAACAGACTCATGTCTTCTTGTAACCCAAAAGCTTGATTGTGTCAGTAACATACTGCTGTGTAACGAACTGTCACCAAATTTGGCAGATTAATACATCAAAATTCATCATCTCATGTAGGTTAGGAATCCTCCTGCACCTTATTGGATTCCTGTGGTTGAAGTTTTCTCATGAGGTTATGGACATGAAATTGGTCTAAGTTTTGGTATCTGAAGCCTTGACAGGGGTTTTGATGTGTACATTTGGCAGGATTCAGTTACTTGCTTGCTTTGTACTGATGGTTCCAGTTTTTATTTCACTGTTGGCAGGAGTATTCTCTCAGTTCTTTCACATGTGGGCTTTGCCATAGGACTGCCATTAAAATAGTGGCCAAAATCTCTCAGAGAAAGCAGAAGAGAACAGATACTTAGGGTTGGAGCCATAGCCTACTTGAAAGGTGATCTCAGATGTGACATCCAATGAGTTGTGTCATTTTGGCTACAGTGCAGGGCATCTCAAATGGAAGAGGCTTATCCCTGGATAAGAAGAAAAGTAGCAGGAAATCCTAGTGCAATATTGGAGGCTGCCTACCACAATGACTATGAAATTTGCCAAGGAAGATATCAAGAGTAAGTGCTTAAGACAAAATACTTTTTTTGTGTGAAGTTGATAATATGCTATTAATCTTTGGAATCTAGTAGGACCTCTGTAGAAGAGAATTTAAATATTAACTGGTCTAATCATTTCATTCAGCATCTGAAGAAACCGAGACCCAGGAAGTCTGAGACTGAACCACGACTGACTCCACAGTGTTAATTGTGGCTATCCATATAAACATCGGCTCACTTACCTGAAAATAATCATTATTCAAGAAGGCACTTTGCATTTTTTAAGCATTATTTCCAGATATCTAAATAATAAGTTACTCTTTATGAGAAAGAATTTCACTTGCTAATTAACAAATATAGAAATAGCAGACACATTTGAAATGAGGAAATAACAGATGGTGCCCAGGAACCCAGAGAGTCCATGGAGATTAGATTGCACTAAGCAGCTAGGGATATTTGTTGATTTGTGCAAAAAATATTGTCCTTTGACCCTCTTAGAGATACTAAGTTAAATGAAGTTATCATATAGTATGCCTCATCACTTTTGCCTTTCAGTAATTTTACAAAAACAACAAATTGAATATGAGTTTAATATGTATTCCACAGTGACCTCTTCTGTAATTTTTGCATAATTAAAAACATTGTGTTTAACCCTGAATTTCAACCAACTTTTCAGGGACAGCTTTTAAAAAATTTCATGCAGCTGCATTCCATTGTTCTTCATGGCCACTTATATCTCTATATTTTTCCTACAAAAGAGGTCAGAGGCTTATAAAGGTGAGAATAGAGTTTCTATTTGGCTTTTAATTCTGATCCTCAGCAGGATTACTTGCAACATATCACACTGATGAATTTGTGGGCAATCTATCATGCCCTCTGGAGTCTTTTGTTTATCTCCAGAATAAATTGTTCTTTGAGGGTTGTAGAAGAGGGAGCTGCTTCCATGCCTGTTACCAGCTCATGTGGACTAAGGTTGTAGATCCTTGTGAGATACCACATTTCTGTGATAGTGACACCATCTTCAGTATGAGCCTCCTTTAAATTCATCTGCAGAGGACAACAATGACTGAATACCTGTGCAAAATACCATCTATGGAAATTTACAGGAGAAATAGCTAAAAATAAACCACTTCCATTTGTGTGTGTGGGAGTGGGAGGTTACAACTCAGTCTTTCAAAGAGCTTACTTTTTCCAACTTCCTAGTCTACATGCAGGAATTGATATAAATACAGAACACAATATAGGAGTCAAATCATACCTACATATTTCCAACTTGCAGTTTGTTGCATCTTGAGAATCAAATTCCTAAGATGGAGGTAATATCTAACTGAGAAGTTAGTGTGAAGACTAAAACAGATAACACATTTACAAAGCACTGTTCTTGGAGGACACTAATAAATGATAAAAAATATAAGTGATTATATATGGTATTTTTAATTAGGAAAACCAGAAATTCATCAGGGTGAGACCCACAAACTGATTCACAAGAAATAATAAAAGTAAAATGTTTGTGCTGAGAAAGCAATGGATGATGGTGTGTTGACATTGTTCTAAAAAGCTTCAGCCACAAAGAATTGGTGATTATATGGTCAAGTACAAAATAAAAGATAATATTAAAAAATAAGAGTTTACCTTCAGAAAAAAAAAATTTACCTGATGGTCTATTAAAAAAATGTTATTAATGCCAGGTGTTGTGGCACACACCTGTAAGCCCAATGATTTGGGAGGCTGACGCATGAGGATCACAAGTTTGAGGCTAGCCTCAGCAACTTAGTGAGACCCTGCCTCCAAATAAAAAAATTAATAGGGCTGGGATGTGCTCAGTGGTTAACTCCCCTAGGATAAATCCCCAGTACCAAAAAAAAAGTTATTAATTCACATTCAACTGACAAGCTCATATCCACATATCTGGCAGAGTTTGATGTTATGGAAATAATGATGGCTATGATGAACAGGTACCTCACTCAGTGATCCTCCCTTCCAGGAGAGTATAACAATATACAGATGACAAAGGCATTATGGGCTTACATCCTGAGTAATTATTTTGAAGAGCAAATTTGAAGTGCCCTATCATGGGCTAGGAGAAGAAAATGTTCCTACATGAGCCAGTGAGGTCAGGAAAAGCTACTTGGTGTAGTGTCTTATGTTATCAGTTCCATTGATTACCAAGAAATGGAAAACCCAGCATTTACTGATATGAACAATAGTAAGAGTTGCAACATAATCCAATTAATTCCTTAAACAATTCCTCTTTCTATAGTGTGGAGAGGGATTTTGGGAGCAAAAAGTGAATGAGTGGAGACTGTATTTTCACTTTTCTTAAACATTATTGCACACAAACTATTGGTTAGGCTTGGTATTAGATACAGAAAAAAGCAATAAGTTCCTTGTCTTTATGTATTTTATAAGTTTTCAAGGATATGTATGAAAAAAAGTATATGAATAAGGAAATTATAATAGCTTTTAATTAGTTCAAGGAAAAAAAATGAGGTACTAAGAGCATACAGGAGGGTCTTGCTGACTTAGGAAGTCATCAAGAAGAGCCTACCTGAAAAGGTGATATTTTAATCTGAGAGCAATACTGTGGAAACAGCTAGCCATGTGTCAATCTGAGGAAGTCTGGTTGGAACCCAGGCAGAAGACGATGGCACATTAACACATGGGAAGGAGCACACAAATTTAAGATACATCTTAGAGATAACAGTCAAATTGGTGATAGAAAGAAGAACAGAAAACAAGAAGTAATATGCCAAGATCAACTCAGTTTTTTTTTTCTTTCCTTTTTGTGTGTGTGTAGGTAACTCAGTAAATAGTGGAATATTTTACTGATGGGTGGAAAAATGTAAGAGGTGATGATTTGCATGGGAAAATCAGGAATTTAATTTATATTTAGTTTGAGAAAACTTTGACAATATCTGTGAGTGTTTAGGTATATGGATTCATGAAGCTGGAGTACAAAGATTGCAAAAGTAATTTTGGAATTGATTAGCACTAGATGACTTTTCAAAGGGTGAAATTGTCTCATAGTACTTGAGGAGAAATACAGACTAAGTAGAAGAGAGCATTATGTGATGAGTTTCAAAGGAATTCATCTTCGAAGATCAGGTTGAACTGGCATTAAGAAGAATAAGAGAACTAAACTTCAGTTTTGAGGAATGAGAGTGTCAAATGTTGAAAGGAGTTGAATACGGATAAGAATAAGGAGTGTCTATTGGATTTATGAGCCCAAGATCGCCAGTTCCCATAGCAAGTCCCATTTAGGTAGACAAGAGTATACCGAAGCCAGATTATATCAGCTCAGGGCATGATGGAAACTGATACTACTCAAGAGACTTGAGTGTCCAAAGAAATAGAGAAGCAAACCTGAAACTTGAGTGAAAGGTGGAGTCAAGGGAATTCTGACTATTCTTTTGTTTTCTCCTTTTTCTTGAAGTGAAATATGCTGACACTTAACTACTGAAAATCATGGACAAAGGGAAGTGACCAGAAGAAACAATACTGGCCAGAACCCAAGATTTCTGAGATATGACTTAATTTGATCATCAGGAATATGCAGTTTCAAATATTTTTGACATATTTTCACCTACACATTGATCAAAATATAATCAGGACATTGAATTTTATGACTATGGAACATAACACTAATTAAAATATGAACTATATTATAATTCACACACATAAAGAAATGTCAGAAAATCATAAACATAAAATGATAACTTGATATAAGATATATTCGTTCTGAAAATCATTATGAACACATTAAATTGCTGATTAAAGATAAAAGAAAGTATGGCTTTGTTAGGAAAAAAATCACAGTACAAATGTAAAAGAAAACCTAAAACAAAAGGGTTAAAAAATAAAGTAGGCACCAGGCATTGTGGCTGGTGCGTATAATTCCAGTGGCTTGGGAGGCTGAGGCAGAAGGATCACAAGTTCAAAGCTAGCCTCAGCAACTTAGCAAGACCTATCTCAAAATAAAAAATAAAAATAAAAAAGGACTGGGGGTGTGTCTCAGTGGTTAAGTATCCTTGGGTCCAATTCCCAGTATTAAAATAAATAAATAAAAAGTAAACTAAAAATATATTTTTAAAAAAGGTGATATTAAGCCGGGCGCGGTGGCACAAGCCTGTAATCCCAGCACTTAGGGAGGCTGAGACAGGAGAATCGCGAGTTCAAAACCAGCCTCAGCAACGATGAGGCACTAAGCAACTCAGTGAGACCCTGTCTCTACATAAAACACAAAATAGGGCTGGGGATGTGGCTCAGTGGTCAAGTGCCTCTGAGTTCAGTCTCCAGGATCAAAAAAAAAAAAGTGATATTAATACCAGATAGAATTAAAGAAATGGAACATCACACAAGATAAAGAGAACCATTCAATATATAAAAGGATAGTTTGAAATGAAGACAAGAATGTTATAAAATTTTTAAATCATAACATTGTAATATAAAAGCAAAATTTTCAGGAACATTAAGAAGCCATTAACAAAATTCCAATGACACCCTAAATTTTATAATTCATTAAGAAATATAATAATTATAATAGATTCATTTTAAAAAATAAATTCTTTGGAAAATCAACTAAAACAATGTATTGAATGCTTTATCTTCCCAACCTGTGTCCAAAAACTAACTTCCAATATTAAATAGAAGCTTATAGACAATTCAACCATAGTAAATTCCAAGATACACACAATAATAGTTATACAAGAAAAAAACCAACCTATGGCACATAACAGGAAAACATGTTAGAATTAATTGTGTAATATAACCATATATATTTTATAAGGGAGGTTTTAAAATATTTAGAAATATAATGTTGAGATGAATGTGAACACAATTGTATCTATTCCAATGATTTCAAAATCATGAAGTATAAATTTTAGATAGATTTAAATAATATAAATGCAAGAAAAATGATAAAGGATATTTCTTGAGGCCTTACCATAATGCTAGATACTGTGCCAAGCACATTGTATAAATGATGAACATATTTAGCCTAACAACTATACTGTAAGGTTGACCTTGTCTTAATATCCCATGTTATAAATGAGGAAAAAAGCAGAGAGAGGTTAGCCCATTTGCCTGTGGTTAAAGAACCTTAAGTGGCAGGGGCAGGAGTTTAGATTAAGCAGTCGGGTCAGGAAACTTGGCCCTTTAACCACTAGATTGCACTACGTTGGGCAGGAGGATCTGCAGAATTAATATCTAAAGGGTGACTTAATGTTCCTTCAAAAAAAAAAAATGGACCAGGTGTGGTGGCTCACGCATGTAATCCCAAAATGTTGGGAGGCTAAGGCAGGAGAATAGCAAGTTTGAAGCCAGCCTCAGCAACTTATCGAGGCCCTAAGCAACTTAGCAAGACCTTGTCTCAAAAATTAAGTAGCTCAGTGGTTAACTGCCCCTGGGTTCAATCCCTTGTACCACAAAAAAAAAAAAAAAAAAAAGGGAACCTTTTATATTGGAGTCAGATAGTCAGATGCATTGTGCTTTGTTATTGAGAGCTTTGAAGTACTTCTTATATCACTCTGTCACTCATATTTCTGTGATTTATTTTTGAACTTATGTTGTACCAGGAATACTTGACTGGTACTTCTTTATTCTAGAACCATCTTAAATAAAAAGAATCTTACAGCAGCTTCTGGGTGTCCAGCAGGGATTTTTGTTCCTCATGTGTATGGCTGGCTCTGATTCATGGTGCTGAAAGAGAGGAGGACATGTGTGCTGCAGGGGAGCCCTCGGGCTCTTCATTCATTCATCTCTTGCCTGGCAAGCAATTATTGTTTCATTGAAAATCTATTTACTTCTAGCTGATATCCCCTAAATCAAATCCAGCCAACAATCAACTCACATTTTCAGAGTGCCTGCTGTGCGTAGGATGCACTTGGAAAGCATTTTTTAAAAAGCAAAGTATAAACATTGGAGATATTAAGATAGTTACATATTTAGAATGTGGAATCTTTCCCTCTCAGAATTAGCAAATTTAAAGTTCTTGAGAAAATATGCTAAACTTACTGTTTTTTTTTCCTTTTATTAATGGCCTTTAGCAAACCTTCCTTATAGTTCGTTTAGAATTCTCTCTTTGCATTTCACATCTTGTTTCTGCCAGTAGTGCACGTTCCTAGTAAGCTCTGTTGTTTGTTTGCTTGTTTGTTCTGCCACTTGATGAAGGGTATGGTTTTATGGTGTATTTCTACAAGGCAAGAGGTGGACAAAAGTGATTTTGAATGCAGTTGAAATAAAAAAATAAATTGGAATTTTGCAAACAAAAAACGTAGTGAAAAGTAGAATTTACTGTTCTTGATTTGTAGCCTTATGGATTTTGGCCACATCCCATCCCAGAATGACCCATGATGATAGAAAATACCAGACAACTAGATTCCTGGTTATTCATGCATGTGTCCTTTTGCAATGAAGATGCTTGGACTTGGCTGATTGTGAGACTTGGAAACCTATGTTCTGAAATGCTAAAATGCCATAAAAATCTGTGCTTGGTGCTTGCCAAAGAATCTTTTTGAAAAAAATGCTCCTAGTACTGAATGGGTTTTCAAGTCTAGCTTTCCATGCATCATCATCATTCTCTAAATTTAATCCTTTAAGTTCGCTGAAATGTAAAAGCTCAACTAAAAATTTATTGCTTTGTCTCTCTTGTACGGCAATTTGAATAATACCAGAAGAAAATGGAAGCACAATTATATGCTTTTGCTATATTCAGAACCAGTCGACATGCTATTTTTATATGTATTGTTAGCTCAGAGCTCAGATAAAATTTAGTATTCAAATATAATCTCCTAGACACAAAAAGCAGCCATCTGAACGTGAGCATTCCATATCTATGGCTCACAAAAAGGGTTTGGATTAGAATAGTAGAGGAAGGTGGAACACGGGAATTACTTTTTAAAGCAACGTCTATTAAATTTTATACTAGAAATAAAAGTTCAGTATGTGAACAATCACAAGAGTTATGAACAAGTACTTAAGAGTAAGGTAATTCTTCTATCAGCCTTAAAATAAATAAGCACTTTCTTTTTCCCAATCTTTGTATCCTCATTGTTCAGAATCACTTTCGTGTCGTAATCACCCCCTAAAATATAGCAATTGAAAACCAATCTCCATCTCTTTTTACTTTCTACAAAACACTATGACATAGCTCAGATTTTTTTTTGTTTTGCTTTTACAATTACCTCTAAAAAGTAAAGGGAGAATTTTTAAACTCTAAGTACTAACAAAGTCTAGAGAAAAAAATAAATATTATCCATTAAAGTAAATGATGCTATATTTTATGTTGAGTGAAAGCATCAATACAAATCAGCCCAACTATGTCCTCTGCATATAAAAGTTGCAATTTCCATTTAGATATGAAATGAGAATAAGAATCTGTTCACAACAATCCATATAAGGCAGATTTTTATCAACTTTTGTATGGAAAACATGATATAATTGCCCAGTATCTAGACAGATAAAAATCATAAATATTTGGTAATAATTTAAAATTGGAAAAGCACTTACATACACACTATGCATAGCCCTGTGAAAGAAGAAGCAGAGCTATCACTTTATTTTGTATATTAGTTCCTTGAGACTCACAGAAAATATGGGATTGGCATAATGTATCATAGTTACAAGAAGGTAGGATTTTCCTGTGTTTTCAAACTCTAAAAGTGCTTTTTTTGTGTGTTCTTTAAAAAAAATCACTCTCCCATTTGAACACCAATTTAAAATTTCATCATATATATACATATATGTTGTTGTTGTTGTTGTACCGAGGATTGAACTCAGGGGTACTTGTCCACTGAGTCACATCCTCAGCCCTATTTTGTGTTTTATGTAGAGACAGGGTCTCACTGAGTTGCTTACTGCCTCACTCACCTTTGCTGAGGCTGGCTTTGAACTTGAAATTCTCCTGTCTCAGCCTCCCAAAGTGCTGGGATTACAGGCATGTGCCACCTCGCCCAGCTTAAAATTTTATCATGTAATATTTTAAAAAGTTTATGACTTTTAGTGAATGATAAGAATGAAGTTTTTAAAAGTTAATTTAAATGGAAAAGTAGTTTTCTCTGTTCTCATATGGGCACAATTTTTATATCTACAAGCTCAGGAATGTTTATTTAAAGGCAATTGATTATTATATATAATTATAATTATTATATATTGATTATTAGATACTATATATATATATAATATAATATAATATAATATATAATTATATTCCTTTGTTGGGAGCAGTGGCACAGGCCTGTAATCCCAGCAGCTTGGGAGGCTGAGGCAGGAGGATCGGGTGTTCAAAACCAGCCTCAGCAAAAGTGAGGCACTAAGCAACTCAGAACCTGTCTCTAAATAAAATACAAAAAAATAGGACTGGGGAAGTGGCTCAGTGGTCAAGTGCCCATTCAATCCCCTGTAACCTCCGCCAAAACTATTCTTTTGTTTGGGAAGAACTGCCCAATCATATGGGCATATCTCTTCAGTACAGTTTTTATTAATTTAAACATGGTTAACATTTATGTGGGGATAATAAATTCACAAAATATATGGAATGCCAGTTATAGATGGCAAATGATAATTTTGATCTGATTTTCTCCAATATAGTTGATATGTTGAGTCATGAAATTAACATTCTAAGGGTGCTCCCAGATAACAGACTGAAAATCTGCCAATTCTTTTTTTCAGATATGAAATCAGCATAGTTCGAAGTTTCTTCTCCCCATCATAAGGCAGGCATGGTGTAAAAAGAAACTTAATTTTTAATTCAAACAATAATCTTTTCCAATAAGTATTATCATTATTTTATGGAGAGAGGAAAGAAGACTCCTAGGCAACAAGACATTTGACCAAATCTCGTGAGGAGATGTGGTGCAGCTAGAAGTCAAATTCAAGGTTCTTGCCTAAAACCCATGATCTTTCTTTTAGGTTCACTGGTGAAATGGTCACATGAATGGAGTGCAAAGAGTTTCATATGATTCAATCTGACATGTGCAAATCATAAAGGCCATTTTAATGCTAGCTTTTTAAGGCTCCGAAAGGGCAACAAATGAAATAATTATATATTATCTCAATCTTTAATTCAAATTGCAGTATGTGTGAATGTATGTGTGCATATCTCTTTATATATACTTGGAAAATTACTGAAGAATTTTAAGCCATTTAAAAATTTTAAGCTATAACTTTTTATGTATTTAAAAGTTCAAGGAGATATAGACCTTTTCTATCTTTAAAGAGCTTTATGTTTAGAGATAAAGAACGCCAGTTAGAAATATTTTCTTCAAATTTTTTCTGTGATACAGTGTGTATAGTATACAAAAATAAGTGGAGTATGGGTATGAATTATGACTTATTGCTTATATTTGTTATGTGAACTTTGATCTTTCTTTTAACACCACTGTATAACAGTTTCTGGGTTGCAATGAGAATTTCGTGAGATTGTATATTTCAATTTTCTCCTAAAATCACCTCTTAATGTTTGAAAATTTTTTATAGGAATTTTTATAGGAAAATTTTTTATAAGGAAAGGATGCTTATATATTTTGGGGAAAATAATTGTTATGAGGAATATGATTTAATAATTACTGAAAATTTCATGGTAACTAATCATAGTTTGTCAAGTTTGTCAAGATAGCCATATAATTTTTGTTGCACTTCAGTAACAAATAAAAGCAAAATCTTAGTTGTTAAACACGCTTTTTTTTTTTGTCTTTCTGAAAGTTAGTATTGAGAGTTGGCAAGAGATGGAGGAGGGAAACACTATTCTATAAAATGACTCAGAAACATACTGTAGCTGTACTTTCTGCAAAATGCAGTTTTCAAGGACATGGAGACAAAGAAAGAGACAGAGCGATAGGCCTTACACTAGCAATTAATTCCCCAGCCTGGAAGTGGCATGCCAGTTCTACTCACAGGATATTAGCCAGACATAGTCACTAGATCCTACCTATCTGCAAAATGGTGGGAAAGTGTAGTTCTCTGTATGCTCAGAAGAGAGAAGAATTACACACTGGTGACCTTCAGAGAGAGTGCATACAAGTGTTAGAAACTTTGCAGTGTTTTCTGCTAGCCTTGCCTCCAAAGTGTCCTCTACCTTTGAGAAAGAATTATTTCTTCTCAAAGAAGTAAACATATATAGATTTTGCTGACTCACCAATATTAAATATTTGTCCTCTTCTACATATCTGAAAGACCATAAATTTTGTCACAGTATTTTTTGGACAAAAAGATAGTCTTGGATTAAATAGAATTATATATGTATTTTGTATTACAGTACTGTTTGGGTCTTTTTCTTTGCTTATAAAATCACTGTTCACCTCTAAGATACATTGTAAAGAAGGAAACAAAAACAAAAACAAAATTGAAATTCTTTTACTTCTTATTCCTATATGTATGTATCTATGGCAAAAGTGTTCTTCCATGGACAGGGTTGGATTGATGCTGTGTTCATGGTTACAATTTTCGTCTATCAGACTTTTCCTATGTTGTGTAGTACTGTCACTTTCAGGGCTCCAAGACCTTCTTTGGACTGTTTCCTCAGGTCCTAGTGCCTTCTGTACTCCAACCAGATGTAGAAATACATCCTTAAAGATCCATTCAAACTCCATTTCAAGAAAACTCTCCCAGTCCCTCCCAGTTTTAAGCCCTTCCTCCCTTAGAGTCCTAGTGTACATATAAATGTACTTTCTTGACTCAAAAGAAACAGGCTGTGAAGGTCAGGTTCCCAGTTAGAAATTTCACTGAGAAATCTGTCTTACTTGAATTTCATTTTCTTTTCAATAGCAAGAAAACATAATGCAAAAACAAAGAAGGGGAAGGGGCAGAGTGCTTGGGTAGACATTTTTCAAAAGAAGATGTACAAATAGCCATCCAGTACATACATGAAGAAATGGCTAAGCATCAGCAAGCATCAGGCAAATGCAAAACAAAGCCATAGTGAGATAGTTTTTCATACCTATTAGAATGACTTTTTTCAAAAAGGAGGAGGATAACAAGTTCTGGCTTATACTAAGATAAGAGAGTGCTTATATATTGTTTGTTTTAGTGTAAATTAGTACAGTCATTATGGAAAACAACATGAATTTTCCTCCAAAAATAAAAATAAAACTATCATATGATCCAGTAATTCCACTTAAGGAGTGTAGATCCAAAATATCTGAAATCAGTATGTCAAAAAGATATAGGCTCTCTGAAGTTTATTATAATATACTTCACAATAGCCAATATATGGAATTAATGGAGATGGACATTCAAGCATGGATGGATAAAGTAAATGCGGTTCATATGCACCATGGAATAATAATACTTTTAAAAGGGGGAATTCTGCCATTTTTGACAAGATAGATGAATTAGAAGTCATATTGATAAGTAAAACAAACCAGGAGCAGAAAGACAAATGGTGCATGATGTCACTTACAATGTAGAATCTTAAAAAAGAAAAATGAACTCATGTAAATCGAGATTAGAAGATGATTACTAGAGTTGTGGGCAGGAGAGAGTGACAGGGGAAGATGTTACTCAAAGGACACACAGTTTCAGATAGACAAGAGGAGTAGATTTTGAAAACTTTTGCACAACAGGTGAATATAGATATTAATTATGTATCACATATTTCAAAATGACTAAGAGTAAATTTAAAATGGCTCACCCTAAAAAATTTAATGTGAGGTTATGTGTATGTTATTTTTATTTTTACCATTCCACTTTGTATACATATACTAAAGAGCATATTATATCTTACAAATTTATAATTGTTTATCAATCAGCAACAATATCAATAATAATATAAATTTTATTTGATAAAAGTTTCACTAATAATACTCTCCACATGTTGTATGCCTATTTTTACTAAGCTGATATGTGATATCGGATTTTTAAAAATATTTTTCCATACTGGGAAAAATATCTCTCTGAATGTCTCTGTATTTTCTGTGCATCAAAATCACTCCACTTATTTTACTTTTAACTAACTGCTTATTCATCTTTTGTAGATGAGAAAATGCATCTTACAATCATAAGATTGTGTGTCATAACTAAATTTAACCTCACTGAAAATGTATAGTTTAAAACAATCATTTTGCTGGTATTCAATAATGAGGCCATTAATCCATCATTAGTCTTGGTTGATGCATTTTACTTAATATAGTGAATATTTTTACATTAAGACATTCAATATTTTCAAGTTATAATAAAGGAAGTAGATATAACACTACATTATTAAAGGTGAGTTTACATTAGTCTCAGGGAAGTCACTTTCCTAGTTGTTAAGCATTCAATTATGTTTTTTCCTCCAGTTAATTCGATTATATTATGGAAAAATTAATTCAATCCTTTCTAACCATACAAAACATTGAAATAGTCTGTTCTTGGAATGTTTTCTTTATAAACCCATGGAAAACTTTCTGAAATCAAGATACAACAGAGGAATGCTATGACACACAGATCTTTGAATAATTGCTATTTCATGAGTAAGTTACTTACTTTAAACTTAAAAAAAATGTTTTTCTCTTCTGCTCAGAGTGTAAAGTGAAAGCATTAAATTTGGGGAGTACAGTAAAGTAAAAATGTTTTACTCTACCCACTTTAGTTTTATTTATCTGAGACTGTTTAAATGAGACTAGAAAAAGACAGATTTACAGAAGATACTTAAAGAATTTTATTGACAAGTGCGTTGCGCATGTAACACATGGATATGCTCAAAGATGAATGACTCAAAGACGTGGTCAGAACTTGCATTAAAAAGCCAACAAAAGACAGAGGTGTTTGGCTTCTGGGCAGGTGAGACTAGTTATTAGGTGACCAAAAAAGTATGGTAAGTACAGGTTATTTAATGTTTGTTAAATCAGTACCTTCTTTGCTGATAAGTTAAAAAGTCTTCCTCTTTCTTGTGTAGGAAACTACAACTGTAAATTTCTTTTGCAAAATAAAACCTTGTGCCTCAATGTTGTGCTTCAGTTCTGAGTCTTCTCAATCTCAATGGCCTTTAGCTCAAAATAATCCATAAACCAAACAGGATGTTTGGAGGTGACATAATTTATTCCCCATGAATGGATGTGTGACTGCTTTATGGAATTGTTCAAAAGCATAAAAATCATCTTTCCTGGGAAGCTACAAGCAAGCTTATATAGTTTTAGTTTCTTTGCTTCCAAATTCATCAATTGTTTTTCTTATGATATAACATTATATATTATAATTCATTCATCTCACATAGTTGCCAAGTAATTTTTTTTTTTTTTTTTGGTACCAGGGATTGAACTCAGGGGCACTCGACCCCTGAGCCACATCCCCAGCCCTATTTTGTGTTTTATGTAGAGACAAGGTCTCACTGAGTTACTTTAGCGCCTCGTCACTACTGAGGCTGGCTTTGAACTCGCCAAGTAATTTTTGATGACAGATATTATTATTATTATTATTATTTTTGGTACTGGGGATTGAACTCAGGGGCACTCGACCACTGAGCCACATCCCCAGCCCGATTTTGTGTTTTATGTAGAGACGGGGTCTAGTTGCTTAGAGCCTCGCCGTTGCTGAGGCTGGTTTTGAACTCATGATTCTCCTGACTTAGCCTCCCAAAGTGCCGGGATTACAAGCGTGAGCCACCGTGCCCGGCTATTTTTTTCTTCTACAGACATTCAACTTTGAACAAATGGTTTGCTTAAAAGTACTGATTGAGAGGCTGATCCATAGAACAGCATGATGTTGCAGGAGATTAGACTAGATGGGTGGTCCAGGGCATGGACTAAGCAGAGTCTGAAGAATGAGTAGATTTTTGCAAGGAGTGAAAGCCTACAGAAGCTTGCTGGCAAAGGAATGAGCTAATTCAGATGATTGTGACTGCCTGGAAAGTTAGGACACCAAGAGTTCCTTAGTTGTGCCTGAACTATTTCTAAGAAATAATATTAGAAATTAGGATCAGAGCTGAAATTAATGAAATAGAATTAAAAAACACATAGGATCAATGTTAGAAAATTTTTGCCAAACTAACCAAAAAAAAACAGAAAAGACCTAACTTAATAAAATTAGAGATGAATCTCCATACTGCTTTCCAGAGTGGTTGCACCAAATTAGTACATGAAATTGAAAGGGGAGCATTTCTAAACTCATTCTACAAAGCTGGCATTACCCTGATACCCAAAATAGAAAAGGACACATCAAGGGAAGAAAACTACTCTAATATCCTTGATGAACATAGATGCAAACCCCATTCAATAACAAATAAAGAAAATGTTGCATATATACACAATGGAGTTCTATTCATCCATAAAGAAGAATGAAATCATGTCATTTGAAGGAAATGGATTAAAATAGGGAGCATAATACTGAATAAAATAAGCCAGACTCCCTCGTCAAAGGTGCTATGTTTTCTTTGATATATGGAAGCTGGGAAGAAAAAAGTTGAAAAAACTGGATCTCATGAAAGTAGAAGGGAGACCTCCAGAGGAAAGGGATCAAGGTGACCGAGAAGGTGAGAGAAAGGGGACATACTAGGGAATGAAACTGATCAAACTATGTGTATGTATAAATATGTCACAATGAATCCCATGATTATATATAATCATAACGTATCAATAAAAAGAAAAATAATACTAAAAAACACAATGTGCTAGATCCTTCTCTAAGTACGTTACATCCATTGGGTGATATAATTCTTCCAAACACTCTTTCATCAGTACTATGATCTCCATTTTAAACAGAATATCTTCCCCAAAAGTTACACAGAAAATAAGTGTCAGAGCGAGGGCTGAGCTCTCATGCTGTGGGTTTGCCTCACATTTGAGGACCTATGATCTTTTTTTTTTAAAGATTTTTTTTTATTTGTAGATGAACACAATGTCTTTATTTTATTGCTTTGTATGTGGTGCTGAAGATCGAACCCAGGGCCTCACGCATGCGAGGCAAGCGCTCTACCGCTGAGCTACAATCCCAGCCAGGACCTATAAGATCATAATCTTACAGAACACAAAACTCTTCATCTTCCCAGCTCAATTTTAAATGGTGTTGTATTTTAATTTGGGTTTCCACATGTCTATTATTATTACATATACATCAGATCAATTTTTGTGTTTTGATCCTTTCATCTGCTCCTTTGGTCAACTTATTACTATTTTTTGGTGGGGGTTACCAGAGATTGAACTCAGGGGCATTCGACCACTGAGCCACATCCCCAGCCCTATCTTGTATTTTATTTAGGGACAAGGTCTCACTGAATTGCTTAGCACCTTGCTTTTGCTGAGGTTGGCTTTGAACTCGCCATCCTCCTGCCTCAGCCTCTTGAGCCACTGGGATTACAGGCATGTGCCACCGTGCCTGGCTCAACTCAACTTATTATTTCCAGGAGTTGGATTGTAGATCTTTTGGGATTTTCCAAATAGATTACCATGTCATCTGTAAGGAGACAACTCACTTAGTAATTTCAGTTGGTTTATAAATCACTTGGGATTTTCTAAAAGGACTATCATGTCATCTGCAATAAGAGATATTTCAGTTCTTCATTTCTAATCATTATGTCTTTATTTCTTTTTCTTACTTTATGATAGTGACCAGAACATCAGAAATCAACATTACTTGAGAATGGCAAGAACATACTTACCTTCCTTATTCTAAAATTTAGTGGAGGAATATTCCATATTTCACTTCTAAGTATGATGTTAAGTGTAGGCTTTTGCAGATGATATTGATTAGGCAGAGGAAAGTCTCCTCTATTCTGAATTTGCTGGAAGTTTTTATTATGAATATGTAATATATTTGTAAAATAATTTTCCTGCATCAGTTGATATGATCATGTCGGGTTTTTTTTCCATCTTTATCCTGTTGATATACTGGATTATAGGGTTTGATATTCAAATAGTAAACTAACATTGCATTCCTGGAATAAACTTTCCTTGGTTATGATGTTTAATTCATTTCGTACACTGCTGGCTTCAACCTGAATATATTTTGTTTCAGAGATTTGCATGTATGATAATGGGTGATACTGGTTTGTTATTTTCTTCTTCTCGCAATATTATCCTCACAGAATGTACTAAGAGTTTTGTACTCCTCTTCTATTATTTTTTAATTATAATATGATATCCATGTTGGTACTAATTTGTTAATTCACCTTTGAAAATCTCGTGGAATTTCCTTGTGAAATCATTGGGCCTAGATAATTTTTGAGTGCTTTTAAATTATTAATTCAAATTGTTATGGGGCTGTTAAGATTGTCTATTTCATGTCCATTCACACTTACTAAGATTTGATTTGTGAGGAATTGGCCCATTTCTTAAGTTGTCATATTTATGACCACAAAGTAGTTTATAGTATACTCTTTCTGCCCTTTTAGTGGCTATAGAATCTGTACTGATATTCCCTGTTTTATTCCTGATACTGAATATTTGTTTTTTTTCTTGTCCTTATTAATTTTGTTCATTGATTTTGAAAACCACTTAGAGTTTAATTGACTTTCTCTATTGTGTTTCTATTTTCAATTTCTTTCGTTTCTACTCTTATAATTTTTTACTATGTGTTTGCTTTGTACTGTAAGGGAGGAAAAATAAGTTTTCCTCTAACTTCCATAGCTCTTAGTTGGCACAAACTCCTATAACAAAAATACAGATTAACCAAAGAAAATCAAACAGAAGTGTATTAACATTTGTCTCTCAGGTACATATCTAAGATTCTCAGAGAACTGAACAATTCTCCAGAGTAGATCTTAAACAGGTGACTTTGACTTTAGGCTTAAATACCTCCTTGGAAAAAGACATAGCCACTTTCTCCTTCTCATGATGCCTCAAGAACTATCGCTTAAATGAAGATGTAAGATGATAACTGGGGCTAAGTATCATACCAGCTAAAAAGACAACATTGTGTTATAACACTCCTGAAGAAATCAGTATTTCAAATCTTTCTGGAAAGCACATTCATTGTGTTACCTTTGGTTCACCTGTGAAAATTGTCAAGTTCTAAATACCGCCCCCCCACCCCCGCCTTTGATGTGTCATTTCATAGTTTTCTCAACCTATGAGAAAATTTCCTTGCAGAAAGGACTTTGAAAAGTCCTAATGGTCTAAGAAGGAACAACATCTGTCTCAGCTATGTGCTCTGATGTAACTGCTGATAAATAAAAGGAAAATTTTCTTCAGGGATAGATAGCCTCAACCAGATGTTTAGCTTTGTTCACAAAATGTCAAGGACTGTCCCCAGTAGAAAGGTGTCCCTTTTCTCTAAATATTGGAAATTCTGTCTCAAGTTTGCAAATCTTGTGGACTTTCTTTTCCTTCCTTCTTCAATTTCTGCTTGAGAGAACTAATTTTGGTTTTGCCTGGAATAAGAAACATGCCATCTGGCACTGGTATATACACATGGATTTAACTCTGAGTTATCATAGCTTTTAAAAATAATCAGTACTTATGCAGATCATCTAAAGTTATTGCTTTCTACAGAATTACCTGTTTTTAAATATTTAGTTTTATAAGATCATATAAGTAGTAAGGAGTTAGAACCAATAGAAAAGGGTAATCTGTTTCTACCATACATTATTTTAATTTATTTTTTTATTGAACCCTGGATGCCTAACCACTGAGTGACATCCTTAGCCCCTTTTCCTTCATTCTTTTCTTTCCTTTTTTTTTTTTTTTTAATTTTGAGACAGGGTCTTGCTAAGTTATTTAGGGCCTTGCTAATTTGCTGAGGCTGGCTTTGAATTGGCAAAACTTCTTTCTCAGCCTCCTGAGTGGCTGGTGTTATAGTTATGTGCCACTGCACTCGGCTTTCTATCATACATTAGTCTGCAATTTTTATTTTTCACTGTCATATTGTTTCACAGGTATAGTTGTGTTTTTTTGAATGTTTTATTTTCCCTATATTGATCTGTGAGGAAGGAGTTTTAGAGTCCACTCAAATACTTTTAAATGAAAATAGTCAACCTGTCGAACATCCTGAAACAAAATCATAGTGTTACATGTGAAAATGTATGATTCTTTTCATAGTCTGGTACTAAGAATTTCTGTGAATACAGTAAACACAGTGCAATTATGCTACACAAAAGCAGTTAAATTGCTCTCTGTGTGTTGTGTATGTGTGAGTGTGCACTTATGGGCATGTAATCCTGAATTTTTTCTTTTTGGGGAATCATGCAAGATAATTTCCAGTTTGCAGGTTGTGTTAATTTGGAGGACAAAGTTCAGGGTAAATGACAGTTTTAAGTGTTTTCACTCTTAGCTAAGATGATAGATCTGATAACTGTCAGAAAAACACCAAAAGTTAATTAATGTGAGGAAGGTCTGCCTTTAAATTCTCAGGGTTTTGTCTTTCAGAAAGATTTTTATCACTGGCACAGTTGAAGCCAGTTGTGTGAGGATACAGCAAATGTGTGAATGGCAGAATCAGATAAGTCTTCAGTGAATAATATCTTGAGATGAATCCATCTTCAACTGAGCTCAGACAACTTTAAATTTAAAAACATCTCTCAAATCAGAGATTCTTTGGCTCAAAGTTTAGGAAGATGCAACTTGTATATCCATTTAACTTTAAAGTGATTCTTACCCTATCTTCATATAATATTCTTCCAAGTGAATGTGTTTGTTATGAACACAGATTGGTCTCATTGTCAAATTCATTGATGTATGGATCATTGTGCATTTTAAAATCAATATGCTCTAAGTTCACATTCTTCACTTACTGATGTGTGCAAGTGCTGAAATACAAAAATAACTTTAGTAGTCTTCTCATCATCATGATTCCAAATGATAAACTAAAAGCCTATCATTTAAAACCATCTGCAGCTCTGGATAAATATCACTTTCACAACATGATCTACAGCCACTAGAGATCCTTTGTGTAAGAGCATTCAGTGGCCTTTTATTATCTCTACCAAAAAATGCATAAAATAATGATCTCCAATTAACTCCACTAACAAATGTTGTGAATGTCAGAAGAGATGAAGGTAAGTTTGTTGTTTATTTTTTTGGTAGCTATCCATCTACCAGTTGCCAAATAAAGGTTACCATGTTAATAAATGAGGCTGAGTATACGGAGTCTACTAATTTGAGCACAGATTTAGACATAGTTATGAGAAGAACATAATTTACATTTTCTATTTATCACTAACATCTTCTTGCAGACTGATCCTTTGTTAGTGGTTTCCAGCATTGCCAATGTTCAGGGAGCATTCACCTATTCTCAGCTACCCAGATTACAGAAATACAGTCATCCAAGGGGCAAGTGCCTTGCTTCCTGAACTCCCTGGAAAACCCAATAAACTTGATTACAATAGAGACAGGCTCCAAGAGAAGGGTCAAAAACCTCAGTGTTAGTAGATCTTCAGTCATGTTACTCTGATAAATAATGCTTAACCTCTCTGAGCCTCATTTTCTAAATGGGTCAAGAGAGGAGTCTTTTTGAATCTTGTCAAAGTTGCTTCTTGGTTAACTTTGGTAGCTCCAGCTAGAATTAAAATAAAGATGAAAGGACACATGACTTTGATTTTCAGTGGAATAAAGTAATGGAGATGTAATTAAGCTACTTCGGTTTAAATTGAATCTGAGTGTTGGTTGTAGAATATGGTTAAAGTCAAGAACTGTAGCTCTGAATGGGAGGGGCACACAGAGAGGAGAGAGGTACAAAAGAAATCTATAAAACAGAGAAAGGATGATCCACCCTAGAAATAAGAGTCCATTAAAATAGGTGCAGGAACTGGAAGCAATGTGAAAGTTACAAAGACATAATAGGAAAGAAGACAGAAGGATGGAATGATACAGGGGGTCTGGTAGGATAGTCACAGGAGTGATGTGAATATCACTTTCTGGCCTGTGCATAAATGCCTAACTGGTCTTCTTTTGTGCTCTATCAACTTTTACCAAGCCCACATTGCTGCCTCCATTTCCCTAGCACCCATGACCACATTATTACTCATCATGCTCCTGTTCTTCTTCAAAAGGTCCTGGACATACTGCCACTGATCCAGTGGACACAGCCTCCACTCCTCAAGGCATGCCACATGGTCTTCCTGTCTTCTCCTGTTGCTCTGCCATGTGGTTTCCATATACCAGGAAGCTGCTCCCCAACATGTTTTCTTGCCTTGTGCCTCCCTGTTATCTCACAGGCTTTTATTTTCCTCTTCTGAATCAATCAACAATTACTTATTGTTACAGATTTTTCTTCAAATATCACACTCCTGTGAAATGTCTGCTACATTTTCCTTCTTTATTTTATTAATTTTTCCTCTATGTTCCCAGGATATATTTAGCATGTATCAATCATACTGTAACCATTTGCATACTTGATCATGATAAATGCCTGTGTGTATCTTCTATAGTTTTATTATTATATATTGAGAAAAATTATTTTAAAAAAGGTAAATTGATACATAAACTGTCTTCTTACCAGTAATGCTTTCTGCTTGGGAGGGAAGCCAAGGATGCACACAAAGTATAGGACCTGGTAAAATTTGAATTTCCATACAATATTTGGCATGTATGCTATTGAAAAAGTTACCAGAATTTATTCAGAGATAGACTTTATTCAGAAGAGCTGTGATAACTATAGGGACTACTGCAATGTAGTTTTGAAGCAGGGAAAGAAGATAGACAACTATGAATATAATAAGAAAAAGCAGGAATTTTATATCTAATGAACATGGTGTGGGTTCAGTGGAAAGAATATTACTAAGAGGAAACATCAGGGGTAAGAGTGATTCTGGCTAGATTGACTGAACAAAATTCTTGCTGAAAGCAGGCCAGGGTAATCCAACACTACCTGGGTGTGGTGGGGAGTCTGATTAGATACTAAGGGTAATCAGATTATACAGGGTTAGCTGGGAATGGTGGTGCACGCCTGTAATCACAGTGGTTCAGGAAGCTGTGGCAAGAGGATCACAAGTTCAAAGCCAGTCTCAGCAACATAGCAAAGCCCTAAGCAACTCAGCGAGACCCAGTCTCTAAATAAAATACAAAAACGGGCTGGGGATGTGGTTCAGTGGATAAGTGCCCCTAAGTTCAATCCCTGGTACCAAAAAAAAAAAAAAAAAAAAAAAAAAGAATATCCAGGGTTGGAAGATTCGGGCCAAATCAACATGGAAAGACTTCTGCTAAATTGGGTGATACAAAGACAGACAAACCTGTACATGGAAGCCAAAAAGTTTAGATTTCCTTGGGAAGATGTTACAAAAGAGACTAAAATTTGGTCAGGAGAGGTCATTTGTCATATTTATACTAAGATGATTCAGTCTTATCTGAAATTCAAATTCAACTGAGCATGCTATATTTTTATTTGCTAATTCTCACAAATGTCAGGGCCCTGATTCTAGAGGAGCCAGGAGACACTGTCATCCCAGAGGGTGGAGGCAGAAGGTCAGCAGCAGACCTGAGTATAGGTTCATGGGCCCCTTCTGCCTAGAGGCACATCTGAGAAAGAAGTGACACAGCCAAGACAGTACATTAGGGAATGTCCAAGTAGGCTTGGAAAGGGCCATATTTGGTTCATATACTGGCTAACAGGTCTTAGATATTTTCATGCACAGAAGAAAGTCTTAGCAAAATGCAGTTTAACCTGTGAAGTAAGAACTTGGCTAGTCCTTTTATTCCCCTTCCTTGTTCATCACGGAAGATCCAAAATGGTACAGTGGGTGGGGAAAGAAAGATGGAGCCAAAGGGTAGGGGTTGGGTGTAGGGGGGAGGCCAGTTGATGCTCCTTTTACTCCCCCAGCTTTCAGGCTAAACCCAACCTAAGGAAGGGAGGTAGGACATTTTGATACCATGGACATTTTGAGTCTGTAGAAAATAATATTTCCTTTACAAATCATGTCCTACAACAAAGTGTGCACATGTTTTGATATCCCTGTGGTAAAGAGAATGAGATTAACAGGGTGAAATTGTCAGATGAGCCATGGAAAGTCATTAGAAGCTCATGCATTCATTCATTCAGTAGGTGTTGTTTTCATGCCCATTCCAGAATACCCAGCCAGACTGGTGATAAGGCTAAAATAATGAACATAAGCAGAGAAAGTTGTGAAAAGAACAAAATGTTGGTTGTAAAGTTTCTGTAGCAACACAAAAAATGGTAGGCTGTGAGTTTCATGGGATATTGAGACACATAGGGGTGACATTCTATTCTAACTCCAACAAATGATATACTACTACTTAGAGGACAATAGAGTTCTATAGGAAAAAAATGGAAATTATTTTCTTGTTTTTCCTTTTATTTTGTACTATTTTCAGTTTGGCTTTGTTCATTCTTTCCATGATATAATTTGTAACTATCAGTGAATGTGTGTGGGCTTGCACATGTACAATATCATCATCACTCATGTAAGGGGTGAATTGATGTGAATTATAATGAGAACAGTTCTTCTAAAAGGGTTGAATCTTGAAGTGAAAGGGCCAGAATAAGTTTGATCAATAAGGGAATAGGTAAAAATTGTCATAGCTGTTTTAATAAAATAGCATACAATATTTTTGTCTTTCTCTGGGTAAAACAATACATTTCCCCATGATAATGATCTGAGCACACTGTTTTCCTAATCTGGATTTGGGATCCTGTGCAGCAGGACCAAAGTATACACTTGCATTAAGAATTTCATGGCCTTTGCCTGTGTTTTCACAATTAAATTACATTATTTTCTAAAGAAATAAAACTTGTGGCACATAAACAAATATCTGAGGTAGATCCTTATAACACTGCAAGAGTCAGAGGCTAAAGAAATGGAGTAGAAGATAAAATGAAGAGTGGGGGATACGCAGGTTACCACCACCCTGAGGACAGTCATTACAATGCAGTACTGGAATAGAGCACCAGTAATGTCTTCAAGACTGGAGGAAGCTCCTGGAAGGACCCAATTAGCAAGAACTCTGCAGCCCAGACTTATCAGCTGCCTCCAGCAAACATTCCACTCCCTTCACATCATTCTACACAAGTTTATCTTCTCTCAGCATACTCCACTAATAGTGAAGGGAGTTTTGTAGTTCCAGCTATTTCTTAGGGGGAAATGAGAGAAGGTCAACCAGGGAAAAGCGTCAAAATACTTTTGTTGCCAAGAACAGTTTGGGTACATTCTTTTCTTAGTTTTCTGAAACATACAGGCCTACATTACAATTAAATGCAAATTAGCCCTAAGAGTTACCATGGTGGGTTTTTTTGGGCCTAAAAAGACAATTTTTTAAAAAAAATATGGCAGAAGAAATTACTTCTCCGCTCCTTGAGGACTTGCAAATTGCTGTTAGACACAGAAGTTTGTTACATTCATTCCTCATGACCACCTTACCTAACTAGAATGTTCTTCAAAAGAAATAGGGCACAAACCAGGTTATGGCCTGAATTCAAAACATTTAGCTCTTCAACTGTATGGATTTTCACAAAAGCATTTAGCATATCTGAACTTTACCTCACCATCAGTCATTGAAATCTTACCTAATTGTTAAGAAGTATGGCTGGAAAGATGCTATGGGTACTTGTATCCAAGAATACCTTGCTGTATTCTTTTCTGCCATGTAATAATAATTCACTTATGGAATTTAGCAACAGATCAATGGCCAAAACATATATATGTAGACATTGTAAATCAAGATCAATCTCTTACTCTAGCATCTTTTTCTTTCCTTCTTTCCTTCCTGGAGTCCTTTCCTCATTACCTTCTTCTTTTCTTTTCCTGTTGAACTCCATATAAATTAGTGAAGAAGCTTTTGTTGAAAATATCACTTCTTCAAGTGAATCTAATGAATTAAATCTATATCTTTGTAAAAAACCTGGGGGTGGGGTAAATTAATGATTTAACAAAATCAATTTATTTAATCTCTTAGAATTGATTTTGCATACTTAATTACCAAATATTCATACTTGCTGTAAAAGCTCCAGTATAAAAAATGAAAACTCAAGTAATATTATGCAACTTGTATGAAATATATGTGTAACAAATGCAGAATGGAATGAAATCTGTCACATGTAAATATTTGAAAATGCAAATCCTGGAACAAAACAAATCATCTCTAAATGCTATGTATAACTCAGAAAGAACAAGATTGAAAACATATATGTTCAAAGCAAAGTGTATAGGTACTGACTATTTGAATCAAAGTAAGCAGATCTCATAAACTTGTTTGAAAATTGACAGGTTGAAAATGTAAAAACCTTGGAAATCTCTTTTATAGAACAAGAAAGAAGTTAGTGAAATAATTTTTGAGGCATTTATTTTTATGTTTTGCTAATGGTCAAAGTAATAAAGGCTGGAACTTACAAAATGATTGATTTGTTGCCTCTTTGAAATAATTGTTTGTTTTTGAGTTGTAGATATCATCACAAATGAAAAACAGCAAGTTTTACTCTACATGTAGCAAAGTCAATTCAATATGCCTCAATAAAAAAGATGAATGTACTGATACTGTGAACTCATTTAATCTTTCTTTTGTGAATAAGTTATCAAATAAATTTAAAAAGTCAATGAAGACATTTAGTAACAAACACATCATACATTAAAGTGGAAAATCCTAAACTTATTATTGACTTCATGACAAAAATAACAAAGTGAGAGTGAGATATCAGGTTACAAAGAGATGGCTCCCAAGCTGTAATTTCCCAAATAAATGAGTTTCTTTTGCATATCTAAGTTTTAGCTTCTAGAATAAATCTTACAGACTTATGTAAACACATATAAGCATTACTAATCTATGTATATTTAATAATAAGAAGCATTTAACATATTTAAAATTTTCAATCATGTTAAAGACAGATGCTTCTTAATTAACTCTTAGCTATCTGAAAAGAGGGATAGTATCTAGAAAACAAAAACAAAAACAAAGCTGGCCTACTGAAGAATACTGCTTTTTAAAGGAAATATTCTCATTCTATACAAACTGCAAATAAACTGTAGAATGGGGGAAAGACTTGAGCAAATTGGCAGTTTCTAGCATGTCTTGCTGTAATGTTTGCTCATTTGAACAACTTAAGTTTATTTTATAAGGCTCCATTCCATGAATATAATAATTCCAATAACTGCAAATTTGAAGCTAAGAGATAAAACAAATTTGTTTTGATAAATTTGATTCTTTTCATTGTCAGAACTGGATACTAACTTTCTGGAATATATTTTGAACTTAATGAAGAGCCAATAGAAAAATGATACAAATATAATAAGCATTTTCTTGAGGAAGTAAAAGCAAAACTAAATATAAAACATTTTCTTCTCATTGATTTACATACTATATCAAATAGCTTAACCCTGCAACATTGATTTTAGAGAGTTTTCAGCTGATCTATAGAAACTACATAACATTGAGAATTGCTTATAAAATTTTAGCTAGATTTTTTTCCTTTTTTATCAGAGGATATGATTATATCTATATAATCATTTATATAATGTGTGTATATTTAATATTATAGGAACAGGTACTCAAGATGGGGGATTTCCAGTACTGTTTGGTATGAACTTCTCATCAAAGTTGAATCTTTTCTTAAATCTAAAGTCTTTTTTGTGTAGATCAGTGAAAACCATTTTATTCTCTTTATGGAGGAATTTATTTTCACTTATGAATTTTGTTTTTCAGTTAAATTATTAGAATTTAAATAAATTATTAGAATTTAAATAAATTACAAATTATTGGTTTGTAATATATTTAGTTTTATTAACGATATTTGAATTTAATACTATTGTTTGGTTTTCATTATACTTATCTTCAGTTACATTTTTTTGATAACCTATTTTTAATTTTCCACATTGGTTGTCTGTAGGTTAGTTTATAAATTGCACAAAATTTCAATACAAATACTTAAAATTTGTACAATACAGAGTACAATTATGCCCAATTATTAGGTGCCAATTAAGATTTTTTTAAAAATTGGAAAGTCAGTATTAGACCCAAATTCATGTGGAAATTAAATCATGATAAAATGGTATCTCAAAACATTAGAGCAATATATATACTCTTTAATAAATGATGCTGCAGTATCTAGAGAACCCTTTGAAAAATCCATGATCAGTGATTTTCAGCTTGTGAAATTTGTTCGCCTTCCTCCCTGGGGACACATATCTGTAGATATTTTTGATTGTGATACCTGAGAGCTGCTACTTGTTTTTAGGTGACAAAGTCCAGGGATACTGATAAATAAAGTCATACTCTGCACAGGACAGGCCCTATGACAAAGAATTATACTGCCCCAAATGTTCATTGTGTCAAAGATGAGAAAACCTGCTCTAAGTGAATCAGGGACCTGGAGGTATAAAACAGTAATATAAAAACAGTACAAATAAAATATAAGTGTGTATTCATAAATAATCTGATCATAGTGAATATATTTCTAATTATAATTTAAAACTAGAAGAAATAAAAAATTAATAAATTTCCCTACATAAAAATAAAATATGAATATAAGTTTTGAATAGAAACGTTACCTCCTACAAATATGCCCATATCTATAAGAAAGTGTGTAGATAAATGTGAAAAGTCTGCCAATTAAGTATTATGCAAATATGATAAAGATCGAGGACTAATTCATGGATACAAGTGGAAAAGCATCACAAATTGCTGAGTGGCAAAAGCTAACAATTAAATTGTATGTGCTTATCTTTACAAAAAGAAAAACATGAAAGATGCACCATTAACTACTGATACTGTTTACATCTAGGGAACTGGTGGGAGATGAGAAGTATGTTTCTTTGTACCTCAGGAGAGTTTTAACACTTGGAAGCAGCTAGCTATCTCACATACAGAAAGTAAAATGAAAACAACCACTACAAGAATAATAACAAAAATGAAACAAGATTGGGGAAAAACTGAAGCAAAGTGAAATATAAACAAACAAAATAAATATAAATTTATATCTCAATATAAATTTTAAATATAGATTTACACTCAAGCAATTTAATAATTAACCCAAATTACTTTTGAACCTGGTGTATATCCTTAAGCTAAGCAAAAAAAGAACTGTTAACTAAGTTTGAACTCTTGTGCCTACTTTGTTTTTCATGCATATATTGATTAGTGATCATTAAGACTGAGCAAATGTTGAGGTTAAGTTTCACTGTTAGGAAGGTAAAAATCTAAATTGTATGATTTTATATTGGAATCAAATGTGTTGTGTAAGATTGAGAATGGCATCATGATTTTGACAGACAAATAGATATGTTTATATATTTATCTGTATATGCATGTATGTACATAGATGCACAATTTTTTAAGTGTCGCTCTGCTGAAAACCTCTAGGAATAGGTATAGAAAAGTACAGAGGTTGGAGCCTGCCTTTATGCAGTAGCTCAGGGTGAGTATGGAAGGGTTGTGTGTGTAAGTTTTGGACATTTGGGGCTCCATAGTCAAGGCACTCATTCTGGGTTTCCAGAGTTGAGCTTAGCATGTAAAGTGTAAAACTACCAGTTGACTACTCAATTTGCTAAGCTCCTTACACTTGTGCCAGGAACAACAGAGGCAGTGGCTTTCATGTGAGGAGGACTTGGGTCACTCCCCCTGCCTTTTTTTTCTTTCAGATTACATAAGCTCCAAGGTTCAACCTCACAGAAGGGAAGTCACCAAAATTTATTGAATCAAACAAAGTTGACTTTTATCAAATTGAAGAGTAATTTAGAAAAGAAATAAATGTGACTCCCATTAAAATGAATAGGCTCATATCTTAATTTTTAGATAGCATTTCGTATGAAAAGAAGCTTAGACTCTGGCGAAATGGTTGATTCCAGTGCTGGGGGTTGGGATAGTTTACTGTCAAAAGCTAAGGATGCCATTTAAAAATGATGTCATTTTAAAGTGCAAAAATATCAGAATGATAGAATTGATTATGGATTCAGAAAATGTGAATATCAAAATATATAATCAGATGACTGAATGTAACTCACTGTCTGAAATGGGAGAGGGAAGGAGAGAGAGGAGAGAGATTTAGTGGGACAAAATGCTAGCTTGGCTAAAGTTGGGTAATACCATAAGGGAGTCTTTGTATTGTTGTTGAAACTTGTTCTTAAGTTTGAAATCATATGGAAACAAAAATATAGAAAAGTGTCTTTCAAGTTAATGTACATGCATGGGGGGGCATGCATAAGCAGTGGAAGTCAATTCAACAATAACTGAGGATGAAATAGGAGACTTTAGATGCCTTTTCTAAGGTTTTATTTCCTTGTTATTTCAACATCATGCCACAGACATTCAATGATGTCAGACTTCTTATGAGATTCCCCTTATTGTTCAATAATAGATATAAAGCTTAGAGTTTACAGTAGAAATGATTTTTTAAAACAGCTGACATGTTCCATTTCTGGGTAAAATTGAGTAAGCATGTTTCCCATGCACTCTCCCAGTAAAGACAAAGATTAAACCTGTAGAGAATGTACCTTTGGGAAATTTTGAGGACTGAAAAATAAATATGAACAGGCAGATTGGGGAAGAACATCAGGCTCTGAGATCGCCAAATCAGAGATGGGTTTACCACTTTTTCCTCTTCTTCTCTCTTATCTTCTGCCAGAAGTCCACCAGCTAGAATCTGAGAGATGATAAGCACCATGAAAAAATATGAATATTTGGTTACAGAATTAAAAGGAATCTATCAAAAAAAATGAAAACTCCTAGGACTCAATAAGGTAATTGGAAATAAGTTTGGTACACAAAATAGTATGCATTTTTATATACAAGCCATGCATGAATGGAAACAAAAATAAAGAAATAAAATTAATTTTAACATCTCCAAAAAACCACTTAGCTATAGATTTAAAACATGTGTATCAGATTTATAGGAAACTGAAAAAAAAATTATGAAGAAAATCAAATAACTAAATAAATTGGGATACTTATAATAAACTTGAATTCAATCTCTCATATAAAACTGTCAATTCTAAGTTAATGTATAGATTTAATTGAATAAGAACCAAAATTTTTCCAGGAGGTTTCTTCTGATATAGATACACTGATTTGAAAATATGTATGAAAATCAGAGGAACCAGAACAGCTAAAACATTTCTTTTACAAAGAAGAATAAGCTGGGTATGGTAGCACATGCCTGGAATCCCAGTGGCTGGGGAGGCTGAGGCAAGAGAATCACAAGTTCAAAGCCAGCCTCAGCAAATTAGTGAGTCTCTGAGCAACTTAGGGATAGATAGATACCCTGTCTCAAAATAAAAAATAAAAAATAAAAAAGGACTGGGGATGTGGCTCAGTGGTTAAGCACCACTGAGTTTAATCCTTGGTACCAAAATAACAAAGAAAAATTTGGGGAACTCACATTACTTGGTTTTTCAAGCTGTTTAAAACAAACCAATAGTCTTCAATATGGTATGTTTTTATATAGGGGTACTGCTATATTTTGATGGAAATCAATGGAGAGTCCAGAAATAGAATCCATAGGTATGGTCAACTGACATTTGATAAAGTTATAAACATAATTTGGCAGATAAAGATAATCTTTCCAACACATGATGTTGAAATCTCCATGTATAAAACTCTCAAGCTTTTAGTATAAAGCACAGGAGATGGATTCTTACACATTTTATGAAAAACAATAAGAAGAAAACATTGATAAATTGAATTTCATCAAATTAAAAATATTTTCTCAGTAAAAGACATTGTCAAGGGAAAGAAGACAAGCAATAAGCTTAGAGAAAATATTTCCATGTCACATATCTACAAGCATATATGTCTTGGACATAAAATTAGTATCTGTTGTTCCTATCATGATTGTATCCTTAATATTGATCACCTGCATGAACTAAATAGCAAAATACAGCATTATTAAAATGGGAGGGAGTGTGCTGACTTGTTCCTGTTCTTCTTTTGGATTATAAGTAGTAAATATGGACTTTGTTCTTCTTCAAAAGCATGTTAGCTCCATTCAACTCCATGAATTTTAAAATGTATTACCTTGAATAAAATGAACCCAAACTGACCTAAGAATCACCCAATGACCAATCCAGAATCAGTTAGAAAGTCTTAAGAAAGGAAAACAGGAAGGAACAATGTTTTTTCTTCCCAACATTTGATGTGTAGCCTAATTGTTTCCCTCTTTGTTTATTGTTATGAATCATCTCCAAATCCATAGCAACTTGAACACTTTGTATATCATATTAAAATATCAAATGACTTAAAAGTGACCACCACATGAATTACATGGCATTCCTCTTGTCTTCTGACTACTATCAAGGAAAAAAGTGGGTATAGCTTTGTTATTAGATGAAAACTGTGCTTGGCAAAGCATAATTCCACTCTAGTAGGAGATAAAACTCAAATTGGACGTGAGGATGGTGGATGAATGTTCAAATGACAAAGTAGAGTGCAAGAAGATTAATGACCCAAGGATACTGCCATAGCAATGTTAAAAATCAACTAAAAATCTGCTTTAGAGGAAAATTGCCAGTTGCTATAGTGGTGAGCACATTTCAGGGCTTATGCCAACCTACGGTATTTCAATGTTGATACTCTTTTTTTTTTTAATGCATGAGCTGGCATAAAGTAAATGGTAGTATTTTTACAGAAGATAAATGACAGAGAAAAATCCACATCAATGAAAAAGGCATCTGTCCCTTTGTCCTAATTCTTCTTGACATTTAAAACTTTCATTTATGTGATGGGATCTTGCTACATAATAGATGAATTATAGCAAAATGTTTTATATTCATTTATCCTGATTTGCTGTGAAATGCTCTTTGTACTTTAATTCTAATTTAATTTCAGCAAGCCCTACTGACCCTTAAATATACCCTGTTTCTGGATATAAATTATACCATTACCCTAATTATGAATTCATCCTTGTCTGTATGGAAAGAGTTTTGGCCAAGAGTCCTTAAAATTGCTATCTCTAGACTTCAGGGGCACAAATAATCTGTCGCCATCTCCACAGACAGCATTGTTCTTAGTTATCAGGATACTGCAATACCTTCTGACTTAATAAGTCAATCTCATTGACTCATACTAATTAAAAACTTGGCCTTTTAAGAGAGAGTGTCAAGGCTTAAGACTACGTTTTGTCATTCACCTGCTGTATAACCATGGACAAATTATTAACATCTGCATAGCTCATTTCCCTGATCTGTAGAAGAGAATAATAACAGTACCTGCCTTGTGAAATTACTGTGAAGATTAAATGAGTTAACATATGCAATTCATTTTAGAAAGACTGGTGCCTTTTAAGCAGAATATTTAAGTGATATTACCTTAAATTAAATCCTCTTATGTAACATAATTATATTGAGCCAGACTTCCAAAATGTGTTTTTTAATTTACATAATCATGAAAAAATAACTATTAATTTACTGCAAGTTTTCTATTGGACACTCAATGTACCACCCACCTACTCATTTCCCTATCTCATATATTTAGTAATTCACCTTCTCATATTCAGCTTTCAGTGTTTTCTTTATTTGCTTATTTTGCTATATGTTTTATTCATATCTAACATATCTCTGTGTTTTTCTAGGCATTCAAGTACTAACTGGATGTCTTCAGGTTATTACTCTTAAAGATCAAAATCCTTTGTGTCTTAAAAAGAACATGATACAATGTGATAAATTTGATGGTAACGAGCATCTTCATGTTGCTAAGTTGATTAAGCAGTTTCACATGCATGATAGCATATTTGAATTTCATGAAATTTCTTTGTGTTCATAAATAAAACATAAACAAAACTAATATATTGAGTATACTTGTGCAGATTTAAGTGAAGTATAAGAAAGGTGCTTCCAAGTCAAAAGTTTCAAAGATGTACTAATCTTATAACTAATAAATTTCCTAACACTACATGTCTTTCAATATATTATGTGCATGGATAATCATTTGGTGTGTGCGAGAAGGGTGAAAATCACAGGACAGGTGATTAGAACCATTGATAATTTTGAAGTCTCTTTTTCTGCAAGGCTTTTAATCCTTCAATACAAATAAATTAATTTTTGAAAAATTTCTTATTTCAGGAAATAAGTGGTTCTGCATTTTTAAGAATAGAACATTATTTCAATTGAAAACTTTCTAATTTAAAACAATTTTTGATTGAAACATACTTATTGTACATATTTATAAGATGCAGTATAATATTTTGATTCATGTATACATTAAATAATAAATCAGGGTAATTAACATATTCATCACCTTAAACTTTTATCATTTCTTTATAATGAATATCTTAAAAGTCCTCTTTCTTTTAGTAATTGTGAGATGTACTATGCATTTTTAACTATATTCTTCCTACTATGCTGCTAGAAATGAGACAAAAATAATCATGCTGATCAGTTACCTACCTTTTAATGGGTCTTTTGAATTCAATGGTCAGTTCTCAGATTTACTTTAAACTGTGTGCTCCTTTTAAACACAACTGCAAACTTATGTCCTTTTCCTGTCCCTTGCTTTCTTGCAGGAAACTTTTTGATGAGAGCGACATCTGGCATCTACATGCAGAGCTCTGCTTTGATTTGTATGCAAGCATTGTCTTCTCTACAGGCATTATTTGAAGGGAAGTGTTAATTAATGATAAGGTGAAGAGTAGACTAAGTGATTATTTTGAATTGGAGTGGTCCAAAGACCAAGGATAAGGAAAAAATGATTAATTTTCTTTTCATGATCATATTGGGTACCTTATACTCTGAAGTACCCTAAGAATAAGGATTGCTTTTATCAGTATAGGAAAGTACCATAGTGACAACCAAGGCTGTCTATTGGAATAACTTCTCAAGTTGACTGTTCTTTACGTACTATAGATTGAATCTAGAATGTTCCCTCAAGGGCAATGTGTTGAAGGCTTGGAGTCCTCAAGGTGGCACTATGGGGAGGTGGTAGAACCTTTGTGAGGCAAAGCATAAAGGGAGGTCTTTTGGTCTTTTGGTGCAAAAGAAGGAGATTGTGGGACTCCAGATCCTTCCTCTTTCTTTGTTTCCTGGCTCATGAGGTGAATGGTTTTGTCCTTACATGTCGTACTGTCACACAAGTACTGCCTTACCAGGTGCCCAAAAGCAATGGGATCTCTTAATCATAGATTGTACTCTAGAATCATAAATCAAAATTAATCTTTTATCTTCATACGTTGGTTATCTCAGGTATTTGTTATAGTAACAGAAAACTGACTAACAAAAGGCAATGAGTAATCTTACTTGGTAGAAGTAAAATGAAATTATAGCCTTTTTTTTTTTTTTTTTTTTTATGACAAGCCCTCACTATTGGATGTACTGTCAAGACTGGTCTGTGTGTCCTTAGTCTCTTTGCATACTCCATACATGATAAGAGATAGAAAATACAATCCAGTTAGTTAAACTCAAAAGACAGAGAGCTTTGCTGTGTAGCCACCAGTCTATAATCCCAGCCACTTGGGAGAAACAGGAGAATTGCAAGATTGAAGCAAGCCTGGGCAATTTAGTGAGACTTTGTCTCAAAGTAAAATAAAAAAGGCTTGGGATATAGCTTATTGGTAGAGCCCTTGCCTAGTATTTGCAAAGCCCTGGGCTCAATCCCCCCTACCCCCTCCCCAAAATGTGTGTCTTTAAAAAGGAATCTTTTCAGGATTACTCTCAATTTTTGAGACATACTAACAAAATTTCTGGAATGAAAAACAGGGGAATAAGATAAGCTATAGCTTTCTTCCTGACTAAAGACAGCAGGATCTCTGGGCAAAGAAGGCAGAAGAAAAGAGGCAATTGAAAGTAAGTTGTGCAAACATGTTTACCAAACATAACCCTTTGAGAGAAGGGACCCAGGAGAAGGCAGAGAAAATGGCTACCTTGCAGCCTCAGGACGAATGCTTAATTTGTTGCAGGTATGTCACGGGGCAGAGGGTCACTGATGGGTCTCTGTGTGAGATGCATAATAAATTGTGCCGAATGGTGTGAAAAGCTAAGTACAATCAATCACCATTCTTGAAAACAATTCAGCAATTATGACCACAAATTAGTAAGCCACATATATCCAGCTCCCATCACTTTACTGAGGTGCACATCCATAAATCAAATTTCAATTACGAGCCCCACCTGAATGTTTCATGAGCACATAATTTCAACATGTCCAAATTTGTCCTCAACCTCTTTGTCCCCACCCTGCACGATGCTTCCCAAACTTTTTTTTTTTTTTTTGCCATGGATCCCTTCACTCAGGCAGGATATCTGGTATCACTTTCTAGTCCTTCCTTCTGAAGTTTTCTCTTCTATGGCTAATAAGCAAATAAATCCTGTAAATGCTGTTGCAGTCTTTCTGCTCACTCACCATCAACACTTCCCTTGTCCCAGTTCAGATCTAGGATTTTGTCTGCCTGGATTCTTGCAATTCACATCCACTTTGCACCCTTGAGTTGTTCCTTTGTGAATGAGGAGGTGATTGCATTATTCCTATTCTTTCCCTTGCTCAGTGACTTTTCTCAAAGGGATAGAGTCAGCATTCTAGAGTGCTATCCAATGCTTTTTCTGCCCTAACCTCTCTCTACTAACCGCGCTTTAGCTGTGTGGTCTGGGCTTTTGTGTTGGAGTGAAACAGAGTATAATCTCATACTCTTTCTGCCTCTGAGTCTTCATAAAATGTTCTTTCCTTTGTCTTTTTTGTGTACTTCTCATTGTGCCCCTTTGAACTTGCTCCTCCCTTTTGCAACTTTGAACCAATCTTTCTCTTTACACCTCCACAATCTTTTTTGATTATAACCACACTTTATATGGAGCTACTTGTTCACTTGTCCATTTTTCTATTTGCTTGTAAGCTTTTTGAAAGGGAAGACTGTGTCTTGCTCATATATCAAACACTAGCTTCTGGCACAAAAGTTAACATGCAATAGAGCTTCAATAATGGACTGGGTAATTAAGTTGATGAATAGATTGTAATAATTTAAGCATCTTTGAGTAAAGATTATATGTTGTTGGCTTAGTCTTTGAGTGTACAATAGATTCTATAACCACACTGGGAGTCACCTCTGTCACAGGCGCCCAGGGTGCAAGAGAGTAGAGAATGTGAATGAGCTGCCCTGCGGCATGCTGGCTCACTCTGTCATTACAATAGTACTCCTGGGTGGCCAAATCTGAGCCAATTTTACATCCACAACTCAGGGGAGATTGGGAGGAGAAAAATTATTGCTGGGCCTAAAGTTTCTGATTAGCGCATTAATAGCAGTGTCCCAAATAGCTTGGTTCATAAAGTAGCGGGTATGTGCAGACACAGACAGGCTTGTTGGAGGATTATCAGTGGGGAAATAAATGCCAATTCTCAGGTACGAATGACTAGAAAATTTGGCCTGGGGAAGCTTTCAGGCTATGAGAAGGAGATTCTCAGATAAAGAGAACCCTTTAAACACATTGTGAGGTCATTTCATTTCCTAGGACCAACAGACAGGAAGGAGAGGGCCCTACTTGACCGTGGATTCTGTTTCTGTGCTACAGTCACTTATTGGTTTACAAAGACCATTAGAAAGAAATATCTCAAATAATATATATGTATACATAGATATAAATATAAATAACATTTATATTTATAAATATAAATGTAAATCTAAATATCTATGTATACATATGCATTTTACAAAACATATCTTTGTGCTTAAAACTAGGTAATAAATTTATATTTTTGTCAAAACACAAGTGTGATCTTTATTTTTTAATAGTAGGCCAAATCATTTGTAAAAATGCAAAAATTCGTTAGATATCTGATGTCAGCTTTCAATAAAAAGTTATACAATCAGGCATAAGAGTAAGAACATATCAATGGTTCATGTATCTATACACTCGTGCCTTCTGTCTCTGACATTCAGCTTCTAAGAGTAAATGTCCTCACAGGGATAGTTTGTGAATTAAACTCATGAGTGGATATTTAAGTAGTATAATCCAGGTCCTGGATTATAGCAGGAAGTCACTAAATAGAAAATTTTTGCTTTTCTTAGTTTTATTTTTCACTTTTTCCTTTGATTATATTATTGAGTGACTTTTTTTAAGTGCCACAAGCTGGGTAGTTGGGGATTTCAAGTTCCACTCCACTGCATTCACTGTCCTGTAAGAAAGTACAGTCTAATGGTAACAAGGAAACAGGACAGCAGAGAAGAGGCATAAAAGGTTGCAGGTGAGATCATGGGGACATGCATGTGGGAGAATTTTATTCTCTTTCATTGCTGAAAATATTCCATTGTGTATATATACCACAGTTACTTTATTGATTCATCTATAGAAGGACATCTAGGTTGGATTCACAGTTTAGCTATTGTGAATTGAGCTGCTATAAACATTGATGTTGCTGTGTCATTGTAGTATGCTGTTATTAAGTCCTTTGAGTATAGGCCGAGGAGTGGGATAGCTGGGTCAAATGGTGGTTCTATTCCAAGTTTTCTAAGAAATCTCTATACTGTTTTCCAGATTGGTTGCACCAATTTGCAGTCCTACCAGCAATGTATGACATGCCTTTTCCCCCACATCCTTGCCAACACTTATTGTTTGTATTCTTGATAACTGCCATTCTGACTGGCATAAAATAAAGTCTTAGAGTAGTTTTGATTTGCATTTCTCTAATTGCTAGAGATGTTGAACATTTTTTCCATTTGTCTGTTGATCAATTGCATATCTTCTTCTGAGAAATATCTGTTCAGCTCCTTTATTTCAAGACTTCCTGATTTTTTTTCACAATCTTTAGCTCTTTACTGAAGTAATCTTTTGCTACCTGTATTTGCACCCTTTCTTTTTGTTGGTTTGATCAGTGGTTGCCTTTATTTACTCTGTTGGAGTGATCAATGGTGGCCTTTATGTGCTCTCTTATTTCTTTGTTGAAGTGATCAATTTTTGCCTGTATTTGTTCACTTAAATCATTCTTTAAATCACAAATCATTTTAATTACATACATTCTAAATTATTTCTCTGACATTTCATCAACTGTGCTGTCAATGAGTTCTATCATTCTTCCCTTGTTTTTTCATGTTGATTATGTTTCTTCCTTCTTTGCAGTGCCAATGTGAGGTATTGTGATTTCTATCCTATAATCTTGTGGTGACCCTACAGATTACCTGTACCTCACCTTGGAGTTCACTTCCAGTCTCAAGCAGGTGTCCCCAGATGGATGCTACTGCCACTGAAGATGGTGGTGGTGGTAGTGGAGGTAACTCAAGATGGCATTGGGAGTGCCCCAAGATAGATGCAAACACTTTCAGAGATGGGGCTGAAAGGGTGGGACTTAAAATGGCTTTGGGCTGATTGATCAGAGATGCAGTGCTGTGGAGTGCTGAACTGTGGTGGGTTGCTACCTCCAGGCCCTCTCTGTTGTCCCAAAGTGTAGGCTACTATGTTAGAAGAACTATAGTGATAGCTTCAGTGTCCCAAGATGGATACAGGAAGGGAGCAACAGTGTGAACCTCTACTCTGTGCAGGGGCTGTCCTGGGCCTGGGCTTTCACACAGGCCTGTGGGAGCAGTCCTAGGCCTGACCTTGGCCTGGGCTGGTGCAGGTGTCCCAGGTGGTGGGCCTGGGCCTGGACCTGGGATCCCACGGATTTGCAGGGGCTCTGGAAGAGAAAGGTGTGGATGGTCTTGGGTCTGACTTAGGCCCAGGCTCCTGCAGGTGTCCCTGAAGGTGTTCCTGGGCTGGGGTCTTGGTTCCTATGTGGGTCTGTGTATTGGCAGATGGCAGTCTGGGCCTGACTTTGGGTGGGCTCCTGTGGAGGTCCTTGGAGGCAGTCCTGGCCTGATTTTCTTAAAAAAAAAAAATTATATATATATGTGTGTGTGTATTTAATATATGGTGAAGAAAAAAAGTTTCCATATTAGAGAAACAGGCAAGTGAAAGGTCAGAGAGGACTTAAAGACTTCATACAGATCAATATGGAGGAATCTTAAATCGCAAAATAGGGAAGGACAGAAGGACACAGCAAGTCATGGAGGCTTACATAAAAACCATGGAGAGTGGACCCACAAACTCAGGATATTTTTTAGTTAAAGACTAATGTTCATTAAATATACCCACCCCTACATCTTCTGTACTTATTTGTTCAATTAAAAAGTTACACATCTTATTAGTGATTATTTTTATTTAAAATTACATATATATTGAACTTTATTGTGCACTTATAGAAATAAAACAATAAAATATTTTAAGAATTGAACAGTATTGCAACATATTTTAAATGTTATACTTAATTATACAAAATTCATTCTCTTATTAGCATTATCATTATTATGTTCTAGCACAGCATGATTGAATTTATTTTAAAATCTTGCTTTAACACTTGTGATACAGCAAATTGAAGGTTTCATTCTAAGTTTTCTTTGTTTCATTGATTAAAATTAGTAGCTGTCATATCAAAAGAAGAAAACTTACAATGATATGAAATATAAATGAAAGACAGACATGGCTGATTTTCTGTACTACCAAATTTATACTTTAAGAGGCACATTAGTGTTTGTTTTTACATTTTCACATTACTAAAGCTGTTATATATATTTTTTCATTTCACTTCTTAATTCAATAAAATACAGCACTTCTCAAGTTATATTTTTAATCTCATTCCCCAATTACATAAACTTTTGATGAAATTTAACTAGTAAATTATCATTACTCTACTTCATTGCAACCTAATCAAATGATTTACTTTTTAATATTTTTAACAAATTAAAATTTAAATAGTTTTTTAGTTGAGAGAATTTTAAGCAAGTTAGATAATTCTGTTTTTGAATTATTTAATGTGAAAAATGAGGATTTCCATATTTTTCACATCAGTTTTATCAACAAAATCACATACAATAAAATTATTTCCAAATAACTATTTTCAAAATGCAGTTTGTTTCTCACATTTTAGATAACTCGAAGACACAAACTAAAACACATCATTTTTTTTAAATTTAAAAACTATATATCATGTGACTGATTGACTTCATATAATAGTAGAAAACTTAGTTAACTTGGGGAACAACAGTATTTTATGAAAGAAAAAGTATTAATTCATATTTATATTTAATAGCTCTTTCAAATACATAGTCATGAAGAATCTGAAACTCTTCACTGTTAAAATAAAACTATATTCATGACCTTCCCCCATCTCATTGCAATATAAAATAAAAATAGCAATATATTTAGAAGACTTGACTTTATTGCATTAATATTATGTACTTGTGCTCTTTTGACCTCAGCTTCTGCACATAAATACTTTACCTGATATGGCAAATACTGATTCTTCACTAAAAACATGTACTATTCCATTGGCCTAAATAGAGAGATTATCTATTCAAACCTCTAGAGGATATTGTTAATTGCATTTTTGTGGCTGAGTTCTTTCTAATGAACCTGCACAGAAATGACCTGCTTCACTCTTAGATCTGACCTATAGAATCCTCTCAATCTTATTTTTCTTTCTTTTGGGCCAAGAATAGTAAAATTGAAGACAACATGTTAAAAATGTAAGGGCTAAAAAATGATAGAGATCTGGCAGTCTGAATCCCAAATGGACAAAAAGCCCACTGGCAAGAAAACAGCTCACTGGTCTATCAAGTAAGTTAGAAACTTATTTTGCATTTTAACTATTTGTGATAGGTGGAATAATTCCTCCTCCTCTCTAAATGATGCCTACTTCTAAGGAGAACCTATGAATATGTTAGGTTGCATGACAAAGGAGGGTGAATACTACAAATGAAATTGAGACTGCTAATTGTTTGGCCTTGGAATATGGGGATTATTCTGGATAATCCAGCTGGTTCCAATATAATAACAAAAATTTTTCTATTGAAAGAGGAGAAGAGAATTGGTTATCTTGGAGTGATTCACTATGAGAAAGACTCAACTGGTCATTACTGGCCTTATAGATGGAAAGAAAACACAAGTCAAGAAATCCAGGCAGCTGGTAGAAAAAAATAAAAGGAAACAAACAAAGAAAAGCTCATATTCTCCTTTGTAGTCTTTAAAAATAACATAGACCTAATAATGCTAATTTTAGCTGAGGAAGATCTGTTATGGACTTCAGCCTTTCAGAACTGTAAGCTAACCAATCTGTGTTGTTTCAAATTACTGTCTGTTGTAATTTGTTATAGCAGCAGTAGGAATCTAATACTCATATTACATCTACCCTTGATGTCTACGTACATGATAAAAATGGGTTTATTTAATAACTAAATTAGAAAACAATACTTTGCAGTGCATTTCTGCAATAGCATAAAATTCTTGAAATTATCTTACCCAACAGCCATTTGGTTCTGAGTTCAAATGTTTTTGTAGTTTGGAACCTCAAATATCTATATTATACAGGAGAAGCATGTTCAGTTAAATTAAATCTTGAAATAATTTGGCAGATAGGCCATAAGCCTAATAAACCCACAGTTTTTCATTGAAGTGGTTGGAAAGAACCAGTAGTATGTTTGAATATTATTAGGTGTCCTTAGCAAGGAATTATGAGAAAGAATTTTGACTAATATAAGTGGCTTGCAAAGAAGAGATTAAGGGACCTAGAAAGGCCAAAGACCAAAGAACTATAAATTTGAAGGATGACTGCTCTGAGATCCCTTTAATGACTTTGTCACTCAAAGCTATTAAATCCCTTTAATGGCTTTGAGTGATAAAACAGAAACTTGATTGAAACATTGGAATTAACCCCCAAAATAAGAGTAGTACTGTGTGTTGGGAGGGGGGAAAGGACTGGCAAGGGCATTTCTCCTAGAAGCAGAATCAGAGTCTTATCAAAGATTCTTCTCCATTGTCAGAGTAGGAGCCTTCCTAATAACTGCCCCCCAGGAGATTATAATTTCATAAGCTCTAAATATAGTAAATTAATATTTCCATTTTTTCCCTTTTCCTTTTTTAAATGGGAAGTTTCATTTTAGTTCCTGTCTCTGCTACACCAATATTTCCATGTATGTTAGTGCACGAGACATCTGTGAGGGTGTTAAGCACTTGGAGCTGGTGAAAAAGACTAACATGACCTGAAAAATCTACGTCTTAAACTCTACAAAGTGACTGCCTCACTGAGGAGAGGATGGGAGCATGCTATGTGTGTGGTCGATAGGGTAGGTTAGGACACTGGCTGGTTGTTTGCTACAGGTTAATTCTCTTGATTGGTTGGTTCATATGCCTCAGCCACTCTTGCAGTCAGATGTAACCATGGACTGGGTTCAGCTGAATAAATGAGAAGTAATGCTGTGATCACTTTCACGTGTCTCTCTTCTTTTGTGATTAAATGCTGTTCAAATAGAAATCTTGCCTGTGACATGTAGAAGTTGGCCAATCACATGAAGGAAATAGATCTGGTGGTTACTCTACGGAAGTTAGAATGTTGACTGAGAAGACATATGGTAGATTCATAAGTGAATAAATTAACTATGATGAAGCCATGTAGTAAGTCATTAAAATTTTGGTGTTTCTTTATTATCAGCTGTCATTACTAAACTAAGCATCCAAAGATGTTAAAGCATTTTTATTTGATGTCATCTCTGCCCTTTTACCCTAGAATTATCCTTTCCTTTCTGGTATTTGTTGATTTGCTTCATTCTAGTCAAAGCAGTTGTACTATCATGAATTAAGATCCCATATTTTTAACATGACTTAACAACTAGAGCATTTTCTTTCTTTATATTTTTGGCATAGTCTGGATACTGAGTTTTTAAATATCTTGGTGGGGGCTATGAATGTATCCCAGAGGTAGAAGTGTGAGGCCCTGGGTTCCATCCTTAGCACTGCAATAAATGAATGAATAAATAAATAAATAACATAATAAACATGCCTGAATTTATCTTACCATTAGCAAATAATTTCAGGGTTCAGTTTTAAAGTTGTATGACACTTGTTCATGATACTTGTTATAAATACACATTATATTTATTAAATTTATAACTTTCAATAGCATTCTCTACAAATCTGTGTTTTGCCTCAGGAAGATAAGTTTTGATATGAAAATCACCAATTCTCCATTTTTAATGGAGTATTAAACTTCACAATTTTTCCAATATTGCAATAGTTTTTTTGATATATTATCTTAGTGGATGGAAGATGATAAAAATTTTAGGATTTCCACTTGTCTTGTAACTATAAATTTCCTTACTGCTCAGATCAGGAAACATTGTGGGGATATAGTAAGTGAATATGTATTATATTTCTAACTATATCTGAAACAATCATAAGGGGACCTTTGATCTCATTGTATCAAATGTAAGACAAATATACATTAAAACTACTATTACCTGACATCTTAGGGTGTACATTGGACAATGAACCATAGTGAGAATTCAGGTCTCTAAATATTGATGTCAGAATGTTATTACTTTGTAGAATCTCTTGGTATTTTATTTCTTCTGTGCAGAGGACAAGATTTGAAAGAAGGTTCACAGTAAATAGCTGTGACTGTTTTGTACAGTCCTTTGTTAAAGAGATCCAACCTCACACTCTGTCAAAGGCTTTTACTGCTTATTGAACTTTAGTTCCTGCTAAGATGGGTCTATCATGTGAGAATAAAGCCAAGTTTTAGGTAGTCTGGCTGAGTGCTGAATGAATGTCCTAGTTCAGAAACAATTTTCAAAGATAGAGAAGATATTTTTTAATAAGTTTGTTTCATCATTTAAGAAGATCTCTGTCTGACTAACATCTGTCCCTTGAGATGGAGTACTAGATATTTCAGCGACCATACATGAAAGTCTTTGCAACAATACTTTAAAAACATCAACAAACACATAGGACAACTGTATCCCTGAAAATCAGCAACAGTAAACTCAGAGGCAATCTGCTATCCAGAGTCATCACTTTTTAATGTTCAAAGTGTCCAGATATCAACAGCATTTTAATAGCAATTTACCAGGAATTTATAGGAGTGGGAAAAGGGGCTTTATTTTAAAACATCAACAAAATAGATTGACAGAAACTATTCTTTGTGAAACCTTGACTTGGAATATACTAGACAAAGACATAAACTCAACTCTCAGACTCAAAGAATTCAAGGAAACTATGGAGGATGATATATGGACAATTAGAGAATATCAATAAATAGAGCTAATTAGAAACTCTAGAACTGAAAACTCAGTCGCTGAAGCTACAATTCACTAGAGCAGTTCAATAGCACATTTGGGCAAGTAGAAGGAAGAACCAGTGAATTTGAAATTAGGAGACTTTACATTAATCGTCCGAAAAACAGAAATTAAAAAAAGAAAAGACAGCAGGGTGCAAGGGCACACGTCTGTAATCCCAGTGGCTTGGGAGGCTGAGGCAGGAGGATGGCAAGTTCAAAACCAGCCTCAGCAAAAGTCAGGTACTAAGCAACTCAATGAGACCCTGTATCTATAGAAAATACAAAATAGGGCTGGAGATGTCACTGGGGCTCAGTGGCTGAGTGCCCCTGAGTTCAATCCCTGTATCTACCTCCCCACCTAAAAAAAAAGAAAAGAAAAGAAAAAAAGACAGATAAAAATGATCAGATGCTAAGACACTTGTAGTACATCATCAAGAGAATCAGCATAATTTCCAATTATGGGAATCTCAGAATAAAAAGAAAGGGGAGTATAAAGTAGTATCTCATTGTGGTTTTAATTTGTACTTTCCTGTAACAAATGACAAAATATTTTCATATTTTTATCTGCTTACTGGCAGATTTGCAAATTCCTTTAAAAAATGTTTATTTGTGTCCTTAAGAAATGTTTATTTCTCCATTTCTTAAGGTAGATTTTTGTCTTTTAAATGTTGAACTTTAAGGGTTCTTTATATATAATGGATTTTATACTCCTATAGCATATATGATTTTTAGAAAAGATTTAAATGATTTTAGAAAATATCATCTCTGAAAGATTATCTTTTCATATTCTTGATCACATCTTTACATACATATTAGTTTTAAATTTAGATGAAATCTATTTTTTTCTTTTGTGTTTTTGTCACATGTCTAAGATCCTTTGTTAAATCTAAGGTCACAACATTTTGCTCCTATATTTTCCTCAAAAAGTTGTATAGTTGTAGGTCTTATATTTAGGTTATTGATTAATTTTCAGTTAAATTTTTTAAATGATGTGTAGTATGGGTTCAGTTTCATTCTGTAACATGTGTATATCCAATTGTTTAACACCATTTATTGAATAGGCATTTTTTCACCACTAGTGATCTAGGCACCTTGTCAAAAATGCACTAAAATAAACATATCAGACAGAAATCAATACAACATGTTTGGATGGTGATGTGAAGAAACTGGAAACTTTGTATATTGATGGTGAGACCATATGATCATTGAACCAATGTGGGAAACAGCTTAAGGCTTCCTCAAAATTAAATATGTAACATGACCCATCAATTCTACTTCTAGGTGTATGTAAAAGGAATTGAAAATAGGTACTCGACTAAATACTTGTACATAACTGTTAATAGCAGCACTCTTTATTAATAACCCAAAAGTAAAAACAATGCAAATGTTCATCAAGAATTAAAGGATAAACAAAATGTGGTATATCCATATAATGGAATATCATTCAGCCACAAAGGTACTAATACATCTGACATGGATGAATGTTGAAAACATTGGTAGGTACAAGAGACCTGATAGAAAATTTCACATATCATATGGTTTCAGTTTTATGATATTTATAGAATAGTTAAATCCATAGAAACAAAAAGCAAATTGGTGGTTTCTAGGGGATCACAAGAAGTAGGAATATAGGCAACTACTTAATGGATCATCTTACTATGTTTTGGCTGCTATTAAAAAATACCTTATAGTGAGAAATTTATGAACAATAAAAATTATTTGCTCAGATCTGGAGGCTGGGAAGTCTAGTATTAAGTTGTAGTAGGTGGTGAGTACCTGTTCCTCACAGGTGGTGCCTTCCTTTTATATGATATTTTCCTCTACTATACCAGAATTCATGAGACTGAGACATGTATACAGAATAGAAATTTATTTCACATAGCTCTAGGGGCATAGAAGTTCAAAATTAGGCTTTCGGGGGGCTCTGCATCTGCTGAAGACCTGTCACTTTCCAAGATGTTGCCTTAAATGCTAAATCCTCAGGAGGAGACAAATATGTGCTCACGTGGAGAAAAGGTGGCAGTAGACAAAGCCTCAAGAGTTTTATACAGTCTCTTTAAGTACTTGTTTTCAGTTTCTCTTGTTATATATCTGAGAGTGGAATGGATGGATCATGGTGTGTGTAACATTTGAGGAAACCTCACAATTTTCTACAGTGGCTGAATTATCATATCTTCTCACTAGCAATGTAAAAGAGCTCTGCCCTTATAACTTAATCACCTACCTTGGCCTCATTTCTTAATACTGTTTCATTAGAAATTAAAGGTCAAAATATGCATTTTGGGGGAACACAATGAGACCACAGAATGCTTTACTTCAATCATAAGAACAAAGCCCTCATGACCTAATCTCCTTCCCAAACCACACCATCATATTGGTGCTTAAATTGTAACATGAATTTTGGGGGAGGAGGGCACAAACATTTAAACCATAGCATAAATATAGGGTTTTGTTTTGGGATGACTAAAATATTTTGGACTTAGATAAAAGTTATAGCTGTACAGCAATGTGAATGTACTTGGTATCACTGAATTTTCATTTAAAACAATCCATGTGTGTTAAGCTATGTGAATTTTTCTTAATAAAAAAATCATCAAACTATGATGTGTACACTCTGGGTGCACATTATACTTTTAAAAAAGAATAAAACGTGGTTCTTGGAAAAACTAAATGATCAAAACACTATGTCAAATGATTTTTAAGCACAGAAGTGCTTATTAACCAAATTATTACAAAATTAAGAAATAAATATCACAACAGACATTTAAAAAAACACATTTATTTTGCAAAATTTTACACAAATAAATTAGACAACATCTGGAAAGTATGTTTTCCTAAATAGAATACAAAATATTATGAAAATCTAGATGTCATCATAGCTCTACAATTGAACATCAAAACTTCCTTCTGTTATTTAACTACAAATTAGCACCCATTAATCAACATTTCCCTCCTTCTTTCCTCCCCCTATTCTTCCAAACTTCTGGGAAACACAATGTTCCATAGTTTCTGGTCTTACATTTTGCAATTTAATCTATTTTAAGTTAATTTTTGCAACCAGTGAGGGACAGGAATATAATTCATTTTTTCTGCATATGAATATCCATATTCATTTATTGAAAAGACTACCCTTTCCCCAACGTGTGTTCTTAGCAACTTTGTTAAAAATCAGTTGGCTGTAGATGCATGAGATCAGTTCTAGGCCCTCTATTCTGGTGGGGTTTTTTTTTTTTTTTTTGGTTTATGTGTCTGTTTTTCACCAATACCACAGCAATTTGATTACTGTAGTTTTGTAGGATTTCAGTATATTTTGAAATTGGGTAGCATAATGCATTCTGCTTTGGCTATTCATTTTTTTTTCCACACAAAATTTAGCCCTGTTTTTTCTGGTTCTTTGAAGAATGCCATTTATATTTTGATAGAGATTTCCTTGAATCTGTTGGTTACCCTGAGTAGTATGAACATTTTAACAATTCTGACTCTTCCAATTCATGAATTCATGAATATTAGGTATCTTATCATTTCTTTGTGTTCTCTTCAATTCCGTTCATCAATGTTTTATAATTTTTATTATAGAGACCTTTCACTTCTTTTTTTATAATTATTCCTAAGTATCTTAATTACTGAAATGGAATTGTTTTCTTGATTTCTTTTTCAAATAATTAGCTATTGCTCTATAGTAGTGCTACTAATTTTTTAATTTTTTTAATTTTTAATTTTTACTTGTGCATTATAGTTGTTCATAATGATGGGATTTATTGTTACATATCTGTACATGCACACAATATAACAATCTAACTTAGCCAATATTGTTCCAGCACTTCACCCCTCCTTCCTATAGTGCTACTAATTTTTCCATGTTGATTTTACATTCTACAAATCACCCGAATTTTTAAATTAGCTTTGATGTTTTTAGTGGAGTATTTAGGGTTTTCTAAGTGTAGACATTCTTCATTGAAAACAGAGACAATGTTGCTTCTTCCTTTCTGATTAGATGCCCTCTATTTCTTTCTCTTGTCTAGTTGCTCTGACAAGGGCTTCCATTATTGCACTCAAAAAGTGGTCAAAATTATTATCCTCATCTTGTTTGAGATCATATAATGAACGTTTTCAGCTTTCTCCATTTAGCATGATGCTAATTGTTGGCTTACTGTGTGGCCTCTACTGTACAAAATGAATGTTCCAGGAATGGTAGAATGAAAATATGACCAAGTCGGGGAAAAGCAGCCAATGGCAGCAAAGTGGACTGCCATAGTGGGCCTTAGAGAAAACATGACTTTCTGGATTTTTGATGAGTTTTAAGAGTAGCTTAAATGAAGATTATCCTAGAGAAGAACAGACATGGACATGGGAATAAAGATAAAAAGCAAAAGTCTTAGAATGGTAGAAGAGCCAGGCACAATGGCACATGCCTATAATCCCAGTGGCTCAGGAGGCTGAGACAGGAAGATTTAGAGTTCAAAGTCAGTCTCAGCAATTTAGTGAAGCCCTAAGCAACTCAGCAAGACCAGGTCTCTAAATTAAATATAAAAAATACTAGGGATGTGGCTCAGTGGTTAAGTGTGCCCCTGGGTTCAATTCCTGGTACTAAAAACAAACAAATCAAAAATAGTAGAAGAGCATAAACTAACGTAGGCTAAAAGTACTGATAGAAGTGATTGGATTTTCCATAGATTTCAGAAGCAGTAACTCAACAAGGTTTGATAATAGGTATAAAAATAAATAAGGAAATCTAAGGTGTTAGGCATAAGCAACTGTAGAATGTTCTTTCACAGATATGTTTCTGTGGTCTTTCAAAATGTAGGTAGTAGGAAAAAAAAGCAAGAGGGTTTTTTAAAAATATTTTTGGACAAATTAGTTTAGCAGTGTTTCATAGTCTTGCAAAAGAAAATGTTAAATACAAATTTAGCAACATGAACTTTAAGTGGTGGAAATAGTTTGTGATGGAAGAAGGAACTATAGGGGGATTTACAGCATCCATATTGAAGAGATAACAGAGTAGGTATAGCTAGAGAAAATAAAGAGGTTGGTAGATTGAGCTCTGAAAAACACTAGTTTTGTTAGCTCAGATTTTTATTGCTATGACAAAGTACCTGAGATAATCAACATAAAAGAAGGAAAGATTTGGGCTCCAGATTTCAGAGGTTTCTATAAATGGTGACTTGCTTTCCATGCTTTAGGCCCATGCTAAGGTGGAACATTATGGTAGTAAGTGCATGGCAAAGGAAATAAAAATAAATGCCAGGAAAAATGTAAGAAACACTAAAAGAATGGTGTTGCTGTTGTTAAGTGAAGTAAATATGTCAGCTAGAAAGGACTGTTCAACTGTATCAAATGCTGCTAGCAGGATGAGTGTGATGAAGACTAAGCTATATTCATTTTGTTTTGCAATACGGACTTCACTGGTTAACTTGAATTGATGACCCAGATTTAGGTACTGGGTCTAAAGCAGAGGACATTCTATTTAAGCAAAGATATGCAATTTGGAGTAAACTGAGCATAAAGGACACAGATTTATAGTTTGTAACCTTAAGGAAGAAAGTGCAGCAAATTACCAATGAAAAGGTATGTAGCCAATTGAAAATATTAGAATGCTATGACTTCTTTTTTTTTTATTATTATTTTATTTTTTTCCCAAAAGTTGCATTTTAATACATGTTGGCAAACATAACAGAAAAAAACAAATTATCAGAAGCTGTACACACTATTCATTGAAAACATTTGTTGAGGCAAATAGAAAAAAATTGTTTCAAATCATAATTTTTCTAACTTTGCACAAAATTATAAGCAGATTACTTAAGCATATATTTGTAGTATGCTACATATGTGTAACTCACACAATGGTCCAGAAAGAAGTTAAGTAAATTATGCCCCCTTTATAGATGATAATACTAAGTTGAAAATGTCTTTACTACATGCTTGGGATTATAAGACTGTTATTACAACTGTAGTCAAGATTCAGTCACTTGCAGTATTGACATTCAAGTCCAATACCATCAAAGCACATGATCCTGTTGTATTAGGAGCATTTGTTTGCCAGGATCATATCTGCATGTTTTTCATATACCCCAAATCGATGCCATAAATGCTTGTTGAATTTGGAATAAAATAAGGCTAAGAAACTGAAATTGAGAAAGTGAAATAAAGCCTGGTGGACAGACATTAATAGAAAAAATTTAAAATGTAATCTTGAGACAAATAACCAAAGCCAAAGTGGGTCTTAGAGTCACCCGTCTTTAATATCAAGTGAAAAAGCCATTGTGACAGAAGAAAGAGCTGGAAGCCAGACAATAGGCAAGCATTTTCTGGTCTGATGGATGGGCTCCTGAATAAAGTGGTCCAAGCAGGGTTACACCCATAAAATCAAGGTACCAGTGGAGGTTAAGTTGATTATTCTCTCTTTGGAAGTAATTATGATTGTATAAAGATGGCAATGAGTGTTCAGAGTAACAGTTCACATCAGAAAATTTGCCAGCTTTTATAGCCAAGGTGGAAATATTGCAACATAGAAAAGTTTCCAGTTGCTTTTGAATGTTTTAGAGACATGCTAGGTGCAATCTACTAGCAAATGACAACACTGGATCATTAACAAATTATTGCTTGCTTAGGATCCAATCTAAGCAAGTAAGAGGAAACAAAATCTATGGAACAAATTCATAAATGATTTCTGAGAATTGCTCCAAGAATCTGGATTGCCAGTCCCCATAGCAAGAGTAAACTAAGTATATTTGAGCTCAAATCCTTTGGAAAAAAAGGAAAATGAAGACCTCACAATAAGCTCATGGTTCTTAGATAGAGATGGAAATTATTTGAATAAAGCTAGAAAAAAGTTGTTTGATTTTGGGAGGGTTGAAAAGTTAAAATGAAGAAATATTTTTGATGCTCTGTATATTTCTCACTCCTCATACAAGTCTTGCTATTGCAAGATTTTTGTTTAGTTATTAGATATTGAGCCTACTGGGACTTTTAAAAAATTGTCACAGAAATTTAGCTTACACTCAGATTTTGTCAGTGTTTTCAGACTTTATTTCTCTTCTATTATTTGCCTCTGTCTACCCTATCTTCGGATTACTAGTTTTTTTTCCTATTCCTTTACATTGGAACATAAGGAATCCTTATATTACTCTAAACAAATCCTCCTACATTACAAATTCTTAAGAGCAAGTTGGCCTAGGGAAGAGAGAAAGGCTGGACCTGTGATTATACATGCTTCTGAAACCAGTATGATACCTCCCTTAGCCTCCCACCCTTCCTGAAAACCAACATTAACATTATGTCTTGCTTCTATGACCATGATGGTGGTAGAAAATTGTTGAGAGGCATCACTTCCACCTTTTCAAACCCTTAACAGAAAATTCATTTTACTTCTTTGTCTTAATGAAAACATAATCCTTTTTCTTCATCCACACAGACATACTTAATTCCTGAAGTCCCTAAGATCACAGGCAGTTTGTTCTCACAAGGGCCAATAATTATAAAATACTTTTTATGAGATGAGTATTCTCCTACTTCCTTAATGTAATTCTCAACCCATTATTATTTCAGTTAAGCAGTGAACTGTGTGTTGTATGAGTTCATAACATCCATACACACCCCTCTACAATATGATCTGGTGAACTATGCTGTCATCTAAATTCTGCTCTCCATTCTTGCAGTCTTTGATCAACACTCATTACTTTAATGCCCAAGATGATCACAGCATAGCAGTTTAGCCTTTCAGGTGCTTAATTTGCCCATTTCAGTACTGACTCCATGAGAAAGCAGTCTTACTACTGTTCAGAGCTGGACTATGTCACACAGCTGGATCTGTGGTGGGAACTGGCCCAGAGCAAAAATCATTTACTGTCTTATTTAACTCATAACACATGATCCACTGGCCTTTCTACTTTCTCATTCTCACTCTCAGCTTTTTTCTTTGGCTTCTTGAAACCTCCAGACATTTCTGAAATTTCTTCCAATCTTTCCATTGCATCTGAATTTCATTTCTAGCTTTGAGATGTGGGTTTAAGGGTGGCTCTGAGATATGTGTTTAAGGGTAACCAACCAAAAAAGTGAGAGATCTATAAAGCAGGTCAAGGAGAAATAAATATAGGAAATATGAAATGACAAAGGAGAACATGAAAGATATTTCCATCACCTAAAGCCATGTTACACAGAAAAAGAGGTTAACAATTCTTCTATACAGCCTCCTCTGGAGGAGTCCCTTTGCACAAACTGTTTATGTGTTTTGTAAAAGTAGAGCAGAATCAATACTATATTTAAAACTTAACTTTCACTTTCATTGGAAGAAAAGCTTTTTGTTTGGAGATTTGTTTTGATCTTTGATGTATCTAGAATACCTGAACCATAGGGGACAATATATAAATGCAATCTAATGAATGGGTGGCTAGATGAATGAATGCATATCTTTTCTTAAAGAGTAAAACAAGCTATTGTACCAGGACTCTGCACAGATCATTGATCTTTTAGTTCAACAGTTCAGGTGCACAGCCCTTTCTGGTATATCATTAATGGCCCTGGCAATTCTACTCCCAGGGGAGTATGCTCCACATGCGACATGTGCTCAAGCATAAAATAGATTAGAGGAGCCGCTCCACTAGGCAGAACTAGGAAAAACAGATGGAAAATGTGGGGAGATAAGCTTCAATTTGAAATAAAGAAGAGTCTGCTAACCATGATAATATTTTTTAATGTGGAAAGAAAGAAGTTGGAATAGACTGAGAATCAAATACATAATTTTCATAAACATTAGCTACTATATCTTTGGGAGCACAGACTTTTCTTCCAACCGTTTTGTCTTTCAGAAAGTTGTCCTTGAAGCTGAACAGGTGCTAAAATTTAGGTAAAAAGAAGTTGACCAATGATCCTCAAACACCACCATACATCAGGCTTCTTGAGGTCTTTTAAATTACTCCTTCTCCAGACTCAAGTCTTTGTATTATCTATAATATTAATAGAATGTATTTATGAAATGGGATAGTGTCCAAATAACTTTTATGAGGTCAGAGGAAGATGCATTACTGGCCATTCTCCAATTTGACTGAAGTTTTGGAGGGAGCCTTTGTAATAAAGCATATTCCTTCAGAAGGCAGCTTTGATGAGCTTGGAAGTGAGAGGAGTCCAGGAAGAAATCTACCAAAGATGGGAAAGAGACATATCCTCCTTTAAATATTTGTATTGGGCTTAATCAGCATAGGAACAGTAGATCTTACCCACCAGCAAAGAATTTTTTTCAGTTGCAATAGATCTCATATACACCTAATTAATATTTTATAAATGAACAGCTTTAGCCATCACAAACTTAAAGTTTTTCAATTATGTGAAAAATTGTCTGTTATTTATGTTCAATTATTTCACCTTTTAAAAAAAATAAACTGTTGAATAAATTTTCACTTATGTGCTAATACATGAATGAATTAGACTTTCTTGGAAAATTCATTAAAATTTTTAAAATAGTGATTATTATTTGGAGCATCAGATTTAAATATTTTGTTTGATCTGTTCTTAATTTATTCATAATACCAGTAATTACCAGATCCATAAAGGAAAAGAAACATTTCTTCATGTAAAAATAGTATAAGAAAATTGGAACACTAATGACCATATATGGCACATTACTTCCCAGTGAAGTAAGGTGGAATGCCTAACACCTGTTATTGTTTTATCATTGTCATGGCCCATGACTGTTCTCTGAAGCTATCCATGAACTATTTCCTCGTTGATTGACTGAACTAGTCAGAACATTTGTAGTTGTGCCTATTGTTGTTGCTGGATGATTTGAATGTTTTATCTCATTTAATTCCCATTAAGCGTTGCTCTTGCCATATTCAAATAGTAATCAAATGCATGGTTTTATTTTCTGATTTCAATTTCTGTAACAGAAAACTAGGCACTTTATTTTAAGAAGAGATATATGTAGCTCAGTTTCAAAGGTTGAAAGTTTAAGATCTGGCAGCTCCATTTATTTGGCATCTCATGAGGGCTTCGATGGGAGCACAAGTAGAAGGGATCACATTCCTGTAAGACAGGAAGCCTGAAGGTTTTAGGGGCCAGGCTTGCTTTTTTTATAACAACTTACTTTCTTGGGAACTAGCTAGGGTCCATCAAAAACTATAAGAAATTTCCTCTGAGAATGGTGCCTCCAATGACCTCATTAATTTCCACTAGGCCTCAACTCTTAAACATCTCTCCTCCTCCATACCGCCATACTGAGGATGAACCCTCCAATATATGAGACTTTGGGGGGCACAGTCACACCATCTCTAAGCCATGGCACCAAGTGTCCCAGAATATAAGTTAACAATCTATTGTTGCATATTTCCTGGTTTAAGGATTTCAAACGTATCTGATGCTGGTCACTATGCTCTCCTGTGACACTGTCTGCATTCACAATTTTTGAATAATAGTAGGAACTCTTAATTCCTTAAATGCCTGCCTAAGACTCTCCCATGGGTCCAGGTGGCCTGGTCTGGGAGGCTTTCTATATATGTGTTTGCTTCTAACTTCAGATGAGGGAGTCTCAACCCCATTCAGAAAGAGCTTTGGGGAACTTCGCAATGAGCCTTACTTCAACATCCAATTTGTATTCTTATGCATAAAAAAAGTGGTTGCTGGAGTCCAACTATTTTACTACAAATGGTCAAAGGGAGTCACAATGAAAGAATATGGAAAAGACTAAACAATCTAGAATTCTCCATTGAAGTGACCACTCCTCACTCTCTCTTCCTCCTCTTTACTCTTTCCCTTGCTCTGTGTTTCTCTTTTCCTCATCTACTGTTGTTTCCTCTCCCTCTCCCACTATCTTTTTTCATTTTTCCTGAAATTACTTTCCCTTTTAGGTGTGTTACAGTGACTGCATCCTACCATAGCAGGCACCTTTGGAAGAGAGATGCAAATTAGTGCAGAATCTTGCCTCTATGCACAGTATCTTTAGTACCCCAGTTTCCTGCTTCGAGCTCATCTCTGCATATTAAGTATGGCTTGAACTTTTCCCCCTCTTTCAAAAATGTTGTTTCTTCCAAATGCTCATAAGCACTTCTAACCACTTGCAGTCTGTTTTGATTTGCCAGCTGTTTCTTCCTGGCACTCATATAAGGATCCAGCCATCTGCTTGCCAAGCAGAAAAAGGGATTGTAAAAAGATGCTTTTCCTCCAGCAACACACATAATTTAACCTTTATTTCTAACCTTGCCCTCAAGCTTGGCCACTATGAGATGTATAGCATTTCTGTAAATATCCTTCTTGAAATGGCAAGACAACAATTATTTTTCCCATGGGGAAAGAAGAATTACAAATGTGCCACCCTTTGTAACCATTGGGAAGGACATGTAGAGAAATGAGGAAAGAATGGAACAGGTTGTTAAGCTGTGAGGTAGAAACTGAGAATGAAATGCTATAGTCTTGACACCCAGAGTTGGCATTATTCCCTGGGTCTGAGTTTCTGATTTGAGCATTGGAGGAGGGTTAGCAAGATTTGTAAAATTTCTAATCTTCTTTTGGGGGATCAGAAAGTTTTTTTAAATTTTTTTTTAGTTGTTAATAGATTTTTATTTTATTTATTTATATGTGGTGCTGAGAATCAAACCCAGTGCCTCAGACATGCTAGGCAAGCGCTCTACCACTAAGCCACAATCCCAGCTCCTCAGAAAGTTTTAATAGAAGGACCATTCCCTTGAGGGCTTAGATTTAAATAATAAATTCTCTGGTGATTTAATCATTTTAGCATCTATTGTATGCTTATGTCAAACACTTGTATGTGAATTCAGAGAGAAAACAATTTGTAAAAGTTATATGATAGTATGAGAAATACTGTTAGGTCTGTGGACTCTGGAGAGTCAAGATTCTTAACTCTGAAATAATGTTCAGAGAAGATATTGTAAAAAATATTCAAGTGTATTATTTCAGTTTTCATGGAATACAGAATCTCTGTGGGAGCACTGAGCATACTCTTCCATTGACATTCAGAGATGTGCCTATCTTATGGATATTCAAAGCTTCAACATGGATGGATGGCTGTACCTCAAAATATTTCCTATAGTTAACCTAAAATCTCTACCTCCATTGATACTGCCCTCATTTGGGTTGGTACTGTCCTTAGACATTGGTCCTATGCTCTTTGATAGCCCAGGTCCACCTTTCCTTTTTGTGCCCTAGCTACAACACTATTATCAGGACATAGTTTAGGGATATATAGGACTGGCTCAACCACTCAACAAAAGTCATGTGCTCTTTTAAAGACCTTGTCTGTGTTCAAGTACTAATGAGAAGATCCACTTGACTACTGAAGCTGGAGGATAGTAAGATTCAGCCAACAATAGTTTCCTCTTCACCTTCTTTTTATATTATTTACATTTTAGGGATGAAACTAAACTCATGTATGTAAAAATATAAAGACAAAAGAGATTTCCACCCAGAATGTCACTATGCATGCTATCAACTGATTTATTTATTTTACGGGAATGGAATTACTTTTCTTCCAGTTTGTGAACTACATGAGTTGTAGTAATAGCTTTGTCATCAGTAATTCATTTTCATTCTTGGATGCTTAAACTTTGAGCTAAAGCAGAACAGTTAAACACACTGAAACCATGCTTTATATGATTAATTCCACATTTTCTAAAATTCACCAGACGAAATCATACACTACTTAATTCATGCAGCACTTGAATTCTATTTAAGGGGAAAAGATGAAAATAAATCAGAGAGCATTACCCTTGATTTCAAAGACATCTGAAAAGACTCTGGATGTGATGCTTCCTTTAAGCCAGTAAACGACAGAAGTTGCCTGGGAGGGATGATAGTGGAGAGAAGGCAGGTGCAAGCCTCAGACTCTGAAGAAACACTTCTGAGTGAATCCATCTTCTCCAAAAGATAGGCCAGGATTGATAATGGCTTTATTTCTAGCTAAAAAGATTGATTGTTTGATTAAATCACTTGAGATAATTATTCCTCATCACTCTTGACTTATTTTCCTCTTATCGAACAAAATCTCCATAATCTTTGTAAAAATTTTATACTGCCAATATGTTCTGTAATGGCACACTTTATACTTGTAGGAATTAATAATCTGACAGCAACAGACAGGAGCGAATTAATACCTGTATTGAATCAGTTGACTGTGGGTGATTAATAGGGGGACTGAAAATCAAATACCCAAAACATGACACCTGAAATCACATCATTTCATTCTTCAAGAAAAATGAACTGTCATAGCACAATATGTTTATGATTAGGATAATAAGTTAATTATCTAGGTGAGCTTAAGACCTCATTTAATTGTACTGATACATGATCAAGATATGTGTTATGAATGTTATTTTCCATTCATATTGGAATTTAGCATTGATGCAATTAGGAAGATAAGGCTGTAACGGCCTAGGGCTCTGGTTGATTGAGAGTGAACTCAGGTATACAAACATTTTCCAGGGCAGATCTTGCCTCTCTTGACATTTTTATTGAAACTTCCCTGTTTGAGTTCTAGGTCTACCATGGGGTAGGGTTTGGGGCTGTGGTATGCCCTGGTTAGGATTTCACTACTGAAATCCTTCAGAATGGCATGTGCATATTGACCATTGGTTGTTACTGCTGCTGGATTCTCTAAGTCAATGTACCCCTATTGCCCATATCAGGAAAGGCTGTTCTTACTTCCAGCCACACTATGAGCTCAAGTCCCAAACTTCAACCTGTCCTCAGGGTTAGAAATGAGGGTATTGATAATGAAGCAATTTTTCTCTCATTTAAAATCATCATCTGGTTTTCCTACCTTGACAAGCTTTTCTGTTTCCTGAACAAGTAAGTAATCTATCTTATATATGAAACAATCAATGATAGACTTAAGTAGAGCAATAGCTCATTTACCTTGGTAAGTGAGTTTTCTCAGTATCACTTTCCTGCTTACAGGCTAAAATGCAAAAACAATGTGTTCTTCTAATAAAAAAAATATAAGCAGCATTGTATTCATCATGCAACATGACTATTTTTGCTCTAAAATTTTGTTAAGGTATATTGACACTTATCATAGAAGATAATTTAATTGAAATAATGCATTTTTGGAAAGCACTAAGAAATTTTACACTGTTGAGTAACGTACAGTGTTATGGTTATAAAGTTAGGTTGTTAGCACCCATATATTGACCCACAACTGTAGAAAACCATTTCAATTTAAATGGATTTTTTTCTAAATATGCCATAAATAAGGAAATCCTGAGGGAAGTTATACATAAATAAACAGACTCCCCCCTTCTTTCTCCGTCTCTCTGGACTCCAACTCCTTGAAAAGCCACGTGGCTCCTTCCCTCCCCCTTTTATTAAAGCGATTGCTTATTGCTTAAAAGGGGGAGGGAAGGAGCCACGTGGCTTCTCAAGGAGTTGGAGTCCAGAGAGACGGAGAAAGAAGGGGGGAGTCTCTCTGGACGGTGGTGATGATCCGCGGGGTTACCCTCCCCAGACCCTGGGGTTTAAGTAAAAGTCTGCTCTGCTCCAGCGAGATGCAGAGACAACCAGGACAAGAAGCAAGGACACCGGGGCGAAGAGCAGAAAACACCGTTTATTCCAGAAACTACAGAAGCTTATATGCACTCTTGGACCAATCAGGTCCAATGGTCACAAACAAAGGGGTGCACTCTGGCAAGAGCACAGTCTATTAGCATAGAATGGGGAGAGATGGAAGGGAGGGATTGGAAGGTATGGAGAGATCACCTATATTGCTGAGCTCATGTTATTATATTATCCTCATCTCTCTTCTCTCTCTGTTTTATCCCTTTTTTTAAAAAAATCTTATTATAATGTATTAATTTGTACATTTTTGTATTTTTCTGGTGGATATGCTGTAAATGCCTACTATGTTCCTGGTAATAATGGTCAAGTTATAGACCAAGATCATATCAGAAAATTTTTAGGGATAATTAAAAATTAATTTTATTTGAGGAAGTGCTATGGTTTGGATTAATGTCCCCCAGAGGCCCATGCATTAAAAAAACGGATTGTCAATTTTTGGCATTAGTGCGAGATAGGGGAACCTTTAAAGGTGAAGCCTAGTGGAAGGAAGTTAGATCATTGGGAATTTGTCCCTTGAGGAGATATTGAGACCTCAGCCCCTTCTGTTCTCCTTTTGGTTCTTGACATCATAAGCAGCTTTCTCTGCCATGTGCTCTCACCATGATATGGTGCCTCTTCATGGGCTAATAAGTAAGAGGGGAATGTACTATGCACTGAGACCTTCAAATTTTAGCCAAAATAAATCATTCCTCTTTTTATTAGTCTTTACATTGTCTCATGTATTTTGTTATAACACCAGAAAACCTAACACCTAACACAGGAAGTAAATGTGACTACATTTACCCATTATAGATTTCCATGCTATTAGAGTCCACTCATGCTATCTCCTGGCCATCTATAACATCCTGGTATTTTGAATGCAGTGCTTCAACATCCATTATCAAATATCCATCATCAGTGTGTGGCAGTATAATGGTATCTCTGATTACATAAATTCTTAAAGTGTGAAGATTAATTTACCATATAATTTTTATATTAATTGCTAGGAGTAATGTGGGAGTTATCATTGAATACTTAAAGTAAGTAAGGAGTCACTGAAAAATGCCCTGATTTGCCAGAATATACAATGTCTTGCATAAGCAACAAAGAAGGGTGGAGGTAGAATGAGAAGGGCAGAATTTCAACTTAAATAAAAACAATGGACAAAGATAACAAAAATATAAAAGTAAGCAGGAAAATCAAAAGTATGTAATCTCTGTTTTAAAACAAATTAAAAGATCCTATGTTGGCATAACTGAACAAATTCATAATGCTATATTTTGCAGGCTTGTCAAAAGTTTCTAAGTGGGTAAATTTTAAATAACTTCTTTGTCTTCCACTTCCCTATAGTCAATAAATAATTTAAAATATTCCAATCATTAAAATCTAATGTAAAAAATAAGTGATTCAAAAGGAGTCATAAAAACATGAATGAAATTGAAAGACAGAAGTTGATTCATTGTAATAGAGAAATATTATGTAGGTAACCTTTCTAAAGGGTCTCATTCCATTGAATGTGTCCCCATTTCTCCAGTTCTGACATACACAGCTTTCTCCCAGGACCCATTCTGCAACATGTCACAGCCCAACAGATCTTGGACACTCTTTTCTTCTGTGTTGACAGCCTTTTATACAGGGAAATGCAGCCGGTTGTATGCCTGAGATCAGGGAAGTGGGATTGTCTAGAGCAAAGTGGTTTTACTGGTATCAAAATATTGAGTGACAAGACTGCTGTTTTAGTCAGTTTTTTTTTTTGCCACTGTGACCAAAAATCCTTACAAAAACAATCATAGAGGAAGAAAAATTTATTTGGTGATCACGGTTTCAGAGGTCTCAGTTCATAGATGGCCAACTCAATAACCCTGAGCCTGCGATGAGGCAGAATATCATGGCAGAGGACAGCATCTCAGGACATAGCAAGGAAGGAGAGAGAGAGAGAGAGCACGCTCTACTCTCCAGGGACAAAATATAACCCTCAAAGCCAAAATCCCAGTGATCCACTTCCTCTAGCCAAACCCTATTTGCCTATAGTTACCACCCAGTTAATCCACATCAGTACTAGTTTAATACACTGATTAGGTGAAGGTTCCCATAACTCTATCACTTTACCTCTAAACTTTACTACATTATCTTACACATGAGCTTTTGGGGGACACCTCATATATAAACCATAACAACCACAAAGAATCAAGTTATAATAGGAACCATCAAGAGGTTTTCATTGTTATTGTTGGAAATACGCTTTTATTAAATGGAATGGTGCAACTGTCCAGTTAGACCTGAAGAATGATGCTTGCCTCCATGAAAAGGAAGACAGGAAGGTGGGATACATAGCTCTCACAGACGAGGATGTTTCTTTTACTGTTCTTGCCCCCAAACTAAAAGACAGTGACTGGTACATAAATAAAAATAAGGTATGGCAGACTTTATTTTGTCATAAAACAAGTATATGAATTAGAATCAAAGAGAGGGTAAGAGGATTTATGGTAGATGCTGTCAGGAGTTGAGCTGGCCTAGAAAGAGGACAATATGAATGACAATGAGCACGAAACAGAACACTAGAAATTACAGGAAAATATTTTAATAAATGAGAAGGAGGGAATTTTACAAGGGTTGTTCCACTCACAAGAAGACAAGGGAAGAATACATATTTTTAATCTTTTTGCTTTCTTTTAGTCTCAGTCTTTTTGAACTAAGACCTCAAGTGATATTAGATATTTATATTTTTCATGAATATTAACAAGATTTTATTATATGTCATTTTGAATCGAGATGCTAAATATATATACTTACAATAATTATTTCTTGATAAAATTTAATTTAATGTAGAAAATTAAATATTTGATAAGTTCAACATTAATAGGCTAAGTAATAATGAATCTTTATCCAAAAAATACCTGTCATAGGCATGCATGATAATAGAATTGAACTCTTTCAGTTTAGGTACTTTTGGCAGCTAATTATCCCCTTTGTATATGTTTGAGTAAATTTACAAGTATTATAATGTTATTTAATGTAATGTACATAAAATACAATGGCTTAATAGGTTTCATTTTAATATTAGCTTTTAAAAAGAGAGATTAAATTTACTTATTTATCTATCTGTGAAAGGTTAAACCCATTCAGCACAGTACATGTCCATCACTTAGAAGATAGCTGTAAGAACAAAAGAAGTGAAATTCTATTTGGTTGTTAGAGATGGGTAAACAATGATTTCAATGTGATCTTAATCCTCTTCATGTGCTTCTGATGTCTTTGTATTAGGCTTAATGTTCATGACCCTTTTCAGACTGCTGTGTAACCCTCAGTTCACTGAGAGAGCTCCTCAAATTCATTTCCAGCAGTTTGGCTGACTTTTGAATACTATGACTGACCATCTGGAATTTAAAGAAATTTAGCTCTGTAGGTCAATGCCATCTTTGAGATTTCAGACCATAGTGGCAAAAATACTAAATGTCTTGGCTTCCAGGCTTGTTGGTGTTGGAGGAACCATTCCCATTCAGCTTTGTGATAGAAGTCCCTGTTTTCTTGTTTGGTGGCCCAATGCCTGCCCTTTAGTTCTAAAGGCTGCTGAAGGTCTTTGTCATGCAGATTCCTCTCCTTATAAGGCAGCTGTTAGCTTCCTTCTGAGGCCAGCAGCTCTCTGACACTTTGAAGAGATCCTAATTAAATCAGACACAACCAGAATCATCTCCCTTTCGATTAACTTGAAGTCTACTAATTAGTATTCCAACAATGGAAGTGACATTCCACATATTCAACTGCTGTGCTCACATTTATGGGTAAGGACAATAAGGGGTAAGAATCCTGGGGTTCATCTTAGAATACTGCCCACCACAGACTGATTATTTTAAAATTTCTCTGAAACTCTAAAATTTTTTGATCCTGAGAAGAATTTAAAAGTTCCAAAGACCCTGTATCTTATAAGTGAATTGGAACAGATCTGGCTTTTGTTTGGGATGCTTGGAAGTCTGGTACTGACCTTAGCCTACAAACAAGAGAGGTTAGTTAGTGAGTTACAACATGGTGCTGAAAGTTTGAAACATCTCTAGAAGCACTCAAGGTTAGCATATCTACATTTAAATGTTAATAATAATATTGGAGGTGACATGTAGCATGCGACCTATGTTAAGTGAGGGCAATGAAAACGAGTCCACATCAATACTTTGATAAAATGCTCAAGTCCAAAAACTGGCCGTATGCCCTACTCTTATCCATGATTCAGACTTGTGTTTTGTTTTTACAAAACTTTGTCTTATACATGAAAGCATACTTTTGGTACTATTACCTTACATCTTACTACATACTTTCAAGTCATTAACCAAGTGAAACTTGGCATAGATTCTGTAACTTATGCTAAAAGGAAGAAGAAGGAAATCAATTAATATGTATTACTTTTATTATTTATTGATTACACTTGTTATCACTATGTGTCAAGCTTATTTTTATAAGTTGTGTAGGACATTTTACTTTAACATGAGAAATTTGCTATGAAGATAGTTATCTTATCCAGGTGTGTTTCCTGGGTTTAGAGAACTTTAGTAACTATTTCAAGTTTTCACAGATGATAAAAGTTACCTCCTTTGTTTCCTAAGACATACTTTTTATGGAGCTAGTTTTCTAAAACCATATTGGGCAGTTTGAAAGGACTGTAACACCTGGCTGTTTAAAATTCTGACTATATTCAGTATCTAACTGAAACACCTGTTGGGAAGTAATTTTCTCTCATGGCATTTCTCGCATTTGGGGGGCACTTCATTTGTGTAAAATTTGTCCTCTCAAATTAAATCTCCCTTTAACTACCATAAATTGGTTTAATTTCTACTCTGTAAATTCCCTCATATAGACTCTAAATGCCAGAATATATAATCATTTCTTGGACTTGGAAAACACCATCTCATGTTACTTTAAGTTTTTTTTTTTTCCTATGAACTCTGCATTCAGTTTCTCCAACTGTTCTATGTGTGATTCACTTTCAGAATTTCCCATTGGGAAGTTCCCTTGATTTCAATCCTATATGTCAAAGTCCCTCCTGCCATATGACACACACAACTGTGCACAGTTCTCCTGATATGCTGTAGTAGGTAAACAGAATATTTCCTGATTAAACACTCTTTGAACATTTTGTGCACCTATTTGAACAATTGAGTCTTTTGAGGACCTGGTATATCTTTGTGATCTTGTGTTAAGTGGAAATCAAAGCAAAAATATCATCTCATAGTTTCACATAGATGAATAGGTAAATAGATACAGATACAATTGTGTATTGTTATATGAACACCTAGATATATATATATATATATATATATATATATATATATATATATAGTGACATGGTGAAATACGTATGAGTTAAAGAAAGAGAGAACTTTCCAAACTGGGACAGTATGTCAAAACAATTTGCCATCTTGATTTCACAAGATGAAAAAAGTGAAGTCCTACACCACTGGAAGGAGACCTTTGCAGGAAAGAGAGATACTAAACTTCATTTTCTAGTGTAAGAGGTGAAGGGGTAGTTCAGGGGACCTTGTACAGTCAAATTGGGAAAATAACTTAGGGTTTACAAGATGTGCTAGTCATATTTTTGTCACTGTGACCAAAACACCTGACAAAAACTATTCACAGGAAGAATAGTTTATTTGGGGCTCACAGTTTCAGATGTTCAGTCCATGGTCAGCTAACTATTGCTCTAGGCCTAAGGTGAAGCAGAACATCATTGCAGAAGGGTGTGTGGTAAAGAAAAACTAATCAGCTTATGCTGACCAGGAAGGAGAGAGAGAGAGTTTAAGAGAGAGAGAGAGAAATAGAAAGAGAGACAAAGAGCCGGGTTGGGGGGAATATAATCCCCAAGGGCATGCCCCTAGAAATCTAATTTATTCAGTCATGCTCCACCTGCCTACAGTTACCACTCAGTACTGTAAGCTTTTCATTGTTTAAGTTATAGTTCTCATAATCTAATAATTTTACCTCTGAACACCTTCTTATTAGATTTTTAGAAGAAACCATAACTTAAGGACACAATAAGAAAATAATACCTTTAAGAAATATGTTCCCAGTACTTAGGGAGGCTGAGACAGGAGAATCGTGAGTTCAAAGCCAGCCTCAGCAATGGCGAGGCGCTAAGCAAGTCAGTGAGACCCTGTCTCTACATAAAACACAAAATAGGGCTGGGGATGTGGCTCAGTGGTCGAGTGCCCCTGAGTTCAATCTCCAGTACCAAAAAAAAAAAAAAAAGAAATATGTGTTCTGAAATTTTTTTCTGAATTTTGCTTTAGAAATAAATATATACACAAACTGAAAGTCACTGTAAAAGCATCTGCACGTGGAGTAGATACATTGTGAGTGAAATTGTACATACAGTTTTATGAACTTGTCTTTATGAAGTCAGTCGGGTTTTTCCAATTTTACTATTAATAGGAGTTGTAGTTCTTCCTGTGCTGTATCAAATATGTGAGTGAAGACGAAAGGTACTTTGGTTTCACTCAAGCTCTATTCAATATTCTCATCTTTTTTCCCCTATTTTCATTTGTTAAACTCCTCAGTCCAGCTGGGCAGCTGCACTTTACTAGCCTTGCTGCAGCAGAGGCTTTCAGCTGTATGTACTTCCTCAATTCTGCCTGGTTCCCCAGACTCCACCTTCTGTTTTCTTAATTCCTGACTGAATGAACCTATAACCTTTTTTTTTTTTGGGTACTGGGGATTGAACTCAGGGGCACTTGACCACTGAGCCACATCCCCAGCCCTATTTTGTGTTTTATGTAGAGAAAGGGTCTCACTGAACTGCTTAGTGCCTCGCCGTTGCTGAGGCTGGCTTTGAACTCGCGATTCTCCTGTCTCAGCCTCCCTAAGTGCTGGGATTACAAGCATGAGCCACCGCGCCCGGCCCTATAACCTTCTTTAGAGGGCCATTCTTGGACAAGTGGAGCTATTCTGCCCCAGACACTCAGGATTTCACTTCATCTGAAACCTATTCCAACTTGACTCCTTCCTCTTCCTTGCTTTGCTCCCTTGTGCCTCCTGGAAATGCATTGTGAATAACTGGAGTGGACAGTACCCTTTACTCAAGTGATGCTTCTAGATAACCCAAACTAAGGCACCATTTACAATTATGAAGCAAGTAAAATTTTGATATTGCTAATGTAACTTCTATTGCTAATTTTTAAATCACTTTAAAAACCTACCATGTGATTGGAATGGGAAGGAAGAAAGGTCATTTGAAAGAATACTCATGGTATGGATGGTAGTCATTTTTCTGAGCATTTCTTCTTGAAAAGTTGTAATTTAGAATCATATTAATGTTTCATATAATATACACATAGAGCAGGGGTGAAAAAACCCCAAATAAAAATACATTGATGTACTTAAAATGCACGATATTTTCCCTAATAAGGAGAGAAGTAAGAAGTAAATAACCCAAGAAATATTTGTACACACAGTAATTTGATTTGATTTTTTCAGGCTAATGTAAACAGAAAATTTTGTAATAACTATTTTTTCAGAACTATAAATTAGTTACTCTGTTTAAATTTTGGGCATGTGAATATTAAGCAATTAAGAAGCAAATGTATTGTGGATAATGGGAGTCAGGTACTTTGCTGTTAGTGGTGCAGGGTTATATGTTAAGAAAATGTGAAAATGAATACTGTGATATATTGAAGTTAAAGTCTGCAATAAGAACTCATAAGTTTATATAGATTGCTAGACAAATAGATACAGCTTTGTATATATAGTTAATGTATAGAGACAGAAACACTCATATATAGACAAAGATATATTTATGCAATTCTTTCAATGTATGTGCACAAAATTAATCTAGTTATGGATAAATATGAATATATGGACATATATCTCTATATAAGCTCAGTCCATTGACTCTTCAAAATATACATCAAAGTGAATGCATTCTTTTAAAGCTGTTTCTTCTGAAAAAGCCTAAAAGAATACCATAGTAGGAAGTAGTAACTTTAGCACCCTTCTTGATTGAAAGTTTCCTTAGAGAAAAGGCTGTAACCAGGACTGGCACAGTGAAAAGAAATAGGTCTGCAGCATTGTCTTTGTGGTAAAAGTGAGGAGGATGCTTAGAGCTTATGGAATAACGTATATGCTAACTTCCCTCAACCACCATTACATACACCCCAGAGCTGAATATAAGGGATTCTCACTAGAGAATGAACAATTTTCAAATCAAAACAAATAATTTATTTGATTATTATTTATTACTAAAATAAGAATCCATGGGTTTATACATATAGGAAAAAATAAGCATGTGAATAGAAAAATTATCATTGATGGGTGAGTTTGTGACAATGTTTACAGAAAGACTGATAGAATGAGGGAACTACCGTATGGCAACCATCAAAGTCACTGTTCCGAAAAGGAACATCAATGGATCCTAAAGCTAATAGGAGAAAGTTTGAAAGTAATGGACTCAAGATATCTATACATAAGAAATGTATTTATTGCAAAACAAAAACTAAATCAAATGTGTGAAAATGTTAGTATTTGAAGACTATGTGGGAAAACACACTGGAAATTTTCAGACTATCCTCTCAAATTTTCTCAAAATATTAACTTATATAAAGGGGATAAAATTTTATTGACTTATACCTCAATTATATTGTAAAGTTTTTTAGTTTGTTGATCTTTAAATTAGTTTTTGCATTTTATCCTATAGAATTTTTTCTTATGGAGTCTGGCCTAGCTTCTGTGCTTGAAGAGTAATTTCTACATTGCTTGGAAATTCTTCTTCTACCCAAAACCAAATAAGTCTTTCCCAGCTTGTTTATATATACCATTCTTCATTAAAATCAAGACATCTTTATTTTAAAATACAAAAACATTTTATGTACTCTCAAGATAATTATTCTATAACATGATATTCACTGGAGGAGTCATTAAATTTTGTATAATATGGAAACACAAAGACATTAGACTTGAAGAAATATATTGCTTTTAATTATTTTGTAAATATTTCACTATATAATCCATGTACAACTTATTCTGGTATATAGCATTATAGATTAGTCTAAGGCTCTTTTCTTTTTGTATAGTTTTCCTAGCACCTCTTATTGTTTTCTCATTCTATGAATCTGCCTTCCTCTTTTCATAGTGAAATATAAACCATTAATGTTGATAATCAAGAATCACATTTTAATCTGAACTTTGTTAATTTCCATTATGATTTATATTTCAATATCTACTTTTAGTTTACTCTTTTCTATATTACTACTCTTTAGAATGCCTTCAAATATTTCAGAAAGACTAATTACTATTTTATATTTTAACTGTTCACTATGTTTTTCAACTTATCTAAGTGATACAAACTTGATGTGGACTTTTGATGGATGTATACCCATATATCTAGAAGGGAAACCCTAGGAAAGTCTACCTTGCTGATGTATTCCTGATGGGCCCATTCTTCCTCAGCAAGAATTTGTTAGAGTGGCATCAAAGATAAGCAAAACCTGTACACTATTTGAGATGGTAAAGACAGACTTTAACTGGTTATAACTATTATGATAGGGCAAAGACTCCGGTGTAAAATGAACTCAACTTTGATTTGTATAGGTATGCCTGGGAAAGAAATGAAGGAAAATGAGGGAATGGGAAGACAGGTGAGTGGGTACTTGTTAGAGTCAGGGAAGTGAAAATTACATAAAGCAGGAAGTAGAGTTGATCTGTGTGAAACCCATCTGGGTTTGCTAACTGGTTTTACCAAAGTTAGATCCCTTCAAACTCCCACACACACTAGGAAATAGGGGTCCTATATTGAGGGATTGGCTGGACCAAATGGTAAATTGTTTTGGCAGAAGTGAGCTTTCACAGGCAGGTGCTGTATGAAGGGCTAGGGTTATCATAGAGATTTGACCTTGAACTAATTAAGTCTTTATAGGTGAAGGCTGAGAATAGTAAAGAGAGTTCAGAGAAGCCTGGCTGGAGCATTATCAGGGAGTCTCTGTTAATTGCCATGAGACAGTTAGAGACCACCATACGGACCAAGGGCACATGCACTCCTGGGCCTTAACTCATGGCCTGACAGCTATTAAAAGATAGTATAAGTTGTCGTTGTTGTTGTTTGCTCTCCCACCTGAGTTCACAGCATTTCAGGTATTAACAGCTTGGTATGTGCCTTACCCAGTCCCCTTGAACCACCTTATCAACTTTAGAGATGAAGTGCATCATTTGGGCCAGGATGCTCTTTACCATGGCTTTCCTAGGACAAACAACATAAAAGATGTAAACTGTTTAGGAGCCATGAAAACAGCAAATTTCCAGGTCCTTTAACTTGTTTCTTGCCATGATTTGTGTTCTCCTCCATATCCCACCTATGTAATCTCTTAACAGCCACAGCAACTCATCCTTATCTCAAGGCAGAGATGTTTATATAAAATGTGGCCCTGATGAAAAACTAGTACTTGATTCTATGATGACCGACTGGCCAGGCCTTCCTCCACTGACCATTCCTTCCTCAGAATTAAAATACTCTCAGAGCCAAAGAGAAGCATTTTGAAATGTACCCAAAGATAATTACATTCCTAAACTTTAGCCCCCTCTCTTGCAAACAGGCTATCCACATGAATAAAACCAACTCCCCACTTAGTTGGAGAGCTAGCCTGACACTCCTGTCAGGCCTGAGTCTCCTTTCTTTTTGGAGAAGCCCTAGTGAAAGCCTTGCCTATACATTCTGTCCCCTGACGTGTCTTCATTTTTACTGTCTCTAAGTCAAAGTCTTCACGTCCGTCATCACTGGGTCATGACTGACTCTTCTGTTGGCTTTCCATATGATTGACAATATAGTACAATAAGGTGAAATATTGAGCCATTCTAGAAGATTCTTCATTTAATACTTCATTCTTTATACATCCAAGAAATTTCCAGAAGAAATGTGCTATTCTTCCAAACAAGCTAGTGAATCAAGAAAAGATTTCTGGTGTATTAATATAGCAACTTACCTTTTGGTCCTATTATGTTGAGAAGAAAAAATTTAGGTGAAGTGCTGGGTATGTACTTGATTGCAAGGCAGGATTTCTCACTCATGGATTTCTATAAAAATAAAGACTGTTAAGGATAATACAATCATTAATAACACCAACAGAAAATGACACTGACACTAAGTAATACTAATAGGGAAAACTGAGTCTTCCCATCTCCTATGAGATGGATTCATGTGATGCTCCCTTATCAGTTTCCATTTCCTTAATGAGTTAGTAGACAAGGTCACCTGTGATGAATAAATGGCAATACTGGATATGAGGAGTGCAACGAAGTTTTGAAAAGCTATAAAAAGCCAAAATAAATTTTAGGAAGAATGAATAAATGAACTACAGAAAAACAGTGGGCTAGGGACATTCAATTAAGAACATATTCAATTGGCATTCAACTAAGAGCATACAGTGATGAGGCCACGTCTTCAGACAGATTTGATTTTGTATGAATCAGTCATACCACAGATAAATGCTATTTCCTTCTATATTATCCACTATACAATATTTGACAACTTTCCTGAATACTTAAAAATAACAAAAAATAACGTTATATTTAAAAAAACAGTGCATAAACAGTTCTCATTTTTTAAATGCTCTAATCTCAGGCAAAATACTTATTTTGTTATTTCTGTCTGTTGATTCTGGATCCATTCCCTTAGATTTTATCATAATTTAACATTTTCCTACTAGTCTTTTCTGGGAAATGGACTCTGTTCACTCAAGACTCTGCCCTTCACCTTTGTGGAGGCATGGAGGCAGCTTTATTTTAGGACATGTGCTTTGTCCTTGGAGGGACAGAAGGTTCTGCTTTGTTGGTTTTTCCTGTGTTGAAAAGTATTCAAACTTAGAGTTCGTTGCCACAGGAATCTAAACACATTTATCATTGAATGTCTCATCTTGCCCAATTCATCTAATACTATGATATCTTACTTGGTATAAGATGCTCAACTAAGAAACTTACAAAAATGACTTTAACATAGAAGAAAAAAGTTACTTTACAATAAATGTCAGAAACAAACAAAAAAGAATAACAATGATGATTCCAGACAGGATTAGTGCTTGCAGCTTTCTCTCCTATTCTCACAGTTTTAAAATAAACTTCAACATTTTAGCATTTACTCAATTGTACGGTAATATCTTGGGAGGCCAATGAATAAAAAAATATTCACTGATCTGCATCTGACAGTGTTCATTTATATTTTACATACCTGCTATAATGAATGAAAGTCTTTAGATAAAGTAACTTTCCTTGGGAAAAGTGAGGAGGTAACATATAGAGGAGGCGAAAAGCACAAACAGCAGTAGGTATAAATCAGCCACAAAACTCAAGGTTTGTATGGAAGTTGTTTACGGTAATCCGTCCATAAACCCAACAAAAAAGAAATGGTTTAAATTTATAGTACATTTAAGTTAATGTTGCTATACAGGGTCATTTAACAAAGAGTTACAACTTCAAGGTATACTGTTAATCTATACTATTTACTTATAATTTACTTACAAGAAATACAAAACCTCCAGTGTATTTGCAAGATCAGGAAAATATATAGCACTATGAGATACAAGTCCTGAATGTTGTAAAAGAAAGCTATTTGCTACCTGAGGTTGAGATTTAGAAAGCAGGATGCATTCACAGATAATTTTTACCTTTAGTATTTGGCTGAACAAATGAGAATTAATTATATAGAACTGAAGGACACTGAAGTATTCTCTCCCTGCAAAGAAACAATGGAGAGCAGAGTACATTGAACCCAAATAATAAAAGCTTCTACTTTTGTCTTCACTTCATATTTTAAAGTAGACTATCTATTTTAATCAATTCACTGCCCACAGAAGAGATTTGGAGATATTTTTCAACTTGTTTTTCTTCCCTGAAATCAAAATTCAAGGATCAAGCATTCCAGGCCTACTGTAAGGCAATCATCACCTGAGGTAGCACTCACCATGCCTGCCTTTTTCCCTGCTCTCTGCTCCCCTATCCACTCTTCAGTATAACACACCTTAATTGCAAAACATCCTTGCTTGGCTGGGTACATCCCAGTTGGAAAAATCCCTAAAAATTGCAGCAACCAACACAAGGGAGATAAACCTTCCTATTTAAAAAATAATAATAATTTGCAAATCCTCTCATTTTCTTTCTAATCAAATAACACTGATTTTGCAAAATTTTGTGATATTTATAAAGTAACTTTTTTTTTCGATACCAGGGACTGAACCTAGGAGTGCTTAACCACTGAACTACATCCCCAGTCCTTTCTATATTTTATTTTGAGACAAACTTGCTAAATTGCTCAAGGCCTCATTAAAGTCGCAGAGGCTGGCTTTGAACTTGCGATCCTCCTGTCTTAGCCTCCTGAGACGCTGGTATTGAAATAATTTTGTTGTAACAAAAAAGCCCAGCCATCAAACATTTAGAAGGTTTAGGATATGCTCTGTTTTAACATAATTTTATATCTACATTAAAACACATAAGGCATTTTCTCTCTCTCTCTCTCTCTCATTCACATGTGCACACATGCAAACTCACAAACAAACACATATAATTAAACAGAAACATGTAAATATCCATCATTAAGCAGTGAGCTACGTAAATTTCATAATTTATTAAAACAAAATAATAGGCAACTGTACCCAAATAATGTTTGACTATAGACTTATAGACTTCCACAGACCCTAACATCCACTGCTTCAAAGCATTTTATATTGTGAGACAAATATTTCAGTGACAATTTTAAATAAATATTTTTCTGGAATAAGTTCACTTAAAAAATAAAAGTGTTTATTTCTGGTTATAGTTTTTAAGTTAAATTTAGATGGTTTAAAATTTCCTCTTTTCCTCTGTGTTGTAAATAGAAGTTATAATTTATCATAAATATTTGAATACATGATTCTATGTGTTTATAAAATAGAAAATATATAAATGAATATGGATAGAACTATTAATAATTATCAAGTTTTTACTTATTTCCTTTTTTTTCTACTCCTTATTTTGTTTGTCCAGAATAATTTTTATTATTCTTCTAGATGTAAGAATTTCCTTTCTTGTTAGTATTCTATGTGATACAAGCTCCTTGCCACCATCTGTAATGACCAGGTGGGATCATCAATCAGGTCTGAAGAATGCTTCTGGCCACAGGGGTTTCTCAGACTTGAGCATGTGGCCAAGCTAGGTGAATCACAGCTCCTCCAAGAAATCCCCCAAATAATTAAAAATCTCTTTACGTTTATGGTGAGTTTGGGACACTGGAAGTCCTCATTCTTGCCATGGAGAATGAATTTTTGTATAGAATGAGGTCAGTAAGAGATTCTCAGAGTCTAGAGGTAGAAAAAGGGAAAGATAGTCCCACTCACGCTTTTTGATCTTTTGAATTGGCTATGTAAAGCCAGTTTCAGAACACCTTCACTGAGGTCAATGAACACAACTTAAGTTGGTTTCAGTTGAGTTCGTGTCATTTGCAATAGGAAGATATTGTTCATCTCTTTTATTTCAATATTTATGTTGAACTGAATATTTATATTAAATTCAATATTTATATATAATTCAATATTTATATTGAATATATTTATATTCAGTATTTCAGAATCACATTGTTTTATATGCTATCAATATTTATATCTAATCTGAGATTAAATCTTTGATCCATGTATAATAATTGTATAATAACAAATGAGTACAAATATGCTTTTAATTCTATCATTTTATTTTATGGTTTGTTCTTTAAGATTACATATATTTGATCTCTCACATACAATTGTTTTCCCTTTATTCTTTATCTTTTTTATCTTATAAAAATAAACATACAGACTTAGAAGGTTCATTTGTCTCTCAAGCTGCTGACATATTTCAAGTATTTTTTTTTCAGATAAAATATGTGGGTGTTATACTTCCTTACTTTTTGCTTCTCTGTGTCTCTTTGTTCCCACGCATAAATATAAGCTTGTCTGAGGATAGAATATTTATCTCATAGTATAAAATGCTTTGAAGGAGTGGGTATTAGGATTTGTAGAAATCTAAAGTCAAACTTCTTTTTCTTTTGTATAAATCTATATTTATATCTCCTGTATTTTTTAATTACTTAAGTATTTTACAACCATTATAAACATTAAATTTGTAATTAGCACCCAAGAAAAAAATACAAAATATCTTATTTCAACAGTAAATTCCATTAAATTTTTAAATGAAATAGTAATAATATTCATTATCTTCCCAGATAGTAGGAGAAAAAGAATCATCTCTTAACAGTTTGTTTTCTGAGCCCACCATAAATAGGACTGACATAAAAACTAAAGAGTAATATTTCTGAATTTGGCAATATGAAGTATATGCTTCCAGACTAATTTTTCTGCCTACAACCACTCTGCACATGTAAAGATTTTAAGAAGCAACTCTTTTTTAAGATATTGGATATTATGATCCCCAGGAAATGCAAAACAAGCAAGAAATCAAGGTGGTTTTCTGCCTGAAGGCAATTTCCCAGACTGCAGCACAGGGATACAGTGCTGAATATAGTAAAGCAACCTGGGAAGGTGGGCAGGCAGAGATGAGAGTCCTGAAAGACTGGAGAAGCTGGCATTTGTGCACCAGAGTCAGGAAGGGAATGCTGAACAGATAGAGTTTCAGAGTTTTGGAGAGTTACCATAAAGTCTTTGGCTTCAGGCAAAGAATAGCTGAACATACAAAGTGATATAGTGAAGCTTGGGAAACAATAGGCATCAGGACATTTAAAAATCAAATGCAACTTCTAGAGATAAAAATAAATACTCTGAAATGAAATATATACTTGATAAGATTAACAGTAGCTATTACAGACTGCAGAAGAAAATATCAGAAAATTACAGGCATCACAATAGAAGCTATAACAAAATGAAGCACAGAGAGAAATAAGATTAGAAAAAAATGGTTAGACATCAATTGCCTATGGCAAAATAATAACGTAAATTATGTGAAATTGAAGTTCAAGAAGATAAAGGGGATATGTAACAAATATTTAGTAAAACATTAGCCACAATTTTGAAGTTAATGAAAATAATTTCATAGACCCCCAAAATCTCAGTGAACCCCAAATATAATAAAAATAAAGAGGAACACAAGAAGGCATATAATAATCACATCACCAAAAATCAGTGAAAAGGAAGAAAATTTTAAACAACATCCCGAGTAGGGGGAAGGTCACAACCCTGGGTTAGGGATGTAGTTCAGTGGTAGAGCACTTGCTCAAGCACTAAATAAAGAAAAGAAAGAGAGAGAAATCCTATAACATACAAAAATGAACCTAAGATGATAATAAATTTCCCATCATAGCTATAAACTAAGACAATAATGGAGAGACATCTTCAGCATTCTAGAACAAAGCCTAGGATTCCATAACTAATGAAGATTATCTACAAAAACAAAGCAAAATAATGACTGTTTTAGATGAATACAAGTTTAGAAAACTAATTACCAGGAAACTAGCTGTATTAGCCAGAGTTCTCTAGAAGAACAAAATCAACAGGATATATATATATATATGATTATGAATAGGAACTACTAAATTGTTTTACATACTCAGAAGTTGGACAGTCCCACATTGGCATCTGTACACTGAAAAGCTTCAGGGACCTGTAGTTGCTCAGTCCACATTGACATCTCAGATCAAGAGAGATCATAGATGTATCCCTGGTCTGAGAATGAAGACCTTTGGCAACTCCATGGAGAATTGTCAATAAGTGTCCATGTTGGAAGAGTGGAGGAGCTGGAGCCTATGTCCTCCAGTGACTGCAGCAGCAACAGATGCACCACGCAAGCAGAATGGAGCTTGCATCTGCTGTAGCTTCTTCCTTCTTCCTTGTTTTGTTCCATCTGGGCCTCTGGAATAGTGGACTGTGTCTCCAACTTTCAGGGTGTTTCTCCATCTTAGTTTGTTTTTCCACATGTCAATTATTTTTGCAAACACCCAGAAATCTTTTAATATAGGACAACTCATTCCAATTAAATTGTCAATCAAGATAACTTCATACCAGCATTATAAAAAATCTCAAATTAAGCCTTCCTGTGCAGGGGGAACAGGTAGGAAATTTAATCTATAAAGTAAATAAAATTTAAATTTTAAATATATTAATAAAAATAAAACCTGACATTTTTTATTTTTAAATATGTTAAAGATGACTATTCACAAAATTTAGCACAATGTTTACTACATACATAAAAAAATTCATGAAATATGGTGTAATCTTAATTTTAGACAATCTGATAGTTAACTATTAACTAATTAATATTTAATTGGAATGTCCAAAGAACTTACATTTAACTGTCTATATGACAGAGTATAAAGTTTACTGTTGTATATCATACAGATATGTTAAACTGGTTAGAACAATGCCAAATATGTATAAATAAGCACTGATTTATTTATGTGATAATAGTCTAAGGGATAAAGGAAAGGAGGTGCAAGTACTATGGTGTAACTCCCATACTATACTGAGCAGGTATGATATTATTTAATAGTTGACTATACTGAAAGAAAGCTATGCTGTAAATCTTAAGCAATTTCTTTCACAAACACACACACAATACAACAAGGAGTCCTATTAAAGAAAGAAACATGATAGTAAATTAAAGTCCTATTAAAGAAAAGTCCTATTAAAAAAGTCCTATTAAAGTCCTATTAAAGAAAGAAACATGATAGTAAATTTTAAACTTGGTAATATTGATAGTTACATTAAATATAATTTCTCTAAGCACTGAATGACAAACTATTCAACTGGCTAAAAATTAAGATTCAACTATGGTTATTTTATACAGAAATTGAATATAAAGACAGGTTAAAATTTGAAAAATAAAAAATTATGCAAAAAATATTAAAATAACATAACATAAAATTATAAACTATTATTTCATTATAAGTATTATATACTTCAAGACAAGAAACATTTCATTTCAATAGATAAAAAAGTATCATTTCATAATGATAAAAAGGTTAATTTGCTAAGATCATCTAATGATCATAAATATATATATATATGTAAACACATACACACACATACACACACGTATTTTATACCTAAGAGCAGGACTTCAAAATGCATGAATAAAAGCCAATAGAACTAAAATAATACACCAAAAACTTCACAATTGTAGCTGGTTATTTCAATATTTCTATCACACTGAATGATAGAACTTGGAAAAAACAACTTTAGAAAACCACAAATTGGAACAACACTGTTCTCACTTCCATTTACATAATAGTCTACCTCATATTATTAGAATAAAATTGTATATAAGAGTAATCAGGGAAAGTGCACCTAGAATGCTCATGGTGATAGACTGATTGCTTGGTTTATGTGTCAATTTGACTGCACTAAACAATGTCCAGATTGCTAGTAAATGTTATAACAAGGCTCTGTCTGTGAGAGTCTTTCTGGGTAGTGACATTTATATCCATAGACTGAGTTCAGAATTTTGCTCTCACTCATGTGGGCTGACATCATCCAATCCATTGAGGGCCAGAATGGAACCAAGAGGCAGAAGAATGAATTCACTTTCTCTTCTTGAGCTGGTACATCCCTCTTCTCTTTCCCATGGGCAGCAGAGTTCTTGGTTCTCAGAATTTTGGGCTTCAGGACTTACTTGAACAACTCCCATTGATTTCATTTCCCCTGTCCATCCCACATCCACCATTGTTTTCAATAGTTCCTCAGTTCCTCAGGCCTTTGTTTGTTCTTTGGACTCCAACAGAATTATACCACTGGCATCCTTGCTGCTCCAGCTTGCAGGTGGAGATTATACAATTTTTCAGCCTCAAGCAATCACTAATAATAAGCCCTTCTTAAATATCTCTATGTATCCTGTTGGTCCTGCTGCTCTGGAAAGCACTTGCTAAATACATACACCATAGTTCTGCCATAAGAATACTGAAATCATACAAAGTATGCTCTTAAATCACATGGAAAATAAGAAAGAATTGATAAGAGAAAGATACATGGAAATCCTTCCAAATATGAGGATATTAATCAGCATTTTTTTTCATAGTGACAATTGAATTCAGGGGCACTTAACCACTGAACCATATCCCCAGTCCTTTTCATTTTTTATTCGGAGACAGGTTCTCACCAAGTTGCTTAGGGCCTTGCTAAATTGTTGAGGCTGGTCTCAAACTTGAGATCCTACTTCCTCAGCCTCTTGAGTTGCTGGAATTATAGGTATGCACCACCACGCCCAGCTAATTAGCAAATGTTTTAAAAACTTTTGTATAAAATAGAAATCAACAAAATATATTCTAATACTATTAAGGAAGAAAAAAACATAAACATATTGTAATTATAAACTGCATTTAAAGTTCTGCATAGAGTAAAAATCAGAGCATAAAAAGCTGATGGGAATAAAAAGAAAGGTTTCCAATCAATTATTTAAGCATGTACCAAGGGAAAGTAGAAAAAGTGGATAAAATAAAACACAAGATTGCACCATGTACAGCTAGAGGAATGAGAAGTTGTGCTCCATTTGTGTACAATATGTCAAAATGCATTATACTGTAAAATAAATAAATAAATATGCATATTATACAAATAACTGTATATATGTTATGTAACAAATATGTATATATGAATATATAACTGTAATTTGGGTAGGTTTAGTGTATATTAGTATGCATTTTCTATAAAATGAATATAGAAAAACAAAAAAAACCCAAGAAAAACAAAAATTAGTGCAGAAATTAATAGTATAGGAAGTAAGGGTGGGTGGAGAAATCATTGAAACCAAAACTAATTCCTTGGAAAGATCAATAAAGTTAACATAAAAATACACTAATAAGGATAAGAAAAGAGCAAACACAAATAAATACAAGGAGATAACTTTAGATATCTCAGATAACATTCAGATGAAAATATGAGCTGCAAAATGTGACAAAGTAATTTTAACACATAATCTGACAAAGCAATACTGCAAAATATATCTATTGAAAAGATATCTGTGAATTAAGAAGAGCCAAAGTGCCAAACAGGATAGTCAGCAAACTCTTGGACAAAGATTTCCTAAATTGGGACAGCTAAATGGTGATAACCACAAGAAAATATGTTCAACTCTATTTCTGATCAGGGAAATGAAAACAAAAACAACAGAAGCAGCAAAGGGCTCTCACTGCTCAGTTATCCTTTTTAAAATACTTGTCACACTGTGTGACAAGTATTTTAAAAAGGATAACTGATAAGTGTCCCCTTATATGCTGCTGGTGTAAATGTTAACCAGTTTTTTAATGGGTCACAGTTGGATTTAAATTGTGACTCTGGAGCAGGTGTTCATGAATAGAAAGTATTTGTGATTTTATGTTTAATTTTAATTTTAAAAGAAGAATTTATTTCAAATCAATAGGGAAATCATTGTTTATTTAATTAATATTGTAAAGATAAATCAGCTATTTTAGGGAAATAATACCTATCACACACCCAAGTGCATTTGATAATGTATTAGTTTTAAATTGAAAAAAAATACCATTATATGACCAGTTTGGGACTATTTATTAGCAGACAATTAGTAGAACAGATTAAAAAGAGAAATAACGTTTATGAAATCAGTGGAGAGCTGCTGAAGTATCAAGGGAGGCAAGACCCTCCCAGATGGGAGTGGACTGCTGATAGCCCATGGTGCACGTGAGCATGTGTCAGAGCTTGGCAAGAGCAGGGCACAGAGTTGACACTCCTAGAAGATATGGGGGACATAACTTGGAAGAGAACTGGGGAGGGGCTGAGCACATGGTCGGTTCACCCACATCCCCAAGGCATTGGAGAACACTGTAACTGCATGCCTTTTAAGATTAATAAGCTAAATAGAAAGCTACTGTGAAGAAGGATAGAGATCTTAGGAAGTTCTGTGAGACTAAAAATAGTGACTAAGTTATGGCAGAGGAGCACAGAGGAGTATAGACCATAACAGGCTGTTAGCTGAAATCTCCACAGGGCCAAGTTGTACTAGTTTAATTAGAGCTTCAATCCTGCCTCAATTTAGCCTCCTCTCATTATATTCAGATAAATAGGTATTATTTCTTTTCACTATGGAGGGAAGAATAAACCTTTGCTAGAGCAAAGTAATTTCATTTGGGATGCTCTGTATTTTTTACTTTTGTTGCCTGGGTTGATCAAAAATTTCAATGAGCACCAAAGATAAAAGCCTCATTACCAAAAAAATAAATTAAAAAAATACAAAGAAACACTTCATATGAGTTACAGAAATTGACATTAACATGAAGATATTTAAAATAAAAACTATGATTAAATAAACAAAAGGCTGTGAAAGTATAAATTAGAGAATTTTACAGATAATTTGAATATCTATATAATCAAAGGAGTCAAATAGGAATTCAAAATTCATAGTACATTTGAAAATAAAGGATCATTAGACAATTTTAGCAGAGCATTAAATAACACTAAAAGGCAGTTGTTGTGAAATAGACTAATTGTTCAATAGAAAATATTCAAACTGAAGTGAGATGCTCAGAATAGAAACTACATAAACCATAATTAGTGCTGTGAGGGATTCATGAGAATTTCTGAAGCAAAGTTAATTGAATATGTAGATGGAAAGTAGAAAGAATGAAGCATAAACAATATTTAAAGTGGTGCTTAATAAGAATTTTACAAATATGTTGGAAAACTTCTACCTGTGAAATCAAGAACCTTCATATACCAAACCAAATAATTTACACAGACAACTACTCTTGGATACATCTATAAAATTCGTGAAAGAAAAAAGATAAGAGAAAAATTATAAAAGTAAACAAAGAAATAAATGCATACTACCAATAATGGAACAAATTACATGGTTAAGAAAAGGAAGAACAAAACTAAAGCCAGAGAGCAATGAAATGATATCTTCATGTTTTGAAATAAAATAACTGCCAACCTAAAATTGAATGCCTAGAAAAAAAAATCTTTCAAAAACAAAAGATAAATAATATTTTCAGAAAAACAAAGAAAGAAATAATTTGTTGCAAACATAGTTAACTGTAAGAAATAGCAAATGGAATTGTTCATGAAGGAAGAAATATGAGGATTCAGGAGTAAAAAAAATTAGCAGGGGAGGACTAATGTGGGTAAGTATATATGTGCATGATAGTAATAATAATGTTAGGGGGATTTTAGATACATGCAGAATTAAAGGGCACTAGAAAAATGATGACTATTGGAAAGGACTAAATTGAATTAAAATTTTGTAAGGCTTTGTCCCTCCAGGTGACATAAAATAATATTTTCATTACAGTCTTAAAATATTAAGGATGCTTTAACTCATCTCTGAAGTACAACTTAAAACACAAGGAAAGAATGCATGACTAGCAGTGTAATCTATGGGAATATCAATGATACAACATAATTAATCTAAAAGAAGGTACACATAAAAAATAAAGCCAGAGTGTCAACTGTAAAGAAAATATATGAGAGAAATAAACCCAACTGAATACATGTAATGTTATTGGATAAAAAAGGACAAATATGCTAATTAAATTACTAAAGTACTAAGAATAAATTAAAAACAAAATAAAGCCATAGTATATGTGGCTTAAGACTTGCTTTAAATATAAAGGTACAGATATTCAAAGTAGAAGAATGGAAAATGATATATAATCACACACTAAAAGAATGTTCACATAGGTATATTAATGATTGGCAAAATAGAATTATAGCAAGAAGGATCACTGTGCATGAAAAGCATCATGGGATAACAACAAATTTGCAATTAACTGCTCAGTAGATGACAGTCTTAAAAAGAAAATTAAACTGGAAATGGAAATAGGTTCATATTTAAACAAAATTAGTTACCATGAAGCATCTGTAGATTCATAGAAAAGAAACAAAATCAGTGATAATATGATGATTTATACAACACAGCTAAGAAATTTTATTTGTCTTATATAGAACATTACCCAACCTGTGTACATGTTTACAGGACACACTAAGTAACAGAATAAATACTTGCCAACTTTATTTGTTTTTATTTATTCTTTTTAGTTATATATGACAGTAGAATGTATTTTGACATATCTTACATATATGGAGTATAACTTCTCATTCATGTGGTTGTACATGATGTGGAGTTCACTAGTCATTCATTTTTATATGAACATAGGAAAGTTATGTCCAATTCATTCTACTGGCTTTCCCAATCCCATCCTCACTCCATTCTCCCATTCTCCTCTGTCCAATCAGTGTACCTCCACTCCTCCTTCCCTTCCCCCACCTATTGTGAGTCAGCACCTCCATATCAGAGAGAATATATGGTATTTGGTTTATTTGGATTGGCTTATTTCACTTAGCACAATAGTCTCCAGTTCCATCCATTTACTGGCAAATGCCATAATTTAATTCTTCTTTATGTCTGAGTAATATTACATTGTGTATATGTACCACATTTTCTTCATCCATTCATCTATTGAAGGGCACTTAGGCTAGTTCCATACCTTAGCTATTGTGAAATAAGTGTCTATAAACATTGATGTGGCTGCATCACTATAGTATGCTGATATTAAGTCCTTTGGGTATATGCCAAAGAATGAGATAATTGAGTCAAATGGTGGTTCCATTCCAGGATTTTTGAGTAATCTTCCTACTGTCTTCCAGAATGGTTGTAACAATTTGCAGTCCCACCAGCAATATATGAATATACCTTTTCCCCAAAGTCTTCACCAATATTTATTGTTACTTTATTGTTACTTGTAATCTTGATAATTGCCATTCTGACTGGAGTGAGATGAAATCTCAGTGTAGTTTTAATTTGTGTTTCTCTAATTGCAAGTGATGTTAAACATTTTTTCATATATTTGTTGACCATTCATATTTCTTCCTCTGTGAAGTGACTGGTCATTTCTTTGCCATTTGTTTGTTTGTTTGTTTGTTTGTTTTCTTTTCTGTGTGTGTATGTGTTAAGTTTTTGAATTCTTTATATATCCTGGAGATTAATGTTCTATTGGGTGTGCAGGTGGCAATGGTTTTCTCCCTTTGTATAGGCTCTCTCTTCATATTCTTGATTGTTTCCTTTACTGTGAAGAAGCTTTTTAGTTAGATACAATCCCTTTTATTGATTCTGCATTTTACTTCTTTTGCTTAAGGAGTTTTATTGAGGAATTGGGTTTCTAAGTTGACATGATGTAGATTTGGTTTGGGCCCACTCTTTCTTCTATTAGGCACAGGGTTTCTGGTCTTATTCCCTAGTACCTTGATCCACTTTGAGGTGAATATTGTGCAGGGTGAGAGATAGGGATTCAATTTAATTTTGTTACATATGGATTTTCAGTTTTCCCAGAAACATTGGCTGTCTTTTCTCTAATATATGTTTATGGTGCCTTTGTCTAGTATGAGATAATTGTATTTATGTGTGTTTGTCTCTGTTTCTTATATTTTGTACTATTGGTCTTCATGTCTATTTTGGTGCCAATACCATGCTATATTTGTTACTATATCTCTGGTATAATTTAAAATCTGATACTTTGATGCCTCCTGCTTCGCTTTTCTTGCTGAGGATTGCTTTGGCTATTCTGGGCCTGTTTTTCCTAATGAATTTTATAACTTTTTTTATTTCTATGAAGAACATGATTGGAAAATTAATAGGAATTGTGTTAAATCTGTATAGTGCTTTCAGTAGTATGGCCATTTTGACAATATTAATTTTGCCTGTCCAAGAACATGGGATAGGCAAAGGTCTTCCATCTTCAAAGGTCTTCTTCAATTTCTTTCTTTAGTGTTCTGTAGTTTTCATTGTATAAATCTTTCACCTCTTTTGTTAGATTGATTCCTAAATATTTTATTTTCTTTGAGGCTATTGTCAATGGCATAGTTTTCCTAATTTCTCTTTCAGTTGATTTATCATTGATATATAGGAACACAATTGATTTATTGGTGTTAATTTTATATGCTATTTTGCTAAATTTATTTATGAGGTTTAGAAGTTTTATGGTGGAGTTTTTAGAGTTTTGTAAATATAGAATCATGTTATCAGCAAATAGGGATAATTTGAGCTCTTATTTGTATCACTTTAATTTCTTTATTTCTTTTTATAAATTTTATTTATTTATTTATTCTACTTAGGTATACATGATAGCAGCATGCATTTTGATTCATTTTACACAGGTGAAGCACAACTTTTCATTTCTCTGGTTTTATGTGATGCAGAATCACGATATATATGCAGTCATACATAAAGCTAGTGCTATGATATCCATCATATTCCACAATCTTTACTGTCCACATGCCCCTCTCCCTTCCCACCCCTGTGACCAAAATTTCTCCATTCTTCCCGTGTCCTCCCCCACATTATGGATCAGCATCCACTTAACAGAGAGAACATTTGGCATTTGGTTTTTTGAGATTGGCTTACTTCACTTAGCATGATATTCTCCAACTCCATCCATTTACCTGCAAATGCCATGATTTTATTCCCTTTTTTGCTGATTAATATTCCATTTTGTATATATACCACAGTTTCTTTATCCATTAATCTACTGAAGGGCATCTAGATTGCTTCCACAGTTTAACTACTGTGAATTGAGCTGCTATAAACATTGAAGTGGCTGCATCAGTGTAGTATGCTGTTTTTAAGTCTTCTGGGTATAGACTCAGGAGTGGGATAGCTGGTGGTTCCATTCCAAGTTTTCTAAGGAATCTCCATACTGCTTTCCAGATTGGTTGTACTAATTTGCAGTCCCACCAGGAATGTATGAGTGTGCCTTTTCCCCCACAACCTCACCAACACTCATATTGTTTGCATTCTTGATAATTGCCATTCTGACTGGCATGAGATGAAATCTTAGGATAGTTTTGATTTGCATTTCTCTAATTGCTAGAGATGTTGAAGATTTTTTCACATGTCTGTTGATCGATTGTATATCTTCTGTGAAGGGCTGAAGATCAATTATATATCTTCAGCTCCTTGGCCCATTTATTGATTGGGTTGTTTGTTTTTTGGTGTTAAGTATTTTTAGTTCTTTATGTATCCTGGAGATTAGTGCTCTATCCAATGTGTGTGTGGCAAAGATTTGTTCCCAGAATGTCGAGTCTCTGTTCATTTCATTGATTGTTTCCTTTGGTGAGAATAAGCTTTTCAGTTTGAATCCATCCCATTTATTTATTCTTGATTTTACTTCTTATGCTATACTAGTCTTGTTAAGGAAGTAAGTTCCTAATTCGACATGATGAAGATTTGGGCTTATTTTTTCTTCTATTAGATGTTGGATCTCTGGTCTGATTCCCAGGTCCTTGATCCACTTTGAGTTGAATTTTCGTGCATGGTGAGATAGGGGTTTAGTTTCATTTTGTTGCATATGAATTTCCAGTTTTCTCAACAAATTTGTGGAACTGCTCTGGCACTATTTTCCAGAACTATGTTGAATAGATAGAAGTGGTGAAAGAGGGCATCTTTGTCTTATTGTAGTTTTTGGAGGGAATTCTTCTAATTTTTTTCCATTTAGAATGATGTGCTTGGGTTTAGCACATGTAGTTTTTAAAATGTTGAAGTATGTTCTTCTTTTGCTAGTTTTTTCTAGTGTTTTGAGCATGAATGGATGCTATATTTTGTCAAATACATTTTCTGCATCTATTGAGATAATCATGTGATTCTTGTGTATAAGAGTATTGATGTGATGAACTACATTTATTGACTTGTGTATGTTGAATTAACCTTGTATTCCCGGGATGAAACCCACTTGATCATGTTTTTTTTCTTTTTTCTTTTTTTTTGGTACTGGGGATTGAACTGAGCGTTACTCAACCACTGAGGTCATCCCCAGCCCTATTTTGTGTTTTATACAGAGACAGGGTGTCATTGAGTTACTTAGTGCCTCACCCTCGCTGGCTTTGAACTCTCAATACTTTTGTCTCAGTCTTCCATAGTGCTGGGATTATAGGCATGTGCCACCATACCTGTGTTTTCTAGCTTTTTAGTATGCTTTTGTATGTGATCTGCCAGTATTTTATTGATAATTTTTGCATCTATGTTTATAAGGAATATTTGAAATTTTCTTTCCTAAATATCTTTGTCTGATTTTGATATCAGGATTATACTAGCTTCATACAATGAATTTGGAAAGTTTCCCTTCTTTTTCTATTTCATGGAATAATTTGAGGAGGATTTGTGTTAGTTATTCTTTGAAAGTCTGGTAGAACCCAGCCAAGAATCCTTTTGGTTCTGGCCTTTTTTTTCTTAGGAAGCTTTTTATGGTGTCTTCAATTTCATAGCTTTGAAATTGATCTGTTTAAATTGTGTATATTCTCCTGGTTCAATTTGGGTTGGTCATATGTTTCTAGAAATTTGTTGATGTCTTCAAGGCTTTCTGTTATTAGAGTAAAAATTTTCAAAATAGTTTCTAATTATTGTATATTTTTTCATAGTGTCCACTATGATATTTCCTCTTTCATCTTGAATTTTAGTAATTTGAGTTTTCTCTCTCTTTTTGTTAGCTTGGCTAAGAGTTTATCAATTTTATTGATTTTTTTCCAAGTACCCACTTTTTGTTTTATTGAATTTTTGGATTGCTTCTTTTGTGTCATTTTCATTGATATCAGCTCTGATTTTAATTATTTCCTGTCTTATACTGCTTATGATGTAGATTTGTTCCTCTTTTTCTAGAGCTTTGAGATGTAATGTTAGGTTATTTATTTGTTGACTTTCTATTATTTTAATGAATAAGCTTAAGGCAATGAACTGTCCTCTTAGCACTACCTTCATAGTGCCTCAGAGGTTTTGATATGTTGTATTGCTATTTTCATTTAACTCTAAGTATTTTTTATTTTTACTTCAGATTTCTTCTGCTATCTATTCATCATTAAATAGCATAGTATTTAGTTACCAGGTATTAGGGTAGCTTCTAGTTTTTATGTTACAATTGATTTTTAATTTCATTCTTTATGATCTGTTAGGATGCAAGGTATTATCTCTGTTTTTTTGTATAGCTAAGAGCTGCTTTGTGGCCTAAGATATTCTAATTCAGAGAAGGATCCATGTGCTACTGAGAAGAAAGTTTATTCAGTCATTGATTAAATCTTCTATATATTTCTGTTAAATATAAATTATTAATTGTATATTTTAGTTCTATAGCTTCTTTATTTAGTTTTTGTTTAGATGATCTATCTAGTGGCGAGAGAGGTGTGTTAAAGACACAGAGTATCATTGTGTTGTGGTCTATTTTCTTCTGGAAATTGAGAAGGATTTATTTGATGTACACAAATGCTCGATTTTTGGGGGCATAACATTTACAATTGCTATGTCTTGTTGATGTATAATTCCTTTAAGCAGTATGATATGTCCTTCTTTGGCCTTGCTGACTAACTTTGGCTTGAAGTGCACTGTATCTGGTTTATGAGATCCATGTGAGTAATATGTTTTTTTTTATCCTTTGCTTTCAGTCTGTGGATGTCTTTGCCTATGAGATGAGTCTCTTGGAGACAGCATATTGTTAAGTTTGGTTTTTTTAACACACTCTGCCTGTCTATGTCTGTTGATTGATGAGTTTAGCCCATTAACATTCAATATTATTAAAATATGATTTTTATTCCATGTTTTTTTATTTATTTCTGGTTTTTAAATTTGAATTAGTTTCTCCTTTGGTTGACTATTTTTTTAGTGTAGTTTTTACCTTTGCTAGTTTCACATTTATTTTTCATCATGAAATATCTTATTATGTTTTGTAGTGCAGCATTTCTAGTTGTGAATTCTTTTAACTTTTGTTTATCATAGAAGATATTTATTTAATCATAAATTATAAAGCTTAGTGTTGCTGGGTATAGCATTCTTGGCTGGCATCCATTTTTTTCCCCTAGAGCTTAGTGTATATTGTTTAAAACTTCCTAGCTTTGAAAGTCTGAGTTGAGACATCTGCTGAGATGGTGGATTGGTTTACCTCTAAATGTTATCTATCATTTTTCTCTGGTGGCATTTAAAATTTTATCCTCATTCTGTATGCTGGATATTTTCATAATAATGTGTCTTGATGTGGGTCTGTTGTAATTTTGTATATTTTGTATTTTGTATATTTTGTTGTAATTTTATATATTTTGTATATATAATTGTTGTAATTTTGTAAGACTCCTGTATTTGATTTTCCATTTCATTCTTTAGGTTTGTGAAATTTTCTGATATTATTTCATTGAAAAGGTTGTGCATTCCTTTTGTCTATATCTCGGCACCTTCCTCTACCCAACAAATCTTAAACTAGGTCTTTTTAGGTTATCTCATATTTCTTGGAAGTTCTGTTTATGGTCTCTTAGCATCTGTGCTCCATGATCAACTTTGTTTTCAAGATTATATATTTTTGTCTTCATTGCCTAGTGATCTAGTCTGTTGGTGATGTTTTCCATTAAATTTTTTTAAAAATATTTTTTAGTTGTTGATGAACCTTTATTTTTATTTATTTATTTATATGTGGTGCTGATTCCATTAAATTTTTAATTTTGTTTATTGATTCCTTCATTTCAAGGCTTTCTACTTTTTTTTCCAGAATCTCTATCACTTTACTGAAGTGATTTTTACTTCCTGTATTTTGTCTCTGATTCCACTTCTTATACTATTCTTTACTTTAAAGATCAATTTACTTATGCACATTCTAAACCCTTTCTCTGACATTTTTTTTCCACTGTGGTGTTCATGTCTATGTATTCTATAGAGTATCTTGGTTTCTTTGAGACAATTTGTTCCTTTGCTTTTTCATGTTGTTTGTGTGTCTACCATCTAAGAATATGGATCTGAAGCAGAATTACTACCCTGTTGACTTACAATGTCCTTGAAGGTTTCCAGTAACTCTCTGTTTAGGGGGAGACAAATAATAACAGATGAAAACAATATATAGCATTAAACAAAATAGTTTTTACTATGACTTCTACAGTGTTAATTATCATAAACAGAAATGATATGATCAGTTATTGCCAACAATAAAAAACAGCAAGTTTTCCAAATGGTTTACAATTTTCAATGGTGGACAGGGAGAGAAGAGAAGTGATATAGAATATGATGACTATGAGGGAGGAGGAAAAAAGATAGAAGTAAAAAAAAATAAACAAAAAGTGAAAAATAAAATAGAGATTGGCTGTTAGTGGAAGAAATGAAAGAAATAGAATCAAGGGAAATAGATATGTGAGAAAAAATAAATGAAGTAAAAATTTAAAAGAAAATTAAAAGTTAAATTTAAAGAATACAAAACAAAACTGAAATATAATAATCAAACATCCTAGTTCTCAAAAACCTGATCCACAAAAAATAACTGGCTTCAAAAATGCTATAAATGAGGGGAAAAAACTCAAATATGAGTATGTATAGAAATCTATGTATCATTATGGCCACAATTAGTAGGGAAAAAAGAAAAAGATGAGGAAAAAAAATCTTGACAAAAAGTTAAAGAATTCTTTTCACTGGAGTTCAAAAGATACTCAGCTTCCCTCTTTTCTTAGCAGTTTTAGGTGGGTTATTTGGGGTATGATGCTCGACCTTCTGGACTGCTGGCATGAGAGAGGTAATTGAGCAGGTGGAATTTCTGGAGACAGGGTTTAGGCTTAGGTGGACTCCAGGTTGTTTACTGAATGCCAGGTGGTTGGGAGATTTTAAATCATTGCACCTCTAGGGCCCAGTAATTGCTGTTACACACTGGAAGACTGTACCCCAGAGATTTCCCCTGGGTTCCACTCACGCGGTGGAGGAGCCAATTCTTAGTTCCATATGTCACCTGTGAACCCCATATTCTTAGACTTGGGTTCAGCCTTCAAACTCAATCTCTTCCTCCTCTGCACTTCCAAATTCCAGGCCAGATGCATCTCTCCCAACTGGTCCTGCAAGCAGCTGGATTGGAGGGGGATTGGTAGAGCTGGGTGGGTTTCCATGACCAGTTGCCCCTGTGTAAACCTCCCTGCATATTTGATTTATTGACCATATTCTATTGGTCACTTAAGTATACTCTATGCTGTATAGTGTGAGTTTACTGGCCTTGTATTTCAAACTAACTCAGGTTTGCTAGGAATTGGCTCCCTCAGCTATCATGCCCTCACCAAGGCTGCAAAATTGTTCTTTCTGTTGTCCTCTGCACATTGCCTAGAGAGATATTCCACTAAATTTAAATGATACGAATAATCAAGAATATTGTTTATAGCCAAATAATGGAAAAACAAATAAAAATAAATAACTGCACAATTCTAACCTGCTTGAAATTATGCAGTATCCTTCTAAATAAGAAGCCAAGAAAGAAATTATAAGAAATTTAAAACTATTTTGAGCTAGACCAATATTGATGCTGTGATTAAATAAAAAGAATACAACTATCCCAGCAGTTAAGCAAAAGTTTGTGACCATAAATACACATATTTGACTAGCAAATCAAAACAAAACATTTAAATATCATTGTTAAGAAGCTAAGAGAGAATAGTAAATTAAGAAGAAAAAATTACAAGGGAAAAATGAGAAAAGCAGATATTAATGGAAGAAAATACATATATATAAATAATTAAAAAGTTAAATATTTTCTCTTGAAACAGATACTTAAATTTACAAACAATTATCAAGAATGAACCAAAAAAAAAAAGAAAAAGAAAAATGAAACAGCAAATTAGAGGTTAAAAATGCAAAACTGGGATATCACAACGGCACTATGGATGATTAAAATATTGAAAGGATATCATAAGTATTTTTATGGGAATAAAATGATTGTTGATATAAAGAGAAAATCATGTGAAAAGTATAACTTGTCAACAAATACAAGAGAGAAAAATCTGGTAGGTCCTATATTTATTAAATAATTTAAATCTAAATTTTAAAAAATGCAAGGAAACTCCTGGTGTAGGTAGTTTCACCAGTGATATTCAAAGACTTAAGAAATAACATCCATCATGCATAAACTCTTTCATAGAATAAGAAATGTTAAAATATGCCTCAAAGTTTCTAATGGAGACTAGAATAAAATTTAATATCCAAAATAAACTTGGATATTACATAAAATGTAAATTATAGACTGATCTTTCTCATGAACATAGATTGAATTGTTAAAATCTCATGCAAACAAGATGCCTTAGTAGGAAGATGAGTAGGCATACTTCCCCCTATATATATATATATATATATATTTTTTTTTTTTTTTGCTAAGTACAGATGAAAATCCAGGCCATTTTGCATAAAACAAATATCAGAAAACTGTGGAAGATTGAATAGGTATCTCTGCCCTGTGTAAAAACAATAGTGAGTTCCTTGCATTTTACTTATACCCTGTGCATCAATTACCTAGAGTTGAATATGACACAAACCTTGAAAACACAAAGAAACAAACAAAAAATGAAAAAGAAAAAAAAATCAAAGAAAGCCTTATTTCTCTTGCCAATTCACTGGAAGAAGGGCAACCTGGCAATCCAAAATATGTTTAGACCATAATTGATCTATTCTACCTAAAAAACAAAGAGAGTATGGGTAAAAAAGAATTATGTTACCATGCCCACTGAAATCAGTGAAGACTTTAATGGGGGTAGAATTCTGTCCTTGCCAGATTGTAACAAATTGTCCCCAGCCCAATTCTTTGTGAGGATGATGTCAGAGGCACTCTAGTAGAGAAATAGGACTTTAACTACTGTTCAAGAATACTGTCCCCTTTGATGTCAGGACACACAGGATACTGTAGTGAAGCACTCATTTTAGGCAATACCTGGTGGTGCATTATCAGAGGAAGTCAGCTAACAAAGATGGCTTTAAAATGGTAGAGAATCTCATAGCACAATACTCCAATTCCCTGGCTTTATAAAAATTATTTCTTAAACCAAGAACAAGGAAATATGAAATTGTGAAGAAAAGTGATTAAAATGCTAATTGAGATTACAAAGATATTGGAATAATCTAATACTAAAGATAAACCACCAGAAAAATATTTCAAGTAATTTATGAACAGACTTGAATTAAAAAAAAAATACCAGCTAAGAAATAGAAAGGTTCAGCAAAGAAATTTACATCACAATATGTAAGATTTAAACTGCTAGAAACTAAAGATAAATAAAAATCATGAAACCCACAAATGAGAAGGTAACATTATGCCTTTAGAGTAAAAAATAATTAGAATTACAGCAGATTCCTCACTGAAACCAGGGAATCCAGAAAGAACTTGCACAGCATTTTCAAATATTATAAAAAAAAATGGTCGCCTTGGAATCTAATATCCAATAAAAATATTCTCTAAAAATGAAAGGGAAATTGACATATCCAAATAAAGAAATACTAAAAAAACTCAATTTGTTAACTGCAGACTTACACTGAAAAATTAGTTGCTTAAATTCTCTAAACAGAAAGGAAGAGGTAAAACAAGTAACGTTAGAGAACCTGGAGAAAAAGGAGCATTGCCGTGTGGATTAGTGCAATAGGCTTTCCTTCTCCTTTGGCATTTTTTAAATAATGTGCAAAAAAGTTACGTGTGTGAAGTGCAATATCTAGAGCCACCACTGATAAAGCTAGGCAGTCAAAAACAGTATAAATAAATCTAATGAATTCCGAAAAGTGTTTAACCAACAAAGAAGCAAGAAATCAAAAAGAAAATGAGAGAAAAAAAAAAAAAAAAACCAGGAAAAAAAATAGCAGTTATAATTCCCAAAGCACCAGTGATTAAATTAAATGTAAATAATCTAAATATACCAGTTAAGAAATATTAATTAATATTGATTAGAAATCATGATCTAACCTATAAACTTATTTCAAATGTAATTATATATGGAATTAGCATAAGAGTGGAAAAAGGATATATTGGACATTAAGCAACCAAAAGAAAGTAGGATGGGTTATATTTCTATCAGGTAAAGTTGGCTCAAAGCAAAGAAGATCATCATGGACAAAAAGAGGTGTTATACATTCATGTAAAAAGGATATAATTGAGTCACTTTGTATAAAGACTAAATGCATTAAGAAGACTTAATAATCTTTTTTTTTAAATTTTTCTCAAAAGTTGCATTTTAATTCATGTTAGAAGACTTAATAATCTTTTAAGTGTGCATGTGCCAAAGGGCAGGGCTTAAAAATGTATGAAGTAAAACTTGATAAAACTACAAGGATAAATAGAGAAACCCAACTTTACTGTCAGAAACTTTAGAAGCTTCTCAATAATTGAGTAAAAAATGTCATCAAAGATGAAGAAAACTCAGCAACATCATTAAAACAGCAGATATCTTCTAATTGACACAGAACTCTTCATCCAATAATAGTAGGATACTCATTATTTAAAAGGAGCCACAGAATCTATACTGAGTAAGACTATATCCTGGGTCTTAAACCAATTCTCAAATAAATTTAAAATAACTGAGATCACGTAGTTTGTATTCTCCAAGCAAAATACAGATGAATCACACATTTATTTCAGAATACCAGAAAAATTTCCAAACATTGGGAAACTTAGTTGTGAATAAAAAATCCAGGGGTCAAAGAGGAAGTCCGGAAAAAAAACACATTGTAAAGAAATCTGTAAAGGATCTGAAAGTTAACCTCAGTTGCAATCTATTAGGTATGTGTGTTGCTGTTTCATGGATGCTAACAGAAGAGCAGACCAGGGAATCAGAAAAGGACTGCATCCTCACAGCATGCCAAGCACTCTGAGCATCATGCATGTATCCTTAAATTCTGGAATGCTGAGCAGCCTGGTGGATGCCATGCACAATGTGAGCTTGCCTCACAGAAGGGAAACTCTGAGAACAGGGAACCTGGATATTTTTCAGTGGTTGAAAGCAGATCTAACATATATAGATTTTTAGCAGATCTCCTTGGCTTGGAGGGAGACATTATCTTTATTATTGTTGAGAGCAAACAAATCAGCCTTTTCTCCAGAGGAAGATAATCTCTCTAGTTTTCAAGGCTGTGCACAATCAAATGTAGTTGAAAAATTAGGCTAGAACTAAAAGACAATTGCAGCTTACTAGAAACATGAAAACTCCATGGAAAGTTTTATTCAACAAAAAACTGTCCCTAATTTCATAAAACATTGCAATAGGCACCTTAGTCATTGTAATGGGTTAAATAATAGGGAAAAATTGATTTAAATGTCACATAGGAAAGCAAAATTATTGATATATGATATGACAGAAGATCATAAAGAACATGCTTTATAGTATCTTAATAAAAAGGGGCATTAAATACACTTTGTCTCTGAATGCCTCTGTTACGGTTTTGATGTGGTATCCTCTAAAACCTTATGTGTGACAATGCAAGAAGGTTTGGAGGAGAAACGATTGGGCTATAGACTTAACCTAATCAGTAAATTAATTCCTGATGGGATTAACTGAGTGGTAACTGGAGGCAGGTGGTGTACGGCTGGAAGAAGCAGTTCATTGGGGGCGTGGCTATGAGGTATATATTTTGTACTTAGAGAGTGGAGTCTCTCTTTGCTTCTGATCATAATGTGAGCTGTTTCTCTTTGCCACACTCTTTGGCCATGATGTCCTGCCTCACCTTGAGCCCTGAGGAATGGAACCTGCTGTCTATGGATTGAGATGTCTGAAACTGTAAGCTTCCAAATAACTTTTTCTCCTAAAATTGTTCTGGTCAGATCTTTTAGTCTCAGCATCAAAAAAGCTGACTAAAACAGCCCTCTTTCCCCCAAAACCTAGATGGGTTAAGGTAACAGTCAGAGCAAGCCTTGGCTTGAATGTCCAGATAGCTATTATCTTGAAGAACCATGGCTTTCTCCTATGCACACTGGGAGAACCCTGAAGGATCAAAGAGTATGGCTGTATGGGTTAGTGCAACAGGCTTTCCTTCTCCATTGGAGTTTTCAAAATTAACGTGATGTTTGCAGCAAAAGTCGAAAAGTGTTTAACCAACAGAGACTAGTTATTGTTACCTGAAGAAAGAAACTTTCTTACATACAAGATAGTATGGTTGCTCCTTGGGATGTTGTTCATAAAAGAAAATAAAGCAAGCTAATGCTGATGATGTCACTAGTTCTGCAGCCTAACATACAACACACTTCTCAGTGGCGACAGGCACAGAAGTAAGGGTATTGTGAAAAGAATGTGGATCATTTGTTCAGGTTGCTGCACCCAGACAAAACATCATGAGAGAGAGGAGGTTTGTCAGGCAAAATACCATGAGGACAGAGGAGCTCACTGCCAATCTCTTGCCCTTGAACTCTTCTTGGTGCAACCTTTGATTTCTTGGAAATTTTTCCTCATTAAATCATAGGTCTCCCATTTTGTATCCAGGGACTGATTTTGACCTGTCTGCAACCTCCTCCACTGCCCTGGCACTACTGGGCTGCAGGCAAGATTTATTTATACATAGGTATATTTAATAGAATGAACAGGGAGTTAGCAAGAGGATAGAATTCAAGGCCAATATGTAAAAAACTTATTTCAACACTCTATCCACAATAAATAAAAACAAAATTTAAATTGTAATACAATTTAAGTAGTATTAAGAAAATAAAATAGCTACTAGTTAATCTGATAAAATATGTGAAAGTTCCCAACAAAGAAATCAACAAAATAGTATTGTTAAAAAATGTTCAAAGACAAATATATAGGAGCTTCAGAGTTTGGGGAAGTTGGTATTGTTAAGATGTCAATTTTACCTAACTAGCCTTAAACTAAATGTTCAGCATAGTCCTCCTTCAAAAATATTCCCTGTGTTTGTGTGTATTATAAAATATATGTGAATTCAAATATTCAAGAATAGTGAAGGTAACTTGGAAAAGGAAAACAAAGAGTTTTCACTAATGAATATCAGGTCTAGTTACTAAGCTACAGCAGTCAGAATAATTTCACTATGGTTTAAAAGAATAGAGCACATAGAACATTCATATGCTATAATTAATTATGACACCATCATTTCTGTAGTTATAATAAGCAAGAGAGAATAGTCTTATCAATAAAGGTTGAATCCTTTGAATCTCAAAAAATGAACTTTACCCCTTGGCTCACTATGTAAACAAAAATCAATTCTAGTTGTATTGTGGTACAAAATCTGAATGGTGAAATAACACAGTTTTAACAGAAAATATTATTTTCCTAAATTTCTGGAATCCAAATATTTCTAAAATAGAAACCCAGGTCAGTTGATAACAAAAAAATAAAAAATGGACTTTATTAAAATTAAGAAGTTATATTTAGCAAAATTAATCTAGGAAGGAAAATCAGAGCAGAAGACCTGTAGCTTACTTGCCCTCTCCTTAAGAACACCCGAGGAAATGTCACTTCATCAGATCTTGTGGTTAATAAGACAATGGTATTATATAGCAGAAAGATAACTGGGAGGATTTTGAACCCAAAATGCTTCACAGGATGTGCCTTGTGATCTAGAGTGTTTCTGTAAATATACCAAAATTTTGTGTATTTAAGAATCCACAAAATTAAGAACTTGCAGGAGGAAAGTACAAATTACTCATGTAAACTCTCTGGGCTTCATGCTTTCTCGGAGTTGACCTGTACCACACAAATTGTGAGTGCGCACTTGTTCCTTCAAAACCAGTGTATGTCCTCTGTTATAGAATAAAAGAAAAAGATTTGAAATATATATATATTAAAAAGGCATAGTATCCAAAGTTTAAGATATATATAAACTACAAATCAATTTTCAAAAATTAATACGATTTAGAAACAAGAAAAAAGGGGTATCAGTTGTTAATATTTACATGTGAAGATATTCAACTTCACTATTCAACTGGAAAGTACATATTGAAAGCATAAGATGATAGTCCTGAAGCACACCAGCATGAAAAATCATTAAAACAAATCAGACCCTTATGAGCAAGGAAGCAGGACGACTGAAATTTTCTCTCATAAGCTGCTGGAGTGGGTGTGACTTGACACAATTGCTTTGGAAAATGGCTTGAAGTTATCTAATAAAACTGAACATAGTATACTCTGTATTGCAGGAATTTCATTCTTAGATTATATTTTTGACAGAATTCCTCTTGTGTTCATCATATGGTATATCCCAGTACATTCAAGCAACACTTTTTTAATTGCCCCAAACTCCAAACAACCAAAACCAAAATCAATATAGTTGTATATTATTTTCACAAGCTTAATATTAGGCAAAAACTACAGAGAAATTCTGTATTTTTTCAAGTATACTGTATGATTCCATCTATAAAAACAAGCATGAATCTTCCTTATAATATTAACCATGAGGTTAATATTATATAATTATATTATGGATGTATACAAAATATTAGCAACATTTATGCTTCTGTGTCTTAAGGATTTTTGCATTTATTAATATTTTGTAATAACTATAGCCTATAGTTACTTAAAATATTTATAACTTCTTTGTAAGAAACAAGGATAAAATAACAAAATGATATGTAACAAGTATTTGTCTGGAGACATTAATTTGTGAATATATATCACATGGCATGTGTCAATATTCTCATATGTAAAACTCAATTTGGTAAGAAATGTGCTGGATGATAGTTTGATATTGAAAAAGAGGATTAACATCAACATGTTATAGATGAGAAAATATGAACTATATCAACATATAGTAAAAATAGGCATAAAATAATAATTGAAGTTATCTTTGGGTTATAAAATTTATCTTTAAATAAACATGAATTATTATTATTTTATTTGTTTTTAGTTACATGTGACAGTAGAGTATACTTTGACATTTGTATACAAACATGGAATACATCTTAGTCTAACTGGGATGCCAGTTTTGTGGTTGTACATGATGTGGATATTCAATGTATGATGTTCATATATGTACAAAGGAAAATTGCATCAGATTCATTTCTCTGTTCTTTCTATTCCTGTCCTCCTTCCCTTCCTTTCATTCCCTTTGTCTAATCTACTGAACTTCTATTCTTCCCCTTCTCCCCCTTGTTGTGTGTTAGCATCCATGTATAAGAGAAAACAAACGACCATTGATTTTTTTGGAACTGGCTTGTTTTGCTTAGGATAATAGTATCCAGATCCATTCATTTACTTGCAAGAGTCATAAAATCTTTCTTTGTTATAACTGAATAATATTCCACTGGGTATATATACCACATTTTCTTTATCTGTTGAAGGACACCTAGGTTGGTTCCATTTCTTAGCTATTGTGAATTGAGCTGCTGTAAACATTGATGTGGCTGAGTCACTGTAGTATGCTGATTTTAAGTACCAAGGGATGGGATGGTGGTTCCATTCCAAGTTTTCTGAGAAATCTCAATACTGCTTTCCAGAGTGGTTACACAAATTTGCAGTCCTACCAGCAATGTATGAGAGTATCTTTCTCTCCACATCCTCACCAACATTTATTATATTCTTGATTGTTGCCATTCTGACTGGAGTGTGATGAAATCTCCATGTAGTTTTAATTTGCATTTCTTCAATTGTTAGGTATAATATTCATGCCTAGCATCCATTTTCTTTCAGAGCTTGGTATATATTATTCTAAGCTTTAAGTGTCCGGGTTGAAAAATTAGCTGAGATCAGGATTGGTCTTCCTTTAAATGTGAGCTGTCATTTTCTTATAGCATCCTTGAAAATTTTATCCTTATTATATATGTTCGGTATTTTCATGATAAATGTGCCTTGTTGTAGGTCTATTTTAATTTTGTATATCTGGAGTCCTATAAGCCTCCTGTGTTTGATTTTTCATTTCATTCTTAATCTTTGGGATATTTTCTGATATTATTTCATTGAAAAGACTGTGCATTCCTTTGGATTCTATTTCCATGCATTCATGTATCAGGATGAACCTTAAGTTTGATGTTTTCATGTTATCCCATATTTCTTGAAAGTTCTGTTCATGGCCTCTTCTTTTGGGGGGTTGCCAGGAATTGAACTCAGGTGCACTTGACCACTGAGCCACATCCCCAGCCCTACTTTATATTTTGTTTAGAGACAGGGCTCACTGAGTTTCTTAGTGCCTCACTTTTGCTGAGGCTGGCTTTGAACTCACCAGCGTACTGCCTTAGCCTCCCAAATGGCTGGGATTACAGGTGTGCACCACCCCTCCTGGCTGTTCATGGTCTTTTAATATCTTTTGTCCTGGTCAACTTTATTTTCAAAATTACATATTTTGCCTGAAACTCTATGTTCTAAATGATCTAGTCTGCTGGTGATGCTTTCCATTTTGTTTTTAGTTGGTTTATTGATTCCTTCATTTTGAGAATTTCTAATTGATTCTTATTCAGGATTTTTATCTCCTTATAGAAATGATCTTTCACTTGAATTTTCTCTTTAATTTTACTCTTTACACCATCTTTTACCTCAAAGATCATTTTAACTATGAACTTTCTAAATTCTTTCTCTGATGTTTCCTCTACTGTGATATCATTTTACTCTGTTAATGAAATGTTTTGGTTTGTTTGGGATGGTTTTTTCCCTTGATTTTTTATAATGTCTCTATGTATATCCATATATCTGTAAGAATCTGAGGTGGCAGATTTATAGTGTGAATTTATAGTGAATTTATAGTGTCCCTGAAGATTTTTCCATTTCTTCTTGAGGTATGTATGTAGTAGTGAGAGCTTGTCCAACTTGAGTAGCCCATTCTCAGCTACTCTTCTTGGTAGTATGAGATGGGGCAGGTTGAAGAGTTTTGTCTTCTCCACATAGTGAGGGATTGCTGTTGAGTTCTGTAAGAGGAATTCCCAGAGCTGGACCTCCTAGAGGTAGTGTTTGGCCTAGCTTTCTTAAATGATGTGTGTTCTGAAACTTTTAAATCAGCACACCTCCAGAGCCTGGCTGCTTCTGATTCATATTGGGAGTTTGTACCCCTTAAGTCTCCGCTGGTTTCTGCTTGTGCAGCAGAGGAGCCAGTCTTTCACCCTTTCCACTATTCATCGCTCTTGTATTCTCGGCCTGCTGGCTCAGTCCCAAAAGGAGCGAAAGTGCACATTTACTTCCCCCCACCCAATCAAGTTCCTGATCTTCCTTAGCTGATCTTGTGAACTACCAGACTCAAAGAGTAGGAGGCACCCAAGACTTCTAGGGTATGAATGTCCTGAATTCTCCTAGTTACAACATTCTCCATGCCTAAATTTCACCTGGTATTCTAGTCACACATGAGTCATGTGGTAGGCCTCTGCCAGGTCAGGTTTTTGGAATCAGGTGGAATTACACAGATCTGGGCACCAGGGTGTTGGTCCACACTCATTGGCCTCCATAGCACATAAGGAAAGAATGGGAGCTGTCTTGGCTCTCTGCAGGCTACCAGGAGATGCACAGCATCTTTCCCACACAAGAATAGTGTATCTCACCCACTAGATTAGTTTGACCATGTCTTTGATCACTAATTTCTCCATTTCAAGACATTCCATGGTGCAACCTAAAATGTAGATTTTCTTAGTCCCCCTCTCCAATTTGCCTGTGATGGGTCTGCATGAGGAGCTTCTGGTGCTGGCAGTGGATTTTTTCTTTCTTTTAAAAAAACTTTGAAAACATTTTTATTCTAACCAACTTCTTAATCCCTAGGCTACTCTTAGCATCTGGTATTAAATAGCAGTAAGGTTTCTCTTTTCACCCACCCCAAAGATAACTGTTTGTTTGCTTTTGTGGTCCACACCACAGAGCATTTTGGAAAGTAACCTCCTCTATTCTGCCATCTCAAATGTAGTAAATTATGGTAAGGTGGTAGACATAAGTATTTACAAATTGGTGGGCAAAACCTACATATACAACTTAAAAATAATTTTTGCAATCAATATGTATCAATACATTAAAATGTTTTTTGTATTGACCTGATAACCTCTGTACTCTATCTAATTTTGTTGCTCTAACAAAATACCTAAGGCTTGGTATGTTATAAAGTAAAAGGTTTATTTAGCTCACATTTTAGAGGCTGAAGATCCAAGATTGGACAGCTCCACTTGTTCAGCTTTTGGGAGGGTTTTCATGTATTATAGCATGGCAGATGGCATAACATTGGATGTATGTGAGAAAGAGAGAGATCACATAGTGAGAAAAGGAGAGGTTCAGAGGTGAAGCTCACTAATTTTTACAAAAATCTTCTCAGAGGAACTAACCAGGTTTCTATAAAAACTATATAAATTCCTTCTGAGGACAGTGCTCCTACTAACCTCCATGTCTTAAAGGTCCCACCACCTATCAAAACTGCCATACTGGGGACCAACATTCCAGCACATGAACCTTTGGAGGCACACTAAAATTATATACCACCGTGGAAATCTCACTTTTAGGAATTTATGCTCATACTTGAAAATTAAATTTTTGATGCAGAAATATATCTTGTCATAGCACTTTTAATAGTAAAACTAATTTCTGCCTAGATGTACCTTGAATGTGATTTTTGTTTGAACACACACACCCCTAAAGAACTAGAAAATGCATTTTAATGATTCTTCACCATATTATGTGAAAGTGTAAAAGTAGTTTGATTTATAAATCACTTAAAATAGTAGAAGAGTTAAAAAAGATTCCAATTATGCAAACACCACAAATGAACACAGGAGAAAAATAAAAATTTTAGTATTTCTGATCGTGGGATACAAATAAACATTTTCTTATGGTTTTTCTCAACTGTCCTATTAAAAATTTCCTCTAAATTTAAAATGCAATATTTTGATAAATAAATATAATTTAAAGTTTAAAAAATATAACCTCAAAAGATAAGTTATATTTATTTCAAAGAGGTACTAACACAGAGTGCAGAGTTAGAAAAAGAAACAAACAAAAATATTTGGTAAGTTTTCTCAAAGTTTAACACAAGATAATTGAAGATAGACTTGATTCTTATTAGGAATATCTTTGCTTTAATAGACACATCCTTTAAAGGTATGTGAGAAAACTACATTGATATAACAATGTCTTAAGAATTATCAAATCATTACTAACAGAATTGGACACAAGATCCCTTTAGCATTATACACCTTACCACAGGAGCTGCTAACATTTCCACTGTTGATCTTGGACCATGAACTGTTCAAACACACTCATTTTAGAGTTGGATCTCCTTTTGCTTGAATCTTGGTATATTTAAATGATATGTAACTAGAAGAATGATGGAGTTTGCAATTATTATATTTAATGAGACAAATAGAAGATTCACTAATAAACAAAATTGTATCCAATTTATATTTTTAGCACACTTCAGTGAAAATAAACAGTTTTATCATTGCTGATTTGGTAACTGAGTTGTTAAATTTATAAAATTTTGACCTTGTTAAACATGGTAAAAACGGTATATCAAATAAAATTAAATGTATCCTAGAAAATCCTATTAGTTTTAAAACATATTATCAATGGATTTACTTATGAAATATATACTGTAATATAATAGAGGTATTTAACCATATAAAATGCTACAGTCAACAAGATACATGGTTGTTTCTGAAAAAGGGTCTAAATTGCATTGTGAACATGCTTTTAAAATTTAAAATCTCAAGTAACTTTGAAATAGTAACACCTCCTTCCAGTGTTTTGGAAACACTTTACACTGCATAATATTTTTGCAGCATTTCCAACCAGAAAAAAAATAAAGTTTAAAGTTATTTTGCTCAGCTAGTTCTATTGAGCAAAGAAACACTCAGCATTTCCTTAGAATAGAACTGATTTTTATCCATAAACAACATTGCACCTTATGGTAAAATTAAAAAAAAAAAAACAGGATTTGCAGACAGAACAGATGAGACTGCTAACCTTTTTGTCTCTAATTGTTCATATTCTCAATGACTGAGAGAGGTAAACCTTTTCTCATGGGGTTTCTTTCAAAGGGAAAAATGTATATATATATATATATATATTTTCTTTTTCTAGGATACAAAAGCCTTAGCCCATTTCATGGCATAAAAGACTGAAAGGAACTTCATTTTATTTTTTAAGTGAGGTATAATTTGCATGCATTTAGCATTTACATAATTTCACCCTTTTCATGTATTCAACCTATAACATAGTAACTACCACAACAATCAAGCTATATTTCACATCTTACAGTAGTCCATTCTTTTTCTCAGGGAATGTGTTCACTGGATATTTAAAACTACAGATGATGCTGAACTTTGTATATATTACATTTTTCCTATGCATATATACCTATTGGAAAGTTTAATGTATGCATTCAATACAGTAAGAGATTAACAACACTAGCCAATAATAAAATAAAAAATATAACAATATTCAGCACTAAAATTAAGGTGAATGTGGTCTGTTATGGTTAAGACATGAGGTATCCCTCAAAAATTTATGTGTGAGAAAATGCAAGAAAGTTTAGAGGTAAAATAATTGAAATATGAGGGTCTTAACCTAATCAGCACATTAGTACTGCAATTGGGATTAATGGGTAGTAAGTGGGTAAGCTGTGGAGGAAGGAGGTAGGTCCCTGGGGGCGTGTCTTCAGGTTTTATATTTTGTCCAGGGTGCGGGGAAATCTCTCTGCTTCCTGATTGTTATCTTCTGAGCCTCCTCCATGTGTTTATGTCATGATGTTCTGTCTCACTTTGGGCATAGAGCAATGGAGCTGACCATCTATGGACTGAGACCTCTCAAACTGAGTGCCAAAAGAACTTTTCCTCTTTTAAAATTGTTCTGGTCAGGTCTTTTGGTCACAGTAGTGAAAAAGATGACTAATACAAGGTCTCTCTCTTCAAAAAGTCAAGACAATAATTAGTATGTACTTTCAGACCATTGTTGACCATGGCAAACTAAAAATGTGTGTTGTGTTAGTCAGCTATTCATGCTGTAATAAAATACCTGAGAAAAACAACTTAGAGGAATAAAGATTTTTTTTACTCACAATTATTAAGGTTTTATTCTATGGTTGACTGGTTCCTTCTTTGAGGGAAGAAGTTAGGTCTGTGGGGAATGCTCCTGAAGGGAATATTGATACCATAGTTCTTTCTTTCTTTCTCTTCTTCCTGGTTCCCATAAGCCAAACTCTTTTCTTCATCATGTACTCCTACCATGATGTTCTGCCTTGATAGAAGACCAAAAGCAATGAACCAACCAACCATAGACTGACACTTCCAAAATTGTGAGGCAAAATAAAAGTACGTTCTCCTTTTAAGTTGGTCAACACAGGTATTTGCTATAGAAATGGAAAAGTGACCAACAGTGTTCAAATTCCCAACATTATGGATAGGTCTGTTGAACTTTTCAATTTTATTATGTTTTGGCCTCACATATTTTGAACCTGTTGTGTAACACACATTTGAGATTATTAGGTCTTTTGGGGAATGTGTCCATTTATCATGATATATATTTATTTTTATCCCTGCTATAATCTCTGTTCTGAAGTCCTGTCTCTCCAACTTTCTTTGCTTAGCATTAGCATTATGTACTTTTGCATGATGTATTTTTAAAGACATTAACAATTATGTGCAAATGTTTAAATAAAATTTCTAATAATTGCATACAGTTTATTTTTGCATTTTATTAAGTATAAAAATCTGGCATTTATTGGATATGTTTATAACATTTATACTTAAAGAAAATATTAATAGGATTATATATAAGTCTATTACCTTGCTAGATTTTTGTTTTTATCTATTCTAGTTTTTCTCCTTTTCTGCCTGATTTTATATTAATGGAATGTTTTCCATGATTTGAATCTTCCTCTAATTTTTTATGTGTTGCCCCAAGACTAACAATATGAAGCTTTAATTTCTCATTATACACTTTTAAAAGTATTATACTATTTTTTGTAAAATGTAAAAACTTTATAATTTTACTTGATTTTTTAAAATATTAATCATCTTTTAAGTAAATTAAAATGAATAAATAGGTACTTTAAAATTTGTGTGAAGCTATTCACTTCTTAATGTAGATCTAAGTTTATGTCCCATATTTTATCCTTCTGACTAAAGAAATTCCTTTCTCAGTTCTTCAGCTCTTCAGGAATAAATATTGTTTTATTTATTTGTGTAGAAAATATTATTTCACCTTTATTTTAAAAGATAGTTACACTGAATATAGTTTTTTTTAAGTTTTTTTTAATACTACAAAAATGTTACCATATCTTTTATTTTACATAATTTCTCACTAGAGTTGTGCTCTATTCTGAGTCTTTCTGTGTATAGTATGTCTTCTTCCTCCAGCTCTCTTCAAGAATTTCTCTTCATCTCTGCCTTGTTAATTCTTTGAATACTATGCATATAAGAATTTTCTCCTCTTTGGGTTCTCCGAAATTCTGAGATTGGTGATTTCATTTTTCTTCTACTTATTTTTTTTTAAATTCTCATCCCTTTTTCTTCTTTATCTTCTCTCCTCTGGTATTCTAAATATGGTAGGACATATTTTATATTGTCTACCACTTCTGAATTCTTTTAAATCCTAATTTTTTCTTTCTGTGCTTAAGTTTAGGTAATTTTTCTTGTTGTGTTTTCAAGTTCACTTACATTTTTTTTTCTTAATTTGAATCTACAGATAAATTTGTGAAAAATATATTCATGTCTAATGCTGTATTTTATTTCTAACATTTCCATTAGATTACTTTGGTAGCTTTCATTTATCTGCTGAAATTTAAAATTATTACTTTTTAGGCACATTTTCTAATCTTCCACTAGATGTTTTTGATAAATTAGTCATAAATTTAAAATTGTTTTCCCTGAAAGTGATCTTTAAATCTCGATAGTTCCATTTTCTTTTTTAACAGGGGATGTTTTCCTCCCTCTTTTCCCCCTCTCCTTCCTTTGTTCCTTCATTCCTTCCTCCCTTCTTCTGTTCCTTACTTCCTCCCTCCCTTCCTTCTTCCTTTCTTTGCCTTCCTTCCAGATTCCATGTGCATAGGAATATGATGTCTACAGTTTTCCATGTGGGAACGGACCTACATTTCTTCTGCTAAAACAGCAGTAAATGTGTGTTTATGTGTGTGTGCATTAAGGTTTTGAGATGGGTAGGATTTCTTGTTCTTGTGATTATCTTTGTCTCACTAAAGTCTTCATATTTTTTCCACTATACCTTGCACTTAGAGTGAGGTTTGGGGGGTCCACAGGGTTTTTCTTGACCAGTATATTCTAACCTTGGCTTTTATCTTCCCAATGTGACTATGAGAAGGAAGGAATCTCTCATATTGTTCTGATCCAAGAGTAGACTGTTGTGACTTTCTGCTCCCCCCTCTTTTGGAATACACTATTTTTAGATCAGTTTTAAATTTCAAGAAATATTGAATGGAATGCATTAAGAATTTTCTATGTCTCTTTCACTCTCTCTCTCTGCACATACACAACACATATATAAAGTTTCCTCTGTTATTAGAATTACTGTGAAACATTTGTTAAAATTGATGGGAGAATAATGATACATTAATTTACTCTTCTGTGATACTCTCTGGAATTTTGACAAATGTGTGATAACATACCCATCATGATAGTGTCAAGAGGTATTGCACAACCTAGCAATCCATGGGCTCCTCCTATGTCCCTTCCTTCTGTCTCCTTCCTCAAAACCATTGATATTTTTACTGTGTGCATAGTTTTGCCTTCTCTAGAATGTCATATATTTGTAATAATACAGAATGTAGCCTTTTAATATTTAGTTCTTTTACTTAGAAATGTTCATTTAAGATTTCTTCATGAGCTGGGGTTGTGGCCCAGTGGTAGAGCACTTGCCTAGCATGTGTGAGGCAGTCGGTTTGATTCTCAGCACTGCATATAAACAAAGTCCATTGACACATAAAAATATATTTTAAAAAACATTTCTTCATAACTTTCGATAGCCTGATAGTTCATATTCTTTATGGCTAATAATAATCCCTTATATACCTATACCAGTTTGTTCATCCATTCATCTGTTGAGGCTTCATTTCTCATATAGACTTCAATTCACAAACTCTTCCATGCTGAGCCTTCAACCATTCATGAATCACAGTTAGAGAGGTCCCAGGAATAGAAGCAGTTGGTTCCTGCTCCTAAGCTTCTGTCCTGAAAAATATGCCTCTCTGTATTCACCGGTTTCCCCCAGTGCTCAGGACAGCTGTTTGCCCTGTGACCTCTTATCACTGATGGATCTTGATGATTTTTGTTTGTTTAGATTTTGTTTTAAAGTCTGTTGATGTTTCATAATCATTGTTAGAAGGCAGGTGATTCTTTGTTGGCCTGGCCCATCCACCGATCTCATTATTCCTTGTATGCCTGCTCCTTGAAGAAGAGACACATTTCTTTCATTCTTCCCAAGGGCAAACAAACTCTGCCAGGTATTGATGGCTGGTCATTTTGGGGAGACTTTCCTGTTTCTACCTTTCTGATTATGCTAAACCTGTAAAAGCAGTATATCATAGTATTTCCTTCTTTTGTATGTGTAAGGTGATTTTTCTTTCATTGTCTCCCATCAACTGTGGTTCTTTATCTGCATCTTAAGCATGACAAAATTTTCTGTTTCTGCTCTTGAGGCTAAAGTTGTTTGCTGTATATAGGAGAAGGGAGCAGGAGAGGATGGACTTCATGTCTTTCTGACAAGGTTGGCTATTCATTACAGGAGACTTTCTCTGGATCACAGTTCTGCTTTCTAATATTCTTGTGAGTACCAACTGAAGGATCAATGGAAAAGAGACTGTGAGTGATGCTGAATTCCTTTTGTGTTCCCAGAATTTCCTATCATGCTAGCAAAGAGACAGATAATAGCAATTTATTAAAGCATAACTGCTTTCTTTCAATCTGTATATATGGCATCTACTCTTTCTCTTGATGATGCTTTGCCTCAGGTTTTTTACTCTGTAATCCTGTCTCTCCATAAACTTAAGGTTTATGGATTGGCCTATAATCTAGCTTCTGATGGTTTCAAAATATTTTGTGACTTTGCAACATACCTAGCTTTGTGTTTTTGTTCCTTTTGTTGTTATCATTGGCATTCTACAGACGCTTCTTCTAGCTTCCTAGGCGGAAATAGAATCCAGGCTATATTTTAGAGTTTAAGTTCAGTTTTAATTATGGTAGCCTCTCCCAGCAGGGTATGCTCAGTAATGTTTCTGGTTTATTCATTTTGACAATATAACAAAGATGATAATGCTTTATACTTTTTATCTGCATGTCAAAATTTTGAAAAAAAAGAGATATAGAGTGACCTACAGAAATAATTAAAGTATGTTATAGGGCTAAAAACAGAAAGAAATTCATGGTAAAGGATAATGAGGTGAAGAATATCATAAGGTCTTGTATAATTGTTATAGATGGAAGAGCAAATAAAATATGTCCTCAAGAGAAGAATAAAACATTTTCTCAGGAAAGGAACACAGAGGTTTGAAGGGAAATTACTCCCTTGAGTTGTCATAAAAGGAGAAAATTGGAGTACAGCAGACAGCACCCAAAACCACATCCCAATAATAAATAGAAGCTTAAGGTGTCTATAGGTTTCTTACATGTTTCCCTATGGAAATTGAGGACATAATGCCAAAATTGGTAAAAATAGCATACAAAGGAAGCACAAAAGCACCCCTCAAATCCACATAGGCATTTCTCTTTCTTGATCTTTGAATAATATTAAAAGATATAGATAATCATGGAATAGGGGTTGTATGGATCCTGTGTCCTTTAAGTAGCGCTCTAAGCCTCTATGGATATTGGTTTTATAACTGAAATATTGGTTAATGTTGAAAATAAATATATGTTATTACATATATATTTATATACACAAATATATATATCAAAAACTCAGAAGAGAATGCAATGTTTTATAATGAGAACTAGAAGAAATATACATTAAAATGCACTTTTGTGAACTAAAGCACTTTGAAGAATTAGGAAGTGTGAATATATGGTCATCCCCATTTTGCATTATTAGGATGCTGATGAAGTATACATACAGTGTGCAGAACCCCGTGCTACTTTGGAAATGAGAGTTGAAAGCCTGTGAACTTTACCTCTCAGTGTAGTGAAAACCATAAGCCACACTGTGTTTAAAAATATTTCATTATTTGTAAATTTATTTATTCTTACTGGTTTTCAAACAAGGCACTTTGTATTCAAGTCCCCTTTTGTAAATTCAATAATATATGTTTATGTCTTTTCTACGTCTTACTCTGTGAACACTAATGCAATTGAAAGTTTCCATACAAGACAAAGGTGTTAGTATTTTCAAATTATATATGCACTTCCCTATTAAAGATAAGAAAACAGAGGTTTACCCAATGTATATGGACTAGAATAAATCCTTCTATAGAGTTATGACATCAGGTAGATTAAACACACTTTAACCAATATATTTTTTTCTGAAGATAAATGAACTTATTATTGGCAAAGTTAACAGGATAATATTATCAACTCATACCAGTTTATCATTTTTGCTTTGAGAAATTAATATTCTTTGATGAGTAACTAACAACCACACAGATCAATTAAAGTGAAATTTGTTAGGAAGATGCCTTTTTGTTTAAGGCATAGATGGTAATCAATTTGATATCTCTGTTGAATGGGAAAAATGCACCATGGAGGAATGAAATTAAAATCATGTTAAATAAAGAATGCTGCCTTTTTCTTATTATTTGCCTTTTACCTCTGTGGTATATTGTAGTATAATTAGCTACCTATGGTGGCTCAAACACAAAATACTTCAAACACTTATACTTTGAAGTTCAAATTTCATTTTAAATACCATAACTTGTTCTACTATTAAGTAGAGGAAAACTTGCTTTCAGTCCAGGCCAATTATATATTTGATGAGAAAAAAAATATACTTAGAAGAATGATGTACAAATAACATATTTCTGATGTTGCCTACACATTTAAACTGTGTAAACTCCTTGTATAATTTTAGAATGAGTGAGAATCCAGGAACATATCAGTATTCAATATGAAACAGGATTGATACGTAGGTATTGGCGATACACATTTGCATTAATTAGTGCTCCAACAAAAGGTTCTTTTGTTGACCACAGGTTTAAAAATTCAGTTCCCTTATTTTTCAATACTAGTTGTATTGGAAATATTACAGAGAGACTTGGAAAATCCTGAAACCATTTGGCATGTTATAACAACCCCGTGTGAGATAGGAAAATCAATCATATCTCACCTCTCAGGAGCAGCTCTGGAGAATAGCAGCAGATGTGCTGAAGATGGCTATTGTCTACAGTGCTGATAATATTAATAGAATATTGGCAAGTCTTATGGAAATATGGTTGTAACAGTTCTCAAGCCTTAGAGCAAACTAAATAAGAATTTTTTTTTCTCACATGAAAGAAATAAGAGGATATGGTGTTATATTTTTGAGCATTTGAGGAAAAGTTGCCAATGGAAATCTTAGTATAAAACTGGAACAGAAGGGTAGAAACCCAAGTTTAAGGTTAACAGGAACACATTTGTATATTTCTTTGCTTTTTCTTCCTTTCTACCTTTTGAACTTTCCATCTAAGATAATCTTTCTCCTGCCAGAAAAATACCCTTCAGTATTTCTTTTAGGCTAGGTTTGCCAATCACAGATTTTTTTCTTCACATTTTGTTTGTGTGAAAATGTCTTCTCTCATTCATTTGCAGGAAATACAGTTGTGATAGGTTTAAATTATGAACTGGAAGTTATTTGTTCTACCACTATGTACTACTTTTGGTTTTCCTTTTTTAAAATTTTTGGTTTGTAAATTACGATTTCTTTTTCATTTGGAATGTCTAAACAAACAAGAATTTCTCAATGACACATAGGGTATCACGTTAAATCTGCTCTTGGCCTTAATCCTGCAGTTCCCTACACTCCGAAAATCATTGTTCTCTTCCCGGTCAGGGAACAGTGAGTGGATTAGTGGTCTAAAATTTCTCAGAAAACAGCTCATTTTATAAATACTAATATTCCTAAGAAGTAGAGTAATAATAAATTGTGACAAAAAGAAAGCATAATTATGAGAAAGCAATAAATTTGTATTCCTTTTAAGGTAATATCACAAAACAGTACATATGTCTCTAACAAATGCTCCTATCTCTGGATAGTAGGATTACTTATATTATGTTGTTGGTAGTTTGAATTCTCTACATAGCAAAATTTTATTTTACAATAAAAATTGGCTCTCTATAAGTTATTTTACAATCTTTGCAATATTTTATTCAGCAAAAAACATTGCAAACTTTTTCTTTTTTTATTAGTTTATTTAATTGCATTTCAAGTCATAGCACATATATAGAGCTGAGTTTTTCCATTTTTCTGGTTGCAAACCAGATAAAGTTACACCAATTGTGTTTTCATACATGCACCAAGGGTAGTGATGACGATCTCAATCAACTATCTTTACTATACCCATTCCCCTTTCCTGCCCCCCACATCCCCCATGCCATGTCCAGTGTTCCTCTATTTCTCTTATGTTTCCCATTCCCACCTCCCTTATTCATCAGCACCCACTAATCAGAGAGAACATTCGGCATTTGGTTTTTTGGGATTGGCTTACTTCACTTAGCATAATGCTTTCCAGTTCCATCCATTTGCCTGCAAATGCAATAATTTTATTCTCTTTTATTGCTGAATAATATTCCCTTGTGTATATGTAC
>CM053407.1:96892390-96960792 GCA_028644305.1 Xerus rutilus
GGGGCCTAATCCCATGTGATGAAGATTTGGACCTACTTTCTCCTCAATTAGCCGCAGGGTCTCTGGTCTAATTCCTAGCTAAACCCCTATCTCTCACCATGCACAAAACTCAAAGTAGATCAAAGACCTAGGAATTAGACCAGCGAACTTTTTCTATGTGTATATTTCTTTAAAATTTTTCAGTTTTAATATGAGAAATATTAAGTAAAGATAACTTTTTTTTTCATTTGAGAGAAAGCTTATCAGATAGAATTATCAAATTAGGAGTTCCTATGGGTTAAAGACAGTTTCTGATATTGAGCTGAAAAACACAATTGCTCAATGGGATCCTTTAATTTGAAGATATAATGCTTATGATATTTGTGTGGTAGTATTTAGAAGAAATTCACCTTTTTATAGGTATCAGTTTATTGATTACCTGGTACATTTAACCCAATATTGACCTAATTAGGCATTAGGAGTTAAGAAACTGTGTTAAGAAAAAAACAGAAGGAAGAAAATATTTTCAGAATCACAGGGACCAAGACTCATTTGTTTAGCAATATAAAAATTATTGGCAATATTTTAAAAATGAAACTATAGTGATGTACACACTTCAGTATCACCACTACCAACTCCCCTACATTGTTAGTTTTTCATTATACTTTCTAAGAAGTGAATTTGATCATTTCTTATATGTTTTAGGGAATTTTATATTCATGTTAATGTTCCAAATAGCATAATCTTGACATTCATGGTAAACAAGTTACTGTTTTTTCCTACTGAGTTCCATATTATTTCTAACACTTCCTGTATCTTCTAACATTACTGAAAGGAGTTTGGATTAAATTTTAAATTTATGTAAAAATGAATATCACCTGCAATAAGACCTGTTGTGTTTAATAATTAACCCTAGGTAATTTCCTTGGAAATTTTTTCATATTTGGAGAGGTAGCCAGATATTATTAGATCCCTCCCTAATCCAGAACAAGGAATCAATTTGGGATATGGTAGAGTCTGGTATGTGCACAGGGATGACTGTCCTTTAGAGTGAATTAGATATATATGTATGGTCTAATTCATTATGAGGCAGGAAACTTATAGAGAAGCTTATAATTCTGATTAGGCCTGCTTCTAATAAACATTAACTAAAGAATGAAAAATGGCCATATTTTCCCTTTATGCCTTGTGAATATATTTATATAAAAAGACATTTGACCAATTACTTATTGATAAATTATTTATTATTATTACAATTATTTTTGCAGTGCTGGGGATTGAACCCAGGGCCTTCAAAATGCTTAGTGTGTGCTCTACCAGATAGCTCCACCTATGACATATAATAAAAGAATTTTCCTTTGTGACCCAGATATTTTCAGAGTGTACCATTCAATGAATTCAAAGAATTTCTGCAGGATGTATAGGATGGTGTGATTTCAGAACCAGCAATCTCTTTCTTACCTTTTACATGTAGCCATTCCAGAGTAAGGACACCAAAATCATTTTAAGGACATGTAAAGAATTGTTTCATGCTGAAAATTTTGAAGATTAAAGGCTAGTCAGTTTTCAGAATGTTTCCTGTTTCTCATGTTTTCTTATGATTTGATTCATTATTGAAGTTTGGCAATAGCCAAATGGAATACTCTGATCTTTTCTCTGCATGCTATCCAGTAATGTATAATTTCTATGAGTGCTGTGATCAGTAATATTAATTTAACTGAATGCTATATACTATGCCTGAGATACTAAACAGCTGGAAAATCAGAGAGTAAATGTAGCATTTGGGGTCCTATTTTCCCGAGAAATGGCTCACAGCACCAGTATTGACAATTGACTTCTTCCAGGAGAGCAGCTAAGAATTTGACAAGCTTAGCATAGATGCTAAACCACTTATAAGTCTAATAAGACAAAAATTGTTCTCCATAGAGCAGCCGAGGCCCTGGAATCATCATCCAGCATTAAACTGGGGCCATAAAGAAGTTAGAGTATTTCAAATAGGACTCAGGAGGTCTGAAGCACAGCTTGAAAGAAGATTAACTGTTGATTCAATTATCTGGTTTTTAGATGACATACGTCTGTGTACCAAAAATTAAAAAATAAAACAACTCTATATATTATTAGAAGGCATTGATAGTTTGTAAGTTTGTTGGATAAAAGGACAAAATAAATGCCAATTGTGTAGTTATGTGTCAGTGACAAGAAGTATAATATCTTGAAAATCTCTACTTTTGATGAAGTCTTAATATCAATTCATCAGTTTCTTTGGATTGATTTAAATTGATTAAAATTGATAACAATGCAATTTTATATAAGAATAAAGTGTCAAAGAGTTGCCAAGACATGTTATTGTCTCTCAACATTGGCTTTTATTCTCTTATTTAAATGGCTAGGAATGTGATTGAGGTGTTATATAACAAGTGTACATTTCATTTTCTAAGTAACTGCTAAACTTTGTTCCAAAGCAGCTGCACCATTTTGCAATCCCATTTTCAGTGTTTAAAAATTATTCCACATCCATTCCAGAGCTCAGCAGATTCATTTTTTAAAATCCATTCTAAGATGTAAGTAGTGGCTCAGCTTGGTTTTAATTTGCATTTCCCTAATGTCAAGAAAGTGTTTTCAAGTAAACTTCCTAAAGAATCTAATAGATACATGTTTCATCCACTGAGAGATGTCTGACCGGAAAAGGTGACATTAATAGTATTGACTAAGCTTCACTGTAAATCTAGGATTTATTAAAAGCAGGTCTTGGGTGGAAAAATAGTATATAAATATTGCATGATTTTATTAAATAGAAATAACATCTTAAAATTGGAGAAAAAGAGGAAGAGATAAAAATATTTATAAGGCTATTAATTTATGACAGGCTATAGATGACAGCAAGAGAATATTATTTAAAGATGATTAAACAAGAAGTAGACACTGAAAGTAAAAACAGAGCTGGTATATTATTAGAGGTGTTATTAAAGTCTTCTTTTTGAAGTTTCACATAACCAAAAGGAAATAAAATTTAAATAAGAGCAAACCACAAGAAGGAAAAATTATAATAAACATAATTTACTGCACAGTATATTTAGGAATCTAATATATTATGACATAGTCTAAGCTAATCATGTTGGTGATTTTCATAAATGTTAATTTCCTTAACTCACATATTAAAAAAACTGTAATTTGTTCACATAACCAATTTGATGTTATTTATAAGACATACCAAGCACAGATTGACAAAGAACAATTAAATTGGGATGGATAGTGTTACAGAAATTGCTACAAACAATTGGAAAATGTTTGATATAATCCAGAAAAGGGAAAACCAAAGCCTTGTGGACTTCAAAGAATATTCTAGTCTATAAAGGATATAATTTCCACTGAAGATAAAGGTAGTTATAAATACTCTTGCATTAGATAACACAGTGTTTTAGTCAATTTGTGTCTCTGTGATCACAATACCAGAAAAGAACAACTTAGAGGAGGGAAAATTTATTATGGCTCACAATTTCAGATATTTAGCCCATTTAGACTCCATTGCTTTGGGCTCAGGGTGAGGCAGCACATCATAGCCCAAGACTGTGGTGAAGGAAAAAGAAAGCTGCTCCCTTCATGACAGCGAGGTAGCACATTGTGTTGTAGGGTAACCCAAGGAAGATGAATCTTTCCAAGAGACATCCCAGGGACTCAGCTCCTCCAGACACACTCTACCTGCCTACAGTTGCAATCCAGTCAGTCTGTTCAAGCTGGGATGGATTGATTACATTATACTTCTCAAAATCCAATAATTTTACCTCCAAACACTCTTGAATTAACACAGGAATGTTGGGGGAACAACTACTTCCAAACCATAACACAGAGTATACATGTCATACAGTGGAAACTACAGAATATAGAGTGGTAAATTAAGACAGGAAAATTGGATTTTCAATCCAAAATATAACTAGAGAGCAGATGCTAACAAATAACTGAAATGTAAGACTTAGATAATAAAATTCTGTAAAATAGGAGCTGGGTGTGGTGACACGTCTTATCTATAATCCCAGCAGCTTGGGAGGCTGAGGAGGGAGCATTGCAAATTCAAAGCCAGCCTCAGAAACTTAGCAAGGGCCTGAATAACTTAGTGATAACCTGTCTCAAAATAAAAAATATAAAGTACTGTGGATATGGCTCAGTAATAGAGCATTCTTGGGTTTAATCCCTGGGAAAAAACAAAAACAAAAACAAAAACAAAAATCACATGTATTCTTTCTTCCTATCTCAACAATATAAATAAAACTTTTTCCCCAAAGAGAACATTTCAACATTTTAACAGAGCACACAATATTTTTGATAGTTCATTAACACAGAAGAAGAGCCAGATGTACACACATGTAATTGCAACCACTAAGGGGCTGAGGCAGAGAATGGCAAAGTTGAGGTCAGCCTCAACAATTTAGCAAGGCCCTAAACAAATTAGTAGGAACTTTTCTCAAAAAAAAAAAAAAAATTGGAAAAAATGGCAAGGGATGTAGCTTGATGGTAAAGCATTCTGGATTCAATCCTCACTCTGCAAAATAAATAAATAAATTCAATGAAGGTAGAATCATATAGTTATCATAAGGAGTAAAATCAACAAGTAAAGAAGAAATGACAAAATGTTAAGGTCACATGTATTTGAGAGTTTTATTAGTCAATTTTTGATGTATAATTCAAATTTCTAAAAATGACAAAAATACCCTAGAAATCAGACTCAGTGAGATAAAAATAAAGCAGCCTTAGAAGAAAATTAATAACCTTAGTTAGATAATTACAGTGATATGTGTGAAAGCATGAAAAGGGAATAAAATGCTCAATTCCAACTCACTGGGCACAAAAGATAAGAGTAAAGTAAGGAATAAAATAATAAAGACACATGAGAAACTATGGAGGCGAAGAAATTTGGTGGAATTGATAAATCATAACAATGAGGTTTAAATTTTCAACAACATAGATAAACCAGTCAATACACAGCAAGAAAAGCGGGTAAAACAAATACAAAAGTGGTGGCCTGGTAGTGGAAAACAATGATTCAGACATGGAAAATGTTTTAATATGAGATTAATTCAGATAATTTTTGAACATACATTTGAAAATTTAAGTGAAATGGATAAACTTCTAGGAAAATTTGGGGGGCTAGGGCTGTGGCTCAGTGGTGGTAGAGCACTTGCCTTGCATGCGTGAAGCACTGGGTTTGATCCTCAGCACCACATAAAAATAAATAAATACAGATATTGTGTCCATCTACAACTAAAAAAATATTTTAAAAATATTTTTAAAAGAGACATGCAAGGAGTTCCTGGAGAGAAGGGAAAGTCAACTCAGGATTAGCAGGATTATTGACAAATGTGAGAGAAAAAAATTTCAGCATGTGCCAGTTAAAAGTATAGACAGAAGTTTACTTAGAAAAGTCAATACGTATTAAAGGAAAGATAAGAGTAATCTTGAGAATGAGAGGCAGCAGCTCATTGGTGTGGTGTGTGAATATGTACAGAGGGACAGGTGAAGTCAAAGCAGTTTTACAAAATTTCACACCAGTGTTCCCTGGGCTTGAGAATTATCCTCATGTTTCATATAAGAGCATGTGTCAGTGTTGTGGGCTGAGTCAGTTGTCACTGTACATGAGTCCTTTCTGTATTTCAGTGGCTCATGGGCATTTCCTTTGAGAAGATCTTCTTTTGTATCCCCAAATTCCTATCTCCCTTCCATTACAAAGTCAACGAGCCTAGGTATTTTAAATAAGAATACTACAAATCATTCTAAGCCATATAGTTCCAAGGACACACAAAACATTTCAAAATTGAAGAGATGAAGAAAATTCAGCTTGACATGAAGCAAGTAAAGCAATGATGTTCCAATGTGATAATGATAGCAAAAAAGAAATCTCATTGTCAATCAAGCATTTGTATAGCATCATAAAATTCCTAATTAAAATATTTACAAACAGAATTTAACAGCCTACTAAAAAATAACATACCAAGATAAGGAAGAATTTATTCCAAGAATGTAAAACTGGTTCAGTACTAAAAAAGCATTAACATAATTCATCATATTAATTTCATCTAGGATAAAAATAGTACAGTTATCTCCATAGTACTTGAAAAAGCCTTTAAAAATTTAAAAGTTATTCATGTTTAAAACACTCAATAAAATAGAAATTGATGGCAATTCTTCTATACAATAAATATGTTAATGTTCCTGGCTCAAAAGCCAACAACTTATTTATGGAGATATTAGTAGAGACTTTCCACTTAATTGTTTTAAAAAGCAACAATGTCCACTACAATTTGATATTATTTTGAAGAATTTAACTGCCATATTTAGACATGAGGCAAACAACTGGTGCCATAAAAATTAAAATTATTTTCTATTGTCAAATAATACAATAATATACCTGGAAGGTGCCGAGGGGGCTGGAAGTGGAGCTTACCCACTTCACAGACCTGTGTAGCACAGGCTAACTAAATCTCTAGGCACATGCTTCCTGGCTTTTGTCTCATTTTGTTTCTTCTCTTTTAACAGTTATGCTTGCCTTCAGAGATTTTGAAGATGGAAATTTTGAAATAATATGTTTCTTTGATCTTCCTTCAAAGCTGGCTTTGAATAAAACCTATTTTTTCTACCAGTTTGGCTCAAATATTTCTGGAACTATAACCATTGTAGCCTAGCCACTTCCCCTGGTGCCAGAGGTACCAAAAGTAATTATAAGAAAAATGTTAAAATTAAAACAAGAAGTTATTAAAATGATAAAGAAAAAAACATAATTTTTTGAAAATTTTGATTAAATTGATAAACTATTAGACTAAGTATGAGAAATACAGAGAAGGAACCCATAAGTTAAATATATTAGTAATGGAAGACAGAAAATTGCTACATATTCCAGACAGTAAAAGAATAAAGTAATATTATAAACAACTTTCACCAGTACATTTGGAAACCTCTGTAAAATAGATGTGTTCATGAAAAAGCTTAGTAAAAACAAATTGAATAGAAACAAACTGATAGGCATACAATTAATAAATTAATAAACATCATTTCATAATGAATGCTGGTGTCTTAAACAGCTGAAAATCACTTTTTCCTCCATTTTCTGACTCTGTGATTTGGCATTATTCCTCTTTATTTTTATGGTTCTCTTTTGAAAGCATCTGCATCTGTGGCTTTCATTATGGAAAAGAACCTTGATGTGGTGAGACTATCTTGTCATCTGGATCCTAATTGAATCACATGAGCCCTTAAAAGCAGAGAATGTTTGTCAAGTTTGTCAACAATGAAAATAAACAAGGAAATAGCTCCTACCCTAGAGTTTCTGTTAGAGTAGGTAGCTAGATAGATATGAGCAAGGGAGTGGGGAAAAGAAATTCAGGTTCTGCCCCTTGGTGCCACCCAACTAGCTGTTGCATTGCCCAAGAACCTTCACACAGCTACCAGTCAGTCTGAAGAAAATGGATACAGCCCATGCTGTAAAAAATTCCAACATGGCAAAATTGGTGCGGACTCACTAAACCATGGCAGGAAATCTCAGTAAACATCTGAAATAAATAATTCTTGGGATGGGAAGATTACATAAACAGACCATAAAAGCCTACAGCCAGAAAAGGAGGGGCTGTTTCCCCTTTCAGAGGTGGTCTGCTTCTATTTTAGTAAAGAAACCTCTGTCTTGACTGAAAACTTCCTTTTGGAAAGAGAACAACCAAGGAAATCTCTGCTGAGTTAACACTTCCAGAAAGGAACATGGTCCTGCAAACACCTTGATTTTAGCCAAAAGTGACCTGAGGTTTAGATCCTTGTACTAGATAATCTTAATGTATCTTTTTAACTCTGTTAAATTTGTGGTAAATTGTTATGGCAAATGTGAAGAAAACTACACCTACTATCATACTTAAATTTAACAAAATAAACTCATAGTCTTTGAGATTGGAAACAATTCAAGGATGTTTGCCCTCATCACTTTTTTAAAAACTATTTTACAATTTTACTTAAAAAGTATAAACAAAGAAGTGAAAGTACTCACAGTGGAAAGACATGCCCTTTCAGAGAAAGACATGGTGTAATCATACAAAAACTGTTACTTTTCTTTCTAGAATTAGTTGAATTTATTCTAGAGATGATGTGGCTACATAAACCCACCATGAGTATATAAGGACATTCTGAAAAAGAAGAGAAACAAAGCCAAAAAATTTACAGAAAAGTCATGAAATTTACATGGTAGAATTGTCATAATTTTGGGGGGTATAAATCTGAAACTATTTTGTGTATTCTATTTTGTGTGTATTCTAAGATACAACTAAGGAATAAAATTATTGGGTTTTTGGTAGCTATTGTTTTTACAAGGGGGTAAAAGAAAAATGTATACAATAGGAAAAATGAGGGAGAATGGAATAGTGTTAGGTTGAAATCAAGGCGAGATTTTAAATACATGGATTTTAAGTGTACTTTTGGTTCTATCTGCTAAGAGTGCTTAAAAGCAATGATGGCCCATTAATGATGAGAACAAGAAGATATCAGGTAATAAAAACTTTTTCATTTAAAAGGAAACAAGGCTCCTTAGAGAAATGGTTTGTGACAGGTTTCAAGCAGGAAAAAAAAATAATATGGGCATAAAACTTTTTGTTGTTTCAGAAAATAAGAATAAAAGGATTTTTCTTTGTATAAGAATGCATGCCAGTAATTGTGGAATAATTCAAAGAGGCAAAAAAATAATTATTTTCCATATGATATTTAATATTTGATTAAAACAACTGTAATTAATGAATCAGTCCCTGGAAAAAAATAAGGAACTTATGAAGAAAATTATAGTATCAGTAATAAAATGATAATATCACAACAGACTATAGAATATTGAAAAAGGAATAAGAGAATATTATCAGCAAACTTATGCAAATGAAATTGAAAAATTAGATGAAATATTTAGTATTAAAGAAAAATACAATTTATTAAAACTGAGCCAAAAAGAAAATCTAAGCATTAAAGAAATTAAATGTTATTTTAAAACCTCCCTTAAGGAAAATACCAAGCCAAAATGAGTCCAATGATAAAGTCTACTAAATTTTTAAGGAAGAATAATAACACTAATATTCTATCAATTCCTCCAGAGAATAGAAAAAAATAGTAGAATTTCTAACAAATTTTAAGAGTTCAGTATGACTCCAACATGTAAATTTAAAAAGACATTATAAAAATAGATATTAGAGACTAATTTCATTTATAATTGTAGGTGCAAAACTCTTTAATAAAAGAAGTCCAGTGATATATTAAAACATGACATATTAGAAGTGAATTAATTTTATTCAAGGAAAGTAAGGTTAATTTTACATTTGTCATTTTATTAATGTAATTTGACACATTAAAATAAAGAAAAAATATTATAAATATGTTAATAGATAACACTTGATTAAAGTGCTTTTATCTGTAGACTAGAAATCCAACAAGATTAACAGCATGGTATTAGTAAGGCACTGTAAATGTCACAGAAATAAGAAGGACTTTGAAAGAATTTTAAGAGGTGCCTAAATCTGTGTCGAATCATAAACATACCTTATGCCACACAGAAGTTTTATTGGTAGGCATAAAACCAACAGAACTGCATACATGCCTACAAAAAATATATGTGCAGCAATAATCAAAGCAGGATTATACGTACTAGCCCAAAACTTAAAACAGCACTAAATTCTATTATAATTAAATGCAGAAACCATTACTGAATTAAAATTTAAAGGGCCTGAAACAAAAATTAGAAGTTATCTCCCTGTTATGTGAGGCAAGACCAATGGGATTCACAGCAGATAATTTCTCTCTCATATTTACATCCCATAGACAATTCTGACGTTAGTTCCTCTTTGTCACCTAATTGTGAAGCTACAGCCAGTGAAATTACATACTACATTGTACTGCGTGATCTTTCTTTCCCTTGCTACTCTTTTGCTGACCATGACCTTCATCATCCCAGTAAAGTGTTGATATCTTAATCTATACCTTAGATACTGCAATTGTAAGACCTAGGTGCAGGCAACATATTTTCAAGTTTATAGGATGCGGCCAAATAGTCATCTATGTGGATGGATCATTTTCACTTCCTACAACAGTGCAGTTGATTGAGTTCTGGTTACTCCACATCCTCTGTGGCACTACTATTGGTCTTTTAAATTTTAGCCAATGGGTGGGCCTATTATGGTAGTTAATTATAGTTTTTATTTACATTTTTATGTTGACCAATGATGCTGATCACCTTGTCATATAATTATATAAATATAATTATAGATCTTTTGAAGAACTTCATCCTCTTGGTATTTGGCAGGGATAAAATTAATGAGCAGGAGATGTAATGGCCATATCAATAAATGTTGGTTGGACAATGGGTTTCCAATGTGTGAAAATATTTTTGACTCCTACATCATTCACAACAATTAGCTATAAGTGAATTGCAGACTCCATTATTAGGTTAAAATTATGATAACTAGAAGATATTTTAGGATTATTATGATCTCATGATATTTAAGTATGCCTTAATAACACAAGCATTTAGTATCACAAGAATTATTGTTTAAAACCACATCAAGGAACAATTAGGCATGATGCGATGGCCAAAATTCAAAGTCAGAAAATACAACCTAATGAGAGTAGAGCAACAGAAACTTCCATATGCTGCCAAGAGAAATTTTAATTGACACCTACCAATTGACAGATTATCAGTTACCTAAGAAAGCTGACTACAAAGAACTCAAGACCTAGTAATTACCTCTTAGAAAGAATCAATTCATATTTGTTTTAGATATATGTCAAAGAATATTCATGACAGTCAAAAAAAAGGAGAAATTTTTAAAAAGGTCCATCAAAAGTAGAATGTGTAAACACATTGTATGTTTATAGAATTAAGTACAAGAAGGGTCTCCAACTACTTAATAAATATGAATGATTCTCATAGTCATGGTTTTACGTGGAAAAAAGTAAAGCATAAAATAAGAGTATGATTCAAGTTGTAAAATGCAAAGACAATAAAAACTCAAATACAATTTTCAGGGAAGCAACATGTATATAATAAATTATTTCAAAAAAGAAAAGCAAGTAAGGAATTATAAGAAAATTGCTGAGCGTGTTCACCTCTGCGGGGACTGGGGCTGTGATGGGTTATATTTTATTCACTTTTTTTCCTGTACATTGTCTGTTTCACTAAAACATGTTAGGCAACATACAGTGACCATATGTCACCTGGTTCCATAGGACCACACCACTTTTTTGAGCTTAGAACCTGTCCTGCAAAACTCCAGGTTGCCTTATGCAGGTCAAATTTATGGCATGGACTTCACAGGAAAGCCAACTCACTTCAGCACTAAAAATAGGATTCCTTCAAGGTGGACAAACCAAATTATGCCTCAAATCCCATTTAATTTTAGTTAGGGAAGTATTGCAAAACAAAATATTCATAAAATTTGTTTCTTCCCAAAATGATGTCCTTTTATTATGGGTTCAACATTGACATTGCTCTTCCTACCACAGAGGGAAACCAACCAGTGTTTCCCCCTCTGTGACAATGAGAAGCTCTGCATCTCTGCCCTGTGGACAGCATTCCTGAGATAAAAAGTAATAGCTGGTATTTTTTCATAGTGCTCTATGAATAAATAATACTTCCTGCAATTAATAGTGATAAAGCTAATCACACGATGTATTGATAATGACATTTGGAAATTCTATAAGCCACCTCTGACCTATCCAAGTGAAAACAGTCACCATGGGCTTACTATTTCAGTACTGTCCAAAGAGAAGAAAGATAAGACCTGACATTTTTTTTTCTGCAATCATATATTATACAAAACTCCATTCAATGAGAAGAAAAATGGTACTGTTCTGCTGAACCAGATGGTTGGAGAGCACAAGCCATTTGCAGCATTAACATCTAACCTATACCTAGGTTTTGCTGGCCCCTTCATAGAAGCAGATGGCACTGGGAGTATTGTGTGTGTGTGTGTGTGTGTGTGTGTGTGTGTGTGTGTGTGTGTGTGCATGTGTGTCTGAGAACAAACACATTGGCAAAGGATTTAAAGATGTACAACAAATACTTTATGCATTTCATTTATGGTATTTTAATGTTAAGAAAATAATTTTCAACTTATGTAAGAGATTAATATGAGAATTATTCACTTCTAGTTTGTAAGGGTTCTATGCTTTGTCATTGATTCATTTTGTTTCACAAAATTGTGCTAATTTTATATCAATTTGGAAATGACATCATTCCAGTAGGGTAACTTGCATTTCCAGTTATTTACTGTATATCCATTATTCTTACTATGCGTGTTTTCTAAAGATATTTTGTCTTAGGGAACACATAACTAGACAACTGCTGTGGAGATTTTAGAAGTGTAAGAACAAATTATCGTGTTTTGTCCTCTTCTTCTGCCTTCTGTTCTCATAAACTATACTGATGATTGTTTGCATAAATAAAATGTGGGATTAATTCAAATGCATTTGTACAGATGCATAGATTTCAGTCTGGCTCTGGTAACAATTAAAGAAGAGAGCATGACCAATTGTCTCTTTTTCAATGTAGTGTTAAATAAGATTAAGACAACATTTGATTGACAGCAACTCTTATAGCAACATGGTCTCTTATGTTGAATGCTTGTAAACATGTCAATGTTTAAATAAAATTGTGAAATTTTTAATAGTTAAAGTTCTAAGTTTTTAATAGTTTTTCTTAACACAGGGTCTTTTAAATCATAATACAGTTAGCTTTTTTATTGAGGAATGATGGGAATCTCAAGTGATTTTTGCATTATTCTTTGTTAGTTAAATGCTGGAACTAACATTTTCTAACATAATTGACTACTTACTCAAAAATGTGTTTTAACTTCTGGTGTTTTAGTTGTGTTGATATACAAACAAGATATTTTTAAAAGTATTTTAAAAATAATTTATGACAGTTTTTGGAAATTTTACTGTATATCAGAAATGGGGAAAACTCCAAATATGTCCACCTATGCACACATCACAGGAGAGAGAATTAGAGAACAGATATCCTGCACAGCTGATCAAGATATGCTAACCATCAAAAGCTGTGAATTAGAACTGGATAACAGCAAGATGATGATCATGCACAAGACACACAGGTGATCACTGTTCGGTTTGCATATTTTGATGGTTAATTTTATGTGTTAGTGTTCTGGGGCCACATGGTACCCAGATATTTGGTTATACATTATTCTGGATATGTCTGTGAAATTTCCAGATAAGATTGACATTTAAAGAAATAGACTGAGTAAGACAGGTTGCTGTCACCAACACGAGTCGAAATCGTGCAGTTAGTTGAATGCCTGAATATAACAAAAGGGCTGAGAAGGAGGGAAATAATTCTCCCTGACTGATGGAACAGGAATGTTGATTTCCTCCTGTAGTTCTATTAGTACTTACACCATTGTTCCCCTGCTGCTTGGGTCTTTGGGCTTGGACTGGAATTTTAGCATTGGCTTTCCTTTGTCTCCAGCTTGTAGATAACAGATTGTGGGAATTTTTGGCCTCCATAACCTTATCAATCAATTCCTTATAATAGATACCTTTAAATAGAGCCAATTTCTTATAATAGAACTCCACAATCACATGAACATTTCCTTATAATAAATCTCTATAAACCTTGATTGATAAATAGAAGACAGCTAATAGAAATAATAGAGGAAAGAGAGAAAAAGATAAGTCAATATGACCTGTTGGATTTCTTTGTATGGAGAAACCTCACTGATACCGACATATATTATCTTACAAAACCATTTACCCAGACAAGTTTCATTTTCTTTAAATCTCATCTATTTAAAGCTTTAATTATATTGAAAAACACAATTTGAAGAAGTGCTTTTCATGACATCATCATTTCTCTCAGGAAAATTTTATTGTTAATAAATAAATGTCAAAAGCAAAAGGAAGTATTTTAAAATTTTATTTCTATCCTATCTCTCCGTCTCTCTAACCATGAAATTCTCTCTTTCCTGAGAACAATATTTCTTTTAGGTAATTCCATATTTGCATAAACCTATGTATTTGAAATTTAAGGAATAAAAATGGGACATGGGACATTTGACACTATATTTTTCTGTTTACATATGTTTGTTTCACTGGAAATATGAAATTTTAAAATTTAGAAATGTTACATTTTACAGAATTGGTGCAACAAGCTCTTGACTACAGGGTACATTTCACAAACCATAAATGTTAATTTTTACTAGATTACGTCATTTACTAACTGAGAAAACTCACCATGGGAAACTACCATATACCCTCCAGAATACCTAAAATTAGCATAGCTATAAATACTCATTTTGGTAAAAATATGTAGCAACAGTAATTCCTACATACTAGTGGTAGGAACATGAACTGCTATATACACTTTAGAAAATAATATATCATTGCTTACAAAAGTTAAACACAAGCACATCCTACAGCCAAGAGAAATATCCAAAAAAAAAAAATGCAGGTAGATATCCATCAAGAAATGCAAAATTATTTGTAGCAGCTGTATTTGTCAAAGAAAAAAGCAAATGAAAAGCCAAATGTTAAATCACAATAACATGGATAAGCAAATTAATATATATTCATACAATTCAGTAATTGAAAAGCATGTTGATGAATTTGTATACAATATGCCATGCAATGTGCCAAGAGAAGACAGAAGATGTGAACTTTATGAATAATTATAGAGTCAAAACTATCCTATAGTTTTAACAGGTATGATGTAGGCAATATTCTGAGAGGAGAGATAAGCAATGACTTTGAAAGGATCTAAGACAAATCCTGAGTGTTGGTGATCACCATTTCTGAACCCGGGTTATGGTTGCTATCTCTGACCATCCACTTTCATATAAATATTTATATAGAAGATAGTACAATGGTATCTTGACAGTGACATGCCCTGGCCTTACCTCTCCTGAGTCTGACTATTCTTGGGTCCTGGGGTCTTCCTCTTACTCAAGGAGAGTGTTTTGTCTTATTCCTGAATTGGATAGCCTATTTCCTGGATCCCAAGTAATGCTTTCCTTGATTCTTTCTCTCATTTTTTTCCCAGCATATCCTTCCATAACTTCTTTATAAATGGTACAACATCTTGCAATAATATTTTGAAAGTTTTCATTTCTGAAAAAATATTTTTTTCATCTTACCACCATGCTCTTCAAAATATGCCTGTGGATATAATTCTAGGTTTAGTATCATGTGCCTTCAGAATTTTTATTTATTCTATTTTACTGATACATTAAAAACATTTAAAAATGTAAATAGCCAATAGAATTTTTGTACACATCATGAAATGTGTGATAATGTGTGATAATGAAAAATTTAGATCAGGTGAAACATATACTTCTCCTCTTTTGTCAATCATTTCTTCATGGTGATAGCATTTAATATCCTTTATTCTCTTTTGAGGAGCCATTTTATTGTTTCCTTGCTCCCAGGATTGCTGATTATATGATTACATGCTTCTCTTGCTCTTTCTTCAGAACTTTTGTCAAATCTTCTATTTTTCATGAATACTCTGGATATTCCTACTATTGCACTTTGCTGTGAATATATTCCTTCCCATGTGCAGGTATGTAATAATCTTTTAATTGTGAATGAAAACTTTCTTAAAGGATTTCTTAATGATATCCTCAACTAATTCAATTTTCTTTTCTTATTCTAGATTTCTTATTTGAGGCTGGAGTTTCTGTGCAATTATATTATTCTATTTTTTTATATATATTTTTTGTCTTTTCCCCCCTCTACTTATTCTAAGATATCATCAATTTTACCTTCTAAATCCCGTGTTTAGTTTCTTTTTAATTTCTACTGTCAAGTTTTTAATTTCTCAAAGCTCTTTTATGTTTTCTGAAGGTTCTTGTTTATATCTTGGTCTCCAGGACACTCCTTCTGGTCTAGCAAGATTGGTGTCACTTCAAAAACAGTATCTAATATTTCTTAAATGACTGATTATGATTGTCGTGTGTGTGTGTGAATAATAAAAAAAACAAAGAAAAAGTGGAACTGATGGTTGTTCTCTGAAATCTCCTGTGGCACTCCCAGCCAGGCCCTGGGATCTGGTACTTATTTAACATCAGAAAATTCACAGAGCACACATATCAGAAGAGGTGCTGTGATGAAGACAAAAATAGAACTGCTGTTTAAATAAACAAAGCCAGTGAGGCCAAAATGTTTATCACACTCTCCCCTATGGATAACAAGAATTATTACAATATTGCAGCTTCTTTTCCAATGAAAGCTTTAGCAGTCCTTTTGTAAAAAATTTAATGAGCTCTTAAAATTTTTCTAATTTTTAAAATTTACTTTAAAAATAAATACATAAAAACATGTATTTTTTAGGTGTCATTTGATGTGTTGATGAAGCATGTGCACATTGCATAATGTTTAAATCAGAGTGAACATCTCTATCTGTTCAAATATTTATCATTTTCTTTATAGTGAAAACATTTGAAATCCTTTCTTCTAGCTTTTTGAAATGCACACATATTTTTTTTAGTCACCCTTCTGTTCACTAGAACACCAGAGGTTCACCTTCCATCCAACCACAACTTTGTATCCACGGACCAAGTTCTCCCCATCTCTCTCCTTCCTTCCCCTCCCCTCTCCTCACCTCTCCTCTCCTCTCCTCTCTTCTCCCAGGTTCTCTTAACTACCATTCTACTCTCAGCTTCTAGATTAACATTCTTATATTCCGCATATGAATGAGATCAGTTAGTACTTGTCTTCCTGTGTCTGTACTTATTTGATTACCTACAGTTCTATTTATGTTATCACACAAGACAAGCTTGTATTCTTTTTTGTGGTTGAATAGTATTCTGTTTTGTGTATACCACATTGTCTTTATCCATCATTCAAGCTAAAAAGCACCAAAGAATTTATCTTATTTCCCAGAAGAACCCAATGTGGTGCTAAGCCCAGTTTCTTGTTGTACCCCCAAATTATTTATCATAAGTTTAAATCTTATAATAGTTGTTACAATTAATTTTAAGAGACAACTTGGCTAGGGCACAGGATGCCTAGTATTTGATCAAACATTACCATTTTTTTAATGAGGGTTTTACCATATGAGATTAATATATAATTTGTTGGAATTTAATAAAGCCGATTGCTATCCATAATGGGTGGGTGGGCCTTGTCTACTCAGTTAACAGACTGAGTAGAAGAACAACCTTCTCCTAACAAGAAGAAATTCTGCCAGCAGACTTCTGTAGTGCTTAGACTGAATGTCCAGCCTGCAGATTTTAGACATTCACCTAAAAACACAAACACACACAGACACACACACAAAGTTGGTTATGGGAAGAACCCAGAGCAATTCAGTAATCCTCTCCTAACACCCTTTTATGCAGAGGTGGTTCATGGTTCTCCATGATATATAAGTTCTTTTATTGTAGCAAATAGTAAACCCAACTTGGTTAACTGTAGGTGTTGTTGGTCTTCTTTGGGCTCAGGGGGATAATGATAGTCACCCCAGTGAATAACAAGTGGTTTTGTTTGCCACAGTTTGAAGAAACACTCAGGAAAACAACTTTGGCTATATTTTAGAGTTCCCCTTTTTTTTTTTTAATTTTTTAAATGGGTGTTGGCTTTCCCTCTCCTGAGGTGCTCTAAATCTATGAGGTGGGTATGTCTGGGAATATGTAAGATTTAACTTACAAAATTTCTGTAAGGTAACTTCAATTTTGTTTCTGTCTACCATTCATATAAAATATGTATAACAGTACCTCAGTATGCTGCCTCTTATTTCTTTTCTGGGAACTCTGTGATTGCCACATATCCCTGTGGGTCAAATTACCCTTATTTCCAGATCTCATTATTTCCACAGAGACTAGCACAGGACAGGTCCCCAGTGGCTTTGGCTGACCCAGTTCTCTCTCATTTGCACTTATAGTTTTTAAGAATAACTGCACAATATGCTGGAAATACAGTATCCTGAGATAAGAGGGAAGTTTGCTGGAACAGCCTGGGCTCTGTGCTTGTTTCTTTTACAACAGTATGTCCTGCAGTGGTATAGCCCAGAAAAATAGGTAAACTTTGGGGCATAAAAAGCCAGAGTGGAATACTTTTGAGGTCCCTTACTGTAGTGTGATGTGGGGGAAAGACTCCATCTATCCTGATCAGATTTCATGATACCTGGGACATTGTCAGTTTGTCATAATCCATAGGCTTCTCTTTTCCCTTACTGCCTACCTGTGAACAATAAAATTGCGTCCCTTATGTTTTAGTAAGCTTTTTTTATTGGTGTGACCAAAATATTTGACGGGAACGATTAGAGGAGGAAAAGTTTATTTGGGGAGGTCACAGTTTTAAAGGTCTCTATTGTCTCAATTGGGGCAGTACATCATGTTGGAAGAATGTGACTAAGGAAAGATGCTCAGAACATGGCAAAAGGAAGCAGAGAGAGTTCACTTTGTTCAACAGAGAGAAAATAAAACCTCCAAAGCCATGTGCCCTGTGACCTAATTTATCTAGCCACATTGTACCTGCCTACAGTTATCACCTAGTTAATCAATACCAGTTGATTCAATCTACCAAATAGGTCACAACTATCATAATTTAATCATTTTCACTGAAAATTGTTGCATTACCTCACACATAAGCTTTTAGGGTATACCTCATATCTAAACCAGAACATTCAACCACTGGCCTCCCAAAGCTCATGCTTATTTCACACTGAAAAATACATTTAGTCCATTTTCAAGAATGCCATGATCTTAATGGTTCCAGCGTTGCCCAAAAGCCCAAGCCCAAAATTTCACCTAAGGCTCAAGGAAAACTCTCATCTGTGAGAGTAAAGATCACAAACAAGTTACATATGTCTAATATATAATGGCACAGAGTAAACATTTTTATTCCTAAAGGGAGAAATTGGGTCATAGAAGGATATGTATAAAGCAAGACAAAAATCCACCTGGACAAACAAGTTCTGTAGCTGTATACCTAGCATTTGGGGCTCATGGCATCAAGATATTCTCTCCAAAGTGATTGTGTAACTCTACCCCTATGGCCTTGTTGGTTGCAAACCATATGACCTCTCTGCTTGTTTCTGCTGGACATTTCATGTTCCTCATATCTCTTAATCTCAGTGGTCTTCTCTACAACTTCAGCTTTCTATTTACTTATTCACATATTACCCTCTCAGGGGAAGTCCACAGGGTTTTTGACCCCATTGCAATTTGCCTGGCCTCCCAGGCCTTCCTTTAAAATCTCAATATGTTTCCTTGACCTCTTAATGCTAGGATTCTACATTCCTGTAGAACCAGCATCATATGGTTGTTGCCAAGGTCTACCACCATCTCAATAATAGCTAAGTCTCCTGGGACCACTTATGCAGCAGCTTCTGAGTGCCTGGGCAGATGAGAAATATGAAAAAACTTCCTAGCCCTATCCTTCCATGCAAGAAGGCTGTCTCCATGGTCTCTTCTCAGAAAAAAAATTTTTTTTACATCTTTGAGACTGAGATGGGTATGGTCTTTCCCATTGCTGAGATGCCCTCAAACATCCTTCCTATTGCCTTTGGGTAAAGTAGTATCTCTTTAGTGGCTGTAATGTCTTTAAAAATTGCAAAAGTGAGCTTTACTCTCACTTTTCTGGCCAAATTGCAAGTTTTTCAGATCCTTCTGTTTAGCTTTCTTTTCTTGATTATCATAGTAAACGTATAAAAACTGATAGGAATACCCATGCCACCCACTGAATGCTGTGCAGCCTTGAAATTTTCTTTAGCAGATTAATGAATTCATCTCCTTTAAATTCAGCCTCAGAAAAAGAATTAGGACATGAATAAAATGTTGAAATCTTCTTTGCCAGAATGTTACACAATTCACCTCTAGTTCAATTTCCAATTGGGTCTTCTCATTCTGAAACCTCATAAGCCCAGTCTTTACGGTCCACAGTCTTATCAGCATTCTGGTCTTTGGAGCTTCTAACAGAATCACTCATTAAATTCTCCTGAGAACAATCTAAAGCTTTCCTAGTTTGCATCTCTAAACTTTTTAAAAATTCCTCCCACAAATTTCAAAATCTTCCAAAACTTTTGAACCACATGGTCAGGTTGGTAACAGAGATGACCCCTCTTCTTGGTACTAATTTCCATTTCAGTCATCTTTTCATCACTGTGATCAAAAGATCTTGTAATAATAACAGCAGAGAAAGTTTATTTTGGGCTTACAGCTACAGAGGTTCATAGATGGCCAACTCCATTGCTCTGTGTCCAAGCTGAGGCAGAACATCATGGAAGACGACTATCCAGAGAAAAGTTGGTCAGAACATGGCAATAAGGAAGCAGAGGCAGCTTGCTCTGCTCACCAGGAACAAAATATAAACCCCAAAGACATGCCCCAGAGACCCACCTCCTCTAGCCTTATTGCACCTGCCTACAGTTACCACCAAATTAATACATATCAGTTGACTAATACACTGTTTATGTCATACCTCTCATAATCTAATTATTTCACATCTAAAAATTCTTGCATTTTCTCACACATGCATTGTTGGAGAACACCTCATATCTAAACACCTCAACATGTTGCATGAGTGTTCAGACTCACCAGACTTGTGCAAGAGTAGAAACTGCAGATTGGAACTGGTGCATGTTAAAGCTATTTCACAATTATAGAGCTTAAGTCCACTGAAATATTCTTACCATTAACTTCTCTCTTTGAATGATCTATAAGAGCAAATGTTTAAGGACAGTTGGAGGACTTCTCACTAAACTATTTTGCATTAATGAAGAGAATGCCTTTGAGAACCCCAGAGAGAGTATTAGTATGGAGTGGGTCACCAGTGTGCACATAATACTTTCAGTGCTACCCCCTGAAATTTTGACTCCTCCCGATAGGGTATGAAAGATATCCTGGTTTTGCATTATTAATTATGTAAGCATTATATCTAAACTTCAATACATATGTGGTAGAACGTAAGGGCCAGGTGTTTGAGTACATATTAAATTCTAAACCTAAAGTGATGTGCCCATTTAAATTAGTCCAGATCCATCTAAACTTATACTTTCCTAATGCTTTTACAGTCCGCTAGCATATGTAAGCTGCAGTTTGCTAACACTAAGCATCATGAAGTATTGTAAATTTTTCAAATATGGGTGAGCTCTTGCTGTGAAAGATCTTATACTTCTCTTATTGGACTTTGATGGAACATAAATCTCACTATGGGCATGGAGAAAATGAAGAATGGTGAATCTGGATCTTCAGAAACTTCTTGTAAGCAAGTACCCCTTAAAATAGAGTTGGAAATCCTTTACATAGGATACTATTTTCCTTAAGGAGGTTTGTGTCTGAATTTCTCAGACTTTGCAGAGACTATTTAAATGTTCTCCTCTATAAATAAAATGAAATTAAATTAAATATTGAATTAAGTTTAAAATGAAAGAGACAATAAAAATCCCCCTTTGTGATCTCAGGGTCCACTAGTGTGGACTATCTTAGTATAAATATCCCTCCCTCAGGCCTTGAGTTAATCCTCAGATGTATCTACCAAGGGATGAGGGACTTTTTCAAGCTTGACATTGAAGGTTTCTGATTTTTCCTGTGTATTATCAGTCAGATGTCCAAAATTTTTTACATTTTTCAGTTCCTTAGATACTTGAGCCATCAAAAAGCCAACTGAGGCTTCATCTTCACAATCACTTTGGATATCATAGGATAAGTTTTTTCAGGCAATGCATTTTATATAGCCATGTGCTTTCCTGCTCTGCTTCTCAAATGAGATCTACTAGAAGCCATGGATCATCTGTGTCCCACCCCTCCCAACCAATCAATTGCCCTGCATTCAATCATGTGATGAATTCAACTGCAAGTTCTTGAAGAATCTGTCCTCTGACAATCCCTAGTACCAATTAACAAATCATTTAAGGTCCTGACAGAGGAGATGATGTGCTGTACCTGCATGATTTGGGGAAAATAATGAAATTATTTGTAAATGGTAATTGATGGGTAGAAAATCAGCAAGAACTGAAATTCCAGGATTAATAGGAGTGGAAATCACCACAATCATAATTTTAACCCTAGAAAGACAGGAAAAAGTAGTTCTGAGAGAGAAGAGAGAGAGAGACAGAGAATGAGAGAGAGATAGGTAAACAGAAAGAAAAGGGGAGTGTTTAGGTTGACTTCTTAATAGAACCTGTTGCTTTTGGTTAAAGAGCCTAGCCCAAGATGTCTCACCAGGGACAGGAAAAAAAAAACCTGGTCCGTACTCTCATTCTTCTCTCTTCCTTGTGACCCTCTTTGGCTGAACTCAACCAAAATCCAGGAATTTAGGATTTTATTGATTATATACATGTAGTTCTGCCTTGGGGTACAAAACTGAGTGGGAAAAGGAGAATGGATTTGTAGGAGTAAGAGTACATACCAGCTTCTTAGTAAACCCAGGGCCAGTTACCACTTATCCATCTTCTAACATGTTTTTATGTTTGCATATCTTTTCTCTCTCAAAATAAAATGAAGAGTATATGAGGTTTCTGGCACTGATATTGTTACTTTAGATTGTCTTTCCCAGGAGCTACAAAAAGAAGGGGAGAAATATGACCACTAGTACACAATCCCAGGTTCCAAGTGTGCTTCTCGGTCATACCTTTATCTTATGGGATGTCTTGGGAGAAGGCTGTAGTTGATAAAATTCAGGATCCAAAACCTATCATCCTGGTTCAAACTTTGTGTTAACCATATCTTATCTTGTCTCTTCTTTTACTGAGTCTGGCCTCCTCTTTCATTTTCCTAGATTTCTGTTCACACTGATAAAATCTGTGCTCTTGGTTTTTTAGGGTGTTTTTGCTTGTGACACACATTTAAATCTAAGCTACTTTTCTTTTTCATTCCTTCTTCCAAGGCTACATTTTGTTGTTTTGTTGTTTTCTGTCTTCATATTCTCATGCCCTTCTGAAACTTTAAAACCCTTTTCCCATATTATGTCACCATAGTAATTTCTGCCCATCTTTAAATCTCAGGTTTTCACACCCCTCATTGCTCCAACAGGGATAAATTGTCCCTTTATTAAAAACATAATTAATTTTTGTGCATACCCTAGAGATGGGGAGTGTAAACATTATCTATGATATTTTTAAATTTATTTCTTGCATTATATAGTCTTTCATTGCATAAATTTGTTTATCTTTATGGTCAGCCCAGTACTTCTAGGAAGGTCACTGGTCCTTCTCTTATTACAACCTGGCAGGTTAGTCAGTACATTTAACTGACTGTGCATCATTTGAAACATTTTGTCTTGATGACCTGAAGATCCAGGAACTGGGAAAGAACTGTGGGGTGTGAAACCCTAATAGAGCCATGATGAGCAGATAGGTGAGGAGCAGTCAGGGTTCAAGTGATCAAGTTTAATACTTCTCTGAGTCTTTTTCTTCCACGACACTTTGAATGTCAGAAGTCACATATATATTATGGCATCTTTAAAATCTGATTTAGTTCTTGCCTGGATGTGTGTAGTCTTTGAATGTTATTTCGTCATCGTGATAAAAGAACCATGTTCTGCTATTCGACTGATCATGTAAAAAAGAAAAGTGAAACTTAAGTATGCAGATGGCATCTTGAAAACACCTTTGTTTGTGGCTGGAGTGAGGAAAGCTGTGGGTCAATATTTCCTGAGTCTGGTGTTATAGAGATATACAGAGATCTGATCATCACTCACTGGGCTGGTGAGTCTATCTCATTTACCCAAATACAAACTCGATTTCTTATCTGAGCGCATAGCTGCTTAATGTAGCTTGACTGGGTCATCTATCATGCCATAGGAGTTTACATTTTCTTGCAAATATATAATGGGAATGCCATCGAAAGAGAAAACATGAAAAACATCATTTTTCAGAGGAACTGCTAAGTGTGAATACTAAGTAACATCTGCTAATAGTTATTGAGGGAATATATTCTAAGTGATAGAAGTGAAAAACACTCTTAACTAATTTCAGGACTTTAATGGCTAGCATTTGAAGTTTTCAAGTGAATATAACCTTGCATTTTCTTTTCACTTTTCTTTGGTTTTGTTTTTTTAAAATGACATCCCAGTTATGAGAGATGGTAAAACAAGTCTGAAATGGGTTTACATACAGAACTGTGATAGTTGCTTTGCCTTACTAATACTGATGTATTTGTATTAGTATGTATTAGAATACAATGTAAAGAATAGTTTTTCTTTTAATTTTATATAATTCCCATGTATTATTCATCCAAATCTTCATTCTGTGTAAGAATAATTCAGACAGTGTACTCAGAAATATATATAGCCGAGAGAGCAAATTTAGTTTGGAATTTATTTATTTATTTTTTGTTTTCCAAGACAAAACTTCTAAAACAAAAAGTAAAAATAAATAAAAAAATAATTCTTAACTATAATTATACTTAAAGAATTTTAAGAAAATGCGTTATTTAGAATATGTTTTAAAGAAATAATGAATGTGGTTATTTTGTGCTTTTTCTAACAAACTATAGCACTTGCATAAAGTTCAGACATCTAGTCTCAGTATTTTTTGCTTTTTTGGTTTAAATGCTTTCCTTTCATACAATACACAATATTTCCTACTCTTTGATCCTGCCACTCAGCACATATTTTGAGAAGACATTATGTAAAGGGATCTTGGCCAATGGGGAGGCACATAACGAAGGCAAGGTGAATTGAGTGCCCCCTCAGAGATTTTCATGACGAGCTTAATTGTACAAGGACAACAGAGTGCCAAGTTGACCAATGTAAGGCCCTTACAACACTACCCATCAGTTCTGATTAGTTCCTATTTGCCCAATAAATGAAATAAAACACTTGATATTTTGTACCAAATATTGAACACAGGGTTTCACAAAATCCACCCAAGCACTGAACCATAGCTATATCCTCAACCCTTTTATTTTAAACAGCACCTTACTAAGTTGCCTAGATTAATCTGAAAGTTGTGATCCTCCTGCATCAGCTTTCCAAGTAGCTGGAAGTGTATCCCTTGACATGACCTATCAACACCAGTCTATGTAATTCATCTTCTAGACATTGAGGAGAACAAGGGAGTCTGATTCATGGTCATGCTGAGACAACTGGCATACTCTATAATTTGGTTGAGCACAGTGGGCCATCCAGTTACCTTATTCATTACTGCCTTTGTGAACCTGATTCAGAATTTTCAAACATCAAAAAATAGACAAACACTGGGGAATAGTGTTTAGACAAGCTGGCATACCAGAGAACATATTCATTTCAGGAACAATTTTATCTTTAGCAGTTATTTATATACCTAGTCATATTTCCCTTATTAATTTTACATAAACAAGTTGAAACAGAAAAGTTAAAATGCTGATACTGTGACATGATATTGTAGTTCTTACACAATTAGTGTATATTTTCAAAGAGGAAAAACATCTCACAAGATAAATGCATAAAACATTTTGAATGAATTACTCCACCTTGCAATCAATCAGGACATTTAAGATGAAATATTTAACACATAGTTGCAGTTCTGCACAGGCATCATCAAAATTTTGACTAAAAACCATACAAAATTAGGAATTTATAACATTATTTACATCTCTGGGAATGCAGAGCCCATTAATAAAATCACTTGATTTATGTATTTACTTTTCACATTTACACTCTTTCTGTGTATGGATAAGACAGGTATGTAATGGAAAGAAACATACAAAGAGAAATGGTGGCAGACAGAAGAGATAGATGTATCAATACAAACTTCAGAAGAGAATAAAGGACTTTGCCAAAAATGATTGACTAAGAACATATTTTCCAAATACTCAGAAGAAAATATCTTGATGAATACATGAATTAAACAACAATAAAAAATATTTTTCTCCAGTAGAAATCATGCTATATTTATGTTGTTTGTAATTGCTCTGCTAATGCATATAAAATAAATGCATGCCTTTTCACTATCAGGTAGAAAATGTAAATATAATCATATATAAAAGCCTGTGAGACGTCTGAGCTATCAAATTGGAGAAGAAGCAATATCCCCAACTAAGACCTTCAAATGCTATCTCCAAATATCATGCAGGCCCAAAGAACTTCTGTAAGTATGGCTCTATAGCTACCAGTCTGGGGCTATACATTTTGAAAGGAGAAATCTAGGGGAAACAAAATGGACAAAAATAAATATTTGTTAATAAAATGTACACTAAATTTCTTACTGACCAGGTCAGATGGTAAATCATCCTTAGAAGTTATTGTTGATCCTATTTCATAAGTAAGGAAATTGAGGCTTCAATGTTTTCAATTACTGTTTTGCAGTTATCCAGAGTTTATGAAGAGCTAATATTCTACAGAGTATTTTCTGACACTGAAATCTACACACAGATGGCACTAACTACTTTTGTGTTCATTTCCCATGTTTCCCATGTTTAAAATCAATACTGTGAAGAATCATCAGGCACTAAATTTGCACGGTAAAATTTAGAGAGTAAAATTTGGCTCAGGATGAATACTGGTCCAAATCAGGAATCACTTTTTAGTAGTTGTCAAATATTGGGAAATTGTTTGCATTTTGACTTTGAGAAAATAAAATCATAAGAGCATTTTAGTAGTCTGGCAGGCTTTAAACACCTTTATAGTACAGTCCCCACCTGAACAGAAATGTAAGTTATGGCAAGGGTTGGAGCTTCTAAATCTGCTAAAATTAATGGGAGTGAATAACCATTGTTTTCCACAGGAATATGTTTGGGCATCAGTGAAGAATGAGTTTAAATTCTAGATAGATGGTCCCACAATTCTTTAACACTATGTTAAAGATTAAAATTGTGAAAATCTTTCTAAATCTCAGAATTCCTGTATGCCTTTGATGCCATTTGGGTGAAGCATGTCTAAAGGTAGATTAAAAGTTTCAAGAAACAACTACTTTCATTAAGGTCTGGAATTATTTAAAACATCTTTCAACTCTGATCACCATCAATCTCTTTACAGTTATTAAAATATATTAAATAATAAGAAATAACACAAAAGAGGTGAAGAAAACCAACATTCATCTGGATGTGATGTTCTGCCAAGCTAGTTGACAAGTCATTTTATATTTAGTTATTTATTATTTTTCCAAAGGAAGCAAAATGTGGAATGAAAATGATTAATCTCATTTTTGCAACAAAGAGACTAAGATTCAAAATAATTAATCATTGCTTCTAAGTGTTCAGTGAGTTTTGATAAAGAGAGGCATTATCTCAGGGAATAAAGACCACAGTGATTATAAAGGCTTTTTCATGTAATGACTTAGCCAAATACCTTGGGTCCAGGCCTATGTAAACAAAATGAATTATTCATGTGCTTAGAAAGTTTCTGTCCCTTAAAGCATAGTATAAAATACCAAAAATCACTATATATTATGCATAAACATGAGTTTCAATATATTTTACATGTATATAAAACGAAGTTAAATTTATTAATTGGATTGAATTTAATGTCAGTGGCACATAATGGGACGTAATGTAATAGAGAAAAATAAGGGAAAACTAACAAGTAAAAAAAAATAAAGCATGGAGTGTTCATTGTCCTCATGATTCCACATTTTAGGCCATGTGAGGAATGGTCTTCATGAAGCTTGGCCAATATTCCCAAGGGGGACACACCCTGTTAAGATTCTATCTAATTATAGGATGAAAAGGCATGACTATCTAACTAGAGAAGATCAATGAATCAGGAGGAGGTCTTGTTGGGAAAGTAGGAGAAAGAGGTTTAGAAATGGCTTTGTTGCAAAGGAGAATGACTCTGAGCTCAGTGGTTCACACCAACCTGTTCTTTTGAATTGCCTCAGATCCACTGAGTCAACTCTCTGCTAAGTCACCTTAAAGGTGGAAAAGATGAGCCTCCAGGACCATTCAAATTTGTCTCTTCTCAGCTCACATAGGATGAACTGAGAGGATATTCAGTCAAGTGTAAGAACCCCTTCTCATGTGGAAGGGCTCTCATTCCCTAGTCTGTGAGGGATGAGTGTACAAATGAGGCCCAGAGAGCAGATGCCCCTAAAGGATGGAAACCTATTCATTTAAAAATAGTTAGAAATGCTGATTTTTAGACCATGAAATGAATACCCTGGGGTTCCCAACTCTTTTACCCTGTGTTTCTGATCTACTGTGGCACTAAAGTACAATTTGTCACATAGATGACTGTAGTCAAAATGCTTTACAAATGCCATTTAGGAATTGGTTCCTTTCAATGTCTATTGTGATGAAAAGCAATATTCTTCCATGCATTTTACCAAAATTTAAAAATATTATAGATGATTTATTTTTGGGTAGTAATATTGTTACTTGATGTTTTAAAAACGTACCTACTAGAAATACTAAATAATTCCAAATGTTAAGATCACCTATGTAATGAATGACCAATGTATGAATGTATCATACTGCTTAATTTGTTCACCATGTTCTTGAACACATGCTCATTTTTATTCTCTTTGCTTTGTTTTCTAATAATTGAATTCCATGTATTTTTCTAGAACAATACTACTTTTATATATTCCTATTTTCTGAATTCTATCCTTTTATTAATGCTAAACAAAATTAATATTTGCAAAGGACTGTGTTTCTGAATTCCAAAATGAATCAACTAATTGTTGGTAGAATTAAAATTAATATTTCAAACAAGTGTAAAAATTATTAGTAGGATTCTCTTCTAAATATATTCTGAGTATCTAAGCACATAATTAAAGACATAATGAAAAAGAAAGCAAGATATGTTTCAGTAAAACTCAGTGTATATCAGCAATTAGAAGTGTTACTTGATCCAGTTGTGGTAGCACATGCCTTTAGTCCCACCTTCTGTGGAGGCAAGTAGAGAGAATCACTTGAGCTGAGGAGTTCAAAACTAGCCTGTGCAACATAGCAAGAACCTTTCTCAAAAAATAATTATTAAAAAAATGTTTGTAATATCAACAATCCAATAGGCAAAAAAGCTGAAGGACATTGAGTCTTTGAACATCCATTCATTGTGTGTATTTAAAAAGCAAACACAGAGATGACAAACAGGCCTATTAGTGCTGGTCTGACTTAAGTGACATTAATAAATATAAATGTATAATATTTTAAGTGATTTCATGTACCAAATCCATCCTTACAAGAGTATGAGCTCACATTCGTTAGTATATTTATCCTTGCTTTCAAAGTAACTTAAGAACAGATTTGGTTGATTTCACTTTCCTTTGTAAGTTTGATCATTATAGTGTCTCATTGCCAAAATGATCCAAGTGGGGTTTCTCAGCCTTGCCAACCCAGTCTATTTCTGATCATAATCAGGACACCACAAATTTAGATAGTTACAGTTCAATTCAAGTAAGAATAATATACTGTGGAATTAAACATTTTTATTTGAGCTTAGCATTTTTTCCCAAGAATACATTCACAATTATGCATAGATTTTTTAAAAAAAAACTACTATAGCATTTATAATTATGTAATCTTAATATAATTTTATGAGTTATTATGTTATTGAAACTAGAAGAAAGTAAGAGTTTTGCTCTTGAAGTTTTGAGGCTATTCTAAGTTTTATTATTATGTAATTTATATTTTAACATCATATTTAAGGGCCCTACAGCACTCAATACACAGAAATGACTTGCAATACTTCATTAAATATACTAGCACATATTTTCAGTTATAGGTATGCATTTTATCACAAAAAAAGACATGCAGTCAAGAAATCTATTTTATTTTCCCTCTCCTTTGAAATCTACAACAAAGACAAACATTTTAAATCTTGCTTCTGGGCTAACACTGCTTTGGAAATTGGAGCCCATCTTGAACTCTCAGAGGTAAGGTATAAATTCATGTAAATTGGAATTTGTAATGGAAGCAGCATGATACTTTATTGTAAATGCACAAGCCAGGCTCCACTTGGAAAAAATAAAACAAAGAGCATGGCAGACCACCCTCCACTGTGCTTTTATTACCTTTATATTTCCAACATAAGAGTGATCGTGATTGTGTCAGTAATGCATGCATTTCAGTTGACTTCTCTGCAAGCACTTCGCTTTATATTTGCAAGTCACTGAATGTGGCATTTTACTTCATCAACCACTGCACTTTTGAGAGCCACTTGAATGTGAGAAACATGATTCAGTTCTAGTAACTATGCAGAGAAATATAACTAACACTTCCACATTGGATTGGAAGGGTGAACTTGACAGATCATAGAAATAAAATAAAAGTCATTTTCTTTTATGTTCAAGAAGTATAAAGTTTCTATTTTCTGCATTAGTTAGAAAATGAATAATACTAGGTAAGTGTAGGAATGACTTTCAGCTTCTTCTTGGGGGGCATTAGGAAGACAAATAGCTTTAGTCCCAATTATACTTGCTTATTTTTTGTTGGGACAGTTAGTCTCAGCAATGGGACACCTTAAGTCTTAGGGCAGTACAGCTGACAAATTCTCTTTAATGAGAGCTCTCTTCTAAGATCATTGAGTGGAAAGAACAGAATATTTGTATTGAAGTATAGTATAAACTAACAAACATGAAAAATATTGCATTTTAGCACACATAAATCCATGTTACAATATGGACTTTCAGTTTCAGCTCAGAGATAAAGTTAGACTGTTGCTCTTATATAAGATAAAGCTGGGCATTCATTGAAGTGGTGAGGATGTATTTAATCAGTATTATGCTAGCTGTTGGCAATGGGGAAATAGCAGAAATTCCAGGCCTGAAGACCTGGGTTAACTACTTTCTCATCACTGAGGCTTAATATGAGCCTAAGAGAATGCTCTCTTTCCACCCCAAAGACCACACTTATAAACTCTGAGTGAAACCAACGATGGAATACAACTGAAAGAACACCAATGAACACACTTTCTCTGGGGAGAAAATCAAAGCCAAAGCCAATGTAGACACCCTGGGGAATAAAAGACTTTAAGCATGTATTCTCACTAGAGAAATTTGAAGCTTCTGGAGGACTGATGGTAACCATAGCAACCATTAACTTTAAACCTAGCCTAATTCCTAAATAGATGAACACAAACCCCCACAAAAGCCCTCAAAGAAGGAAAATGCATGCTCATTTTAAAGCATAACTTAGAACATGAGTACCTAAAATGTAACTGGCTTTCAGCAAAATATATATATATATATAAATGAGTCATATAAATGGTGCAGTATGCAGAGACAAAATAATCATCAGACTCAATTTGACCATAAGGAATGTTAAAATCATTAGACAGGGTATTTAGCCAAATATTTCTAACATGTCAAATACAGGCTTTTATGAAGAATGTTGACAATATACAAGATCAGATAAGTTTCTTCAGAAGAAAATAGAAACTGTAAGAAAGAGGAGGGGCTAGAAATAGAAAAAATGTCTCTGAAATTCTCTTCAGTAAAACTACATAGTCATAGGGATGAAATGAAACTATTTCAATTCACAGAGGACATATCTGCCTCTATGCAAAATTCTAAAGATCTACAAAGCAACATTAAGAATTAATATGAATTTAGCAAGGTGAAATGCTACAAGGTTGACATGCAAAAACAAATCACATTCCTGTATATTAGCAATGATCAAGCGGAACTTGAAAAACAAAACTACTTTTCCTTGAAACAGCTAATCTCCATCTAGACAACTTTGAAAACTCAGCTGTTGCTGGACTCAAAACATTAAAATTTTGTAGAATATTTCAATATTTTCTTTGGTTGTTGGGGGAATAATGCTTTATTTTGATTTTTCCATGGTTTTTAATTTAAACTGTTTATATTTAATAAAACAATGTCTGCCTTTTAACCCACAAATTTAATGTAATATATTTAATATAGAAGATTATTAGATAATCTTAAAAAATAATTCAATTCACATTCAATTCAATAAAATGACCAAAAATCTTTGATTTCTACCAATTCATCTACCATAAGTGGACTAAAATCTGATAGAGAAAAATAATGTATTAAAGTGAGTCCAATATCCTATGTCACTTTTCCCCTCAGTGTATTTATGCTTCATCATAAAGAGATAATAAGGTTTGAGGTGTTATCAGACAGCAATATGTAATAGGGAGGGACACTGAGAATTCACTTATTTCTTGGGGAAAAAGTTAAATCCCAAGAATGGGCAGGGACAATGGGTCTAATAAAACCTCTAGCTACAGATTTTGTAACCTTGAAGGACTTCACCATAGGGATAAGGAAAATCCAAGTGTAGATCCCACGCTCATACAATTGGATCCATCTTTAACTCTGTAACTGTATTTAAGTGATCCTGTTTTGAAGAAGCACAAACACATATTCACTAGAGAAGTACAACTATCACCCAGAACTTCTGTCATTCAAGAAAAAATTCTAGACATACCAAATGAAAAAAAACAGAAAGAAAAAGACACATGAGCAATGAACTCAAAAAATTCAGACATGGGGCTGCATCTATAGCTCAGTGGTAGAATATTTGCCTAGCATGTGTGAGGCACTGGGTTCAATCCTCAGCACCACATAAAAATAAATAAATAAAATAAAAATATTGTGTCCATCTATAACTAATAAAAAGAAATGCAAACATTAAGTTCATGTAAATGTTAAAATAGTTATAGCTCATGTGATTTTAAAAAGTTGTAAATTTCTTTAAACTTACTAGAAATTTGGCATTAATAAACAAAAAATAAAATGAAAATTCTAAAACAGCAAAATAAGCATATACTAACTAAATAATGCACTCAATTGATGAGTTTAAAGGAAAATGTCATAGAATAAGAAATACTTTATGATTTTAAAAAGTAGTTTAGCAGATGTTCCTAACAAAGTAGAGAAAAAAGGATTAAGATACATATGTATATAATAATATTACAGTTTCTAGCACACATATAATTGCTGTCCAGTCAAAGAAAATAGAGAATTAAACCAAAGATAAAATTATAAAGACTTACAGGATGAAAGGAAAGTATAACAATAGTACTAGAATTTGACATATGAGTGAAAGCCATAGTAAAACAGAAGATAATAGAATATAATTATAACTTTCACATGTTAAAAGAAAATAACTGCCTGATGAAAATTGTATACAAAGTGAAGATAAGAATAAAAATAAAGTATTGTCAGAAATAAACCTGAGATGATGTATTAGTGGAAATTCCTCATTAAACAAAATTTAATAATGATTATCCAGCGAGGACAAAATGATTGCTAACATAAGCCAGAAAATGCAGGTAAAGTGAAGAGTAACAGAAGGAATAAATAGGTGAACATTTGACACAACCCATATATATTTCTATATAAGATGATAATGGTAATGTATCTGAGAAAATAAAATATAATTGGTAATGAAAAACAGGAGGAACTGTTGTTACATTCTAAAGGAAGTGAAAAAACTATGCTATAATTTGGCTCTATTGAGACAAGACTATAAGTTAATTACTAAAATAGCACCAAAATGAAAGAAACAAAGATCATGGATAATAAATTTGTCCAGAAAAGTAAATTAAACATATACTGATTTGAGAAGGAAAAAATAAAATTGTATTTGCAGATGACGTGATTGTCTATGTAGATGAGCTAAACGAATCACACACATTCATGCACACACAAGCTAAAGTAAAGTTGTAGGGAACAAGGTTAAAAAATATACATATACATATATATACACATATGTGTATATGTGTGTGTGTATATATATATGTACATATATATATATATATCATTTGCTTTCCTATATAGTAGCAGTGAGAAAGTAGACCTTGAAATTTAACACTAAAAACTATTTTTAATCATTTACCACAAAAACATAATATTTAGGAATAAATATATCAAAAATATCTTCAGAATGTATATGAGAAAAACTATAAAACTCTGATGAATACAATCAAAGTATTAAATAAATGAAGAGATATTACATGTTCCTGGATAAAAAGATGTTATTATCATGCTTTCACTTCTTCCAAATTTTATCTATAGTTTTGACATTATGTCAATCAAAATCTAAGCAAGTTATTTTGTGGATATTGACAAATGATTCTAAAGTAAAAACCCAGAGTAATCAATACAACATTGAAGAAAGAGAATATAAATTGGAAAAATGACACTTTCTGTTTTTATAACCTACTCTAAAGCTACAGTAGTCAAAGCACTGTTCTATTGGTGAAAGGATAGACAGATCAGAACAAGATATAGATTACAGCACTAGAGTACGTAGATAAAACCAACTTGGTTGTGATAAAACAACAAACACAGTGCAATAAAGAAACAATAGTCTTTTAATAAACAGAAGATACACAGCTTCATGGAAAAAAATACAGAGAACTTACGCCCTTTACAAAAATTAACTGGAGGGCTGGGGAAATAGCCCACTAGTATATTGCTTGCCTTATCCACATGAGGTGGTGGGTGTCATACCCAGCACTGAAAAACCATTTTTTAAAAAATATTAACCCAAAATGGATTATAGACCTAGATGTAAAATGCAAAAGTGTAAAACTAGAAAGTTAGTACAGGTGAAAATGACAGTCCAGGAGCTTTAAGTTTCATGATGACTTTGCAGATACAACACCACAGGCAGATTTTGTGAAAGAAGAGATAATCTGGGCTTTATTAAAATTAAGTTTTTCTTCTCCATGAAAGATACAAAAAACCAAATGAAAAGAAAAACCAAAGACTGAAAATATTTGAAAGACATATCTGAGAAATGGATATTATCCCAAATATACAAACCCACTTAAAACTCAACACTAAACAAACAAAACTTAATTTAAAAAAATGCCAAAGACCTTAACAGACTTCTAAGCAAAGAAGATATACAGAGAGCAAATAAGCATGTGGCTACACATCATACGTAAACTGGGAAATACAGGTTAAGACAATGAACTACATACGGATTAAAATGGCTGAGATGGACAACATGGACAACACCAAATGCTGATGAGGATGTGTAAGCACAAACATTCCTATTCATTGCTAGTGGAATGCAAAATTGTACAGGCAGTTTCTTCCTAAGGTTTGGCAGTTTTTACAAAACTACTCATCCTCATACCATATGATCCAGCATTATACTCATATTTATACAAGGGAGTTGAAAAGCTAACTCCATATAAAACATTACATGTGTATGTTTCTAAAGGCTTAATTTGAAATTATCTAACTGGGAAGTAGTCAAAATAAACTGTGGCACATCTAGATAATGGAATATTATTTAGCATAAAAAAAAGGAATGAGCCATCCAAAAAGAAGATTTAGACCAAAGAAGGCCAAACTATGGAAAAAGCAAAAATTTTAATGGGGCTTAGGGTGAGGGTGGGATAAATAGGCAGAGTATAGAGGATTTTCAGGACAGAACAATTCTGTATGACAGTGTTGCATTGGCTATGTTTCATTTAAAATTTGCCTCAATCCATAGAAGTTACAATACCCAAAGTGAACTTAATGTAAACTATGGCACTGGTGATAATGATATGTGAATAATGTATGTTCATCAACTGCAACAAAAGTACCACTCTAATGAGGGATGCAGACAAGGGGGAAGGCTGTGCATGTGTGGTGGCAGGGGGTATATGGAAGATTTCTGTACCCTCTTTTCAATTTTCCTGTGAACCTATAAATTTTATACAAGTTTGTCTTAAATAATAATAATAAAGGAACAAAAGTAATTAATGAGGAAATAGAATAATAAACTATTTAAATAATTTTCCCAGAAAAGGACAAGATAGAAGTCCAAAAGAACATTTCAGAGAGAGATTTAAATTCTACTATATCAGTAGTTACATTGACTAAGTTTTTTTTTTTTGGGTACTGGGGATTGAACACATGGGTACTCGACCACTAAGCCACATCCCCAGCCCTCTTTTGTGTTTTATGTAGAGACAGGGTCTTACTCAGTTGCTTAGTGCCTTGTTCTTGCTGAGGCTGGCTTTGAACTTGTGATTTTCCTGTCTCAGTCTCTCAAAGTGCTGGGATTACAGGCATGCACCGCCACACCTGACTTTGACTAAATTTTAAGGTAAGTACATTTATGCATTTCTGAATTGAATTGAGAGACTTGATAGGAATGATTTCTATTTAAATGAGAAAAGCTAACATTTTTATTTTGTATATACCTAATAATTCAGCTTCAAAATATGTTTAACAACAACAATAATAAACCCATGAATTTTGATGATAAATAATGAAAACCAAATTCACAGTGGAAAATATTTCAAACATTCTCATTAACTAATAAAAATGATTATATATAAAAATATTCTTATCATATTATTAATAAATTCTAGTTTCTAGGTACAGAAAAGTTGGAAATTAGTGAGTTAAGCCACCATACAATAGATTAGATTTAAAGAGTATAAGACAAAGTAATGCAAAAATCAAAAAACAAGAAATTAGTAATATACAAGCATAAGATAAAGAAAACATATATTCCTTTGACATTCTCTAGAAACACTGATAAATTCTCAGAATAATCAAAAAAGAGAAAACACTAATAATAAATCAGATATAATTTATTAAATTATGATAAAACAATGGGACAATGCAAGCAGTTTTATGGCAATAAACTTCAAATATATTTTTCTAGATGATGTTTAAATAAATGAGCAAAAAATCTACTAAAATAGATTTTAAAATTCTTGGTAGTCCTTTTATATAAAATTTAATTTTTAGTTTAAAATTTTGCTTAAAGTAAACTATAGGTTCAAATGGCTTCACTGGTAAATTCAAATGATTTAAGAAAAAAGTAGGAGAAAAACACATTTAAGGATGAAAGTCACTAATCCTTTCCTAAATTTAAAATTCAAAGTATTTCCCAAGTAATTATTTTAGCTCAGCATAACATTGATATCACATCCTAGAAAATGCGTAAATAAATAATAAAACAAAATTATGTCATTCTGCATCACAAGAAGAAAGACAAAATTCTTTTAGAAAAAGATGAGCAAATTCAATATAATAATGTAGGTAACATTATATAATTTATCATTACCATGCTGATCTCTTTTCTCCCCAAGAGTTTAATATTGTTGTAATGTAATTTTTAATTCATTACTTTAATTTTACATATTAACAATTTTTTAAAAAAATCTGACAACCTCAGTAGGTGTAAAAAATTATTTGATATAATGCAATATTTTTATTATTTAAAAAGGAAACAATTTTTTAAAGTTTTTAAATACTGTATATCTTCCCAGAAATGCAGTGCAAGTGTACTTGATGAAAAGTCATAAATTGTTCTGAGTTCAGTAATCAAAGTGTTAGTCTAGATACATCATATCCCTTCAGCTTTGCTCTAAAGAACCTAACCAGGACATTCAGTCAGCACAAATTAATGAGGCTTTTTATAACCATGTAACCAAATGAACCTTCAATCTCCAATCTGTATTAAACTCTAAATGGTTCAAATTTTAACGAAGGCAGCAGTCATTCTCTCTCCACCACGCTCTCACTGCCAGTGCCATCTCTTGTCTCTCACCATGTCCCTCTGTCTGTCTTTTCCACTCTGTCCCTGTCTCCATCAGGGAGGCATCTTTGTTCCTGAATTGATATCCTGAGAAAACCATAGATAAAAACAAACAGCCACACTAGAGGGCAGGTGGCAGAAATTAAAGGATTCTTTTCCAGGAAAAAGATGAGGATAATTTGTTTGCTTTCCAACCAAAAGCATTTTCTTTTTAAATTGTCTTAGAAAATATGTTTTTAGGGCCAGGGATATAGCTCAGTGGTAGAACTCTCACCTACTGAGGCCCTGAATTGGATCCCGACACGTCAAAAAATAAAATAAAAAAAGAAAGAAAAAAGTGTTTTTGTTAGAAAAGCCAGGTTCTAAGTTATATTGTGAAGCTCATCTTGGCTTCTCTCTGAAGTATCATTTCTGCCTGGCTCAGGTGAAAGGGTCAATTGCAGGACAGAAAAGTTTCTCCAGAAAAAGTAGAACAGGATTCCTTAGTTTTATGTTCTTGGGTAAGTTACTTTGTATCTCTGGATCTCTCCTTGGGCATTATAAAGAGAAGGGACTGGACCACATGATCTCTGAGCTTCTTCTACCACTGAAATTTCATAGGGCTGTGATCTTCAAAGGAAAACCTATTTATTGTCAGTAAAGGACTACTGCAAGCACAAAGCTATTAACATTGCAGATAAAGTGTTCCACTAAAAAGCTAGCAAGTTAATAACAACCTCTAAGGCTTTGCTTTAAGACCTAAGCTTTTTCCTTCGATGGAAAGAAACCACAGTATTTCTACAATGTAAAACCAGGAAAAATAACACTATTAACCAATTAAAACCATCTTAGATAAGAGTCATTCTCTGGAGCATGATGTATGCTCTTTAACTCCCTGTTAAATTTTCCAGTCCGAGTGACCTAGATTTTTCAAAACCAACTAGGCATAGATACTCTCAGTGAAGCTTTGTCTTTCTCATCTTACAGATATTTATAGAAGATATGAATATGCCATATGGCAAAAGAGTTTTTAGTTTTGTCAAAACCTAATCCCAGTTCATTAGTATTAAGTGGAGGGGGCTTTGGAGGTGATTTTAGGACGATCAGCTCTCATTAATGGAATTAATGCCTTTATAAAAAAAAGGCCTGTGTCAATTTATTCTCCTTTTCTATTCTGTGAGGACACAGAAGATACATCAGAAACCAGCGAATGGATCCTCACCAGACAATGAATCTGCTGGCATCCTGAGTTTGGACTTGCCAGTCTCCAGAATTATGAGAAATGAATTTATGTTGTTTGTAAACTATGAAAATTATGTCATTTTGTTATAGAGGCCCCAAAAGAATAAGACATTATTTAATGCATAATTAAATTAATATTGGTCTGAAATAAGTGAATGAATGAACAAATGAAAAAACAGAGTTCCTAGACATTCCATATAGGTATAATTCCATACTGTAAACCTAATTATTCAATAATATTATTTTTTCTTACTACACTGTATATTTATTATCTCTTTCAGAGGAAGAAATAGGGTGGATGCCTGCAAGTTAAAGTTCAGAACCAATAACTGAGTTATTGGGTGATGTTCCAGGTGAAGCCAATCCCTATACTTTCATGCTAATCAAAAATGCAATATTTTATTATAACATGGGTGTATAATTACAAAGAATATAAAATTTGCATGCATTTTTTAAAAGTTTAAGATATTTAAAATGAAACGTTCTGTATCAAGCTAGTGTTTTTGATCCACACTCTACTGTCTTAGAAGACTAATTGAGAGAAAGGAACTGCAGAGCTGTAACACCAGTTTCTTGGGTGGCTGATACAGGATGATCCAAATTTCACGACCAGCATGGGCAGCATAGTGAGACCCCATCTCAAAATAAAGAATAAAAGAGAGGAAGGAAAAATGATAGGTGATTGGATGGGAAAATCTCAGATACTAGCAGCAGGTAGATTCAATATCTGCTTTGTCTTCATCTGCATTTAAATCTCTTAAATTCCTCAAAGTTTAGCTCTTGTCAATCAAAGATAACCGATGCCACATTAAAGAATGCCATAAGGACATAATTTGAGATGATGTGCATTGAATAGCCCAATAAGTGTTAGTACTCTTCTGCACGTTCAGGTGAAACTTCCTAAACATCCATAGACTATAGTATTTGTCAATCCTCAGAAATGTTTTCCATTATATGTACTTAAATTTTTCTTATCTTGCACTTCTATTTGATTTAATTTTATGCTTATGTGCCACATGACATGTATATATGTCAGTTGTATATGAATTTATTCTCACATTACACTTTTTACATGTATGTTGTTTTTACTTTTTTCATTTTTATGGCCACATATTCTCAGTGGTATTTACATTATTGTGTTCAATCATGCACATTTTGTTAGTGATTACTAGACAATATTGAAATAGTATCATTAAATATATGCATATAATATTAACAGATTAAAGTGTCCTAGGAAATTGATGCTGATAAACTTACATATATGTGATTATGCTCAGAAGGAAATTTTGGTGATGAAATAGGAATGTATTTGATGAAAGCAATGAACTAAAATCTTTTAACATATAAAAGCTAGCACAATGAACTAAAATCTTTTAACATATAAAAGCTAGCACAAATACTGGCCTTAGATACCCAAAGAGCTAAAGACTAGTCAGTGTGTACAAACTTCATGAAAACAAGTCACTTTCATCTCTCTCTCTCTCTCTCTCTCTCTCTCATGCACACACACACACACACACACACACACACACACATCCCTACCCTTTTAAATATATAAGCAATTAAGTTACATTATCTGGACTGTGTGTGATAAAGCAGCAACCTGGCAACCTGTTCCCAGGGATACAAAGACCCAGCAAAGCAGACATTCTTCATCAGAAAAATAGCCTCCAGGAAGCAGAACAGCAGAACTTAACTCATCCCTTTACAGTTTCAATCAGATAACTGCTGTAAATGATCAGAGAATAGTACAATAAAAATTAGAACAGTGAATATTTATATTCATGGATTCTGTTGTGGATCATTATTAACCCTTCTTTTTCCACTTAGATATATTACTGTTTGTATTTCTAGCCTTATACTTTACTCATGGGCAGTACATTCTTGTGCAGTGTTAATATATTGCCATCTTTTGCATCTTTTAATCCTGACTTCCACTCCCTTCCCTTCTGCTTCCAGAGGTATCTCTTTGCCTCAGAGATGAAAGATTCTGTGATGATCTTCTAATATGTTGATATAATTAGACTACTGTTTCTAGGTGTTGCTATCAAGTTATTTTGTAGGTGTGATAGAAGGTTACAATCCATAATCATCTGATTTACCATGAAGGGGATTATCCTAGATGATCTGGATAAACCTGATTTAAGAAATTGAGAGAACTTAAAAACAGGGCTGGACATCTTTGAGAGAAGAAATTATAGGTGCGGACAGCAACTTCAGTCTGCTTTCCACTCTGTACTTCCTCACAGCCTGCACTACAGATTGTGAAGCTGCCTAGCCAGTTCCTTGTAATAAATCCTTTCACATATTTCTTTTTTATTTCTTTTTTCTTTTTAAAATTTGAGTGATAAAAATCTCATAGAAGAAATGCAAAGAAAGGCATTGTTCCTCAGGGTCTGATAGTGAATAGGTTTTGTTCATTCTGTGACAAGACCATGAATTTACAGTGATTCTCTTAAGAAGTAAAACTCAGATCTGACAAATTAGCTACGATAATGACAGTAACTAAATTTGAAGAAAATTCAGGATATGACTTAAGATAGTATTTCTTAACTTTAAGAATCATCTGCTCATTTAGGGTTTTTTAAAATTTATCTTCTGATTTTTTTAACTCTAGATTGTGTTCCAAGTTTGTGCATTTCTCAGTAACATGCCTGTTACTTGGAGATTGCTGGTCCATGGGCCACATTTAGAGTAGCAAGAACTTAAAGGAAATTATGAGGACAGAGAAAATGCTATGAATTTCCTTCCTTGATGTCTTGTAAAGAGGCAATATGTTAATAATATTGAAGGGAAAGATGAAAGCTAAAGGCTGCTGCTTTGCTCAAAATGTGAACCACTGGAAGAGTTTTTCACTGGTGCAATGTTCTAAGGCCGCAAAGAGAAGAAACTGAGAGCTGAGTTGCATACTGGAATCCAAGATTTAAAATGTCTTTATATTTGTCTTCAGGGAATACAGGAGTTCTGCATTCTCCTCTAAGATTCTTTCTGAAAGTCCAGAGGTACTGAAAACACAGAGTAGTTGAAATCTGGAAGCAGGAACCAGAAGCTTTGGAACTGAGACAGATGTCAAGAATCTGATGGGTGATAATGACAAACCTTGGCTGGAGAAGCAGAGTGGTGACATCTCACTAATCAGTCTAAACCACATAGATATGAGACTTCTTTTCATTCAGCTTAAGCACATTAATGGAGACCTCCCTAAATAACCAAGATACCAGCTTGAGGAGGAGTGAGGAGAAAGAAAACATGAATCTATAAATACTCCCAAAGTAGGTAAAATCCCCTTATTTCAAAGTGTAGTATAATTCCATACAGGAAAAAGAGGTGAATTTAAACAACTATTAGAAGTATTATGTGTATTATAACTCAAGGGCATTATGGGTTAAAAATGCTTTACACATTGGCCTGTAATCCTAATCAATATTTATTACTTCATTACTTAGAGAACTAGCAAAAGGTGAAATTTTGGAGCCAAGCATACTAAAGTAGGCTTTGAATTGACAACATTGCTGACCAAATATGTATACTTTGATTCAAATTAGAATTCTGTTTCTGAAAATAGCAAAATGGATTATCTTATAAGACCCCTGCTGCTTAAAACAACTGGAAAACCCAGATAATATTGTGTCAGAGAAAATATGTATTTGGAATTGCTAAGTTGATGAGGAATTAAAGGCTCAAAATCTGGGGCAGATGGGAAGTCCAGAGTTACACCCCATTTGCAGTCTCTCCCTTGAAAGCCACTGCTTCTGAATGTGGTGTGTGGGATGCTCAGACACTTGGTAGAGCTCTGGAGAGTTTCACCTAACAAGGACAACAAAAACTGAAGTCTAGAGTCTGTCAAGTTAGAGGATTCCTGGCCAAAACCCAGGATTTCATACTAGGTGTAAAAGTGAAGGAGTAGACCCAGGGGATCAAGAGAACCAGACTATAGCATGAAGCAAAGCTGTTAGGCATTTAATAATATGGCCTTAAATTAAATAAAACAACAAAATAGAAAGGGAAAATGCATAATGATAATGATTATGGAAGATTTTAATACTCTTATTAGTAATTTATAGACTAGTCAGGCAAAACAATCATAATAAAAGAGGCTATTTGAATAAAATAGATAATTGATCTAATTAATCTAAATAGAATAATGAATCCAAAACTTCAGAATGTGATTTCTTAGCCTACCCGGAATGGCTACTGAAGTAACCCATGCACTGTGCCATAAAATAAGCAGAAGGATTAATTTGGTACATTCCTTATGTAAAGCAATCTGCGTGCTTACTTCTAGAGATTTAAAATATTTAAAATGGATTTAAAATATTTAAGATCCATTTATTTAGTACATTTTTTGAGCTAAAAACATAATAAGATGAAGACATAGTTTCTATATTTTTTTAGAACATGAGATATAAGAGTTTTACTAGGCAAAATGTACCAAAGAGGTGGTAAATCTCATGTATATATGTATGTGCGGCACACGTGTGCATGCGCACACACAAACACACACACACACACACACACACACACACACACACACACACACACACACAGATAATTAATAATATGCTGCTATCAGCAGGGCATGGTGGTTATGCCTATAATCCCAGTGGCTGCAGAATGCTGAGGCAGGAGGATCAAAAGTTCAAATCAGCCTTAGCAAATTAGCAAGGCTCTGAGCAATTTAGCAAGATCCTGTCTCAAAATAAAGTACATAAGAAAAAGGGCTGGGGATGTGGTTAAGCACTTCAGGGTTTAATCTCCAGTATTAAAATCATCATCATGATCATGACATCATCATCATCATCTACCATACAATTAAAATTATATTTTTAAAGAAATTTAATGATATCAGAATACAGTCACAATCAAGTCTTGAATAGAACAGAAAATCTGAAATATTAAACCCTAAGTGTATAGAATGATTTATTTCAATGTTGTCTCTCATCATCTACTCTGTGACTGACATATACTAGGCATTTAATCTTGAAAGGCATTGCCAGATAGGAGTAATGTTTCTCTTTTCTCTCTAAATTTTCACAGAGCATCGACCTTTGTAATTTCTTCCTCAAATTAGAGTTATTATTAAAAATGAGATCCTTGATATTAACATACCAAGAAGCCTAGTACTAAATTTAAACTTGAATTCTATAGAGGTCTCAAAATCTCAGTGTATTTACAATCTAGATGTGAGGACATTATCAGTTCACTTTCTTTTGATTAAAAAAGACAAAAGCTTTATAATCTATATATTTAGTGTTCACAAAATATAAAAGTTATTGTTGAGTAGCTAACTTTATCACATACTAGCTGAAGAATGCATGATAGGTGGAATTAATTCATCCCTAATATATATTATTTTTAGCACTCTAGCCATCTCTTGATTCATTCATCTTAAAAGGTTCTGCTTATTTCAGTGTTTCTGGGAGTGGATCAACTCACTAAATTTCTCTCTGCACTGCTTTCTTTTATTTCCTTGCTTTGCCGGGGGGTTACTTATTAACTCAGAAAGAAAATAGCACCATTAATCCAAAGTCCACGTAACTCTCAGTGAAGCATATCCTGTCATGTATTTTTGCTTTCCAAAGTGTTAAAGTACATCACATCCTTTGGATATTCCTTTTGTGAGGAAGACATCCTCTAATTGAAGAGATTTATCATAATAAAACACCATTTCCTAGCTTTTTATAAAACACTTACAAGGAAAAATGTGTATGTCATATTTTTAAAAATCTCCTCTCAAGCAAATCCAAAAGTCAAAAAATCTAGAAGAAGATATCTTGAATGAAAACATAAACCTTGAAGTGAAACTAATAATAACTAATACTTTTTTCTGTAAACAGGAAGTACTATTTTTGTCAATTGATTGTTTCCATGTTTAGTTTTCACCTTTCTGCTAGAGGCAAAGCAAACAAATGTGCCACAAGCACAATGCTGTTCCTCCATTCTTCAGTACAGCATGGAAATACTGTTCTATAATTGTTACTTAAAGTAAAATGTCAATCAGCCAAAACAACAAATAACATGCAGTGAAAACACTGCTTGTCATAGCTTAGAAATTGTGGGATAGGGCACAAGAGGCAAGGAGCTGCTGAGAATTAAGCAGAAGTGTTCTTAACTTTCTAAAGATAACCAAGAAAAAAATCTTTTATTAATGACTAAAAAACTCTGTTCTCAAAGCAAGGTTAAAACAAATTATAATTTGATTATCATATAAGGTACCTCTTGATTTTCTTCCTTTTATCATTTTGGCTCATAAACCTGTCAAAATTCCATTAAGTTGGACTGTAATGCCATATAGTGAAAAAACCAACATCTTAACTTCAAATGCTTTCTGGTTTCCAAATATCTTTGCTGTTTCAATTGTTTTTGTAGAGGTTATGGCTGCTATTTTTGTTTGGAATACACAATTGTAGCTTAACTGGTATAATTTTGAGAGCTGCCTGCTGCTACTTCCAAAATGATGTTTCCATTGTCCAGAAATTCTGAAGCCAAAAGATACAGAGAATAATTTCCTTTAAATTTGAAATATTAATCCATTTTGCATGCTACCCTTGAAGTTTTGCAGTTCTAAAGCTTACAAAAAAATTAAACATAGAAAGACAAAGTGCCACGAGTGGAAAGCTTTTGAAAGATGAAAATTTCATACACACACACACACACACAGTGTTTAACATAATTGTTTACACAGAAACTACATTGCCCTTATAAAAGAGGGGTGAAGGGCTGGGGTAGTGGTTCAGTGGTTAAGTGCTTGCCTAGATTGTGTGAGGCACTGGGTTAGATACTCAGCACCACGTAAAAGTAAATAAATTTTAAAAAGGTATTTTGTCCATCTACAACTAAAATATTTTTTAAAAAGAAAAAAAATGGGGTGAAATAATGGAAAGTTAATTTGGGAATTAAAAGTAAATTTGGGAACTGAGAGACAGTCCATAGGAAGAGATAGTTGTTGCTTCTGAATTGGTTGGGGTTAATAATTTGGAAAGTTTTTCCAGACCCAGACGTGGTGGTGCCTGTTGGTCAAGCAACTTGGGTTTTTGAGTCAATGTTCCAACATACATTCAGGAATATTGAACTACCTTTTGTTATTTTTGTCCTATAGTGGGTAGCTATATTCTACTTGCATTCTCTCTCATACTGTATCTTGCAGCCCATGTAATTAAATTTAGGATAGCTCAGAATTTTTCTTTCATCACTTTAATTTGTCACTGGTTAGTGGTTTTAGTTAATAACACTGTGATCCACAAATCTTCTCAATTTTATTCTTGTTTTAGTCATCTTTCCTTTAATGTGATAAAAATACCTGATAAAATAAGAGCACAAAGAGGAAAAGTTTATTTTGATCCATAGTATTGGAGATTTCAGTCTATGTTCACTTGTCCTATTGCTTTTGGGCCTGCATGAGGCAGTCCATAAGGCTGGGAGCATGCAGTGAAGGAAGTGGTTCTCTCATGGCAGTCAATATGTAAAAGAGAGAAACATGAAGTGATCCAATTCCCAATATCCTGTTCAAAGGCATGCCCCTAATAACTTAATTTTCTTCCACTGGGCCTCACCTCTTAAAGTATCTACCACCTCCCAATAGGGCCACAGGCTAGGCCCAATTCTTTAATTCATGGGCCTTTAGAGAACATTTCAGATCCAAAATATAGCAAATAGCATTATAGTCTGGTACCCAAAGGTTCATGTACATTTCATAATGCAAAGTGGATTCAATGTACTTCCAAGGGTCTCCAATAATGTTTGAACTCTTTTTGCATTGCTGAAAAACTGAAGTCAAAAGTTTTCTATGAGGGGCTCGGATTGTAGCTCAGCAGTAGAGCGCTTGCCTCGCATGCGTGAGGCCCTGGGTTCGATCCTCAGCACCACATACAAAGCAATAAAATAAAGATATTGTGTCCATCTATAACTAAAAAAAATTAAAAAAAAAAGTTTTCTATGAGACTCAGGGTGAACGCAGCTGTGGGATGCTACAAAAATTTGAAAACTTGTTATATACTTCCAAAATAGAAGAATAAAAAAAAATGTGAAGGAGAAATCATTCCAAAGCAAAACCAAAACCCAGTAAAGCCAACATTAAATCCTGGTGCTCAATGTTCAGAATCCAGGGCTGTAAGTAGCATATGCCATAGACATGCCTGGACATGCTGGGAACTCACTAAATTGCTGGTCATAAGGAATAGCAGCCATTGACATGCTTAGTCATGCTTGCTTTCAATTGACAAGGGGCTGTAAGGGACACCTAACCATATGCATGCTTAGCAATGACTGATTATAATCGATAGGGAGCACAGCTCCATGCACATGCACAAAGAATATGCCCAGTTGCAATTATACTATCTCACTGGACATAACCAATGAACATTGGCTTTTACTGGGTGTAACCAGCTCACACCAACTTGGAATTGCATTTAAACTGCTTGTCCTGCCACACTGGGGGTTTTTGCTCCAAGGACATCATTGAGACTGGCTGCATTGCTGTCTGTCCCTGGGTCAACTCTACCATTCTCTAACATCCAGCTGTCAGCTGAAGGGAACCACCAGACAAAGACAACATCTGCTTTTTGTCTAAGAGAAGTTGTGTGACACTGGAGATATTTTGGGGTTCGTTGTTGCCCTAGAATTGTGTGAATTACTTGTAATGTTTAGTTTCTCTAGGATAGTGTGACTTTCCAATAGTGTTTAATTAGTGCATATTGAATGCTAGTTGGGGTGCTCCCAAACAGCACACCAAATACTTTTTGCATTAATTGATTATATTTGATGATTGTTGTGATTGAATATACACTTGCATTTAAAGATAATCCGCCTCTGAGTAATTACTAATTATGCTGCTCGTGACAAGGGTACACAGTAACAAGCTAGAATTCTGACTCTGCTACACACTAACTGGCCTCCCCTTTTTTCCGTGGAAATCTTTCTTGGTGGAAATCATGATCCCACAATTCTTACATTCTGCATGGCTTCAAAATAAGCATTACATGAATGACAGCAAGATCTTCCCACTGGTATTACTTCTGTTCAGACCAGCTTGGATCATGGCTATAGTGACCTCAGAGCATTCAACTGGCCGAATGCAGGGCAGACCTGGGAGTAGAAGGCTTCTTTGGCTTCCTTTACAGAAAAATTCTGCCCTACAAAGATTTTTAACAAATTCACATTTTGACATTTCTGAGCCTGTGATGCGTGGGGTGGCTGATTTTTGAGATGTTCTCAAGGCATCTTTCTATTGTCCCAGTGCAAAGCACTTGGATTCTTTTTTTCAATGCTAATCTCATTTGCAGCTACACCTTTTGTGGTTGGACCTTTATGTGTATTACTTCTCTGGCCAAACTGAGAATTCTTTAAATCTTTTAGCTCTGTTCACATTTACTCTTGATTATTATTGTAAATTTGAATAAAAATAGCCAATTGTACCAATGTTGTTTTGTTGTCTTGAAATTACCTCTACCAGATAAATTAGCCCATCACCTTTAGGCTTTCTATAAAGTTCATGGCAAGAACAAAACACACTGAGATTCTTTGTCATGGTCTAACAAGGTTGGTCTCTAGTCCAGTTCATACCAGAGTCCTCATTTCTAGCTCAGATTTTTATCATCCTGCTCATTAGCATATGTATTCCTATCAGCATTTTGCTCTTCAGAGGCCCCTCCTGAATCACCCATTAAACTTTATGTACAGCATTTTAGGCTTCTTCTCTCCTTTTTCTAACCTGCTTCTCCACATTCATTAACTCTTCCACATTGTCAGGTATAAATACAGTTAACAATCTTGCTGTCTGTACAAATTTTGGGTGTTATTTGCCTTTCTGTCACTGTAATGAGATATCCAAGATAATATAAAGAGAAAAAATTTCTTTTGGATCATGGTTTTGGAGGTTCTAATACATGAGATTAAGAGGACCCATTGTTCTGTGCCTCTGTTAGTTGTGCTAGATGGCAATACCAGGGGGCACATGGCAGAGCAACTACTTACTCAAAGCCAGGAAGCAAAAGGGCAAAAGGAGGGGCCAGGGTCCCACAATCCCATTTGAGGGCACATCCCCAAAGACCTAACTTCCTTCCACTAGACCCCCTCTGCATATTTTTACCACTTCCCAATAGTTGCGCCCTGGAGACCAGGCACTTAACACACAGGCCTTTGGGATACACTGACCTAAACCAAAGAAAGGACTCAAATAGTTATCCTTAATTCCTCTATCAAACTGATCAAAAAGCTCCAATTGATCCCCTTAGCTACATAGAAACCTCTGTCTTTACGCTGCACCTATGTCAAGTAGGATAAAGGTCTTCATAACCTTAACTATGAGAATCTACTTGTCAAAAAATTTCATATGAGTTGAGAGGAGATTTTAGATTTGACACTATATAAAAGTTTTATTTTTTAAGAGGAGAACCAAAAGAACAGGGAGAAAAAGCCCTTTAGATACTTATGTTCTGATTGTTCTTGGTTTTTGTTCAGAGACAGGGCTGTCTCCTCTAGTATGCTTCATTCGCTCCAACTGTAAATGTCCCCTAGCTCCAGTCTTTATTATTCTCCAGTTTCACCCTTGGTTTTGTGGAACTATTTCATACTCTTGTGTATTTATCTACTCAGTTTTATGGAAAGAAAAATTATTATCATCATGAAGATGTAGTGGGCATTTTATGGTTTCAATGCTACAATAAAAAATTTTATAACTTTACTATGAGGGAAAATTTTACATAATGAGACCTGTTGGAAAATAATCTCCTAACTATTGCATTGCAAAGCTCATATATTTGAAAATAAAATATGCAAACTAAGCCTACTTTTTTGAATTGACTATCTGCTGAATTGGCTGCTAGACCTTGGAGACAAGGAAGACAATGTTTGGTACTCAGGAGAGCCTGTCCATGTCTGTTGGTGCTCTTATGCTGAACTTTCATTATAAATGAACAAGTATAGCAACTTCAGTATGAGAAGAGTTCGGGTAATCAGGAGTACAGACACTTTTGCTAACATAAATGCTAGAAATTTTATTATAGTCCGACCATTCTTTGAAGCTGTGTTCATTTTTAAAAATATTTTTTAATCTCTGTTATTCAGTTTATGTTATTTCTACTGATCTCTATTCATTTTCAGTAACTCTGGAATAGGTTAGGAAATGTCATCCACAAATAAGATAATTTAGTATACTAACGGTTTTGAACTAGGGGAAAATGGGGAAGATAGGCAAAGGCTTTCTCTGAGGTCCCTACAATCTGCCTAAATCAGATTCTCCAAAATCTCCATTGTCATACATCTCCTCCCTAAGTAATCTTATCAACCAATGAGATTGGAGGTTTAGAGTGCCCCTAGCCAGGATATCATCCATTCTTCTCCAGGTTGCTTCAAAACAACTCTTTTCCTCTTATCTGCATAAGGAGACATAGATTTTTCACCATACACCCCACCCCCCAAAATACTACCTACCTCCCATAACTTGTTTCACAACTACCACTCAGAAACCAGAAGCCCCTATTCCTTTCTGTAGTTTGGGATGCTGTATAAACATCAATAACCTAAAGTGGAGATCACTGGATCTCATGTAGCATTATGCTCTTGTTGGACTCTCATACTTTCTGAGACTTCCAGGAATACATAAATGCATAATTAAACTGCCTTTTGTTCCTGTTAATGTGCCTCAAGTCAATCGAATGTGTAGTCCTGGGGAAGAACCCGAAAAGTAAATGGAAGTAATTTTTCATTCCCTGCAATCTGTTCTCTCTTGTCTCTACTCTGGTAGTGTGCTTTTTCAGTAAATCAATATTTTATCTGCCTCTTCCTTCTCCTTCCTTTTGCCTCTGCCTTCTCCTATTTTCTTTTTCTTTCTTATAATTTTCAGTTGTAACTCTTTTATTGGGTTCATCTTTACATCTTTTATTTATTTGCTAAGGTTTTCTCCTTTCATTCATTTTAAAATTACACTATGACTTCTTTGAACATTTTATGATAGCTGCTTTTAGTTTTTGTCAGTAATTTAACATTGGTGTAACATTTTTGACATCTGTAGAACATCTTTACTTATCTAGATTGACATAATCCTTTTTCTTTCTACATGTAATAATATTTTGAATTGTACCTTGTATGTTTCAATACTCTACCATAAATCTTGGTCAAATATTTTGGAGAATGTGGATTTTTTTGAAAGCTGGTTACGAATTTAGTTAAGTTCAGGTTGCAAAATCCATCCTACATTCTATGGCTTCTTGCTCCAATGTGATATTATTTTTCAAATTCTTAGCAAGCATTATTTTGATCTGTCTCATCTTCATCCATGCTGTGTCCAATCTGGGCCTTGGATTTTATCTATTTTTTCTGACCTCAAATTCAGCATGCTGAATATGATCAGATCAACACATGCATAGCTTGCAGGTAAGCCCGGGGGTCATAAGTAACTAACTGTAGTTGTTTTCCTGAACTCTTCCTTCTTCCTCATTTTGCCAGGGCTATCCAGTCTGCATGGTTCCCCTTGTCAGTTCCCTGTCCAGAAAGCAAACACTTTCATAATCTTCTGATACGCATTCCTGTGAATGTGCCTGGAACAGAAATAAATGATGGGAGGACACAAAAAGAAACATCTCAATTTGGGTTTCTCCACTATCTTGGAACCACAGATATTTGACTTGAGAGGAGAGTTTGGTTATGTCAGAATTTGTTTCCCATGATTTGGAGAAAATAACCCAAGATAATAAATAACAAAACAAAAACAATAGGGTTTCACTATGTCTCTGAGCATTAGGATTTCCTTTTACTTCTCTTCAACAGAACTAGAGTGCTTCTGTGCATACATCAAATATTTTGTATTGTGTTGGGATTAGTCAAGGGATAGACAGCAGAAAAAATTGGGACACTCATGAACATTTAGGAGGTGTTTTAAATTCTGTTCTTTCTTATTAATTAGGCTGATACTATTTACTTTTGAATCCTGAAATACTTGGCTTTTGTATTCCTTCCAGGTTTTATCCCATGTTCAGTGAGAGACACAGTGTGCTTATCCTAATGTACCTTGAATTGAAACTCTAACATTTTATCTTAACATATTAAGAATCTTAAAGAATGGCTATGGAATAATTACCATTGCTTTAAAACAGGTTATATTATTTCTGAATATATTATGAATTTTGTGTTATAATAACTCATAGATTGTAATTATTGGAAGTCAAATTTCCATACACTATGTTCAAAGGCTCACTTAAAAACTGGTAGGATGGAAATCTGCTACTACTTCTGCTGTAACCCTGAGCATCAGAGTCAAAATTCATAGGAGCAATGTTTTAACCAGGAGGAAGAAAGAAAAAGATAGTGCCTTGGATTTGCAAATTTTTACTATTGTAATATTTATTTATTTTTTTAAAGCATTTCAAGTCATAGTACATACATTTCCATCTCTCTGGTTGCAAATAAGATAGAGTCATACAATTCATGCCTTCATACATGTACCTAGGGTAGTGATGTCCATCTCATTCCACCATTTTGCTACTCCCATTCTCCTTCCTCTCCCCAACCTCCATTTGGCCTTTGGTTTTTTGGGATTGGCTTACTTCATTTAGCATGATGTTCTCCAATTCCATCCATTTACCTGTAAATGCCATGATTTTATTCTCTTTTATTGCTGAGTAATATTACATTGTGTTTATATACAACAGTTTCTTTATCCATTCATTTATTTAAGGGCATCTAGATTGCTTCTACAATTTAGTAACTGTGAACTGTGCTGCTATAAACACTGAAGTGACTGCATTACTGTAGTATGCTGTTTTTAAGTCTTTAGGGTATAGGCCAAGGAATGGGATAGCTGGGTCAAATGGTGGTTCCATTCCAAGGTTTTTTAAGGAATCTCCATACTGGTTTCCAGATAGGTTACACCAATTTGCAGCCCCACCAGCAATGGTGGAGTATGCCTTTTCCACCACATCCTTGCCAGCACTTATTGTTACTTGTATTTTGGATAGTTGCTATTCTGACTGGGGTGAGATGAAATCTTAGCATAATTTTGGTTTGCATTTCTCTAATGCCTAGAGATGCTGAACATTTCTACATATATTTCTTTATCAATTCTATATCTTCTGAGAAGTTTCTATTCAACTCCTTAGCCCATTTATTTAGTGGGTTGTGTTTTTGGTGTTAAGTTTTTTGAGTTCTTTATATATCCTGGAGATCAGTGCTCTATCTGATGTGCGTGTGGCAAAAATTTGCTCCCAGAATGCAGGCTGTCTGTTCACCTCATTGATTGTTTCTTCTGCTGAGAAGAAGCTTTTTAGTTTAAATCCATCCCATTCATTGATTCTTGCATTTATTTCTTGCAATTTAGGAGTCTTGTTAAGGAAGTCAGGGCCTAATCCGACATGATAAAGATTTGGGACTACTTTTTCCTCAGTTAGGCATAGGGTTTCTGGTCTAATTCCTAGGATCTTGATCCACTTTGAGTTGAGTTTTGTGCATGGTGAGAGATAGGGATTTAGTTTCATTTTGCTGCATATGGATTTCCAGTTTTCCCACCACCATTGTTGAAGAAGCTATCTTTTCTCCAATGTATGTTTTTGGCACCTTTGTCTAGTATGAGATAACTGTATTTATGTGGGTTAGTCTCTGTGTCTTCTGTTCTGTACCATTGGTCTGCATGTCTATTTTGGTGCCAATACCATACCGTTTTTGTTACTCTACTTTGTAGTACAGTTTAGGGTCTGGTATTGTGATGCATCTTGCTTCACTCTTCTTACTGAGGATTACTTTGACTATTCTGGGTCTCTAATTTTTCTAAATAAATTTCATGATTGCCTTTTCTATTTCTATAAGAAATGACATTGGGATTTTAATTGGGATCACATTGAATCTGTATAGTGCTTTGGGTAGTATGGCCATTTTAATAATATTGATTCTTCATATCCAAGAGCATGAGAGATCTTTCCATCTTGTAAGATTTTCTTCAATTTCTTTCTTTAGTGTCTTGTCATTTTTATTATGGAGGTCCTTCACCACTATTGTTAATTGATTCTCAAGTATTTTATTTTATTTATTTTATTTTATTTTATTTTATTTTGAGGCTATTGTGAATGGAGTAGTTTCCCTGATTTCTCTTTCAAAGGATTCATTGCTGATGCATAGAAATGCATTTGATTTATGGATGTTGATTTTATATTCTGCAATTTTGCTGAATTCATTTATTAATTCTAGAAGTTTTCTGGTGGAAGTTTTTGGATCCACCAAGTATAATATGTCAACTGCAAATAATGATTGTTTGAGTTCTTATTTTCCCATTCATATGCCTTTAATTTCTTCCATCTGTCTAATTGATCTGGCTAGAGTTTCAAAGAGTATAGAATAAGAGTGCAGACAGAGAGCATTCCTGTCTTGTTCCAGTTTTTAGAGGGAATGCTTCCAATTTTTCTCCACTTAGTATGATGCTGGCTTGGGTTTAGCATAGATTGCTTTAACAAAGTTGAAGTATATTCCTACCATCCCTAGTTTTTCTAGTGTTTTAAACATGAAAGGGTGCTGTATTTTGTCAAATACTTTCTCTGCATCAATTGATAAAATCATGTGATTCTTATCTTTAAGTCTATTGATGAATTATGTTTATTGATTTCTGTATGTTGAACCAACCTTGCATCCCTGGAATGAACCCCACTTGATTATAGTGCACTATATTTTTAAATATGCTTTTGTATGCAATTTGCTAAAATTTTATTGAGAATTTTTGCATCTATATTCATCAGGATATTCGTCTGAAATATTCTTTCTTTGATATGTCCCTATCTGGTTTTGGTATCAGGGTGATACTAGCTTCATAGAATGAGTTTGGAAGGGTTCCCTCCTTTTCTACTTCATGGAATAATTTGAAGAGTATTGGAGTTAGTTCTTCTTTGTTGGTATTGTAGAACTCGGCTGAGAATCCATCTATTCCAGGGCTTTTCTTGGTTGGGAGGCTTTTGATGGCATCTTCTATTTCCTTGCTTGTAACTGATCTGTTTAAGACATGAATGTCCTCCTGGTTCAGTTTGGGTAAATTATATGTCTCTAGAAATTTGTCAGTGTCTTCAGAATTTTCTATTTTACTGGAGTATTGATTTTCAAAACAATTTCTAATTATCCTCTGTATTTCAGCAACGTCTGTTGTGGCATTTTCTTTTTCATCACAAATTTAATAATTTGGATTTTCTCTCTCCTTTCTGTTAGGGTGGCTGAAGTTTTGTTAATTTTTCAAAGAAACAGCTTTTTATTTTGTCAATATTTTGAATCATTTCCTTTGTTTCAATTTTATTGATTTTAGCCTTGATTCTAATTATTTCCTGTATTCTACTTCTTTTGGTGTTAGTTTGTTCCTCTTTTTCTAGGGCTTTGAGATGTAGTGTCAAGTCATTGATTTGTTGACTTTTTCTTCTTTGAACTTAATGAAATGAACTTTCCTCTTAGCACTGCCTTCATGGTGTCCCAGAGATTTTGATATGTTGTATTGGAATTTTCATTTACCTCTAAGAATGTTTTTTATCTCTTCTCTGATGTCTTCTGTTACCCATGCATCATTCAATAGCATATTATTGAGTCTCCAGGTGTTGGAGTAGCTTCTCTTTTTTTAAAACAGACATTAATTTCTAATTGCATTTCATTATAGTCAGATAGAATGCAGGGTAGTATCTCTGTTTTTTTTGTATTTGCTAAGACTAGCTTCGTGACATAGCATATGATATATTTTGGAGAAAGATCCATGTGCTGCTGAGAAAAAAGTGTATTTGCTTGTTGAAGGATGTAATATTCTGTATATGTCTGTTAAATCTAGATTATTGATGGTTTGAGTTTTATAGATTTTTGGTTTAGTTTTTGTTTGGAAGATCTATCCAGTGGTGAGAGAGGTGTGTTAAAGTCACCCAGTATTATTGTGTTGTAGTCTATTTGATTCTTGAATTTGAGAAGGGTTTGTTTGACATACATAGATGCCCCATTGGTACATAGATATTTAAGATGGCTATGTCTTGTTGATGTATGATTCCCTTAAGCAGTATGAAATGACCTTCTTTATCCCTTTTCACTAACTTTGGTTGAAGTCCACTTTATCTGATATGAGAATGGAAACCCCTGCTTATTTATGCCGTCCATGTGAGTGATACATTTTTTCCCATTCTTTCACCTTCAGTCTGTGAATGTCTCTTTCTATGAGATGAATCTCTTGGAGGTACCATATTGTTGGGTATATTTTTTTAATCCCATCTTCCAGTCTATGTCTTTTAATTGCTGAGTTTAGACCATTGACATTCAGTGTTATTAGTGAGACATGGTTTGTATTTCCAGACATTTTGGTTTATTCTTAGTTTTTAACTTGACTGATTTCTCCTTTGATTGGCCTTTCCTTTAGTGTAGTTCCTCCATTTTCAGATTTTCATTGTTTTTTATTTCCTCCTTATGGAATATTTTGCCAAGAATGTTCTGTAGTACAGGCTTTCTTGCTGTAAATTGTTTTAATTTTTGTTTATCTTGGACAGTTTTTATTTCATCATCAAATCTAAAACTTAAATTTGCTGGATATAAAATTATTGATTGGCATCCATTGTCTTTCAAAGCTTAGTATATGTTGTTCCAAGCTCTTCTAGCTTTAAGGGTCTGGGTTGAGAAGTCTGTAGATAAGTCTGTAGAAGTCCTAATTGGTTTCCCCCTATATGTAATCTGATTCCTTTCTCTTATGGCTTTAAGATTCTCTCCTTATTCTGAATGCTAGACATTTTCATTATGATGTACCTTCGTGTAAATCTGTTGTGATTTTGAACATTTGGTGTCCTGTAAGCCTCTTATATTTGATTATCCAATTTGTTCTTCCTGTTTGGAAAATTCTCTGATATTATTTCATTGAATAGGTTGTTCATTCCTTTGGTTTGAAATTCTATGCCTTCTTCTATCCCAATAATTCTTAAATTTGGTCTTTTCATGTTAACCCATACTTTTTGAATGTTCTGTTCATGGTTTCTTACCATCTTCACTGTGTAGTAAACTCTATTTTCAAGATTAAATATTTTGTCTCCATTGTCTGAGGTTCTGTCTTCCAAGTGATCTAATCTGTTGGTGATGCTTTCTATTGTGTTTTTAATTTGGTTTATTGTTTCTTTCATTTCAAGGATTTCTGTGTGGTTCTTTTTCAGAATCTCTATCTCCTTATTGAAGTAATCTTTTGCTTCCTGTATTTGCCTATGTGGCTTTATCAAAATGATCTTTTGCTACCTGGGTTTGCTGCTTTATATCATTCTTTAAGTCACAGAACATTTTAATTATGTACATCCTGAACTCCTTCTTCAACATTCCTTCTGTTGAGTTACCATGGATTCTAATAATGTAGTATCTTGGTTTGTTTGAGGCACTTTATTCCCTTGATTTTACATGTTATGTGTGTCTTCCCTTCTAGCACTGCAGATCCAAGGTGTTACAGTTTTTATCCTATAGAGTTAGTTTCCCTACAGGGTTCCAATACCTCCCTTTAAGGGAGAGACCAACATTGACAGATCTCAATACAAACAATATATAATTTCAAGCCAAGTAGCTCCTAATAGCTCTTAAATAAATTCACAGCTTAGTCACAATATACAGAAATTATGAGTTCAACTAGCATGTACTCTATAAATATTAGGTTTGCATAAAGGTCTACTGATTCTGCTGGTAGACTAGAGAGAACTGGGGTTGGAGTGCAGGATGAGATGTTAGGGCAATAGGAAGTGAGGATATACTTATTAGATCCTAGAAAGCATTAAAGAAGAATCCCAAAGAAGTTGGCTGTTAGTAGAAAAGAGAGAAAGAGATTTGGGGAAGACTAGTAAGTAGGGAGAAAATAGAGTACAACTAACAAGAAGACATAAAAATTAAGAAAACTAAAACATGTAAAGGTAGAAGTTATGAGACTATATAAAATTCAACTGTAGTATACTAATCAGATATCCTGGTCCACCATAGCCTAATGCATAAAAAATACTTGGTTTCACAAATGTTGGGGATGTGAGGGCAGGAAAAGAGTGAGAGAGAGTAAAGGAAAAAAAGAAAGGAAGAAAAGAAAAAAAAACAAAAAACAACAACAAAAGGAATATTAGGAAAAAATAAAAAATAAAAAGTCTCAATGTAAATAAACAGGATTGCTTCCCTTCTGTTCCTGTAGGTAGAGTTTGTTGCTTACTGGTATCTGCCCATTTAGGTCAAAGATGATGAAGAAGCTGGAATCTCTCAAAGAAGCCCTCTGCTTCAGAGATAAGGTGAAGGGCCAGGCAAGGTGGTAGTGTTGGGTGACGTGTTCAGAGATGCAGCTCTGTGGTATGCTGTGCAGAAGTAAAAGTTTGTCTCTAGATCCTGTCCTGTGTCCCCAGGTATAGGCGAACAGGGAGGTTCCACCTTGGTAGATGGAGATTCACACAAGAGCAGCAGCCAAGGGTTATGCGTGGGAGTTGGGGGTCCTGCGTGGGAGCAACGGCTAGGGGTCCTGCATAGGTGGGTGATCCGAGGTCCTCCAGGGTTTATGGGTGCTGGAGCCAGGGATCCTGTGCAAGAGCGAGTTTTGCACGGGCAATGGGTCAGAGTCCTGCACCAGAGTCTGTGTTTGGGGTCTTGCGCTGAGTTGTAGCTGGGGTCCTGTGCAAATGCTGCAGCCTGCGGACCCTGTGGGCACACAAGTGGAGTTCCTGCATGGAGGCAGTTGTAAAAACTCACCGAGAAACAGGTTTCCACTACTTTAAGCCCAGGTCCTGAAGAGACTAGGAATGCTGGGTCTGTCTAGGCCACCATCTTGGAACCACTCTGGCTATCATAATATTTGGAAGAACACTATCAGAGTCCATGCAGAGTTCAAAGACCACACTACATGCTGGAATCTCACAGGAGAGATTTATTGTCAGTAGCAAGGAGAAAACAAAAAAGGCTGTCCCTCTGAGGAGGGCAGCAGCATGTTGGCACTCACAGAACAGCTTTATAGCCTGTAAGAAGAATTCCACCTGCATGCCAGAGGGTTGTGACATGGGCTGCTATGGGTTTGGCTTTTTAGCAATTACATGTCTTACGGGAAGCTGAGCAGGCTAGCCTCAGGATTGAAACTTAGGGGTTCCTGGATAAAATGGCTCCCAACCTAAAATGGCAGATTTGATGCTAATAATATTAGTTAAAATATATATATAACTATTCTAAATTCTTCTTTTCTCTTTTTCTGTTGATAGCTTCACTGACTATAAGTGGAAGCTTTTAAATTCAAGAGTTAAATTTGTCTAACAGAGCAATATTTTTTAGATATAACGTTGCTTGGAGAACAATTTGTTTAGTAGTGACTTACTGAGTTAACTTTAGCAGTAATATTTAATTTTCATATATAAATAGATTCAATTAAACAATGAGTCAGAAGTTTGAAACTATTCATAGGTATAGATCTACAAGCTCTTTCTTGGTCTCTAGGGCCTTGCTTGGAGGTCTTGTATCTTGTAAAACAGCTTTTTTCAGCATTTCTTGTGAAAAATTATGTCTTTCTGATCCATTTGAAATTTGTGGATTTTCCATTTTCTTGACCATGGCACTGGGGAGTTTCTATTTCCTTCCTATTTTTACCGAATAAATCCACTGCTAACCCTTTTGTTATTTTCACATGTGTGAGAAATAGATGCCCATTCTCTCATATGCTCAGTCCCTTCCCAGGCACACAGAGAGCAGAACTTAGAGTTCAGCAGCTAATCCCCCATCCTGCTTTCAGCAAAACCTCCATATCTATATTTGTCCCAAGTCTTTCCATCTTTACTGTTTTACCCACTTTCCTCCTTGCACTGTTGTCGAACAGAAGAAGCCTGGACACTAAGGAATTAGCAGGAAGCACGTTTATTGCCTGCAGCCATGTCCATGGGGAAAAACAAGCTTTCACCTCAATCAATCCCTTTAAACCCCAAGTTCAGAAAGTTTTAGAACTTTATACCCAGTGTGTAAAGGGAGGGGCTTAGAGGCTCATAATCTGCAGAAGTCCACATAAAAGTAGGTTTTTTTTCCTACTCTTCTGGGCATTCAACTCAGACCAGGTTTTATAAAAAAATAATCAATCAATCAATCAATCAATCAATCCCAAGGATGCTCTCTGTGAAAATTAATGCCTGGGAAAGGGAGAGTTCCCCTTCCCCCTTTTCCCCCAAGCTGGCTTTCATGGACCTAACTACTGTCCTTTGAAATACAGATGCCTCTGTGAAGGCTTTGAGTTGGTTTTTCCTATGGCACTCTGCTTCTGCAAGCATACCACCCCACTCCCAGCCTGAAAATTCTTTTGCAGAAATTTCTGCTGAGTTTTAAAAAAAATATGGTGAGGGTCTCTGGAGAAGCTTAATTAAGATTTTCTGTCGAGGAGGGAGTACCACTACAGCACAACTATTTTTTTTAATAAACTCTATTTACGGGCCTTCATTAATAATCACAAGTCATTAGCTAATAGTCAAATGCTGAGTTTCTCAGCTATGTTGTTTTAGTCTTATCTTTCCCTAGCAATTCAAATTATTATTTATTTATTTGGTACCAGGGATTGAAACCAGGGACTCTCAATCACTCAGCCACAATCCCAGCACTTATTTTTATTTTTATTTTGAGACAAGTTCTTGCTAAGTTGCTTAGGGCCTTGCGAAGTTGCTAAGGCTGGCTTTGAACCTGTGATCCTCCTGCCTCAGCCTCCGGAACCATAGTAATGTTATGGGGAAGACTGCTCAGAAAACACATCAAATCCCAATGTGTCCAAATTGGAGAGTCCTTATTAGCTAGCCAGTCCCAGTGATGTCTTTATTAGCCTGCCAGTGACTGTTCCCTACAAGACCCCATAGGAACAGCACCAGGCTTGAGCTTTCAGGGTATTTATAGGCAAATACCACATCCTGGTTGGCATAGTAGCAAGCAAGCAGGGATCTAGAAGCTGAATTGACCTGTTAGCAAAACAATGTGTATGAGGCAATGCATACATTCTGTGCACAATCGGTACTTTTCACGATCATTTGTACCTGACAAACTCGGTACTTTTCATCATCATTTATAATTGACAAAGCTCTGGGTTCAGCACAGGGTCATAAGGAACTAAAATGGATGCCTTAGGTAAGATGGAGTCACTCATGCTATCCTAGTCCACAACAAGTAAACCAAATTCTTATTTCTTCTGAGCACAGTTTTCAATATATCCTAAAGTTTCTTACAAGAAGTGTCTTCCTAAAAGAAATGAACCATTTATTGCTGCTCATAATCAAGCAACAGGAAAAAATATTCCATCTTTTTTGCTTAAAAAACCCACCACTCATTAATATTTGCAACAATTTAATTTTTTTCCTTTTAATTAGGAAAAAATATACCTAGAAGGGACAGGAAGAATCATTAAGACACATAATCATTGTTTTAGTTTGTTTTTTCACTAAAAGACCTGACAAGAACAATTAGTGGAGGAAAAGTTTATTTTGGGACTTATGATTTCAGAGATCTCAATCCAGACAAGTAGGCTCCATTCCTCAGCCCTCAAGGCGAGGCAGAACATCATGGCAGAAGTGGTGCCATGGAGTGAAGACAAGCAGCTAACATGATGAACAGGAAGCAGAGAGGGAGATTCTGCTTACCAGTTACAAAATCTATATCCCAAATGCATAATCTCAATGACCCACCTCCTACAGCCACACCCTAATTGCCTTCAGTTACCACTTCCTTAAACCCCTCAGAGGATTAATTCACTGACTGGTTAAGGCTCTCATAACCAGATCATTTCACCTCTAAATGTTGGTGCATTGTCTCACCCATAAGCTTTTCAGGGACACCTAATATCTAAACCATAGTGGTTATTTATAAAAAAAAAATCTTACTGAATTTATTAAGGACATATTTTTATTCTTTTAATTCCCAAAGGTGATGAACTACTTAAAGAAGACAACAAAATTACAATTAAAAAGAATCTGCGAATTCTATCATAACTTTTCTTAAGCAACAATGTCAAAGATCTGTGACTTTTAGCTAGATGCATCATCCTAATTATTATTATTGTTTTAAATTTAAAGGTCATATGCTTTGGTTACAAAACTCCTATTGCTCATTTCTGTATGGCATAAATATAAGGCATTTTAAAACACAGCAAAAGATCCCAGTGTGTTAGTGATTAAAGTCAAATGTATGCTAGAGCTGGGCATGGTGGCGCATGCCTATAATCCCAGTACTTTGGGAGGCTGAGACAAGAGAATCACGATTTCAAAGCCAGCCTCAGCAACAGAAGGTGCTAAGCAGCTCAGGGAGACCCCGTCTCTACATAAAACACAAAATAGAGCTGGGATATGGCTCAGTCATCAAGTGCCCTTGAGTTCAATATCTGGTACCAAAAAGAAAAAATAAAAAAAGTATGTTAGAATAAAATAAAACCATTGTAGACAGAAACAGATTCTTTGAGGGCATGACTTACATGTAAGGGCATGACTTATCAATGTAAACTAGGTCCTACTGAACTTGCAGTACAGGGACCCTTTCTCTATCTTCTTTGGTTTCTGTGTTTTGTTTTGTTTCTAATAAATATTCATGTAAATTTCTTTCTACCTGGATCTACAGGAAATGTATAATAGGTAACCTTTCTATACTACCTTCCCATTAAATGTGCTCTTTCAGGCACTCACTTTGAGTGTGTACAAAAACTTTTGTGTTCAAAGTAATGTGTTATTACTATTTTATTAGTCAATAAACTGATGCCCAGGAAAAGTTTAAAGCATTCTCTGCTTGTTATTAGTGGAGTGAGGATAGGACCCATCTCATATTTCTCCAGTGGTGGTGATCTTCACTGTTCTGTTTTGCCTTTATTATTGTGTGATTTATTACAAAAATGAATTAAAATTAAATCATTGGAAACTTTGTCAATAATAATGCTTTGTTTAAAGGATGTGAATAGCTTACTATTTAAAAAAAGAAAAAGTCAACTTTTCTAGCATTAATTTAGGAAAATAAATTTTTATCAGTTTTGATAGAACAAAATTGTGGACTGCATTGTAGATGTCAGATAAAGCATCTAAGAGCTACCATCACCAAGGGCACTAGTGGAGAAGTGATAGACATTAGGTCTTTAAAATGCAAATTATACACAAGTGAAAGAACACTATATTTAACATATGAAACTGATTCTGAAGTCTCCATAGCAACTACTAAAACGTTAAGCATAAATTATGTGATTAAAGTTATCAAAGATAGCTTTCTTTCAGTGGAAGCACATTCAAACCAAATGATGAGCCTGGTTCTTTTTCAGAATTTCCTACCAAGTACACCTCTGGATGATAATTAGAACAGCTTTTATCTGATACAAAAATCTGATTAATAACTTTAGAAATGAAATACTTTGCTTTAATATAAGTGGAATCTAGGACTAATCTCTGTATTAAAAAAAAAAGAGGCTTGTTCTCTTATGATGATCCTACATTGGAAAAGGTAGGAACAAAAGCTTCTTATTTTACCACACTATTTATTGATGATCCTCATACTTTAATTTTATTCCTTACATTACTTTATATGAGTGTGTGTGTGTGTGTGTGTGTGTGTGTGTCTGGCTGTCTGGCTGTCTATATCTGTTTCTGTGATTGTGTTAAATTCTTTTGCCTTAAGCAATTACATGCTAATAGTTTTGAAGGGTAACAGAATAGGCCATTCCAAAACATGCCACTTTGGAACTAAGATTATTTTGAACCTGAAGATACAAAAAAAGCTCTCTGACCCTTCCCCTGTGTGCCTAAACACAGGGCAGAGATTTATGAAAAGGTGTTCCTCTTCCCTCCCTAATGAGAAGAATGAAGTTTTATCAACACAGATGACTTTGGATCAATATCAACCTGGAAGGAACAGCAGAGAGTCTGTATAACAATCTTCACTAACCTTGTGTTTATTCGCCTGCAACTTTGTATCCCTAGAGGCAGGCTTAAGGTTCTTCTCCTTTGTCCAATATGTATTGTTTTTTTGTTGAAGATGCCATACAAAAGCTGGAATTCTAAACTACTTCCTAAGGAATCATTTGTTTCCTGGGTAAATCTCATGTATATTTAAGATACACATGTTAATGAAGTTTTTGTTTTTTTGTGTTGTTTGTTTTCTTTTCCTTGTTAATCTGTTTTTTTTTGTTGTTGTTGTTATAGAGATTCCAGCTAAGAACTCATGAGAACAGAGAGAAAATTATTTTTTCCTCCATTACAGTTCGGTTTCAGAGTCAAATAAGGCTATATTGTAAAGAATAAAATCATTGGTTCCTTGTGGATTTCTGAAGTATTGTTTTGTAAAACGTTTTAGTCTTGCTCTATTAAAAGTCCAACTCTGCAACTATGCAACATTTAATACATATTTCATGCAATTCTTTTGCCACATATGAACTCACCATAATTCTGAAGCTTGTGCATGTTTGTAAAGTATTCCATTGAGCTCTGAGAGGTCTTGATGGATCAGAGAAGTTGTCTAAAAAATTTATTGATGTAAATAAAATTAGATGCTAAAGGTTATTAAATTTGGGTCAAAAATCAGCTATATAAAAATGAGCCAAATTGGACAATACTTTGTGTACATGCACATTCCTTTTGTGTCAGTAGTGTGAGAGTTTGTTACAAAAACAAATCAACAGAGTCCCAGAGAATATAGTTTTGTTTTGCTTGTTTGTTTGGTGCTGAGGATTGAAGCCAGGTGTGTTGTACCCCTGAGCTACATCCCCAGTCTTTTAAAGTTTTATTTACCAGACAGGGTCTTGCAAACTTGCCTAGGCTGTCCTCCAACTTCCAATCCTCCTGCCTCAGGATGCCTAGGAGTTGGAATTACAGGTAGGTGCTACGGTGCCAGGTAACCCAGCAAGAAAAAATTAATATAAGGGAAGTAAAAATGTTTATGTGGTGCTTTGTTTCAAAAAAAAATAGAAGATGAAGAACGAGGAGGAAGAAGAGGAGGAGAAGGAGGGAGGAGGGAGAGAAATATAATAAAAAACTCAGGTACATCTAGCAGATAAAGAGATAAAGAACTTACTGTTTTTTATGGTTTTTTCACAACATATTTTTGGAAGAATTCAACATTATTGAGAACAACAGATTACCTATTTTTGCTTATCTCTTTTACTTTTCATGGTTGCATATACTATCATATTAATAGTTCCATTTTCTTCCAGTAAGTTAGTTTGATTGCCCTTCCTTAGATACCTCTGCAGAGATGGTTTTCATCCAGGATTTGTCTTCCCATTGCAGTCTTTCCCTCTCAGGCTGAACACTACTCTATCTCTCAATGCTTGCCATCTTTTTATTTTTTGGTAGCTTTGCCCTTTCTTTCTCCTTCATTTTTGGACAGTGCCTTGAGTTTGTCTTACACATTTCTGAATGCCTTTTTTGAAGTATCAGTTTTGCTTTTACTTTTTTGTCTACTGTTGATCCGAGCTGCCTTTCATTTTTTCAACCTTACATTCATTCCAATTTTAATTTTGCAGTATGCCTTCCCATTCCTTGCTTACAGTTCCCTAATCCTTCTTCATTAATGCTACTATTTCTTTACATTTTATTCCTTATATTTTGATATTCAGAGCACATAGCAGGATGTAATAGGTATCTTTTTCTTAATCTACATTAAGGCTTTATATATTCTGATTACTGAAATTTTGCATAGCTTGTAGTTCCAGCATGACATTATAAATCTTTTTTCTTTAATGTAGATTTTATTTGAAAAATTTTCACTGTAGTGTGACATATTGTTCATCTGTCTTTTATTGCTAATACCAGTTCCAATTTTTATCTTTTCAGTGAGAGTTGGAAAATATTTTACTTGTGCATATCTGAACTTTAACCTGAAAGTGTAACAGTTTCAAAAACTTTTTCTCCTTTTTTGATGTGCAGTAGTCAAAATTGAATACTATAAAAATAAAATTGAGTAGTTGTAATTAGGTTCTTTACATTACCCAGATATTCTTCTTAGTCTTTTATAAGAATTAATTCATACTGATCCTCTAATATGGGTCTCATTATTACCCAGATTGTTAAGATGAGACAACTGTGGTAGAGAGATATTGGAGAATGTATGCACAGAGTTACTGGCAGAAGAATATTCAAGCCCAGGACATCTGGATCCAAAGCCCAGGCATAAACACTCTGCCAAGCCCTTTCTTTCATTTTAGGCATCTATCTGTCATGAATTTCTGAACCTTAGCTTTGAATGTGGCCTGGTGTTCTGGCCACCTGCTCTGTGATCACTTGTATTTATTCCCTTAAATGGTAGTAGATTTGATTCTCATGATTAAGCCCACTGGTTACTGGTTAGAGATACGCAGAACAACCCTATAAAATTAAGGTGACGGAGAGGTTGATTTCTGTATCATAACCATCCATATGACTATTTGCTTTTATAAGTTATCATATTAATATTTGCATGTTCTTGCAGTACTCTAGTTGAATTGCCCTTCCTTAGATCCCTCTTCAGGTATGTTTTTTATCTGCTCTTTGTCTTACTGTAATCTTTCTTTCTTAGGCTTAACACCCTTCTTCCTCCTCAATATTCATTCCATGCTCAATGTTTCAGAGGTCCTCAAAGTTTCTGTATGTGAGCCTGACAATACAGCTCCTTTTAATTTGTTCTGTTGTTCCAGAACATTCAGACAACAGATGTGACAATAGCGTCAATCATAGCTCCCCTATCACACCCCACTGTTTTGTTAACCCACATACACAAATGCCAACAACCTATATTATAGCTCTTGAAATACTGGCTCAGAGAATACCAAAAACAGGAAGAACAGAAACACTTGCTTATACATATCACATATCAGAAAATATTACTACTAAGACAGTGTGCTAAAGACTTGCTTGGAAGCAGAAGCACTGTTAAAGATTTTGCAAAAAATTCAAAAATTCCACATTACAAATACATTTGGAGAGAATCATCCATGTAAATTATGAATTTCTGTCAAGAACGTTTGAAGGTAAATTTGCAGATGAGAAATATGGAGAACATAAATTAAGGTCTAAAATGTGACCATTAGCAAAATGTTGATGCTAGGGACTTGTTACAAGAGTTGATGGGTGGCTACCATGTTTTGGGAAATGTTTTTTTTTCTCTCTCTCTTTGAAGAGTTTGTGAATAATTAGCATTAATTTCCCTTTAAATTTGTAGTAGAATTAAGCAGTGAAGACACTTAGCCTTGGCCTTTTTTTTCCCTTTTGTGAATAGTTTTTTTTTTTTACTAATGCAATATTCTATTTGTTAAACATCTATTCAGATTTTGTACTTCTTGAGTCAGAAGTTTGTGCTTTTTGGTAATTTTCCTACTTTACCTACCTTATCTACTGTATTGACATGCAATTGTTCATAATACTCCTTTATTAAAGGAACTAAATTAAATTTAAAATTAAATTTGAAATTGGTACCATTTGCTATATGTCATTTTCATCTGGTTGAACAGAGTCTGCCTTTTGAATGGATTAAATTTAGTGTTATTTTTATTTATTTAATGTTACATCTAGTTGGATTTGTGCCTGCTGTTGTACTTCTGTTTTCTCTAAGTCTCATCTTATCTTTGTTCCTCTAGTTGTATTCACTGCATGCTTTTGCATTAAGTTATATCTCTTGAGTACATTTCATTTAGTTTTTCTTACTATATGGATTTTTTATGCTTTTTTAGTGGTTACTCTAAGGTTTAACATATACATCATAAGTTTTCAGAATCTACTTCAGAATTAACAATATCTAAGTTCTAACATAATACTGGTAAGCTATTCCTACACAGCTGTATGCACCTTTTCCCTTTCTATGGTATTATTTTAATACACAATTACAACTACAGATGTTATAAACCCAAACATGTATGTTCATAATTAATACTTCATATTATTATGGGTTTTTTTAAAGAAACCAAGAACAGAAAAGAAAGCACATATTTATATCTCTTGTTATATTAACCTTATTAATTACCATTTATGTTTCTCTTTATTTGATCCCTTGGATTCAAATTATCAATTGGACCCATTTAACCCAATATAGCATAATTCTCAGTTTTGTGCTTTTATTGGCAAATAACATTTTAATACTATAATTAAAAATAAATTAATATGCATATTGTTTTATACATTGTTTTAAAAATTAAACAAGGTAAGAAAGAGAAATAAATATGTTTTTATAATCTTTTATAATTATATCATAATTATTAATCTTTTCATTTTTTTCACATGATATTATATAACCATTAGGAGTCAATTGTTTCATCCTGAGAACTTCTTTTAGTATTTCTTATAAGGTATGCTTGCTCACAAGAATAATCTCAGTTTTTACTTACCTGGGAACATCTTTATTTGATCATTATGTTTGAAAGGAAAATTTGCTGGTCTCAGATATTGAGTTGGCATTTTGGAGTTTGTTTGTTTGTTTTTTTAAGTGCTTTGAATATGTTACTCCACTTTTTTTCCTATATCCTTTCTGACAGGATGGTCAAACTTAACACTATCAGGGTTTCTTTTTAAATGAAATCTTTTTTTTTTCTGTTTTCTAGATTTTTCTCATTGTCAGCATTTTCATTATGATTTATCTGTTTATGTAACATTTTGAAATTACCTACTTGGAATTTGTTGAGCTTTTCCCATGTTTAGATTCATGTTTCTTAATAGATTTGAGGGGTTTGGGGCTGTTATTTATTTGAGTGTTTTCCTACCCCTTTCTGTTCCTTTTCCTTATGGCATACTCTTTGTATATGTTAGGAACTTTAATTCATGACATACAAGTTTTCTCTGAAGTTCTATTTGTTTTTCTTCATTCTTTTTGCCTTTTGTTTTTCAGATTGTGGAAGTTCTATCAAAATATCTTTAAGTGCCCTAACTCCCTAATTTTTCCCAATTCCATTAACTTTTGAGTCTTTCTAGTGAATTTTTCACTTGAGTTATGGTTTTC
>CM053407.1:96960892-96974764 GCA_028644305.1 Xerus rutilus
TTTTGGTACCGGGGATTGAACTCAGGGGCACTCGACCACTGAGTCACATCCTCAGCCCTATTTTGTGTTTTATGTAGAGACAGGGTCTCACTGAGTTGCTTAGTGCCTCGCTATTGCTGAGGCTGGCTTTGAACTCGCGATTCTCCTGTCTCAGCCTCCCTAAGTGCTGGGATTACAAGCGTGAGCCACCGCGCCCGGCGAGTTATGGTTTTCTTTCCTACTTTTTTCCTTTTAGATAATTTCTGTCTCTTTATTGATATTCCTTTCTTGATGACATATGACCATCATAATTTCCTTTATTCTGTTGAGATTAGTTTCATTATTTTTTTGAACATATTTGTACTGGATCTTTTGAAGTATTTTTCTGTTAATTCACACATTGCTATGTTTAATTTCACAAGCAGTTTCTGTTGCCCCATTTTTTGATCTATGTAGGTCAGACTTTTCTGTTTCTTCTCATATTTCACAAATTTTGTGTGGAAACTAGACATTTTATATATTTGTTGCAACTCTGAGTACATCCCCCTTTAGGGATTGTTATTGTTATTTACTTGTTTATTTTTTTAGTGATTGGTGGGATTATTCTAGGCATTATAATCTAGGGATTATTCTGTCCTCTTGTCCCCTCTGTGTGAATCCTATAATGGATTTCTTCAATTGTTGCAGTCTTTGGTATGGGTACGGTCTCTCAGACCTGACAGCAGTTTTAAGAGGTATTCTTTGAATATATCTTGACACATCCTCCTATTAAGCTTCACTATTTGCTGACTGATTGCTCTTTTGTTTCCAACATACGTAGTTGGAAAGCAGTATCTAAAAGAGTACCCCATTATCTTTTACTGGTGTGAATATGGAAAAATCTTTTCTTTGTTCTTTTATTCATTTGTACATGCTTTATAGTTTACCAAAATAAATCATTTAGTGAAAACAAGTGAGATAAATAAAAAATCAAGGTTGTACTGTTGTCTCTATTACATATGGACTATCACACTATCGACACTCCTCCTAATTGGTTCCCTTTGCTTAGTGGAGCAAGTGTGCAGTACATTGCTTTGATATGAGGCTCAAAATTTCATGTGCTAGATGCAATAATCTGCCCAGGGCAAAATATGTTGTCTTCACTTTATGTTGCAGTAAAGTATTTTGATAATTTCAGTTCACATGATTGAAGCACCCCATTATAACCACCTGACTCACCTTTGAAACTTCTCCAAATTAATTTTACATTTATAACCCATTTGAGTAGCTAATTTGGATTTCAAAACAAATTTATGTTAAATAGTAGTTTGCCATTATGCCTTCTAAACATCCAAGTGTTTCTATCTCAAAGCTATAAATAATATTAATAAATTGCTCCACATACTCAACAATGACATTAAAATATGGAAATTTTCTTAAGATTGTATAAATTTCAAACATTTAATTAGGTTAAATTACCATGTGTAAAATTATTAAATCCAATAGAGCTCTGTGTACATGTTAGGTTAAGTAAAATAGGTATAACATTTTAAAAAGTGTGTGCTATCACATATTTGCCAAAAATATCTCAATTCAAATCATTTATGAACACATGGCACAGTGAAATGGCACCATATATTAACAATCTCAAGTTAACTGAGGTCTGTCTTGGGTATAGTGATTTCCTCCACCTTATCATTGCATCAATAAAACCTGTTTGTAGTTTGGTTTTTATTGGTACTGAGGTTGAGGCCAATCTGAGCACTTGTTATGTTTGATGTAAACCACTAAGTAGCCTCTTAAGAGGTTGTTCTGCTTGTACTATTTCACTTCCTTCAATCCAGTCTACATCTTGGAACACAGTAAAAATTATCTTGAAGATCAAATGCACTTTCGGTTAGAATTGCATAACAGGAACAGGATCTGGCCCTGCCTCTTACCTCACCTTATCTCCTACCACTCCACTTGTGGGTACTCATTCCAGCTTCTTGTCTTTGGGTTTTGGTGTTCCTTCTGACCAAACATTCACTCCTCATTATGCTGAGTTCTTAAATATACCACCTCCAACACCCTTGTGACCATCACAACTATGGCAGGCTCTTCACTTTATCCACAGTCACTCTCTAACTCAACACAGCATTTTATTCCAAAGAGTAATTTTTATTAAACTTATTTGTTGAACTATATGCTATCTATCTTTCCTCCCTATGGTGTCTACATAGGCATCTCTTCCTATTGCTTGATGTCCACAAACAATAACAAATATTATTGCCAGATGTATATTCAATGGTAAATAAGATTTGCTTGTGTGAATAAATGAACTTATTTCAATTCTCCCACCATTTTTATCACTGATGTGCATTATCTCTTTTTAGTGAGTTCACCAATATTTTTGTGAAAACGAATTCAACTTTTCGAATTTTCAGAATAAATAAAATAACTTTTATTCTACCTTTGGCCTTAGCTGGGCGTGGTGGCTCACGCCTGTAATACCAGCACTTAGGGAGGCTGAGACAGGAGAATCGTGAGTTCAAAGCCAGCCTCAGCAACGGCGAGGCACTAAGCAACTCAGTGAGACCCTGTCTCTACATAAAACACAAAATAGGGCTGGGGATGTGGCTCAGTGGTCGAGTGCCCCTGAGTTCAATCTCCAGTACCAAAAAAAAACCAAAAAACAAAAAACTACCTTTGGCCTTACAGTGCTGAGAAGGGCATAGAAAAATCGAGGAGGGTTGAAAGTATCTGGATCCTTCTCTGATGTTTGGTAATATTTAAGTGTTAAAGAGCATATGTTGTAGAAGTATAACCTTCTCCCTTGGTCTTTTCAAAACAAACAAAGCTGCAATCTTACTGCTATGATATCTAGCTTACTGTGCTATTCCTGGATGATGCTTTCTGGCTCATAGTCTTTGGTGTGCACCAGAATCACAGATGGAACTTTAATCAAAAGAAACTGCCAGGTTACTAAGCCTTGGAAAAAACAAAGAAAACTTAAATGCACAGTACTATGTGAAGAAAGCCAATCTGAATTAAACTATACACAGCATGTTTCCAACTATGTGATGCTTCAGAAAGACAAAACTAGGGAGACAGTCAGAATATCAGTGGGGTTAGTGAGGAGGAAGAAATGGTTAGGCAGAGCATAGAGAGATTTGAGAGCAATGTATGGTACTGTATTAGTGGGTTTATGTCGTAGACATTTGCCCAGAGAATGTACAAGAATTAAACCTAATGCAAACTATGGACTTTAAGTGATAATGACATGTTTGTAGGTTTATTAATTTTAATAAATGTGCCATTATAATGTAGGATGTTGTGAATAGGAGTGGCCATGCAAGCACAGGGACAGAGAATATAGGAGGATTTCTCTATCTTGTTCTCAAATTTGTGTGACCTCCAAAATTCTCTTAAAAAGCAGTTTTACAAAATTAAGGATATATAAGAAAAAAGGCAGAAGGAGAAAGAGGCAAAGGAATCAGGACTCATCTTAAGCTCCTTTCTTTTGCTCTATTTAGCTTTTGGGGGTAGAATCAGGGCCTCTGTAGATTGACTGTGCTGCAAAGGTGAATCCATGAACACAAGAATTTGAGAAACCACCTTGTATGTGATCATAGCTTTTTCACCAGGGGGATAAACTACAGATTCCCTGCTCAGCTAGACATGGTCAAAGATGCTATTAACTGAATTCAAACACATTGAATGTTTGGGCTAGATTATCTTCAGTGACATTGCCAACCCTAAGGTCTTAAAAAAAGATGAACAAAATTCTAGAAAGGTATATCTGAAAACTTACTTAAATGTAATTTCAGTGATAGTGCTGTTAGGCATTATCAATCCCAGAGGTTACTTTAGAAGTGTTTTTCATTCAAAACCCAAAATATCATTTTTGAAGAAAGGAGCCCAGAAGATTTAAATTTAAATATGTTCCTTAAGTCTCTACAGAGATCAAGCTACTTTTCTGAAGAATCTCTCCCTGATCCATTCACTAATAATTTTAAAATTCTATGTCAGATTTCTGTTTCTTGGGAAGATTATACTTATGTACCAGTTACATGAAACAGCATAGTAAAATAAAATCATGAATCTGGCTAATGCACTAAATTTCAAAATATTTAACTTCACTATTGGTAGGAAGTTTATGTTATTTGAGATTAGGAAAATCATAACACTGTCTAAGAGATTTGTTGCTAGAAAAGTATCCCATCGCTCTTTTCTGAGCTTAATCCTTGCCTTCAGATCTTCGCCATAGGTAAAATGTATGGTTGGTGTTTGATTTGGAGCTGTGGCTACAGGCTCTGCTTGTATTTATTTTCTGACTGTGCCTTGGAAACCTATAGATCGTTCTCAGTTACTTGTCTTACTGCTCTTCTGTCAGTTTAAACCTCCAATCTATCTACATGTATTCTGCTTTTCCACATTCTGATAACTAAACATTTTTAGTAGGCTGCCTAGTGAACTAAAAAAGCAAGTTTAAATTTTTTCCCCTGAAATAAGTGTAATCTTTATTCCCTGAGTGAGGTTGAGCCTGATAGCAACCTTCCTCTTCATTCCTTGAAGGTCATATCCTCAATGTTAATTTCTGTTAAGAGAATGAGGGAGGAAAAAATATTTTATTTGTTTGTTTGTTTATTTGTTGTTTTTGGTACTGGGGATCGAACCCAGGGGCACTTTACCTCTGAGCTACATCTCCAGCCCTTTTTAATTTTTATAGACAGGATCTTATTAAGTTACTGATATTCCCACAATGTTGTTGAGGCTGGTTTTGAACTTGCAATCCTCCTGTCTCAGCTTTTCAAATTGCTGGGAATACAGGCATGCATCACCATCTTTAAATAAAATTTTATCTGCACTACCTTTTTAAATCATAAAACATTAGACAAAAATATTGTTTTGGAGACAATAAATTAAATGGATTTAAAAATAAAACATGTCCTTTCAATTCTTCAAATATTGTAAACTCTTTCAGATTCTAGTGGTTCTCCAATCTGGATTTATGTGAAAGAAAGGAATGAAAATTTGAGAAGTGAGAACATAAAGAAGTTGAGAGTAATCTGAGAAAGAAGAAATGATTTGGTGGAGCTCAATTGTGATGGGTAACTTTATGTGTCAATATCAAGGGTGTTTTGGATGATGCTTACATTTAAATCAGTGAACACTGGGTAAAACAGATTGCTCTCCATAATGTGAGTGGATTTCATTCAATTAGTTGAAAGTGTGAATAAAGTAAAAAGATTGACCTCTCTGAGGAAGAGGTAATTTTCCAGGAAACTACCTTTAGATTCTAGATCTGCACCAGTTGCTGCTCCTTGTTCTGCGTCAATACAAATTTGCAACTTCTCAGCATTTATAATTATAGACAAATTCCCTACAATCTCTCTCTCTATCTCCCTCTCTTCTTCTTTTCCCTCCCTCTCTCTTTCTTTCTCTAAATAGGTTCTAGGGTTTCTGGACTTGAGTTTATAATCCAATTAGATTTAAAGACACCAGTGACTCTATTTCAGTAGAAAAAATGTCTATATTGTGATCTGGCAATAGAGAAACACAAACCATTTATATTATATTCTTCTAATCAAACACTTACAAAAAGCAAGGAAGGACATGAGCGGCCATTTGCAAGAGATTGTTTGCTTCAATGTCACTGGACATGAAGAAAAGCATGAGCTCAGGAACTTGAATACCCATTTACACACCACATAAATAACCTGTAGGAAGACTGATGAAGCTGGGGACACTGAGCCCCTGGATTCAGATGAGTCCTCTTTGCCATTAGAAATAGCCTCTCCACCTGCAGTAGAAAAATGTTTCCATCTTCTTATGAGGATATTTACCATAGATTACCTGAAAAAAACTTAATGGCCTTCTCTGAGGCCATTAATGATTTCTTCATGACATACCAACTCCTTTTTCCTTCTAGACCCCTAACCAAAATCGGGTACAAGCAGCACCCAAAGGTAAGGTGCAAAGTAAGTTATACTTAAGTATAACTTACAAAGGTGTCCTATATTCCCAAAGAATTACTTAATGCCATCAATTTATATAGACAGAAATTTGGAAAATATATATTGAAATGCATACTGGGAGGTTCTAGTAGACATGCCTTTCAACAGGGCTGTGAAAAATAAATTTGTGAGGTAGAATGTTTGAAGAGCTCTGTGACTGCTCTTCTCTGTAGGGCAGACCTTATAGTGGAAACTGCAGCCTCTGAATTTGGAAAGCTAAATACAATTGGAATAATTGAGTCCTGGAGTGATAGGGAACAAGTGGTGGCACAAAATCCCCAAAGGCAGAGTGACCATAATGATGGTAGTGGGCAGCAGTTGAAACAGCAATCTGAATGGTCTGACTCACACATATCTATGGCATTGCCAGTTGATACTGTTGTCCCTAGAAATGAAATAGGGAGAGCACTAAATTTTTTAAGGTTCTTGTAAACAGAAAATTTCAAGGTCTAACCCAAATCATGAAAACAAGGAGTTGTAAACTCTGAACAATTTTCTGGACTCCGGACAGGTTACAGATCAAAAATCCCTGCATCTCTTTGAAGAAAAACTCTAATAAACTGCTAATATTTGTATCATTAAACTTTCCCCTAACCTTTCCCAAAGGCACCTAAATAAGGATTGGGCAAAAGGAAATAAGCAGAACTTTGGGGAACTACCAAATGTTAACTCTAAACAATTTCCAGGAGGTGCAGAATGTAGCTGTAGCCCACCAGTCAGTATAGGGGCTGTGGACATCAAGTGACCAATGGAATTTTAGCTCAGGTCTGTCTCAAAGTGTATCCAGTGGGTTATTTCCCATTTAGTGGTTATTTCCTCAGTTCTGTGTTAAATAATGTTGCATGTTGCATGTATATATACATATACACACTCAGCAACATGCAAAATCCCCACATTGGTTCCATGACTGTGGAATGAGGACTATTAAAGTGGAAATGCAAAATGGCAGGCATTAGAATTACCTCTATGTGGAAAAGTAGTAAATAAAAGCAGTACTTCATCCCTAAGTCCATTGTAAGAATGAGTGCTACCATAAAGGGCTTGAAAGACATAAGGATGGTGATTCCCTCCACATCCGCATTCACCTATCCTCTTTGGCCCATGCAGAAGAAAGATGGAACTTGGAAAATGACAGTAAGTTAATATAAGATTTTCTGAGTGGTGACTACAATTGAAGCTACTGTAACCAGATGTAGTTCCCTTTTTTGAACAATGAATACCTTTCCTGGTATCTGGCATGCAGCTATTGATCTGGCAAATACTTTTTCTTTATGCTGATTTGTTAAGATCCATCAGAAGCAGTTTGCTTTCATCTTAGCATGACCAGCAATATGCCTTCGTTGTTCTACCTATATCATAATTTAGTTGTCAGGGATCTTGATTGCCTTTCCCTTCCACAGATACCACACTGGTCCATTACATTGATGGCATTATGTTGACTGGACTTAGAAGTAGCAACTACCCTAGACCTATTCACATTTGTGAGACAGAGGATGGGAAATAAATTTGACTAGATTTCAGGGCCTTATATCTCAGTGATATGTCTAAAAATCTAATGGTTTGGGGCATGTTGAGATATTCCTGGTAAGGTAAAGGATAATTAGTTCCATCTGACCCCTCCTAAAGCAAGAAAAACATACAATGACCAGCTAAGATCCTATAGAAAGTGTATTGAAAGAAAGTAGTTATAAATACCACCACTGACCATACAACTAGTTAAAGAAGTAAAAACCATAATTTTCAAAACTATTTCTTTTTTATTTAAGAAGATTGTCTGAGTATATGTCTATCTACCATCATTTTGCTCATTTTTTTTCATTCTTGTTTTTTTCATACCCTGTCATGTAATATATGGCACATTTACCTTATAGGATTTTGTAGTGTTAACTTTACATCATTGTATTAAAGTTGCCGGATATCAAGAGCATTAAATATTAACCAAGAAGTTTCATGCTTTGTTGGTTTGTCTGCAAATGGTTGTATCATGTTAGGCACAAGCATGGTCTGTGTTATTGTCCTTATTTGCAACTTAAGTATGGTTTAAGATGATGTACATCAAACCAGACATGGTAGTGCATGCCTGTAAGACCAATGACTCAGAAGAGAAGGCTGAAACAGGAGGATCACAAGTTCAAAGGTAGCCTTAGCAACTTAGCAAGGATCTAAGCAATTTAGCAAGACTCTGTCTCAAAATTAAAATAAAAAGGGCTGGGTTCAGTGCACCTGGGTTCAATCCTCTATACAAAAAAAAAAAAAAAAAGCATATCAATGCCACATTGACAGGGGGTAGGCTCATGTAGTTAGTTTTATATGTCAGTGTCTAGGGTGTTTATGAATGCGATTAACATTTGAATTGGTGAGCTTGGGTTGAAAGCAGTTTGACCTCCATAGGAGGCCTCTTCCCATTGGTTGAAGACCCCAACAGAGCAAAAAACCCAGCCAGCCTCCCTTACTCTCCAGCAGAGTGCCTTTACACTTTGTTGCTATCATTGGCTGCCCAGGTGTCAGCCTTCATCCTGAAACTGCATCAACCTGCAGAGTTTGGACACACCATCCAGTTATTATAGATAATAACTATCTATACTATAAATACATCCTTTGGGCTCTGTTTCTCTGTAGAACTTTATGACACCACCCCACAGCCTTTCAATCAACATTTGAGAATCTCCCAATTAGGGATATTAAAAGAATTCAGGTGATTCTAATATGTAGATAAATTTGAAATGTCTCAGTTTTAACCCTGTAATGCACATGTTATAGTTTCAGAGAGTAAAACCTCTATTTTCAAACCAAAATAACCACAAAATTTCTTAAGTATTTAACTCTTTTGTCAAACTTCTATGGCAATCATAAGACAGAAAGCACAGATGGGTTAAATAAAAATAAAGAAAGCCAGATTTCTGCTTATTGGAGAACCGCGGCCATAAATAGCAAGTGTTTGAAATCTATGGTTGCAAATTCGTGTGTGTGTGTGTGTGTGTGTGTGTGTGTGTGTGTGTGTTTGCAAGATTATCATGAAATCCAATTAAACATTAGCCAGGAATAAGATTGGGACTTCATGCTTTAAATGTATCAAATTTGAAATATGTCAAAACAGTCTCTGGTTTAATTAAATTTTATCCAGTAACAATTTTGCTGTTAGAAGCTTATGTGTAATGTTGATAAAGGGAAATTTATTTTTTTATCAATAATTGTTTAAAGCAAGAATACTAATAAATATATTCCTAAACATTATACTCTTGTTGAATCATTAAAGTATTGATTCAATAGGAAAGAATACATTTCCACCTAAGTTATCTTACATGTGACTCTGCCAATCCTGAAACATGGCTTAAACTTAAGTCATTGTCTTAAAATTTTTGTGCTAGTTTTATTTGAAGAGAAAAAAATATAAACTGAGGACCTTTTCTTTTAATTTGTGTACAAAGAAGAATTGAGTAGCAAAGAATAGCAACATTTTCTTATTTTTAACTAAAATCTTTGAAAGTTTTACTGGAGTATATTAAAGATCAACTCAATTAAGACTGATCAAATTCATGTTTCTATATACATTTTGGGGAAAACTTTTAAGAGTAATAACTTTTAAAATTTCATGTTGAAAATAATAGAGTCCTTTAAGCATTATAAATTAAAGTCAGGATCAGAATCTCTGTCAGTCTTACAGGGTTTTACTGCAAAGTTTCAGGTGTGTGGAGTATACTGATGGCACATTGGACATTACATCGGCTTTACACTTTATTATAGCCATTTCAGGAAATCAGTGAAAGGTCTTGGAAGAAAATTAAATATGTGATTCTCAAAACAGTACATTTTTCACCAAATGTTGATTCTAGAAGAAAAACTACTTGAGAAAGCCAATAAACAATCAACATTAAAAGTAAATATGGTTCTAGAAACCAAAGTGTGGCTGTCTTCTGTGTATTTATATTTTGTAACAGAATGCCAGGTGCATGATGTATTAGCAATGCAAGTTGAATCCAGCATGGAGCCTAATAGAACAAAAGCAATTTGCTTTATCTGACTAATTAGGGCATAAATAATTATAATGATCAGTCTTGTAGAAAATAAAAAAAGGCTCATTAAAGGGAGGGTGTGAACAGGAGTGCAATGTTAATTTGGTTAACATGCCTAAACCATATTGATTTTTAAATTGCCATTCTTGAATGTCCAAAGCTCAAGAATCCAGAAAAACTTGGCATAATCCTTAGTGCTTACATGCAATTAACCAGCTCAATTCTTTTTAGTGAAGTAGTGTTTCGTATATGTAGTTGGACTTCAGAGGTTAGAAATAATAAGCAATGAGGTATTTATGATCCCCATAGGCAAAGGTCTTTGAGGAAATGTGGAGACTTGGAGCTAAAATGAAGCAAAGTATACCAGTTAAAATTCAAGTTAAGTTGGAACATATTAGAATGTAATACCTAAGCCCTCTCAGAGATACTCATCTTGGTTAGATGACTAGGATTCCACTTCTGAAAAACAGTCTTGTTCTTCAAATTTCAAGATGGTTTGAATGTCAATCATTCCTATCAGTGTGGTGGAGCCATTGTACTTTGGCAGGATGATTTTCATGCTTTCTTGAAGCTCCTTTGATAAGAAGCAACCAATTTCTGATTGTGTGCCTAATGAGGGGCAGACAGGAAAAAAGAGGAAAACTCAGGGTGCTGGACAAAAATAATTTTCCAACCTCTTATTTCCTATTTTGTCTTGGGCTAAAGATGGTAAAATAATAATGTGTAGCTTAGAACCATCTGTTGAGGGGGTAAGTTAGTTAACTGGACAGAAGTTGCCAACAGAAATAGAGAATAATACATTTTAGAACCTGCCTCAAATAAGATTCCTACTTTTCCCGAGACAGGCATTTACTGTGTTTTAAAGTTGAGGTATGTTTTCTAACATTTTCTTTTCTTTGATCATGTTTTTCATTAGTCCAGTCATAAGGTATATTTGGATTGTTTAAAGACTGCTACATACAGGAAGATGCTCTACTGAGGAACTTGATGATAATAATGCTTATCATAAGATGGTTTATGATCTATTAGAAGAAAAATTCCCAGTAACTATTTGATGTGATTCTGTAAATGTGAAAAAGTAAAACAGCCTTCTAGAGAAGGACAAAAATGGGTATTCTATTGCTTTATGGAGCTCGCTTTTGTGAAGGAAGCAGTTTCTCTTTGGGAACCACTTCTTCTAGTATACAATTGCACAACCTGAAGAGTTGATACAGTTTGGCAAAGGCTGTGAGCAGAGTGATACCAGTTATTACTAAAGAAGGTGAAGTCCACATTATGAGCTCCTATCTGGACCATGATGTTAAGAAACTGGTCTAATTCAAACAAGTGACTTCATATTGTCAATGAAAACAGGAAATAATCACATACTTAAAACAAAATCTGGCACAGAGAAAATAGAATGTTTTTCATCATTAATTATTATGTATGTATTTGAAATGACTGCTTTAACTTGTCTTGCACTGATCTCAGACAGATCACTAATGTGCAGCAGACAAAAACCCTGATCACAGACTTTCTGGAATTTAAAGGCCATAATGCCAGTTGAGTTTGATTCCTGGGTAAAGTCTGAACAATATTAGCTGAGTAAATGCATCTAATAGTTCATTTTGTTCAGCTTTTATGGTCTTTGTGGTGGCTAGCCTTGTTTCATCTGATGATACGTTTTGATTATTGTCACAAATAGGTTGTTCACTCCTGCCTTACTGCAAACCTGGAACAGAGGTATGTAGGTGAAGTTTTTTTTTTTTTTTTTAATTTTTTTATTCTACAGGATTACACCCTTAAATTGCATCCTACAGAACATAAAGAGACAAACAAACAGTGCTTTTTAAACTTTAATGTGCATGCAGATCACCTGGAGTTAGAGTTAAGATGTAGAGAATGTTCTTAGCATGTACATGTCCCTGGGTTCACTCTGTCACACAAAAAGTAAACAAATTAAAAAAGAAGAAAGAAAAGAAAAAGGAGGATTCTAATTAAACATAGGGTTAACCTGATATTCTGCATTTCCAATAAGCTTCCAGGTGATGCTAATAGTGCTCATGTGTGGATGCAGGACGTACTCAACAGGCAAGGCCATAGTAACAAGTACATAGCCCCTTTTTCTAAGTACAAGCTAATTTTGTCCATTTATTTATTTTATAAATTTTTATTCTATACCCATATGTACCAGACACTGTTAGGCACGTGTAATACATGCAAAAACAAGAAAGCCCCCAAATCCCTGTTTTCATGGAACTTACAATCTAGCAGGGGGAGACAGATAATGAACAAAATTACAGTAAGTATGTAAGCTATATAGTAGGACAGAAGGTCATAGATGCTAAAATAAAATATAGAGATGGCTAAACAGCTTTAAGAGTGTGGAGTGAAATGCAGGTTGCACTTCAAATAGGATGGCTGAAGCCCTTTGAGCAGTGGGAGTGAGGAAGAATATTTGAATTCTAGATATACAAAAGTAGAGCCCAAAGGACTTCTTGATGGATTGGATGTGGAAAGAGTGAAGGGAAGGCGAGATTCTAGAGGGAATTGATCTGGAAGAAAGTGTCAAGCCTTGGTAAATGAGAGAGGCAGTCTATTTCTTTTGGGTTTGTGCAAATATTGAAAACACTGAGCAACACAGAGAATTTTAAATCACCCACTCAACAGTGCCTGCTATATTTCTAATAATTTGCATTCAAATTCTTTCCCTTTTGTTGTGTAATAATTTTATCAGAAACGATAAATGGATGCCATTTTAAACCATAAGTTTGGACTATTTTCTCTACTCTTTTCTCACATTTGAAATCAGTTTCTGTTAAGAAAGACCTTAAAAATGTGATATATTCAGAGAAATCCATTCAAGGTACTCTGTATATTAAATGTTCTCATGCAATTAGTCTCTGGAATTTGGAGGTCCCATGACAATTTGACTAATGGCAAGTCAGATGCAGAGTGAAGCATCCTATAAAGGTTATAATTCGGTGCACTCAGAGTGAGTCTTAATCAATTCTGTTACAAAATTAGAAGTTACAGACTGTGATCATCTATTCAGAGACTCAAGAGTTCATGGAGATAAAATTGTTCAGCAAATACACTCTTACCTTCCAGTTCCCCTGGCAGCCGTAAGTCACTGGGGTGAGCTAAATGCTTACTTTTCAGTCTGATAATTTGGATTCAGTGCTCCTGGGATAGACATCCAAACAAGTGTGCCCACAGCCTACTGGAAAGCATCTGTTATTTCTTGTTTAGCACAGCCTGGGTAAAAAATGAAAACGGAAAACAATGAAACCTTCCTCTCATTTAAAAAAATGTTTAAAAAAATTCATACCTTCATTCAGCTGATGGTCCAGGTAAGCAAGTATCAGAAACTAGCATAAAATCTCTAAGGTATAGGAGAGTCTGATAATGATGTGGATGTTTTTAATAGAAGAGTGAAGTCATTAAAAACAAAGTAGGAAGCTGCCTTTGTGAAAGATATTGAAGGCAAAAGAGTTTGTTGGTGGAGAATCCAACTCCAAAGTGTTGTTAGCACTGAGCTCATTTCTCCACCCCACCCATCCAACATTCCTCCTCTCCTTTATTATCCACCTGGGACTGCACCTCATAGTGAAACACTCTGCTTTAAATGTGCCTACACAACACTAATTCCTTGCTGGGATTTTTACCACCGATGGCTTAGTGTAATTCCCAAAGCATCATAAAGAAATATATTGATGCAATACTGGCTCTGTGGCCCCACAAAAGATTTTGGATGATTGTCATTCACTATGGAATGTGGAAGCATCTATAATGCTCTGGGGCATGAAGATGGGAAAGAGAAACATGTTTCTTCAATCCTCAGATGTCTCTCTAAATTATATACTGCACTGTATAGAAGAAAATTTAGTTAAGAGTAAGCTTTTAAAAACTATTATAATTCA
>CM053407.1:96975264-97008808 GCA_028644305.1 Xerus rutilus
TAATAATTAGTGTATTTTGATGTAGTGTAAATTGTGAAAGAGCTTGAGGATCCCACTTTTCCTGCAGGTCTCACAAGAGTGGGATCCTTCTTGTAAATCTTGTAGATCTGTATTGTATATTACAGGGAATGTGGGGTATTCACTCGTGATTTCTCTTCTTCACAAAACAACTTTATATATTCCAAAGAGGTACAGGAGCAATCTGCATTGAGATCTGTTGTAGGTACCATGTTCCAAGCCTTTGTGTTAATTCTGTTTTTGTAGGAGAAGATGTCCATGAGTGGGACTTGAGAGAACCCCACCCTCAGACAAGGCTAAAGTTCTTGAAGGTTTGTACACCAAAGCACTCACTATAATTTTCTTGCAACCATAAAGGATAGGCAGTGGATGCTAAGAAAACTAGAATGCAAGATAGCAGAGACACCTCCTTTCTAAACTTCACAGTTGATGAATCAAGGCAAGGAACAAAATGCTACCCCAAAGAGTAAGTTTCTCATAAAGCTGCAATTTTTGTTTTGAATGCATCAAACATGTTAAGTATGTATTTCTTAGCAAACTTTTAAAACTATTCTTTTACTCAGTGTGCCAGTAACTAGTTTGGGTTGTCCTCTTGACTTATATTCCCTGTATCTCAGGGACAAAGATGAGGGCTTCATGTCAACAGAGCTGATACCTCTTACCCAGTAACCCTAGATATTCACAAGAACAATTTCCCTGAATATAAGCTATGCTACTCTTTCACTGTTTTTCTGAGTCAGTTTTATTTCATCAGGTATCTAAATTTATCTCCTTTTTCAGCAAACTCTTTGATTGCTGGCTGCTTTGTGGTTGACCCTTTCAAGCATGGTGTTAGATGTCCTGCTACTGCTGCCCTTGAATTGATCATCACTGTAAACCATATCTGCTAACTCAGAGCTTATATGCAGTCCATTGAGACATGGGTTATTTCTTGATTCACTAATAGAGAAAACAATGATATAGCTCCCTAAATGCAACAGGGACTATTCCAGATGCTATTAAGAAGATATTTCTGAAATTAATTTTATATATCTACAAATGTCAAATGTCAATAAATTTGCCTGGAGCATGAAAAGAAAACTTTACCCTACAGTTAATAAAAAGGCATAATTATACAGGGGGCTTAAATCATTATTTCACAGTTTTAGTCACTGGAATAGTGTATTAGAATAATTAATACCAATTCAAATCTTCCACTATCAACAAACAATTAATGGATGGCAGTGGTAAATTCTGGCTACCTTGGAAATACAGTTAGTTATCTGAAGTAATCTACAGAATCATTATGAAATATGTTGTAAGATATTGCCTTAAATATCCAAATGGGTCATCTGCATGTTTTTAAAAATGTCAGGAATTCTTGGTCTCCATGTACTTCATTTAGAAGAAGTGCTTTTCTGTGCTAAGGATTTGGTAAGTGATTAAATACTTTAAAATGGCATTGTTTATATAGGTAAAGATATTATTTATATAGGTTGAAATATTTATATATACATAAGAGAAGACCAGAGTGAAGATAATGTTTGGGGATTAGTATTGGGGATGATGTAACTAGTAATCAGTGATCAGATTATTACCAATAACATACTCAATAAACTAACTTGGATTAATATGGTAAACTGTGGCTTTTTAATAGTATTCTAGGAAGCACTGCTGATTCTGCAAATAAGACCTTCAGAGTGTGACAAAATACATGATTTATGAGTTGTCATTAGAAAGTGATTTGACTGGCAGACCTTGGAATTTCCAAATGCTTCGCAGGTATAGTATGGAGTTATAAACAAGAAATGGCTTAATGTCTTAATTGATGAGTCTTCTAGTCAATTAACAGGGTAATGAGGTAAAACTTCTGTATGTGTGAAGAGATTCAGAGGTACTGTATTATGAACTATAAATTATCAGGTAATGAGAATTATAAACATGAGCACATGTTTGTGAATTATAAACATGAGCATTGGGTGATTGTTCCAATTGGAACAATCACCCAATGCTGTGATGTTTCCTTCAAGAGAATTGCCCTGTGAAGTAAAAGATTAAGAACTGTGAATGGTCCAGGGGCTCTTAACAGGGATCTCCACAATATCTGAGCCACTGGGCTTCATGCTTTTGAACCCAGATTTCAGCAGTGTCATGCAGCTTCAGAGTTCAGCCCTGAGTTGATCTGTATGCTGCCCCAGCATGGAGGCTGTGTCCTGGGCAAGTCCAGTTGAAGAGGCTCTTGGGGACATATGAGGCAAAGTCTAGCACATGTCTGGGATGATGAGTGATCATGATCCCCTCCAGCTGTGTGGAGAAAGGACTAGACCTGGAGGGGACATATATGCTGCCCAAAGGGACATTGTCATCCACGATCATATTCCTCCTGGCAAAGTGTTTTCATTTGCTTGGTAAGATGTTACAAATATTTTCTCCCTCTGCAGACTTTGTAGTTTTCTTAACAACAAGAGTTTTTATTAATTTACACAGGAGTTGTCTGAGTCACATCTTTTTCCAACAATTAAAATAATGGCTAGTAGAAGGATATCTTATTGAATAATGATGTTCAACTAATTTTTTAAATTCCATATTTGCAATGTTTGTTTTCTTTCCCTCACTGTTTTGTACTCTCAGCCAATGAAAGGCAGGTAGCATGAATGGTGTGATCAAAAATTAGTTCTTTAACTCTACATTTGTTAAGATGAATTTTTAAACTGCTGGGGAGGTAGTCCAGTGGTGGAAAACCCCCAGGCCCAATCTCTAGTAACACACACATATACACACACATATATATACACACATACACAGATTTTTAAATAAGGGTTGAATTATTTAAAAGCAAATTTAGCACAGAATATAGAATCAGAATATGTGTTTTTGGAATGATTTCATAGAAAACACTTATGTTACCCATTGAGTCAGATGCGTATGTATATTCTATGGCACCCTCTGAATTTTCAGTTCTTTAGGAAATATAGTTCTTTGAAATTAAAAAAAACTTTCAATGAAAAGAGATTAACAAAAATTTCAGACCAGCATATAAAACTATAAATCTATAAAAGAATAAACACCTAATGTTTAGAAAATCAGTTGGCTTATGTGTAAAGGTTAGCACACTAGGGTTACTTACTCACACTGGCTCTGGAGCTTAGAGTCCATTCTCTATTGTAACTACTCTTGTGATGCTTTGCCTGTGGCTCTCAGGAAATCATGGCCTCCAACACCTTCAGCTCAGGCTTCCATCCTCCAGAAGTGTGGAGAATTAATTTCTGTTGTTTAAGCCACTGAGCCTGCAGTCAGTATTTAGCTCTTCTTTCTTTCCTCCCTTCTTTCTTCCCCTTCTCTTTCTCCATTCCTCTGTTCTTTCATGCCATATCTTGCCAACAAATACAAGTTTCCAACATGATCTTCTTTGGGAACATGTACTGTGTCACTAAAACAAGAAAGTAAAAAGGACAGAAAGGCAAGATTGGATAAAACTAATGATCAAGTAAACCTCAACATGTTTTATTTTCTTGTAGTCCTAACTGTCGCATCATTCATGAAATGGTCTATCCTTTTGCCACTACACTGAAAAGCCTTCTCTGTCATAAATCAGATTTCTATACAAATATGAAACTGTATTAGAGCTTTTTACTCTTTCAATAGTCCATTTACCTCTTCTTGTAACTACACCAACTTTCAAATATATAATTTATACTCTGATTAACACATGTGAAGGTAAATGTATCCAAATTTACTTCTAATAAAATTTCAATTGCTATCCTCTCATTGCTTCAAACTCTTTCAGTTTCTCTGTGCCTTTGTGGGGGAAATCTGATACATTACATATTATGTTAGTTTTCTGCCTTATGTATTTCAGTTCTTCCTTTATAAGTGCTACATTCTGTTTTCTTTTTAAACTTGGAAGATCTAGTTTTTTGTCCTTTGATGTTCCCTTCCAATATGTTGCTTAATAAATTTATTAAAAATATGATGTCAATTTTCACATTTCATTTCTATACATATCATCAAGTTATTATTTAATTCTTCCTGGGCATGTTTTATCAACATTTATTGCTTATATTTTTATTTTTTTTGTTCATAGAAGTGTGTCAAGTATTTTATTTTTGTTGTTGTTGTTATTGTTCTCTTTGTGAGGTTATTACTATTCTTCTTATTAGTCCTATCATCATTATTATTATTGTTTGCAGTTCCAATGTCATCTAGGGCCTGGCTCACTCCAAAATAGCAACTTTATTTGGGATCCCAGATAGAACACCTGCTCATAGTCATTAAACCTAGGGTGACTTTACATTATGGTTTTACTTTGTTCTGGATTCCATCAGACTTATATTTGTTCTGGATTTTTAATTCTTAAAACAATACTATTTTTTGTCAGATTCAAGAAAATTACTGTAGTCTTGGTAGAATTTCCTTTCATACTCATAGTTTCTGCTGTGATCTGGAATGATATTTGAGACAAGGAAAACTATTCTTTTAGTACCAGGTTAAGTCAGAGAAATGACCTGCTCACCTCTCCAGGCCCTTCTAGACCCAACATAGCACACATGTTGTTTTAAGAAGAGCATACTGCAATCTTTCTGATAAAATAAAACACGCTCAGCCATAAAAAAAGACAAACAGGATGTGTTATTGTGAGGGCTCCACTACTAGAAAAAAATTTTTTAAAAGAGTGAAATAACTGTTTCATATCATGTCATTAGTTGCTACAAATATAAAATCAATTAATTCTATAAAAAGGTTTGATTTTTTTTCAGGCAATTCAAAAAAGCTTTTGGATGTTTATTCCGCCCAAGGTGAAATAGTATTATTGTGAATGTTTTCATAAATTCAAATGAAAAGCTCAATAATGTGTTTTACAATAGCACATCAGATTCAAATACAGATTTTGGTGATCCAAAGCATCAAAGAAAAGAATGTTATTATATTAAGAAACTTTTGGAGCAGAAATGCACTTGAATAGGTTTTTCTAATATACAATTCACGCTGTGTCCAAGTCAGCTATGCTATTCTACCAATGAAAATAAAATCTAAGATTACTTAAAATATTTAATACACACACATAAACATGCCCCTTTCATAGGACAACTACAAATCTAACAAATATCTATAAAAAAATAATGCTAAATCATATACAAGAGTAGATGCATAACAGATCATATTGATAGATCATATCTGTTTATTTCCTTAAACGTCTGTCAAAATGGAAGGAACACACTTTCTTTGCTATCAATAAATTATTACTAATGTATATGACCTTTAAAATTTTTAAAAGTCAGCCTAGGTGTCTACAGTAGCATTGAACTATATTTAGAAAGAGTTGTCTACAGTGGCATTGAACTATATTTAGAAAGAGTCCTCTAAAATCTGTTCACATAGTGTTGAAATTCTGTTGGAAAATTATAATAAAATCATTCAGAAACTGAAGACATATACTCTCAGCTTTAGAAAAGTATAATTAATAAAAGTAAATTCTGCAAAAAAGGAGACATTAAAAACTTACCTCCAAAAGAAAGCGAGGTATTAATTTTGATAATAATACCTCAAGTGGTACACAGTGTTGCTTTACTTTAAATGCAGTTTATAATGCCTCAATGTTTGGGAAATCTCTGACAGAATAGTCATGATTAATTCAATCATTTATATTCCATAGCCAAATGGAATTAAATTGAGATGGTTTATGGCTTTGCAGAATCCTGGTGAAATGTGCAACAGAAAGACAAATGGTTAATAACTCTGATGAATTTTGTGAAAGAGAAGGTCTCCAGAAAGGTACAAAATAAATATATCTGTGAAAATATCTGAACTGAAAAATTTGCATATTTTCATACACACACACACACACATACACACACACGAAACCCTGTGATTGAGAATGTCCTCCATTTACCACTATTCTCCTGAGTTTACCTGTTGCCTTAGCATCTATAAAAAGAACACCTTTTCTGTGGTCCACAGAATAGTCAATGAAGATGTCAAGATTTTAAAATGTGTTTTTTATAAATGGTAAATTTGAAGAGGTTCATGGATGGTTTTCCCAAAACAGATTAAAAATGGTAAGAATATGTTATAAATCTTACAATCTTTAGAAACATATCTATAAACTGGTATTAGAGACACAGTAGCTAACAACTGAGCATGTTTGCTGAACTAGCACAAAAAGCTCAACTGTGTCATCAATGATTAAGAAAAATAAAATAATGCAGATAAAATTCCTAAGAAGTATTATATGTAGGCAACATAGAGAAAATTAGGAATAATCCATGAGACATTTATAAGTTAAATAAGTGGAGAGTGTAAGTGTGTGGAATAATAGGAAGGATAAGAGAACCCAGAGGAAACATGTCCATGAGTCACTGAATTTTATGAGACCCTTGATGATCCTAGGGTCTGAAATTGAGCATTGTTTGCTGCCACAACTCTAAGTCAACGTGTATTCAGCTAAGAAATTAATGAAATGCATATGTGCTCAAGTGAAGCAGAGATCCCCAACCGTGGCAAGTTATTTGTCCTGCCTCTCTCTGAAGGAACAAGTCCATGATGCTCTGACATCTTCCTAGCTGCTCAGTCAAGTCTCTCTTCCTCACTCTTGTTCTTGTAGCTACATCAGCAACAGGGATGGCTATTGTGGCAGCAAGAGCAATAATGTGTATGACAATATGTGTGCATTCAGGTGGTTTGAGCTTTACACTCCTTTGGTACTCTCATGACAAGATCATGTGTGAAGCTCCTAGAAATCATTAGGAGACCATGAAAAAAGAAAGGAATCAAGCAAAGCTGGCTGTTCATGCAAAGGAGACAAAGTTAGGGTATGGGGGTATAGCTCAGTTGTAGGGCTCTAACCTAGCACGTGCGAAGATCTGGGGTCAATCTCCAGCACTGAGTGGGAAGAAAAAGGAGAACAAGTTAATTTGGACAAGATTAAAATTTAATCTGGAAATGATTAAACTTCCTTGAAAAAAATTAGTCAGTTTCTTTAGGAGTTATAGGAGTTCATAAGAAAATTGAACTTAACTCAGATTATATATTTCTTTACATTGAAGTTCTTCAGCTTCAAATTCCAATCCTATTCTGTGTGTGTGTGTGTGTGTGAGAGAGAGAGAGAGAGACAGAGAGAGAAGGAATGCCAAAATCATTAAGAGTTCTACATGTAATGGGATTATGGGATTTCAGGGAGATTTTATTTTGTTTTTTATATATTTAGCCATATACAATTTATCTATAGTGTAAATACATGGAATTTATATTTACAAAGACAAGTAAATACTATTCTTAAAAATAAAAATTTATGACTTTGGAGGCTGAGGCAGGAGGATAGTGAGTTCCAGGCCAGCCTCAGCAATTTAGTTCGGCTCTAAAAACTTAGTTAGACACTGTCTCAAAATTTAAAAAAATAAGATAAAAAGGGATAGAAAATGTAGCTCACTGATTAAGAACACCTAGGATCATTTCCCAGTGCCAAAATAATCAATAATCAATAATTATACTAATAATATGAAAATCTTGGTCCAGTTTGATATTAAGCCCAATAGAAGCAACACATGTGGTAAATTTCATGGGAACATGAGTGTCTGAATCAAAATCTGCTAAATTGCAATTTGATTCATTTCTGGCTGATTTCTGTCCTTGCTTCCTAGCTTTTCTTATACTTGCTTGTTCTTTCATTTTGGTGACCTATTTGATTGATCATCCTATAGAAAAGCTGATTGAATATCTCAATAATATATAGGACTTGGATGAGAGCTGCCAGGGAGAGCAACAAATACACAGATAAACCAGAATCAAATATTATCAGTTAAATACAGCCATGATGAGGAGGTCAAGAATGGACAGGTCTAGGTAGTGGTCATTCCAGCCATGCCTAGACTTACTCTAATGCTTCTGAATAGTCAACTGGCAGTATAAAAACTATTCCATTCCCTCCACCCCTTGGAATCTTAATCATGAGAAGAAATTATTTAACTTTTGTGTTAATGAGAATTCCTTTCATGGTTATACTTCCCAGCTACAATGACACTGATCTCAGATCTATTCTGTGTAATTGAGTGGGAAATCACAGTCCAGCAATTTGTCAGTGGCTTTTGTGCCTTTCATGTTCGTACTATAACATTTGCTGGATCCAGATTAATAGATGGGTTTGGTCCTCTCAAAAGAAATAACAATGTCAACTTCACACTCGTTTTGTGATGGAAAATCTTTGCCATCATAGTTCTCACATGAAAGATATATTTGCCACTTCTCAAATGTCAAGTCTAATAGAAAGGGGATATAAATGATGCATTTCTTTTTAGTCATCAACCCTTTAAGGTTATGACATGATGTGACATACCTATTTGTCATGATAAAGTAAGCACTTTTATTGATGTCTTGAATTTTTTAATGTTTTCAAGTACTGGACATATTCTGAGTTTATTCTGAGGTGTACAAACTTTTACAGCATCCATCAGGTGAGGGCTTGTTTATAGTTAATTACTTTGTTAAGAGTGACATTAAACATTGAAAAATTCACTGTAATTATTGTTAATATTTTGCATTAAATATTTTACTACCAACAATATTTATCTGAGCTTTTGGTTTTTAAGTAAAAATAAGAATCAATTTTCAAAAATGATAAAAAAGAATGAGATGTAATCTAATAGAGACAGAGCACAATTGGAATATTAGCTTTTTTTCTAAAATATAGTTACTAATTTTTTTATTTCTCTCTAGAGAACCATACATAGAACATGGCACCAATTTCTTAAATCAAATCTAGATGAAGTGAACATTAAAAATTCAGTTGAAATAGTTAATATTTGTGTCATGAAAGCATTAAAGGTTGTCAAGAAATGACTAAAAAATTTCAAATTATGATATACTTTTAAAATTTTTCCTACTTTTTACCTTATTTTCCTATTTCCTTCATAAAAGAATGACATACATTTTCATTAGTCACTGTTGCATCAGTTCCTGTTTTTAAAACTAATTCTATTGTCACAGTCCTGGTTTTTGATAAAGTCATACCAAAAGTTTGGAAATATTATATTTTGATTGTGCTTTTGACCTCTAAATGAATTTGTTTTGCATATTGTTCCAAATATGTGTTCGTGAAGCAGATATTATCTTTTGGATGTCACTTTTATCAGTACTTCAAATATATCTTTATTTAAAATATATTTTAGGAAGTCTCTTGTTTTGTCTACTAGTCCTATAATCTAGCATTGTTGCTACCAGTTCCCACTGGGTCCTGCCCAACTCCTAATGCTTTCTAAGAGCATGTGGAACCTGTTTTTCATGAAAACCACTACAACATATATACTGGTGTCATCCTTATACAATTGAATTTACACGAAGATGTGAATAACCACTAATCTCTAGTGAATGCTTCTTATTTAACTACAATCTAAGAGCTCCATTTCCCCATCAGTGGAAAGTCCCTGTCCTTTGTTCTTTCCCTTTCTGATTGACCAGCTCAGAGCTGTTTTAAATGGAGAAAGTATCATTTTGATGCACTGAGTGTTATGCCAATGGGTATTTTGGTTGATCAGATTAGACTGACAATTATGCATCTATACTATATGCATACATATATGTATAATTATTCATATAATAAATATAATTTATTTACAAATGAGGTTCAACACAAATAAATTATATTGTTCATATTGAAAATATAAACTTTTGGAAACTTGCCTGATTGGAATATGGTATCTGAAGTGTCTGCGGTACTACTATCCTTTGTTCTTTCTTTTATGTATTTGTTTTTATTCATAAGTGTTAGGTTGGTTCTGGGGCTCACGCTTCTAGTGGGGTGGCGCAGAACGTACAGCATGGCTGACTCCCACGGTTTGGGGCAGGGGGTGGGCAGGGAACCAAGTATCAAGCAGCCCACATGTGCAAAGGAACAACCAACCAGACACTGAGGTAAGCAGTAATGGTGCCTCCTACCAATCAGCTGACTTCTCCTGATGCATCCTGGAAGTACTCTGACCTCAGCAGGATCCCCTGACCAATCCCAGGGGAACACAGGACTTCAGATACCTCCTCTTCCTACCCCAAGCCCTCCTTTTCCTGCCCCAAGCCCTCCCCTTCCTGCCCTTTAATTTTTCTGTATAGTGGATCACGTGCAAGATTCTCCCTGACACGCTCTGATGGGGGGGGAATTTAGCTTGGAAACGTACTTCCAATAAAGCCTTGCTCAGGGGTTCTAATTTGCCTCCTTTGGTCACCTTGCTTTACAATAAGATTGAGGAGTTAGAGTAAACTGTTTTCTTTGAATCATGATCACTTAGATGAATTCTTATATTGGATCTATATTTCCTTTCTGCTCTCAATCTTACAATGTGTCTTGTTTGTGGTAAGTTTTGTGTTCTGGTCAGCAGTGTGTCCCCACAAACTAGCGAGTGTTCTCAGTGAACATCAACAAAGAAATAAAAGAGCCATTCACTAATAACAAGAACAACCAAACCAAATAAATTAATGATTACATTTTTTAAGTCCCACATCTTAAGTTGCTTGAGGCATTTTATGTTAATACATAAATACAAAGCATTGCATTTCTACAAAAATAGTAATCATAGTGTCATTGAGGTTTCTTGACCAGAAATCAGGAATTGTGATGATTATTTACCAACAACACATTCCTTATTCATTCTCCACCCCAACCTTTGGGGATGGGGATTGTTATTCTGCACATATAGGTGGGTTGTATGAATTGCTCAAGGTTGAAAACTAGTAAGCATCAGAGCAAGGGTTTGCACAAAGAATGGAGGCCCCAACATAGTATCTGTACTCTTAGATGATGTCACCTTTTCATATTACTGCATACCCAACATCAAAGTATTTTGTGATTACTAAAGATGGGCAGCAAATTGGCCATGATAAAGCTTACTAGCTGGAGATTTTCTTTAGCTTTTTTTTTAGTGATTTTATTTTCTTCTTTACTTTAGAGGAATTTCTTACCTTTGTTCTGGTAAAATCTGTCTTATTTTCCCATCTAAATTTCACTTGTGGAGCCGGGTGCAGTGGCACAAGCCTATAATCCCAGCACTTTGGGAGGCTGAGACAGGAGAATTGTGAGTTCGAAGCCAGCCTCAGCAATGGCGAGGCACTAAGCAACTCAGTGAGACTCTTTCTCTATATAAAACACAAAATAAGGCTGGGGAGGTGGCTCAGTGGTTGAGTGCCCCTGAGTTCAATCCCCAATACCAAAAAATAAATAAATAAATAAAAATAAAAATTGCACTTGTATTGTTGCACTGTCTTTGATTGAAGTATTTTACTTGTGTTTAATTGTTCCTGATGTTTATGTTTTAAAAACTGCCCATTCTGTCAAACATAAGATTTTAAAGAAACTGTAACATTCAATTATGCCTTCTTAGAGATAGCTTTAGATTTAATTTTTGGGTGTTTTTTCATATACATAAACCAATGGGATAATAAATATAATAAATATGATCACTATGCATTCTCTCAGGTACACAGTAATAGGATAAGGTGAGATTCATATTATAGACTGTTTCTTCCCAAGGAATATCCAAGATTCAATTATTATGCAAGATAAACATATCATAGTTTGCAGATTTTATCTGGGAAACCAAACATAGCTAATTTTAACTTGCGGATGTTAATACAAGATTTATATATTTTAATATAGTCTCTGGCAATAGTTGGCAACACTGGAAGCCTTATGCTCTTCTGCTATGTGTAAATATTCTTTGGCAATACCAACCCTTATATAATAATTTCCATAGCAAGTGTTGCAAGCAGATGTTAGAAAACATTTTTCACTTTGAATTTTCGTGTTTTGTGTCTACATAGTTATACCATATTCTACATAAAAATTGTGATCCTGAAAATCAGATGTTAATTTGAACATAGAAACCTAATAAATATTTGAAATTCACAGCCCTATTTAGAGACACCTGTCATGAATGTTTTAGAATTCAAATGATGACTTCCTCAGTTATATGATTAAAATTGATACTGCTTCTACACAAGTCACTTTAACTTCTTTTTTTTTTAAACAGAAAGTCATTTTGGCTCACAGATGTCCCTTCCATTCTTCAGCATTTACTGTTCAATAACCCAAATATGTGTGTGTGCTTGTACATATGTATAAATTATACACATACCCACATAAAATTTCTGATTTAATGGGAGTTCTGAAAAGCACAAAACCTTGTTATCAGTAATCCAAATTCTTGAGGCATTCTAGGATAATTAGAAGCAGATACAGTTTCATTGATGAGAAAAGCCAACCAGTTGAAAGGGTCTCAAGTTTAACACAGAGAAACCACGAAGTATGTGTTTGCCTTGAAAATAAATGCTCAGATTTCCTGACTTGCATAGGATCACAGGAAAATGAATATGACTTGGGAACAAATAGAGGGCCCCTCAGGCATAAAGAGAGAGCAGCCTCCACACACAAGCTCCTCAAGCTTCCTAGTGCTAGATGCTTTCGTGATCTTCCATCAGGAGACAGAGAAGCCAAGAAAATGGAGCTTATCTCAGTTAATTTCAGGTGACTGCTGCAAACAGGTATACAAGAGGGAGGACATATTCTCACCATAAATGCCATCAAGGATGAAGGAGCCTGTTGAAACAGCCACTTAGAAGTCTCTTCTGGTTTCACTTGGTTATTTATTTTTCTGACATGACTAAAAGGTGTTTTGTTATACTGAACTCTTTTCAGTAATTTAGATTTAAAAGCATAGTCATGGAGGTGAGAACTCATTTATATTGCATAATGGAAAATGAAGAATTTAGAATGGGAGTGGTGGACATAGAGAAGGAAAACTCAGAAACTAGAGAAGCAGGCAAGGAAGCCAGCAATATGTAAAGACCCTGGTAGGGCTGCACCTCGGTTGGCACAATGGTGAGGGAGACTGGGAATGAAGAGGTTGAAAGGGCTGTAAAGGAAAAGGCCTTCTGATATTTAGGTTGTTTTTCCTGTTGTCATATAAATTCACTCTAAGTCCTGAAACATTCAGCAAAATCTTCTACTTTCTTGAGTGTTGGATTTGTGTATTTATTGTGTTGCTTGTTTATTATTTTTTTCCTTGTATGAAATCAAGGAAAGGGCTCCAGTGCCCCAATTAGGCTCTGGTCATATGAAGTAAGAACAAATGTACTGGACACCAAGATGATCCAAAATGCAGTAGAAGCCGGAGCTAAGAGAATGGGAGAGGATCAAGTCAATGTTTTTGGATATGAATTGGCATGGCATCTTCTGTTTGTGTTAATCAGAACAGGTAAAAATAAATGTGTGCACAGAAATCAAATCCAGAAAAGATAAACTCTGCTTCTCCAGGAAGTCTTTTCTTATGTTCCATGAGCGGGTACTTGCATAGAAAGAAGTTAACAAAGGCCTTAGGCAATCATAGATTATACCAAGATAATTCAGAAGACATGAGAAGCACTGCTAAGGCCCAGGACTGCACATACAGAGGTTGTCTGTCTCCATCAGCTCAGGCCTTTCGTGGTACAAGCTGAAGGCTATGTGTGGAGGAATTCCTGCCACAAATTTCTACACAAACACAGGTTTCACTTGAGTGGACGCTGATCTGTGTCCCTCTGTTAGCTCCCTGTTCATGGGCTGTGTTGAGAGATTTTTCTGGGAGCTCTGCTTACCCTCTTATAGCACCTGGAACACCTGAATGAAGCCCATTCATTTTAGAGTAGGGATACAAACAGAGTGCTCAATTGTTTGTTTATTTAAATGCAAAAATGGTTCCTTTTTAACCTATTCACACTTTTTTGTTGCTGGATCCTATAGGATCCTAAAATCAGGAGAAATGTGTATAGAACAGAGGGAAAATAATATATATTTATCTTCTGAGTGCCTCTTCCTTTCTTTTATCCCTGTTTCCATGCTGAGATAATTTAATAAATAGTGTCATCCTGGAGTGAAATTGCTTCACAAGTAATGAAATAGTAGAAATTTGTGCATTGATTAATGGAAAACCACTAACTAAATTATAACATAGCAATTATACATGGAGATATGAGAATAAATGTATCAGAGAAAATAACTTTGAAATCACCTATCCAGTATGGTACTTATGTCAAAATATACACAGTTCTCTTGAGTCTCAAGAGTAAGAAACAAAACAGTGTAATTACAACATGAACAAAAGGACATGTATAGGTATATAAGGACATAAAATGATGCTAAATACAAATATGTTATTAATAAAATCCACTTTACATCTGTTAGAATGACTAAAATAAGAGGAGTGAGGAATCTCTGAAATAACAATTTTCAGCTGAAATGTGAAGCAATGAGAACTCCTATTCATTGCTGACTTGAGTGTAAACTGGTACAACTACTTTAAAAGAAAATTTGATAGTTTCTATGTGAGTGTTTATAGCAGCTTTATTTGTAATCTCTCCTAACTAGAAGCAACTAAAATGAAAATATAATCCAATCGTTATACATTGATATGGTGAGACACTATTCAGCAACAAAAGTAGAATGAGCTATTGAGATAGAGAAAAGTGTGGATGAATTGCAAAACACATTACTACACGAAAGAAATCATTGTGGAAAAAAGTCAGTTACTATATTATTCCATTTATATGATATTCCTTAAAAAGCATAATAGAGAAAATGTGAACAAATGAGAAAATGTCAGGGTCTAGAGCAGGGAATGGGTTCAACAGACAAAACATACATGACATTTATGGTGGAGAAATTATTCCATATTATATTGTAATGGTGAATATATGATACCATGAATTTGTCAAGACCTATTTAACTTCTGTATCTGCATCTATACACAAATTAAAAAAAAAAAAAAGAACATACCTAGGATGAGAGTTTCCAGACTGTAATGCAAAGTATGACTAAATAATTTAACTAAATTACAAATTCATGATACAACCTCACTAAATGGGGTGGGTGTACAGGTGCTGACCTACTTAATTTTGGAAGTCAGTGTAGTCTGGAAGACTAAAGGAACTATCCAAAACCAATATACTCTAGTAAATAAAATTATTTCCCATAAATATATAGGTTAAAAATTCTGAAACCCTTAATTAAACAATTAAATAAGTAGCTTGCAGATTATTAGAGACAGATTTCTCACAGTGTAAAGTTATAGATAAATAACTATAATTTAGAACAATCTATATATTAATGGTTTAGAATAAAATATATCAACACAACTCAAGTTTAGCTTGAGAAGGACTGGTCGGGTATTCTGTAGGACACCCTTCTATTAGAATTTTGGTATTTTTTTCATGACAGGAGAAAATGTTTATGGATTTGGGTGAAGTAGACCAATAAATTACCATTCCATTTTCATAACATTATATCAGATGTATATACTATCACTCAGTGGTTGCTGTTTTCATCATCTTCCCATCCCTGTGACAAAAGAATTGAGATAAACAACTTATAAAAGAAGAAATTTACTTTGGCTCATAGTTTCCAGAGTTTCAGTTTATTGTCACCTGGCCTTACAGGTCTGGGTCTGTGGTGAACTGGAGCATCATGGTGGAGAGTGAATGGCAGAGCATTCACTTATAGTGACCAGAAAAAAAGTAAAAAAAAAAAAAAAAGTGATGGTGGAGCTCTGATGCTGATATTCTGATATTCCCTTCAAGAGCATGCTGCCAATGACATAAACTCTTTCCACTAGGCCGTACCACCCTCGAAAAGAAACACAACCTGGGGACCAAGCATTTAGCATAAGCCTCTGAGGGACGTTTAAGACTGAAACTTTAACAGGTATGAGCTGTGAATAATGATTTCTTTTCAAAGAGTACAGAATGGAAAGGGAGAAAATTGAGCAATTTTATAGTGGAAAAACTTGAACTTCAGGAAGATGATCAACGTTGAAATCAATAGTCATGAGTCAGGTTGAGAGTATATGAACTTGATATAATGTCAGGAAAATGGCATTTTATTTCATTGGTCTCTTCTTTGCCAAAATCCATAAACATTTTCTCTTATCATGTGAAAAATATCAAATTTTGATTGAGTGATGTCCTATGGAATACCTGACCATTTTCATTAAAACAGTCAAGATCATTAAAAACAAGGAAAGTCTGAGAAACTGCCACAGCCAAGAGGAGCCTAAGGAGAGGAGACATAACAATGAATTGTAATGTGGAATCCTGGATGGGAGCCTGCACCAAAAAAAAAAAAAAAAAAAGGATATTAGATTAAAAGCAAACAAACAAACAAAAAGACGGAGAGAATCTAAATAAAGACTGGACTTTAGTTAATAACAATGAGTCAATATTTCTTCCCTAGTTGTGATAAAAAATTGCCTTACTAATGCAAGAGGTTAATCAAGCTAACTGAATGTGGGACAAAAGAGAACCCACTGGACCCCCTTTGTAATTTTTTATGTAAATCTTTAAGTATTCCATAATAAAAGATTTGTTAAAATACATGAAATACATCATATTATTTGTCTTAAGTATGACATTTTTACCACTTTATATCTTGTTTTCCTAAAGCAACTGGTAATTTGACTTCAATTAAAAAACAATGCATAAAAAATTCCTAACAACAATAAAGCAAACCCATGAACAAATCGGCTTTTCATGTAAATATTCTCACAGCAGTCTTCTCTCAGATAGCATTTCCTAAAGGCTCCCCACCTCTGGATTCATTTTCCCACCTCTGGATTCAATTATCATCTCAATCACTCATTTTGCATTTTCACTTTGTTGCTTGAGTTCCCAGATAACTGTGCTCCTGCCATGCTGAGGGACCCTATATTCCTTGGTATCCATCAGGTGCCTAGCTTGACAGCAGGCCAGTGGATATTTACTTGATTATGCAAATATTCTTTTGCAGTTCAAAGTTTTTCTTTTACCTCTTTTTTAATTTGCAAGTTTCTTTTCCAAGTGTTTGGTCAGAAGGTGGCAGTAGCTGCTCCCTGCAGGGCACTTGAAAGTGCATATTAAAGGGATGAGTGTTTGCATAGATTTGATAGATTTCTCTTCTATCTGTTGTCCTTTACTTTAGAACACCTGGGTAAAGTTATTTTATAATTACCCTTTTTCAATGAACTTCAAATTAGTGCTGTCCACTAGGGCATACCTCCTCCCTTATATGAAATGGAAGTAGCTTTCTTCTTTTCTCCAGATGAAATAATGATTTCCCAATGTAATTGTAATCTACCCAAAGTACTGACCCTTAGCATTTCTACAGATTTTTTGGAATCATGCTGGCTTTCCTATTTGAGTGGCAGTGGCAGGCGATGGCAATCTTTTCAGCATGGCAATTCTTGCTCTTTGAGGCAGTTTGTTTTGATACATAATTTTCTTTATCATAGTTTCAGCTTCCAGAATGTTGTTCCTTATGAGTTTCAGTCAGGGTCTTAAAATATCTGTTATAGCTCCACTCAAATATAAAAGTTTTCAAAGTAAGCTCTAGATTCATATCGAAAGTTCCTAAATGTCAGAGTTCAGTTCATGTAAATAGAAAATAATTTTTAAGAAATACTTTATCACTTTTAAATATCATATTTATAGAGATACTTCATGACTCTAGTCAGTCATGTGTTTGTTTTAGCTTGTACCAGACTAGCAAAAATAGACAATCTAAATTTTTGGAACATGTTCTAGTTATACTATTCATTACATAAAACATTTAAAGGGCAAAATTCCAACATCTGATATATTATAAGCTGGAGAGAAAAAATAGGAAAGAATTGTGTTTGATTTCATGTTCATAACATTTTTAGAAATGAGAAAACATTGAGATGGAGATCCTCCAAAAAATTTTTATTACTTATACTAAAAGAAAGAATTGCTTAGAAAAGCAGCCAAACGTAGCTGCTATTGAGGAAAAAAGAAATCGTATTAACAACTACCCCAGGTAGCTTCATTAGAAATGAACTGTCACAGATTATAGCATTTACATGGATTTTTCTCAAGCCAAATTGAAAACAGAAATAATTAGAACTATAATAATAAAATACTAAAATTCTGAAGTTAATGTCTAACAAATGATCATTTATAGACAATGAGCCCTGATATAAAATAATTTCATGTTTAGTATCTTCTTTCATTTAAATTCTGTAGATTATGATTTAATTTCTTGTGTTTTTCAGGTAGACAACAGCATTATCTTAATCTATTTTTTGTAGTAATCATTTACCTTATGTTTATTTCATATCTTATTCATTGACCATATATTCCAGTATCATTCAAAATAATATTAGCAGTCATTAGTGATGCTAAATTTCAAAAATATTACCTTTACAATTTTGCCATAGGAAACAATGATTGGAAATATATCTTCCTTTTTGTTGAAAAGAATTATTACTGCATGCTATCTTTGAAAGATTTTGTATATTATTTTTCAAATTAGAGAGTATATTTAACTTCATTGAATCATTTCTGATATAATAAAATGTATCTGTTATTTTGATTTATGATAGAAATGGATTCCCAAATATATCATGAGCATTTTTATTCTTGGCTTAAATTATATTTAGTATCAGTACATTATTTTTAATTTACCATTAAATTTAATTTTTTTCTATTTGAATGTATTTTTTTTGCAACTGTGATCCCTAATTGCAATTGGCTCTTCAGAGTTTAGAATAAGGATTGTACTAGTCTAGCAAAAAAGACAATCTAAGTTTTTCGAACTTGTTTTAGTTACCCTATTTATTACATGAACCATTTGAATGGCAAAATTCCAGCATCTTACTGCAATAGGAGATAATATATATAGGAGAGAGAAAATAGGAGGGAAGAGGGTATTTGATTTGTTCAAGATGTGTTGATAAAGTTTTTAGAAATGAAGCAAAATACTGAACTAAAGATTTTAGTAATGTAAAAGCAAAAGCCACATCAAAATCCCAAATTATATTTTGCCTCAAATAATATCTGAAATTCCTTTAATAGCAAATTTAACACTGAGCAATAGAGAAGCACATTCCTGCTAAAACTTGTACTATTTGTATTATATCTGCTTGATCCTTTAAATATACACATCTACCAGATTACCCATTACTTCTATTTTCAACAGCTATCAAAGTATCCCTTCATATAGAAATGCACAAATGAACTTATGATGAAAAGTAAAATTCCCAGCCTAACTCTGTCAAGTTGTTGCTATTTTCCATAAGCAACATTTTTTTTTTTTAGGTCTTACATACACAACACAAGTATTTTTATTACTCTAAAATATATATTTTCCCACTTGTACTGGAGATATTTTAATTCATCTCCTTTGCCTCACTTAACTTGGAGACATGCTCAACTCTTGGTAGATGTGATCTCTTGAGAGTTAGGATCCTGCCATGTGCAAATGAGCAGGTTAGACCAAATACCACAATGCCATCAAAGTGTGATTGCAAAGGGGAGATTGGTACATATGCAAATGATTTCAAAATTCCTTTAGAGAAACTAATGAAAACAGAGGGATTGATACCCTTTTGCTCTCAAAAAGTACAAGGACCACATCACTTGAGTTGTGCTAGAGGAACGTGGTGCACAATACAGACGAAGTACAAGTTAGCAAGTTCAGACAACAGAGGAGCAGGCAGATCCAAGAGATTAGACTATTTCCTTCATAATATTTGGTGAACATTCAGGGCCACTTGGACAAGAAGCTAGAAATTCTTTTTGTTTGTTTGTTTGTTTTGTTCAGTTAAAGGAGCCCAATATTCTCTACATAAGCTAGCTTGTAATGGATTTCTCTTACTTGCAACTGAAGAAATTCTAGCTAAGCAGAAATTTGACCTTCTACTGAATCTGTGAGAGGTAGAATGTACATTTTGGAACTGACTTAACTGCAGTCAAACACAGGCAGGAACAATTTTCTGAAATTTTCTGATTAGTTGGTTAATCCATAGCATTTGGTGACTTGGGACTCCTGCCAGGAAACTCTCAAAGCTGAAGCATTGGGAATATAGTAGGAAAAGTAACCAGTTGTTATCTATCATAAGTTGGTGTTTGCTGCAGACTTGAATTACATCCTATAAGACAGAGGCAGGATTTAAGGAAAACTAAAATATCCTGACAGAGAAAGAGAACAACAACATTGTTGTTCATATGGAACACATCTGCAGGTACTCAGGAGTCTAAGGTAGGTCTATGATTTTGATGGGAACTGAAGTCTGAGCCTTCAGTTAAGCAAATACAGTGAGGTAAAGAGATGGAAGAGGAGCATGATGGTTAGTCTTCAGAGAAATGGTCAAGTTAGAGCTGAGACTTTACAATGGACTCTTTCCTTCCAATAGAATAAACTGAGAAGTAAATGATTCTACTGAAGGTTGGGAGAATCAATAGTGCCAGCATGTATTTTGCTCAATAGCTGAAACCCAAATATAAAGCTTCAGATTCAATGGACCACAATTTGACAATCTATTTTAATTTTATTTTAACAAAAACTGTGTTTAGAATACTATTTCCAGAAAACTCCTACCCATTCCTATCACAAATGGCTTATGCCTGCTTGGCTCCCCAGGTAATCTGTGGACCCCAGAGGTAAACAATGAGGTATTGCCCATGAAGTGCGCCTGCTCCTTAAATTATCTGTGGGTCTCTACAATCCATCAATTATTGATTTCATCTTTCTCTTTCACACTGGTAAATTTGTTCATGTGGTTGTTGGTCTGTTTTTATGCATTTATATTTCAAAGAACAGGTAGCAGTTTGTGGTTCTTTTGCTGCAGGGCACATAAATGTGTTTTCTTCTCGGTCTTTATATTGATTGAGAAAGCTCTCTGAGACCCTTGGCTTGTTTATGGATTTCATCACAACTTCCCCAAATAGCACAAGAAGGGTTTTCTCTTGGGAGTCCACTTACCCTCTAGGAGTTTTATTTCTACCTGTATAGATCAATCCATTTGTTTGGCATGGGAACTTCAGGACTTTCCTAAGTGCTATTGGATGGATGGCTCCCAGTTTCCTATAACATCATTCATGTGTATTGGGTAAGTTCGTTAGATTGTTTCTGATTGGTATAGTCAGTCCTTTGTACCTGCAGCCTCAATATCCACCAATTTATTCAATCATGGGTCAGAAATTTTAGGAAAAATAATTTCATCTGTATTGAACATGTGCAGATTTTCTTCTTGTCATTATACTCCCTAAATAATATAGTTTAACAATTAATTATATTGCAGTTATACACTATTAGTTAATAGAAGTAATCTAGAAGTGATTTAAAATATACAGGAAGACATGCCTGTATAAAATATATATAAAATATACAGGAAGATTATATGTTACTACTACACCATTTTATATAAAGAACTTAAGCATCCACAGATTTTGGTGTCTGCAAAGGATCCAAGAGCCAGTCCTCCACAGATACTGAGGGACAACTGTTGCATTTCAACATATTTCCATAATAGTAGACTGGGAAGATCTTTGGGGAAAAGAATAATTGTAATACAGTTGTACCTAAGTGGAGTAGACAATTCTCTAGAAATGACATGGACAACAATTTAGAGTTCCGAGGCGAGGCAATCATGGCACATGATGAGCCAGACAGGGAAGTAGGCACAAGAAAATGCAGGGCTGATTGGTATAAGAACAGAACATCCATTTTTACTGTATGAATTGTGGGAAGACATTTCTTTATAAAAACTCATTACACTGTGGAGAAGGATATTGAGAATTGGAAAGGATTACAGACCTACAGTAGAATTTATACTACTTATAATTTATAATAATTCAGGAGTGATTATAGGAAAAATGAGGGCATTTTATATAGAAAATTAAAAAATACATCATAAATTTTTGAATACTGAGGATTAAGCAGCTGGTATCAATATGGAGCCCATAGTTTTTTAAGATGCTAATGGCTATAAAATGAGATACATGGCCCAATGCAGCACTGTTTAGGAACAGGAAAGGTAATCTCCAGTATAGCGTTATGTATATTGGACATGAAATGGTTTGGGGATACCTAGTTGGACATGCTAAGTATAGTGGGTTTGCGTGGGCTTGGATCTCAGAGGAGAGGTTTAGCCTGGGCAGGGGTGAAATTGAGTAAATAGCATTTAGATGAAAATCATAGCATAAGGGCAAAATGAAAAGACTAGAGAGGCTGATGTACAGTAATAGTATTTCTGGTAGGTTCAATTGCTGCATGTGGCCAAAAATTAAATAAAAATACTTAAACAGAAGGTTGTATTCTTTCATGTCAAATATGTAATCAGCACTAATACATAGTGCTGGTATATCAGTTAAAGTCTCCTTTCTTGTCGCTATATGATTATGGCTCCAAATATGGGTTAATGTATGACTCTGTAAAGGAAAACAAACACTTAGACCCCAACATATTGCTATCTATAAAGAGAGTGGCAAATGTTTGTTATTTTGATTCTGTGTTTACACATGCAGATAAAGTATTTGGGTATTCAAAGGCTCACAAAATGGAAGAGCTACTATTAAATGACTAGGGAATTTTCACAGCAAATAAAACAGTAACAACCTATAGTGGGTACTTACTCGTGGACATCTAGTCTCTCAAATATTTTCTTGAGTGAATTGGTTTGATCTTGACCGTAGGTAAATGTACAAAGATCATCCCCATTCTAGAAGAGAATGGTTCAAAATTCAAGCAGCACTGAAATCTTGTACCAACTAAAATTCAGGCTTCAGAAAAAGAGCAGAATCACCTCTCAATATCTCACAAATGTGACAGAGTAGGAGAAAAGCAGACTTGGCTGGTTATTACCAGATAACATTTTCACATTTATAAATATATATGAAAAAATCAATCCATAAATATGACTATTAACTGCCTATTATTAGGTCTATGGACAAAGAACTGAAAAACTTAAGAGAATTTCTTTTCAATGTAAGACCAGTAAAACATCACATATAGGCACTTGGTAATGGACAATCTGAAGGCAAAGGACGAAACTCTACATCTCTAAATCGATGGCAAGCGTCTGCATGGATCTGTCTGTTTCTATTTCCTTCATTGATATAATATTTCTATATATGTCTATTTATGTTCATACATATAATATATACATGTATGTATATACAGACATATATATTCATTCCACTGAGGAACTTCAAATCCCTGAAACTTGAAACCAGAAAGTAGAGATGTGTAAAACTGTGCATTATACAGTGGGATGTAAATTTGCTAGAAATGATGAAAGAAGAAAGAGGAGGCCACCCATAGAAAGGTTTGCAGATCTTTGTGAACTAGAGCAATATAATGTGTCAAAGAAAGAGAGAGAGGAGGGATCATCTCCACAAAGTTCCAATAAATGTAACCCTATTATCTTGAAAAATAGATTCGGAATGAGCGCACCAGGCTTCCTGAAGACCTATGTCTGACCAGAGGATTCTAACTTTCACATATGAACAACCCAATATTTTGTCTGTTGGAAATCAACTAGTCTGGATAGACTCTTCCTAGGGATATAATGAAAGAATATCCCAGTGGGAGCTGGGATGAAAACATGGTAAAAATAAAGAAAAGAACTTTATTCTAAAGACTCAGGTCTTTATAACTCAGGTTGTAAAAACATCTTTGAACATAAATTTTATAGACAGGAGAATGGAATTGTAAGATGTTGCCATTCTCAATAAAATACAAGATGACTTTCATTCTGTGAAATAAAAGCATAAGATGATGAGTTTCCTAGTGAAACATGAGATAGAAAGATAGCATTATGATTCAGAGGTATTAAGGTTAAAATTTCACATTGAGATTGTTAGCTTTCTTTCATAATGACAAAAACCTGAGATAAATAACTGAAAAGGTTCAGTTTGGCTCATTTTTTCAGAGGTTTGGTTCATAATTATTTGGTCAAATTGCTTTGGCCCTTGGAGAGGCAGAATATCATAGTGGGGAGTGCACGATAAAGCTGCTCAACTCATGGTGACCAAGAAGCAAAGAGAGACAGGAAGGAGCCGGGGTCCCAATATCTCCTTCAAGGGCATGCTACTAATGACCTAACTTCTTTCTATTAGGCCGCATCTGCTAAAGGTTCTTCTACTTACTAGTAGTAACACAGACTGTGAACCAATCAACTGACACATGAAAATTTGGGGGGCATTTAGGATCCCAATCACAGTAGGCTGGGGTGGAATGTCCATATTGTCCTTGTAGAAATCAACCTGTGATATTGAGGGTATGCAAGACAACCAGGCTAAAAATAATGAGAGAGAATGAGCATATTGGGTAAAGGATGGTGGTTAAGCATAAGAATAAAAGTATTGCTAAAGAGCAGGATGTTAACCTTTAAATAAAGGGGAGACTGTGAGAGAAAGAATTGGAGGGGTGAATTGATTTCACAACTTGCATAGCGATTTTATAGGGCTGGGTTCACTTTAAAGATAAAATCTGCCTATTTGGATTAGGGAGAAAAACCCAAACATATAAATGAGAAAATCATGCTGAAGTCAGAGGGGAAAAAAAGGATAGGTATTATCTTCTTCTTTACCAAATAGCATGTACATTAAAACAAAAATTTATATTTGTAGTGAGGATATTAAGTGGAGATATATATCCAAATAGTTATGATGCACTTAAGCAAGAAATTAAATAAAAATCCATTAATATGCCAATGTGCAAAATGTTTAAAATGTTTCATATGTGTGTGTATTTAAAAATGATTTCAAGGAGCTGGGATTGTAGCTCAGTGGTAGAGCGCTTGCCTTGCATGTGTGAGGCCCTGGATTGGATCCTCAGCACCACATACAAAGCAATAAAAGAAAGACATTGTGTCCATCTACAACTAAAAAAAAAGTTAAAAAAAAATAAAAATGATTTCAAATATCTTAACTTCTTTACAAAGAAAAGCCAGTATAGAAAAGGTATATACCATATTTAATATTACTTGAAAATGTCTCTTTGATTTGTATCAGCAATGATCAGTCAGACTCCATAAGTGAAAAAGTTTGAGAATTGGAAAACAATTTGATATTAAAATTATTTTTAAAATTTATCTTGCCAGGATAAAAAATGTAAGTCTTCACTATTTTTATCCTTTCACAATAATTTATATTTATTCTTGAATCATATTTAACCTCACATATACTTACTTTCAGTAAAAATTATAAAAAGTTCTGTTTCTTTTCATGTATTACTAGATTATTTTGTGTTTTCTTTTTACCCCAAGTGACAGTGGGTGTATTTTCACTAATAATTGATTACTTTTAAAATTAATTAAAGTAAGTTTGGGGTAAAAACTATAAAAATTACAAAACTGTCCAGTAGAGAGCAAAGTTACTTCTTTCTCATCTTCATATATGGTTTTTATCTTTGGAAGTTATTCATTTCTTATTTGTCTTCCACAGTAGAATGCTTATAGGCACTAGTTTTAAAGAAAATTTCAATATATCACAAAAGTAAAGCATTTTGAAATAGAAGAGTTTTTATGTTTTCTTGAGCAAAAGAATACTATAATGATAAAATATTCAACATTTTACATATTTTTAATTTTAAATACTTGAAGAATGTTCCATGAAGTTGTTGTAGTTTTCTAATTTTCATATAATATAATTTGTTTGTATAGTCCTGTTATTTACTATTGCAGTTAGTAGTGTTAGATTGGTATATGAGTCCAATCAAAGTCTTTGATATTTTCTGTTTATTTATATCTATATTACATATAGTTATCTGCCTTTGGAGAGACTAATAAATTAAGTAAAAACTCAAACTGAACAGAAGCATGGTGGTAGAACTGCTGCACCCACTTATTCATGGATCTTCTTTCTCTCCTGGATGTACAGCAGGTGACCCTGCTGTCTTGGCATTAGATGGAGACAGAACCACACCTGGCCAATAATATGTAAATGCTAATGGTGTAAATTACTTCCAAGCTGATGGGTGAAAAGCTCTTTTCAAAATTTTCAACCTTTCTTTGGCTGGCACGATTATGGAAAAAGCCTCCTGATGAGGCTGAAAGGCAGCAAGATTCAATTTGCCTCCAGGGAGCAAAATTGCCCTGGTGTGTGATGCAGACTCTGTAGATTTAGTATGCACAGCTTTTATTTATTTATTTTTTTTGGTATTGATGCCCTGAGATTTGAATGCTTTTGGTTACTATAGAGAATTACTCCTACAGTTTCCCTTTTCAACTGTGAACTAATGTGTTGAGTGTTGTGTTTGTGCAGCTTTTTCATATTTAAACTAATATGTGCATGTAATTCTCCTACGCATTGTTCTGTATCTTGCTTATTCATTTGCATAAATATCTTTGAGATTGTTTTATGAGTTAAGTTCTTCATTTTTTCCTATGATTACTTCTTTTTGTCTGGAATACTGTAGTTTAACAAGGCTACTTAATAGATTTATGGTATTTTCAAACTTTACAATAAATAATGACTATATATAATTTTTAAATATGTCATCTTAATTGGTTTATATTTGTAGATAAATACTTAGAGGTAGAATTATTGGTGGGAGAGGGACTAAAAGATATGTGTGTTTGTCTCCAAAAGCAAACCCTAATTTTTTTTTTCTGATATCAGTGTTTCTATTCATATATGTATTAGTTCAATTTCTGCTGCTAGGAACACAATATCACAGACTGGGTAAGTCTTAAAGAAAGTAGGTTTACTCTGGCTTATGATTTTGGAGTTAAGAGTTTGAGGGGCAAAATCCAGGGGTAACATTCTCACTGGCAGAGTTTCAAGATGGTTTAGGACATCACCTAGGAAGAGACACTGAGCACACTGTATGTCTGTGGTAATCAGGTTTTTGTCACTGTGACCAAAAATACCTAACACAAACTAGGAGGAAAGGTTTCCTTGGCTCACAGTTTCGAAGGTCTCAGTCTATGGTATTCTGACTCTATTTCTGTGGGCCTGAACATCATGGCTAAGGGGCTTGGCAGAGGAAAGCGTCTTAGCTTATGTCAGCTGGGAATCCCAGGAAGAGAGAAAGGGACTAGTGACAAGATATACCCTTCCAGGGCTCACCCCCAGTGGCCTATTTCATCCAGCCAGGTCCCACCTCCCAGAGTTCATTCAGTAATCCATTGATGGTAGATTTTCCCACTGATGAGGTCAGAGCCCTCATGATCCCATCACTGACCAAAAGCCCCACCTCTGAACCTTGCTGCACTGAGGACTCTGCTTCTAACACAGGAGCTTTTGGGGACAATCCAGAGCCAAACCATGACAGTATCTGAATTTGCTGTGACTCTCTCTCTCTCTATCTGCCCCCCCCCATTATAATGCTATAAAGGGACCATTATTCCATCCTGGGGCTCCACTCTGATATCCATATTGATTTCCAATCACCTCCCAAAGCCGCACCTCTGAACAACATATTGAATTAAGTTTCAACACTCAGTACCTCACAATGGAGTTTAAATTCCAACATGAGTTCCAAGGAGGACAAGCTATATTCAGACTGTAGCAGTATGCTTAACTGTTTTTATCTAAGATTTATAAATTGTTTTTACCTTTAATAAATGAGTTTGTTTCTTTTACTATCAAATTATCCTTTGGGGATTATATCTCAAATTGTACACCCAAATTAAAGATATGAAATTGGCTGTTTATGGAATAAACTATAGAGAGATTATAATTAGGCTTTTTGACATTTACCAGTAAGGTAGGTGAAAAATGGTATGTTAAGCATATTTAATGTGTCGTGTAGTTGTAATATACTATAAGCAATGTTTAAGTTCTATTCATACCTCCTGTTCTGTGAATATATGTTCTACTATTTATTTATATTTTCTATTTCCCCTTTTTCCTCACAAAAATAATTATATATATTATAGATATTAAGTCTTGAATTTTCTGGAAATCAGTATGTTAGGAAAAGCAATGCACAAGTTAAACAATTTGTTTTAACTTTGGAAAATTGTTCTTTCAATACCTTGTACTAAATAAGAGTACTGCATTTCTTGCTGAGTTGCTAAGGGCCTCCCAAAGTTTCTGAGACTGGTTTTGAACTTGTGATCCTCCTGCCTCAGCCTCCTGAGCCACTGGGATTACAGGTGTGCACCACTGCACCTGCAAGTTACTCTCTCTTAACTCATCTTGTATTCAACATTTTTTGAATATTCTATATGGCATTTGGATCAATTTATTTAGTAGAGAAAATAGTGAATTTTTGAGGATAACATTAAGCTAAGATTATGTAAGTGATTTTTTTTCTATTTTAAGAATTTCATGTTCCTGTTTCTAATGCCTCTTTTTATATTCTTATTAATACCTTTAAGGGTTCTTCATAAATTATTTTTAGTGAATAAGTTATTTACTTTAATTATTGTATCTGATTAATGGAAGATTTTATTTAGGACAGATTTTTTATTTTATTTAAGTAAAACTATAGAATAATAATTTTAGTAATTTTTCTAATAAGTATTTGAACATATATCCCCAAGTTTTCAGATTAGTTATTTTTAACTTGACAAGTCTTTCAGCAGAAAAGAATATATTAAGAAATCATATTTCATAATAAAACCTATTGAGGAATTCATTAGAGAACTTTCCATTTTCTTCATGATATATACAGTTTAGTACCATGATAATGTGAGAAAGCCAAGAATATTTAACAAGTAAAAATGAATAAATGGGAAGATAAAATTATTTATGATTGATTAAAGTGCATCCTGTTATAAAAATCATTAACTTCTTCAAGGTAGTTTTTAAAAACTTAGGTTTGGAAACTATGCTTTGTGCCTGACATGTCATGCATTTATCTCCTTTTCTTATAAATGAGCATTTTTTTCCATTTAAAATGCTATTTTGATGATTTGTCTAGAAGTTTCAAAGCAGAAATCTAAGAGTTTAATCATGTCAGTGGGAGAACAACAAAACTGTCACTGACCCTGCCAAGAGTAGGAGTTGCCTGTCAAGTGGTGGAGGGGCTGCAATTCAATGGTGACCATTTCACTCACTCGTGGAAATGCCTGCAATTCTACTGCTTCAAGATTTTCTCAGAATGAAGTTTTTCTTAATTTTAGAGGTGCACTAGTAAAATAAATTCGCCTGAGCTACAAGATTAACTTCTGGTGGTACAAAACTAGAAGATTTTTTGATCTATTTCCTGGTGAATCTGGAGATGTATTTCCTAGTGAATCTGGAGAAAACTTGAAAAATAAAATCAAAAAAGTTTAAAGGATGTAGAAGTGGTCATTAAAGCAGAAAACAAATTAAAAGGGAAAAAAATCTCTTCAAGAAAATTTATTAAAATATAAAAGTCCCTGGTATTTGAACTAAGACACCTCTTTCTCTCTCTTTCTCTCCCTCTCTCTCTCTGTTTCTCTTTCCCTCCCTTCCTCTCTCTCTCTCTCTTCCCTTCTCTCCCTCTCTCTCTCTCTCTCCCTTCTCAAATCATCAATTGGAAAATCCACTACAAATGCTGCATCAAAAAGCACAGGATTCCCTCTACCACATGTCAGTTTGAGGTCTTTCTTCCCAGGAGCAGAATTTCAATGTTTCTCATTCTGCTTTAGGCTGCTGATTACTGAGGCTAACTCTTGGATGAGTGCAGTTGACAGGTGAGGACTCACCTTTTGTGCCTAACCTAGACTCATAGAATGGAGGCTTTACCTTGGCAGCAGTCTGATGAGAATGCTGATGTACTGATAATCATTGGCCTGGCTCAGGAGATGGTAGCTCTTTGCCAGGAAAAGTAAGCTGAGAGCTGTCTGCCAAGTGCTGACTCCTGGAGCTAGACATTGTCCCCATTCCTGGCTCCAGAGCTCTAAAGCAGAGTTTACTTAGGAAGGGAAGCTATCCATAAAGTAGATAGCTCCAAACTTATTCACAAAGAAGCTGATTTGATTTGTAACAGCGCATTCAAATGTAAAAATGTTGTAAGAAACAGCAGAGGTTGTAGTAAGAGGCGACTGAGAGGAAATGTATAGTTCAAAGGAAAATAGCATAGACTATAGGTCAGTTACTTTGCAGAAAAGAACTGAGAAGCAGAGAACAAGACAACTGGGAGGATCCCTGTCAAGGTCAGGAAAAAAAAAAAAAAGAAAAAAATAATCAGAGGAGCTTGAAATCTATTTCTTCTAAAGAGCTAAAATTAGATTGGATTTGTTGGAAGAGAAATTTATTCCCCCAAAGCATTGTTGAAAATACTGGAGCCATTGGCCTATAATTAATGGCATTTAACAGCTGCTTGTGGTCAGAGAAAGAATAGAAGGGAAGCTCATCACTACTACTGTCATCACAAGAGGACTATAGGAGCACCCCAACTTGTATCTCTCTGAGGAGAGTATAGGTAGCTTAACCCTGAGCAGGGGGAATGACACTTCTCCCAAAGAATCCAGCAAGACACCAAAGAAATGAACAAATAACAGTAATAAGCCCTGGGGATGGGGAGTTTCACTACCTGAAGTTTATTACCCAAAATATTCAGCTTCCAACAAAAATTACAAGTTGTGCAAAACAACAAATGCCATAAAGGCATATAAGAAAAATAAATTACAAAGCTTGAGAATTTATATGCACCACATTTATATTCATTATATTATAATACATGTTTTCCAATTATATATGTAACATTGAACATAAAAAGTAGATTTATAGAATATTCAGACCCTTTCAGGCAATATTAAATTTCAAGGAATTTTCTTTTACTTTCACTTGAAGCAGGCTAATGAACTATGAAATTACTACCAAACAAGTATTTAGATAAGTAAGAAGGGTGAGACAAATATGATAAATATGGTCAAAATACAGACATTTACTTCGCTGAAATTGATACTTTTGTAAGACAATTGATATTTCCTTCCTCTTAATGAAATATTTCAAAAAATATTTATGGAACAATCTATTAAAATAATTGTATCTTCAAAGATTAATGCAAAATAATAATAACAGAAAATATACTGGGAAATACAATAACTTCTTAGGGTCATGCCAGCAGTAACATAAAGCAGCTACCATATAGTTAAATTTTCATGACATTTTGGGAAAGTAAAGTGCATCTGCCTTGATTTTTTAACATGTATTATTTTATTTTTGCCTTATTTTAATTTTTTAATTTGTTTTAATTAGTTATATATGACAGTAGAATGTACTTTGATACATCATATATAATGGTGGGTAATTTATGCTTCTTCTGGTTGTACATGATGTAGAATCACATTGGTCATATAGTAATACATGTACATAGGGTAATATTGTCTCATTCATTCTATTATCCTTCCTACCCCTATAACCTCTACTCTCCCTGCACTCCCCTCCACTTAATCTAAAGTAATTCTATTCTTTCCTAGCCTCCCCACCATTGTGAATTAGCATCTTCATATCAGAGAGAACATTCAGCTTTTGGTTTTTGGGGCGATAGGATTATTTCCCCAGGTGCAGTGGTCCATGCCTATAATCCCAATGACTCCTGAAGCTGAGGCAGGATTGCAAATTTAAAGCCAGCCTCAGCAAAACCGAGGCACTAAGCAACTCAGCGAGACCCTGTCTCTAAATAATATATAAGAAGGGCTGGAGATGTGGCTCAGTGGTCATGCACCCCTGGGTAAAACCCCTGGTACCAACAACAACAACAAAAAGAAATGGGATTGACTTATTTCACTTAGCATGACTTTCTCAAGCTTTATTCATTTACCATCAAATACCATAATTTCACTTCACAGAAGAAGAAATATAATCTATCATATACTTGTTGATAGATTGTATTTGTTGTTTCATATACTTGTTGAAATACAATCTATCAACAAGTATATGAAACAATGTTCAACATCTTTAACAACTAGAGAAATGCAAATCAGGACTACTCTAAGATTTCATCTCACCCAAGTCAGAATGGCAATTATCAAGAACATAAACAACAATAAATGTTGGTGAGGATGTAGGGAAAAAGGTACATGCATACATTGCTAGTGGGAATGCAAATTGGTGCAACCATTATGGAAAGCGGTATGGAGATTCCTCAGAAAACTTGGAATGGAACCACCATTTGATCTAGCTATCCCGCTTCTCAGTTTATACACAAAGGACTTAAAATCAGTATATTACAGTAATGCAGTCACAGCAAAGTTTATAGCAGCTCAATTCACAATAGTTAAACTATGGAATCAACCTAGGTGCCCTTCAGCCTTGGTTCCCTTCATATATATATATATGATGGGATATTATTAAGCCTTAAAGAAGGAAATTATGGCATTTGCCTTGATTTTTTAATTGAAGGGACTTTTTGTTGTTTTTCACTTATTATTGTTACAGGGCTGTGTGGCCTTCCGGGAAACTGGCACTGTGAAGGGCCCCCTTACAACCTCAATTTGTGTGATACCATAAGATTTAGACACAGTTGCTCAGACTTATAGGCGTAAATCTATTAGAAGGGGTAGGAATGGGGAAACAAGTACTCTCTCAAGGGAGAGAGTGGGTCCACTCAGAGAAAAGGGGATGGTGTGCTTTTCCTGCCGTATAGTTTTATTGGTGTCTCAGGAAAGTTTGCAGAGTCCCATCCAGGTCTATCTTTTGTCATTTGAGTGATAGAATATGACTTCAGACTTTCAAGTCCCCAGTGCCATGACCACTCTAGGTTACTTTGGCCCATTCTCACTGGTTCTATTTGAAATCTGTTCTTATAGATTTCATGGTTCAGGGAAATTATTCTTATTTCCCTGAATTCTGGAATCTGGTCTGGACAGAGTCGTCCCTCTCCCGAATCTCACCCCTAGTTCAGAGCAACTTGTTTTCTTCTTATCATCGACATTTTAGCATTTGGAGTCTGAATTTCTCCTGCAGATAATAGGTAGATTGCTGAGGCATATAACATATAGTATCCACTTATGCCAGGTAAGGCTGCAGGTAAATTGTTTTTTGGAAAAGAAAGCATGGGGAAGTCATCACAATGGGCCCTTTTTGTAGAATTATGCCCTTAACCTCATCTTCTTTCCATTCCCATGTGTCTGTCACCTATCATTTTGAAGTGGCAAATATACTGTCAAGGTAAAGATAAGAAAAGAAGAAAGATGAGTAGCCCAAGCTGAATATTTGGAAAAACTAATGTTTAATTTCTTTATACATTTTATTTTATGTAGCATTTTTTAACTGGACCCTACTGAATGTTCTACTTTACAATAACATTTTTGCTTAGTTATTAATTTCAGGACATGTCAACAGCTATTATCAGAAATGTTATTTGTAAAAAGTAGATAATATAAATATTGATAATAAAGCAGGAGCATTATTTATTTTCCATTCTTAATCAGTGAACATTTAGAGTTTTCTAAATATTTGCTATTGTACAATAGTTAGGCTGAGAATTTCTGTATGTAAAAGTTGCACATGTATGTAAGTGTTTATTTGGCTTATAATGTTAGGGGCATGATTGAATTATCAGTGGCAAGTAGTATTTAAAGACTTACCAGGATCTCTCTCCATTAATGAAGGTTTTGTGAATTTATATTTTACAACTTGTCCAGATTGTCTAAACTTTTAATAATACTATATATTTTCATTTGTAATTTGCTTTTTTCAGCTAAAATAGCAATTCTCAATTATAACTTGAATTTTTAAATTTCCCATAAAATTTAAATATGTTGCATGTTCTGCTTGTTCAATTTAGAAACGTACTTTTTTTCTTAATTACCAATTAATTTCTTTTACTTATTATTTTATGGTGGTATGTGTTGTTTCTTACTGATTCATAAAATCTCTTTCTATGCAAAAAAAA
>CM053407.1:97009308-97061383 GCA_028644305.1 Xerus rutilus
ATGTTTAATATGAAGAATGTAATCTGCTTATAATTTTGTGCAAAGTTAGAAAAATTATGATTGTAACAATTTTTTTCTATTTGCCTCAACAAATGTTTTCAGTGAATAATGTGTACAGCTTCTGATAATTTGTTTTTTTCTGTTATGTTTGCCAACATGTATTAAAATGCAACTTTTGGGAAAAAAAATAAAATAATAATAAAAAAAAATAAAGTCAGGGTCTCACTGAACTGCTTAGAGCCTCGCTTTTGCTGAAGCTTTTCAACTTGGAATTCTCCTGTCTTAGCTTCCTGTGCCACTGGGATTACAGGCATGCACTCTCATTCCCTGCTCATGCATTTCTTTTGTATGCATTTTTCTACTGAATCTGCAGGACCATTTCTTGAGGAAGTTCTGGATATTATGCTGGCCATCAATATCAATATAGTCCCAGTTCTCAAAGAATCCAGAAGCTCATAATATGACTGATAATCAAATAATAGTACAAACAAGTAATGTTAATTTAGTTAAAAAGGAGCATAGAAATTTGTCTATTCAGAAACAACCTTGTTCACTTTTCTTTTACTCAAATCTTCTTTCTGATGTTATAAGCTGAGATGATGGGTTCACTTTAGGAAATGCATAGAAAATTGAGTAATAGACTGATTATTTACCAGTTTTCTGAACTATTCTCCCATACATATGCAAATATAAAATTTGACATAGTATAGTTAACATTCTTTTATTCAGTATTTGAGAGATTTAGTACACTATTAGTAACAAATTAAGTATCAATATTATTTGTTTATTCAAAGTCATTATTTTTGCTCTTAATTAATATCACAATTTTTTATATAAAGAGGAATTTATATTATAAATTTACACAGAACTTTTAGTATGAACATATATACCACTAATAAGACAAGGTCTAGAAGGTGCACTCTTCACTTATTAACTATGGAGGAGTTAATGATCTTGAATCAATAGAGATAAGTTTGGAAACACCATTATGTACAAACTGTTGTGCCTGGCACTTTAGTTGTCTTGTGATGTTGGTGTTGATAGCCACACTTTAAAGATGAATAAACTTATTGTGTATTTGATAGATATACATTTATTGACACATAGTGAATAATTGTCAGTAAAGAACCCAAAATTAAAAGATTGCTGTCTTTAACATTGTTTAAAGTATAACACTGGAATTCAGACCTCCCTGGGGGGAATCAAATATCATATGTTTGCTATTCTAATTCTCTACATCTCACTTAAACTGCATGGAAACTCTTTGGTAGACACTGCTTTAGCAATTTTGCAGAAATCAGAATTCAAAAATGTTTAGAAACTTGTGATATCACATACACACACACAAAATAAACCTGATGAAATGCAGCTTTGAACCAAGATTTGCTGAAACCTCTTGAAACCTAAGGCATGAGAATATTAAAGAACACTGATAGCCAAGTCAGGAATGAAAAAATCGACATTCTCTGATCAATCTCTGTTCTGTACAAGCCTATAATGTGTTCGATTTAGGAATAAAATTGGGTAATAAGCAAGAATTGTCTTAAAACAAATGTTTCAATTGTAGCATCAGGCTTCTATAACAACAGAACACAGACTGCTTGACCAGAATATTTTGTTACAAAACTATTTTGTTGGGGGAGGAGAAAAATATGGAAATAAAGATATACAATATTTAACAAAAATTAAAAAGGAAAGAATCATTATCTTTTGATAAATATGAATCAATTTTTAAATAATATATATTTCTTTCTTCTTGCATGATAATTAGATACTTAACATTCCTTGAATTCTATTCTTTTTTATTTTGAATTCATTTCTTACTTTCTCAGTAGGCAAACATTTGTTGAATATGCACTGTAAGTATTCTGACACCCATCACTCAGAACTTATTTTGGTTTTAATCAGGTGGAGATTTGAATATTTCATGGTTTATGCCCAGTTGATATTGATATGAGCTTTCACTAAAATTGTTTTTTTGCCAGTTATAAGCAATAAAACATCTGTGGATTCTCTAAGGGGGAGTTATTGAAAAGTGTTTCTCTCTCTCTCTAATAATGTATAATATATAATTCTCTCTATATATAATATCTATAAAATATAGATATACTTCTCTATATATAGTCTATATATGTATTTCTTTATATAGACTGTATATATACATATATATAAATTAATGAAATACATATATGTGTATATATATATATATATACATATTTTCACTCCATATTCTAAGAAAGAAAAACAAATAAAAACTACTTTTCAATTGGACTACATTGTGCCCAGAACCAGTGATTGATGCTCAGTGGAGGTCATGAGCCACTCTCCTAGAGTGAGATTCATTTCTTGTCATGCCTTTCAGTTTCTTTTCTTTTTTTTTTTTTTGCTGAAAATTGAATTTGAATTGCTTTTAGAAAGAATACCACAAAATTTTAAGAAATATTATCTTTTTGGTGAGATACTATAGCAGAACAGAATGAACCTTTATTTTAGAATCTGAGGAGGCTATTTGGAAGGTAGGCATTTTTATATGTTAGAATTATGAACTGTTTCTTAACTTACCTTTATCTCAGTTAAGTCACACAACACCTAATGATTGCCTTCACATGGCCCCCAATATAATAGGCTTCAAGGAATGAAAGATCACCAAGTGGTCCCTGTCCTGAAGGAGTTCAGATTTCAACAGAAGAGATTAGAATTTTTCAAGCAAAAATGTACTAAGCATTGTAAACACTAGTAATACATAGTTGTGCATAGGTTCAGCAGATTACAAAGAACAAAATGGATACATATCCTCCCAAATGAAAAAATCTTACAAAGAATTAAACTCATCAACTAAATTATACAAATAAAAATGAAGTGAACTTTTAGAAGAGAAAGCAGTTTGAGCCATGTTGAGGCACCTTTATGCAGATTGGTTTGGTTGGAGGATAGTGTTATGTATGTGTATGAGAAAGTAAAGAGGAAAGTAGGGTATGGAAGTGAGTGGGGAGGGAAGAAATGTGAGGATGAGAGGGGTGGAGGAGAACTTTGCTGGCAGATTAAAGAGGGTGGGGGAACCTTTGTTCTATAAGGCTTCCTGAGCCAAAGAAGATATGAGTGCAATTGTACATGAAGGCATGGCTGTCTTGAACCAGAAAATGGGCATCCTGAGAATAACTGTAGCAACTAGAGCATCTGCATATTTAGGGATACAAAGTTGAGGTCAATTTGCTTTGCAAAGGAGGTGACATAATCATCCCTCATATATGTGTATTTGTGGTGTTGGGGATTGAACTTTGATCATCCTTTTTGAGAGAAAGAAGAAATGATAATCATAGAGGACAAGAATTACAATCTGACTACCAAAGAGAACAGCCTGCAGGCCTGATCGAATATATACAGGGAAACTGTCAAAAGACAACATGGGGTCACCTGAGGTTCCTTATAAATGATTGGGAGTGGCAAAAAATCAATATGCTTTGTGATTTCCTATAGCAGCACTCAGACACCATGCTTTAGGAAGGGAAGAAAATTTCCAAAGTATCCAAAGCTTCCTTGAATTGTCACAGTTAAGTCTGCGTAATCTCCTTCCTGTAGAAGTTATTTCTGTTTATAAGTCTGAAGAATTCTGTGTTTGCTCTAGAAGTTTGATTACTAACCCATAACACTGATCACTGAATTGCTTTTTCAGAGAACACATGGCTTTGTTTTGATTTTTAGATTTAAGTATTCATTTAATTTAGGGTTTAAATCTTTATTGTATTTTAAAAGCATTATTGTTAATTCATTGGTTTTTCACTTCAAAACTTAAATATGTTGTATTATTTTATCCTTGGTTTAAAATAATATTATTTTCCTTTTGTTTTATTCCTCTTATTCAGTAGGATTAATTCAAGCCATGAGAATAATTCAATTTTCAGCTTTGTCTATTCTGTTGTTTAACATTTTTAAGTTATATCTAACTCATGGTTTGTCATGATTCTTAAGTTATTTTCTTATGAAATCCCTTTTGATCTCCCTTTTAATTTTCTTATGCATTTTATCTTTGTATTTAATTCATGCATTTTTCAGTCCTTCCAAATTAAAAAGGACTTATTGAGAATTTTCTCCTTTTACTTTCAATATAGATTTTACAGAATGGATTCTTGGATTATTGTATGCCTGCTAAGCTGCTTTCCTTTTGACTGTAAAATATGTGCATAATTAGGATGCTTTTCATCTTGTTCATATTAATGTGGGAAATTTCTTTTAGACATTTTATGTATATTAACATGCTCTCTTCTCATTTTTCTCAGGCCTATTCTTCTCTCAACCTCAGCTTGACTGTGAGGAACCATCTTCATGGCTTGTTTTATGTCAAGAATAGTGAAAAGGTGAATACTTACCTGTAGTTACCTTCATCTTTGTTAGAAAAGTAGAAGGTGGGAAATTCTCTGGTGACTTAAGCAAGTGTTCTGCTTCAGTATATCTTGTCTTGGATTCTGGTTTATTTCATTAACATAACAGGAAGAGAGCTTGGTTGTCTTTCTCCTATTGAGATCTCCTGATATTTCCAAGGTTTTACTATGAACTCGTTGTTAATTTTCCCCTAATATGCACACTTTTCCTACAGTTTGCATTTATTTCTGTTAAAGTATATTTATGAGGATTCTCAAATATTAACTCCTCTAATATTGTCCTCAAACCAGCAAGTGGTAAGTGGGAACAAGCCCTACCTGAAATGCTAGCTCACAATTGTCAATGTTTGGATTAGGGCTATGTATTAATTAGCTTTCTGTGGTTGTGAAAAAAATATCTGAGAAAACCATCTTAACAGGAAGAAAGACTTACTCTGACTCACAGTTTTATAGGTTTCAGACTATGGCTTCTTGGCCCCACTGTTTAGGGCCTTGTTGTGAAGCAGAAGACAATGGTGGGGAGCACACAGAAGAGGTGGGCTATTCACCTCAATGGCAGCCAGAAAACAAAAGGAAAGATGAAGAAAGGGTCCATGGTCCCAATATTTCCTTTAAGAATAAACACCCAGTGATCTAATTTCTTTTCAGTATGCCCTACTGTCTAAAGTTCCAAAACCCAACATCAACTGGAGACAAATCCTCTAAAAATGAAGTTTTGTAGGACATTTGTGGTCCAAACCATAAGAAGATGTCTTTTGACTAGAAGGTCCAAAGAATGTTAGAAATACCTGGCACTGACTTGCCTGTGAATCATGAGTCCTTCCTACTATGAGTATAAATAGGAGATCTCAAATAAGCTAAGGAAACTCCTGCTGGAAAGGTTTCCATTGTCCACATTCATGGATAACTTTCTCTTTTTGAAGTGTCTATTTTAGATTAAATTATGTTCCCTCCTACCCAAAGATGTATTGAATCTTAACCTCTGGTACATGTAATAATGTCCTTATTTGGAAATAGGTCTTTGCCTATTTAAGCAAGTTAGAATTAGGTCATACTGGATTACAGTGAACCCTACATTCAGTGACCTGATGTCCTCATAAGGAGAGAGATTTGGAGAACACTGGAAGGAGATAGATAAGCAAAGATGGTGGCAGAGATGGGATGATACGGCCACAACCAAGGATTTCCTGAAGCCATCAGAAGCTGACAGAAGAAAGGAAGAAAGGGTTCTTCCCTTTACGTCTTCACAGGGAGCATGATCCTTCTGGTACTTTGATTTTGAATTTTGAGGCTCCAGAACTATTAGAGAATTCATTTTGCTATGAATGGGAGGCAGTATACTTAGTGGTTGAAAGCTTGGGCTTAGTACTGTTAACAACCATGTTTTGGGTTTGATTCTACCAGTTTTCAAGAAGTACATACATTCATCCCTAAAAAATGTGTGGAGGGTTTGTTCTAAGACTTCCAGTTATTTGATGCTTGAGTGTTTTACATAAAATGGCACAGCATTTTCATAGAACATATTCACATTCTGCCATATACTTTTTTTTTTTTTTTTTGGTACTGGGGATTGAACTCAGTGGTACTCTACCGCTAAGCCACATCCCCAGCCCTATTTTGTGTTTTATGTAGACAGGGTCTCACTGAGTTGCTTAGTGTTTATTAAAAGTATTTAATAATCTCTGTAATACTTAGAATACCTAATATTATAAATGATATATAAATAGATACACTGCATTGGTTGAGAAAATTTCAGTACAGACACAATATTTTTCCTAAATATTTTTAATCTGCAGTGGGAATCCACAGATTAGAGACCCAGAGATTCAATGGGCCAAATATATTTGAATAATTGATATGACCTCTTTAAGGCTGTTCTGTAAAGTGGGATAGCCAATCCCAGGTCATGAAAGCACTCAAAGGGCATTTTTTTTTAATTTATTTTTTTTTAATATTTTTTTAGCTGTAGATGGACATAATGTCTTTATTTTATTGCTTTGTATGTGGTGCTAAGGATTGAACCCAGGGCCTCACGCGTGCGAGGCAAGCGCTCTATCGCTGAGCCACAATCCCAGCCCCACTCAAAGGGCATTTATAAAGTGATGGGAACTGCACTGTTCCTCCCCAAGTCAGTACTGGATAAAAGGATAAATTCCCATCTTTATATGGGAATAGCCACACTTCTCCCAGGAAGCATTATGAAAATTAAATAAGATAAATGCAAAGAAAGTTGGCTGCACATATTATTTTTGTCTCCCTAAATTTCAGCTTTAACACCTTCAAACTCATAATTATAGTACTTTCCTTCACTCACTAAACAGGCATTTTATGAGCATTTATGATGTGCCACACATTACACTCGGCACCAGAAATGCAATGGTGGATTCCAGGGATACAGCCTCTCCTCTCATGAAGCTTGCACTCTGTGAGGGGGACAGACAATTAAAGCATACCAGAAAAAGCACAATATTTTAATTACAACTGCATATAACCCCCTCCAATAAAAAGAGATACTATAAAAGACTATAAGGAGGCCTACAGTGGGAAACAAAATTTCCTGCTAACATGGCCTTTAAGCCAATAAATGAAGCATGAAAAAGAAATGACCAAGAGAATAGCTACATGACACATGTTCAGACAAAGGCAATCCTGTGATGAAGAGTATGAAATGGGGAAAGAATATGCATTTGAAAGTAAGTCACATAAAAAAACTAACAGGTAAGGAGAAATGAAATGAGGTTGTGGGTTTCACCAAGAATCAAATAACAGGAATTTACAAACCACAACACAAAATTGCATTTTATCATAATGATATCCTTTGAAGAAGCATTATGGTCTAACATTAATTAAAACAATTGTCTCTGCTCTATTGTCTAGGTGGATGGTAGATTTGAAGAGTACACAAGGGGACATTGAGTCCAGAAAGAAGGCACTTGGGGGTGTATTTGGGAAAGGTGACAGCAGATGGATTGAAATCACTTTTAAGATAAGGTATTCTTAATCTTTTGAAATGACCAGACTTGAAGGACTTCCTGATGGGTGTAACAAAGAGAGCCATGAAAGATTATTTCCCTGTTTCGAGTTTAAATAGCTGAGTAGATGGGATTTATATTTCCTGAGAAATGAAATAGTAAGTATTGAGATTAGAATGGACTCAGAATGAGGATGAATTATCTTTTGCATATGGATATCCAAGAGGACATGGTAAAATGAAATTGGATATTCACAAAACAGAGCAATCAGAACATCAATATGAAATACTAAATAAGCCACAAAATAACTACATGGCCAAGATAACCTATGGGGAGAATAAAAGAGGAAAGAAGCTGAAGCTACTGGATTGAGCAATAGAATGTGCAACATTTAACAGTAAGATGAAGTAGCCAAAAGAGGGGATTAAACAAAATCCAGAGAGCTTGGAAGAAAACAACAAAACACTTCTCCAGAGAAACCAATGGAAATAGCTATGGTGGAAAAGAGCCTATATTAACTCTATTGAAGCTTCAGAGAAGTTCAGCATCTACATAGAGTGAACTGTAGTGTAGACCTGCCTACAGGGAAGTTGGTGGAGATTGAAAAGAACAGTTTCATTAAAGTGGTGGGGTTAGAACCCCACTGTGGTGCTTTGAGAAACGAATTAAGAAGTTCAGTGGTTACTTAGGGTGACTCTTTCCAGGAAATTTATGGTAAAGATTAACAAAGTATTTTAAATAAATAGAAGAGAATGAGAGATCAAGAGCAGAATATTATTTAATAAACAGGATACTATAATTTGCATAAAAGATTCTGGAATTTAATAAATAGGAGAGTAGTAGAGAACATGATGATAGAGAAGAGGAATAGTGTTTTGTTAGCTTTTTCATCACTGTGACCAAATACCTAACAAGAACAACTTAGAGGAGGAAAAGTTTATTTGAGCTTTATGATTTCAGAGATCTTAGTTCATAGTCAACAGACTCCATTGTTCAGGCCTGAGGTGAGGCAGAACATCATGGAGGAAGAGTATGGCGATGAGAAGCAGCTCAGGACTTGGTGGGACCAGAAATCAAAGAGAGAGCTCCATTTACCAAAGACAAAATTATAAACTTTGAAGGCACATCCCCAGAGACCTACTTTCTCCAACTACACCCTACCTGCCTACAGTTACCACATAGATAATCCACATTAGTGGGTTAATCCACTGGTTAGATTCTAGTTACTTCACCTCTGAATATTCTCACACATGAGCTTTTGGAGTATGTTCTAAGTCAGCTTTTTCACTTCTAAGATCAAAAGACCTGCTAAGAACAATTAGAAAAGGAAAAGTTTATTTGAGGGCTCACGTTTTCAGAGGTCTCATTCTGCAGAGCTGGCTCCATTTCTCTGGGCCTATTATGAAGCAGAACATTATGGCAGAACTGTGGCGGAGGAATATAGCTCAGGACATGGCACCAGGAAGCAGGAGGGAGGGAGAGAGAAAAGAGAAGAGAAGAGAAAAGAAGAGAAGAGGCGAGAGAGGGGAGGGGGGGAGATATTACTGCACTCACAGGGACAAAATATGTACCTCAAAGATATACCCCTAACAACCTGCCTTCTCCAGCCACACCCTACCTGTCTTCAGAAGAAGAGCATAAGCTCCAGTGAGCAAGTATTTTTTAAGTACCTTATCACGCCATGATTACTCATGTCCCAGTGATTAAAGAAAAAAAAACATAAATAATATGGTCAATCTCAAAGTTAGCTGGCAGAAAACTACACAAAAGCAAGAATATGTGAGATGATTCATTGGGAACTATTATTGAAATAACTTATAATAGAGGAATTTGGTGTTAGTCTCAATGGAGTACTGACTTAGACAATAAGAAGAAAAATACATTACTTAGAGGAAGCAATACGAAAAAGAAGAATACTGACCACATTCCCAGAGGTAAGATTTCTGTAAAAGAAGAAAAATGTAAAATATATACAAACATATGCATATACATATGTATATGTTTGTGCACCTATACACACACACACACACACACACACACACACACACACACACACACAGAGACAGAGAGAAAGAGAGACAGAGTGAGTGATATGCCCAGGACTAGTTAAATGTCTATAAATTCAAAGTAGTGGAATTTTCACTGAAACTTTCATGAAAAGGGTGTTTGCTTATTACAATAAATAAAAATTTAAAAAATGTGGGACACCTGATAGAGAAAGTATCTGGCAAATTTTGATTGTCATTAAAATGCTTGGAAGTTCAGGGTATTCAAACCAAATCAGTCCAGATATCATAAGGCCATACAATGCTCCAAATCAATAATTAATGCAATAAACTTTGGATGAAGTTTCACCTGCAAAATTAATTCCATATGAGTTAAATATGAATTTTGACATTAAAAAGAATTAAAGTTGGAAGACCATTAATAACAGCTAAAATAAATGACAGTGTCTTCAGAAAGACAGTACTTAATGAAGTGTCACAAAGGCCAACAATACCTCCAATATTAATTAACTTAATTAATTATATGATGGAAGGAATAGGCTTCAAATAAATGCAATGTTCTATTGATAGATAATGAGGGATGGTGAAACATTAGTAAAGATGGAAAGTAAAAACTAACCTGAAGGAAATGAATACTTTCATTAGGCAAATTTTACAAAGAAATAGATTCTTTTGTAGTTGACATAATTTGGAAAGAATATTATCCAATATATTGGGATTTAAAAAACTGGTACAATTATTTTTAGATTTAAAAGAAAAATTCATGTCATTAAATATTTTATCAAATGACAAAATTGAACTTACTTAAACTAAATAGAGGGCCCCAAAATAATTTATACTTTACATAATGCTTATATTAGTATTTACATATAAGCCTTTTATTTTGAGCTATAAGAACACAAGCTAGCAAAAATCTGACTGTTATATAGTCTTTATAATATATGTTGAACATGAAGGAAGTTGAAGACTATACTGGGTTGTGATTTCATAGTGAGCATGTATATATAATATCTATGGCCCGACATTATTTAAGTGAGGGCCAAAATAAGAAGATTCTATGAATGTATGCATCAGATGTGTATGTGTCCTTGACTACTGGTAAACATAGGAAATATTATATTTGGAATATTACATTTCCAAGGACTAATTCCATCCAATGACTTCTGTCATTTCCATTGCAACCAGCCTGGTTCAGGTCATTATTTCGTGACTGGATTACTGCAACAACGATTTAATTAATACCCTAACCTCCAACCTTACCTTGCAATGTGTTCTCTACCCAGAAGCTGGAAAGTTGAAAATGTTTTGGAGCATGGCAGCCCTCTGTGCAGTATTCTTCTGTTACTCCAAATCTCATTCAGAGTAACAGCCATGTAAGCCTGATGCGATTCAGCCTAAGTAGTCTTTGATACCTTGCATTCTCTCACACTCCACCCAACTCTTTCTCACCAAGATCAGGCATGTTTCTCACTCAAGGTTTCCCCCACTGGCTCTGACTCTCCCTGGAGCATTTTCCCTGAGAGCCATGTATGGTTCATCATGTCTTTGATAAAATGTTACACTGGTACTTTATGATGCAGTACAATTAATATATCACTTGAAACTTCTCATTTCTATTCTTTATCAACAATTAAATTTAATTCACAGCAGATAAAATGTTTTATTTTACTATTCTTCCATGTGTATCTCCCCAGCTAAAATTCAAACTCTATGAAGGTAGAGCTTTCTACCAATTTCACTTTCTATTCTAGCATATAAAATGAAGCCTGGCATATTTTGGTCCTTAATAAATACTTTCAGTTAATAGGCAAATGTAGAAGAGAGAGGGTACAATTGGTGGACATCAGTTCTCAAGCAACAAAGGAATTGGATCTGTTTTATTAGTGGAATATTCATTTTTAGGCAAGAAAAACAGAAAGAAAGAAAAAGAAAAAGAAGGCAAAGAATATCAGTCTACTTTTATTTCATCCATCAGAAGGCTGTGGTTTTAAATCAATTGTTTCCAAATGCGAAGTCACAAAAGGGAGCTACTTATTGGCCCTTCGAAGCTCTCAAATTTGGCATATGCACCAGGTGCATCAAAGTAGAACAGAATGTAAAGCAGTAAAAAATCAAGCATGGAATTATTAAGATTCCTATTATGCCCAAGTGATTCAGTCTTTGACTTAATGTATAGATGAGACATTTTGACAATGGTGGTTTGAAGAAGCTCATATTAGACTAAGTTTCATTGTTTTAGCTTAGGTATGAAATATCAGCCCTAAAACATATGGTAGAACAATCTTGACAAATTAATAATTACAACTTTGCCTTAAGATAAATGGTTGATTTTTAGTGGCCTGGTTATAAACACTGTGTTCAAGTAAATATACCCACAAGATGAACTCCAGGCTAAGGAAAGCAATACTCAGTTTTAGAGGCCTCTGCAAAAACATAGGTCGGGAGAGTTTTAGATAATGCTAACAGTTGGATGCCTTCCACAGTGTTGACTGAATTAGTAAGCAATGCTCTGATGAATTCTTGGACCTTTGTGTACTGTGACCTCTGGTAAGTAGTCCAAGTCAAAACTCTGGCCAAGACTGGTATTACACATGATGGAGTGCAAAATTCAGAGTACTTAAACTTTCTATGCAGGTGTAGCTTTCCTTGACAAAGGCTATTTTCTTACACCAGCTTCATACATATCAGGGAAAAAAGGATATTTACATATCCCTTCCCAGATGTATTAAGGTCCTAGTCACAAATTAAAATTGTTTATATGTATGCCATTTGATGTGGTATAATATAGTTATATTGTAAAATGATTAAATCAAACTAACATAAACTTTATCTCACATACATATTTTTCCCCCTATAGTGGGAATATATGAGGTGAAGTTGCTTGCCTCTCATTTGATTAGAATCAATATCCTTAAACCCCCTTGACTACTTTAGAAACTTTTCCAATATAGGAAATCCTATAATTTTATAAGTTTTTTCTTTTATCCCTGACTGGCTTAATGAAGTATCTGGATGTTACTTTCTTATTTAATGGATAGAATAACGTTAAGAAGAAATCAGAATGGAATAGCACTGGTTTAGGATACTTAAAATGGAGTCAGGTGGCCATCATTCAATCAGATCTTAGTTCCACAGCTGAACCTTTGAACTGAGCTAACCTTTGGACTGGGCCCAATCTCAGTTTCCAGAACCTTTATTTGCTAATCTTTGCTAATCTTCTGTGTAACCAATCCTCCCTTCAACTAGGCTGAGAAGGGGCCCAATTCCTTTCTTAACAGTTTAACTTTGTCAACACAAATCATGATTCCTGACTGGCAAGTGATGCAATTTCCAACCTCTTTTGTGGTAAAAAACTATTAACACCACTACCATTTTGTTTCTTCTTGGGACACATTTTCAAGATTGCTTGGATCTGTGTTTTTCTGTTTTCCAACCCTAATTAGGTCCAAATAAATATAATTTTCTTTGTTCTTGACTTCGTTGATTTTATCCTAAGTGGACAATAATTTTCTATTTAAAATATGCTATATATCCTACATACAAAAAACAATTATATAGCATACATGTGAGTAATAAAGCATAAAATAAAACAAATTCTGATAAATCCACCATCCTACTTAAGAGCTAAACACAAATGGTGTTATCCATCAATGTTACTTGTGTGCCACTAAGATCCTATCTCTTGCTTTCTACTCCATCCCAACTGAATACTACCCTGCATTTTATATTTATCATTCTTTCTTTATAGTTGAATTGAGTCTTCATTCTTTTTTTAAATTTGTTCTTTTTAGATATACATGACAGTAGAGTGTATTTTGACATATGATACATACATGGAGTATAAGTTATTCTAATTAGGATCCCTTTCTTATAGTTGTACATAAAAAAAAAAAAACAGAAAGAATTATATAGAATGCCACACTGACCAAGGACACAACATAATCTTTATGCAGGACAATAAAGCTGCTTTGTTGTCCCAGCAAAATAGTTACAAACTGCTTCTAAATTCCCTTCCTGGTGAGTATTTATACATCAATAGGGATGCCAAGTGTGTGTATAAAGGAAGGGGTATTGATTTTCTCCAGTTAATATATCCAGAAACATAGCTTCTGTGATCATCATTTTATGTTGATCCATAGTCACTCTCTGCAACACAGCTAGGGTTTACAGTGTTTCATCAGGTAAATGAGGCTATGGTAGAAATTAGTCTTCAAGGTAAGACTAATTTGAGGCAATTCCCCATGGGTGTAAATTTGCTTTTGGTTTATTATTTTGATGGGGCAGATGGCTCTCCTTAACATAATGGCCTTTGCTTTATGGGCCAGAGAGCTGATATGGGGGAATCTGAGACTAAGAAAAGAAACACAATATGGATCATGATCCCACAAGGATTTATGATTAGACAGTGTCAGGCCAAGGTCCAATTCTGAGTAAAGAACGCTTGTTGTGTTGTCGGTCTCTAGAAGCCATAAGCTCAGGTAAATCCTAGTTTAATGGGTGGATGATCATTTTCATTTCATAAGAAGTCATCATTTTATCACTGTCCCAAATCTATGGTTGCTTGATAAAATACAGGAAGCCTTATGAGAGCATTAATCACATTAATAAGGGAGAGAGCCCTCAGGACCTAATAACTTTTTTAAGACTCCATCTCTTAATATTAGCACATTGGCCAGACCTCAGTTTGTGAGAGGGTATTTTCAAACTACAACACCCATTCTCCTACTTACTGTGGCTTTGTAATAAATTGTGAAGTCCTGTAATTAGTGTCACTTCTTCAACTTAGCTCATATCTTTCAATATTGTGTTATCTGCTCTGGGTGGATCTTTCTCCACCTCAAAAAACTTTACGATACAATTTAATTTCCTGATAAATACAATAACTTGATAAAAATTTAACTTGGAGTGAATTTAATCCATAGATTGATTTTGGAAAAGCTGAAATATTGACAACATGGAGTCCTCCTTTCCATGAATATGTAATATTTCCCCATTTAGTTATCAAAATTTTGTTGAGCAGTTTCTGGGGATTGAACCAATGGGCATTCAACCACTGGCCCACACCTCCAGCCCTTTTTATGTATGTTTTTTGAGATAGAATCTTGGTAAATTGCTTAGGGCCTCACTAAATTTCTGAGGCTAACTTTATTTTTTATTTTTTTATATATTTTTTATTCTGATTAAGTTTGCATGACAGCAGATTGCATTTTGATTCATTGTACACAAATGGAGCACAGCACATTGTACACAAATGGAGCACATTTCTCTGGTTGTACACAATAAATATAGAGTTACACCATATGTGCAGTCATACATAAACCTAGGGCATTGTTGTCCATTGCATTCCACCATCTTTCCTGCCCCCATGTCCCATCCTTTCCTTTCTCTTCCCTTTGACCAGAGTTTCTCCACATGGATCAGCATCCACTTATCAGAGAGAACATTCAGCCTTTGGTTTTTTGGGATTGGCTTACTTCCGCTTAGCATGATGTTCTCCAACTCCATCCATTTACCTGCAAATACCATTATTTTATTTTTTAATGCTGAGTAATGTTCTATTGTGTATATATACCACAGTTTCTTTATCCATTTATCTGTTGAAGAGCATCTAGGTTGGTTCCACAGTTTAGCTATTGTGAATTGAGCTGCTATCAACATTGAAGTGGCTGCATTACTGTAGTATGCTGTTTCTAAGTCCTTTGAGTATAGATCAAGGAGTGGGATGGCTGAGTCAAATGGTGGTTCCATTCCAAGTTTTCTAAGGAATCTCTGTACTGCTTTCCAGATTGTTTGCATCAATTTGCCACCCCACTAGCAAAGTATAAGTGTGCCTTTTCCTCCACATCCCCGCCAACAATTTTTGTTCCTTGTATTCTTGATAACTGCCATTCTGACTGGAGTGAGATGAAATTTTAGAGTAGTTTTGATTTGCATTTCTCTAATGGCTAGAGATGTTGAACATTTTTTCATATATTTGATGACTGATTTTTATATCTTCTTCTGAGAAGTAATGCTCTCATAAGAGATATCAGAGAAAGTGTAGACAAAGAGATCTATGAAATGAGTGCAGAAATAGACCCACATAAATATTGTCAACAGTTATGGATAAAAGGATTCATAGAGTTAAGTAAATTATTTGTATCATAATTGCTTAAATAGATTTGATATGGATTATTGGGTTGTTATAGCTAATTAGATTATAAGAATGGACAATGTACTTGATTGAGAACTGTTTTACCTACATAGTACTATACAAGGGGAAAAACACATGTCAATCTGCCATCATTCTGTATTAATTGTGTCCGCTAGATGAAAACCAGCAAGACTTCTCAGATCCACAAAAAATAATATCAAAGCTGGAATGTTAAAAAAAATATAAGAAGCCTAGTTAAATTGAAATTTCAGGTAAGTTATGTGTTAATCAGTTTTCTGTTATTGGAACAAATACCTGATATAAATAAATTTATAAAGTGCAAAGCTTATTTGGACTCAAAACGTTTTAAGATCTAGTCTATGATCAGGAGACCTACTGCTTTTGGGCCTGTGGCAAGGTAGGGAGCAGATGGTAGAACAAATTGTTCCATTCATGACTAGGACATGAAAGAGAGCAGAAGAGATGGAAATTCTACAGTTCCCATCAAGGCATTCCCTCATTGACCAAAAACCTCTCACTAGGGCCCTCACCTTAAAGAATCTACCATCTTTTAATAATGCCACACTAGGGAAAAAGCCTTCAACACATGGACCTTTGGGGTACATTGCAGATCCAGGTTATAGCAACCAGTACCTGTTTTCATTTAACTATTGTTCAGAACATACTTACATTAAAAAGTTATTTGATGTTTATCTGAAATTCAGATTTCATTGAGCATTTTATTCCTCAAACCCCTACAACTGCAACCCTATGCAGATCTGGGCTTCTTCCAAAGGCTCTTCTCCTGTGTCCTCTAATTATCTCATGTCATTTCATAGAATCAGTGTCATCTGCCCTTTTGGACCCCTGATTAAGACCTTTGTATGGACATGACAATAAATTTAAAGAAATTATCAGGAATCTATCAAGACTGTGTCAAAATCCCATATAATTACCTTGCTTTAGAGAAATTAGAATGCTTTATTTACCTCAAATTAAGGGATTATGAGATGGAAAACAATGCATTGAAGATGGCCATGCTTCCAGGTAAACTCAATTTTCCTGGTGTCTGTATGCAGTAAATTCACCCTGCTACCTCAGTTCTCACACGTTTCTCAATGTCAGTCAATACCTTCTTTCTGAGAAGTTGTAAGTGAAGATAACAACTAAAGATTTTCCAGTGGAATTTAGATTTAATGTGCACACAGCATCAAGATAGACCCAATTCTGTCTTAAACACATAGCTCATGAGAGTGCTGTCATTGTAGTCTCCGTGTAAAATTCAGGTCACATTTCTCATATAATTTTAATGTGAAGAACCAGAGTAAAATGCACTTGGTTCAAATTAGGAATCTCAGTCATTGTTTTAATTTCTAAAATCTATTTTATTTCCTCACTGCGACATTTGCTTTAGTGTTGTAAATTGGAGGAGTGTTGTATTCAGAGAAAGCTTGCTTTTGGAATGAGAAGGTAATGGGCTCTAATCAATATTCAAGGGATCATCATTGCACTGTAAGTTTCAAGTTATCAGTAAAATGGGAATATTGCAAAGATATGTAATTGTGGAATAATTCAAAAAACAACTTTTTAATGATTCTTAGCACAAAGAACAATACTTGTTATAGGTCTTATTCTTATTACTAACAAGACTCATTTTTCCTATGCATGTTGTAAATAAGTGGGGAAGTAAGTGATTGATAAAAGACATCAAAATAGTACCCTTGGTTTCAAAAATGCTATGCTGATTTTCCAGTCTAGTGGCAGAGGGTACATTCTGGTATGAGGAGCAGGGGATATTGACTCCAGGATCCTGCTTTTTCCTAGGGAATATGTGGTTCCCTAGGAAATAGTAGTATGTCTATGTTTCCTTCCAAGCCTGCCAGTGAGGCATGGATGTGCCAAGTAAAGACAGAGAAGAAAGGATGGCACGGGTGGTACCATAGACTTTCACTTAGATTCCTTCTTCCCCTTCCTCAACTGCTCACGGTTGGAGTCCAATATGTTAGACTAAGGGCTGATTGCCTACTTGGAATTAGCCAGTGATGAACCCTGTTGAAGCCTCAGAGAGGGAGGAGAGAGAACAGGGTATTTATGACCCAGGCTTCTCTCAAATAACATCTTGGTCTATTTGGGTCCCTTCATTGTGGTCACTTTTCTTGTTGATAAAGTGATTAATTACACATGCCTATATTAGCAAATTTCTCCAGGGAAACAGAGCCAATAGGGTTGTTCCTGTGTACACACACAGAAAGAAATAAAATTTTGCATATAATAGATATGTAGTATATAATGTAAAATGTACATATATTTTAATAATTATATATTCTGCTATGTAAAGACTAATTTGGATGTATAATTAACATATAAATTGATATGTGATATATTAGCATATTCTATATGATATATATTGTTTTATTATATATCACATAAAGTTATATATATTATGAGTAATATTGAATATTAAATTATATATTATTCATAATATCTATAATAATCATATGTAGTAATATGTATATAGAATATCTTCTTTAGAATATGTGATTATAAATAAACTATTTTATTTTATATTACATATAGAATAATACATAATATGTGTATACATATATAGGATATAACTATATATATTATGCATTGAAAGAATGAGAAATAAAGAAAGAAAAAATGATTGATTCTAAGGAATGTTGAAGCCCCCAGGTCTGAATTCTACAGGGGAGGTCATCAGGCTGAAGATCCAAGGAGGAGTTTGATGCTTCCATCCCAACTTCGAAGGCCTTCTGAAGATAAAATTCTCTCTTTCTTGGGGGACCTCAATCTTTATTCTTCATTCCTTTAACTGATTGGAAGAGGCCCCTCCACATTATACACAGCAATATATCTTACCCAAGTTCAGTGATTAAAATGTAAATCCCATCTAAATAACACCTTCACAGTGACATCTAAATTAGTGTTTGAACAAAAATTGGATAGGGGACCTTGTGGACACATGAAATTAACCACAGCAGCCACTCTCTCACTAGGTTCCTTAACCACTTCATCTTGTCCTCTATTTGGGCCTCCACATGATAATTGCTCTGCCACTCCTATTTACAGGTTCTGGTTTCATTGTGCTCCAGGGTTTGTAAAGGGTCAACCCTACTCAAATGATTGTATTTTCATGTACCATATTTTTTATTTGAATTTCTGACAAATAAATATAACAACTTTATTAGAATAAATCTGAGCATACAGACACTTGAAATTCTGAGATTGGATTGGTCATATATAAAAATATATAATAAAAAGAATATATTGTATTGTTATATATAACAGGGTGAATAACCTTGAAGGAAGATGGGGAATATGTAGTGTGTGTTCGGTGATGGCCATAGTTATTCTACTGACATGTTAACATGGGATGAAATGCAGGTGTAGGCCAAGGTGATGGTCCCTTGAATGGCTGATACTCTGTATCTGAGGAAATAACAGAAAGTGTACAGAGGGAAAGAGAGAAATGAAAAACTTTCACATAATTTCTTATCTCCAAACTAGATCTGAAAATGTCACAGGAAAGTTTAAACTTTCCTGTGGTAAATTTTATTTCCTGAGGAATAAACCCTGGAATTGTAAGTTCTTTTTTTTTTTTTTTCATTTTCTTTAAAAGTTTATTCCAAACTATAAAAAATTAATTTCAAACAGATTCCAAACACATATGAATAAAAAAATAATTGTACTAAAATGGTTACAGTGTATCATTAGGCAAGAGGTGGGCAAAATTGCTAAACTAATCTTCTGGAATAAATCACTTGGAAACAGCAAGTTTGGATGCCTTTCATCCTTAATTTTGCTCAGACTCTGCTTTAGAGAAGATCTCTGAACTTTGGTGGCTTTTACAAGACCACCTATATTTGTTAGTTTGCCCTCATAACATTCATGTAAAATAGGCAAATATACCCTTGTTCTCGAGAGACTGAATTTAGACCATGATGAGAAGAGGACAAAGCTGAGCTCCTATTCTGTGGATTATAAATCTGTTTTGTGTTCAAATGTGTGTTTTTTATTCTTGTGACCAAAATACCTAACAATAACTACTTAGAAGTGAAAAAGTATATTTTGGCTCACTATTTCATAAGTTCAGATCATGATTAGCCAGTTCCATTGCTGCGCTCAAGTTAGGGTAGAACATCATGGTGGAAGGGTGTGGCAAGGGAAAACCACTCAGTTCACAGCATCTAGGAAGGAGGGAGGGAGGGACAGAGGGAGAGAGAGAGGTGGAGAGAGTGCAGGAGAGCAAGCAGAAGGCATTAGGAAGAAGATGAAAATCCCAAAGGCATGCCCCACCAGGACCTCACTTCCTCCAGTCATGCCCCACCTCTCTATATTTACCATACAATAATCCATTCAAATTATTAACCCAACAAATGGATTCATCCACTGATTGGGTTATAGCTCTCATAAACAAATCATTTCATTTCTGAACACTCCTACATTGTCTAACATGAGCTCTTTGGGGCACACCTGATATCCCAACCATAACAAAATGGAATCCTGATGTATACATTTTAGTGACCTAGAAAACAGAATACTTCAAATGAAAGGGACTTTGAGGGAGGCACACACATTGGCTCTTCCCATTTTCTTCTTGCCATCCATCCCCCCAAGAACAAAATAAAGGTGAACATGAGTCATGATATAATGAAAGAGGAAAGCTCTTGTATTAATATGTAATTTAATGCTTTGTTAGGATCCAAGAAAATAATTTAGCTGATGAGACTTAGAATTCAAAATGCATTACAAAAACAAATCATAAATCACAAAAGAGCAGAGAGAAAAATTGATTAATCAATCTACTGCTGAAAATACCAAATAAACTCCTTTAAAAAGCATTTCTAAAGTTCCGGTGAAAAAACTTTGGTTTTATGCATTACGTTTACCCACTAATTTTAAGTAAGAAGAGGAATGACTACCTTATTCTAAGACACTTGAGGAGATAATGGGAGCAAAATATAAATACCTTTCAAAAAGTCTTCCATAAGTTTTCTAATCAACTGAAATGCTAGCAAATGAGATAAGGGAAAAAGGTTAAGCTTGCTAATGCCAGGGCTTAAGCATTTGGCTACAGATCTGTCAGTGTAACTGACAAGAATGTACTGGGCACAGCTCAGCCTTTGCTCCAGGTATAAAGTTCATTGTGTATTTGATGCTCCTGTAATTTTAGGGGAAACAAAGGAGATGATCCTTTTCCTGCCTATCGTAGTCAAAAAAGACACTATCATAACAAGAGAAATGAACAACAGAAAATCATAACATATATTTATCAAAATTTTACATGACACAGGTGTCTTCAGATGGGAAACCCAAGTACCTAGAGTGAACTATCCATTTCTATACTTAGGTTTTTGAAGTATAAACAGCTTTGCAGAAATATGATTTGACAAAACAGTATGATATAATAGTAATAGACTGATGGGGATGGCACAGCAAGGCCTCTCTGTTCAGATTCTTCTTTGCCTCTCTGTATAGCATTCATTCATCTGAGATATACCGCCAAATTTTATCTGGAATACAAGGACTTATCACCTATAATCAAATAAGGTAAGTAAGAGAATCTATGACAAATTCCTATACAGGAAGTATGCAGGTATTTAGAATAATATACTGAGGTTTTATGGCTGACCTTGGGAAAAAGAGGTTCTAATTTCTATGACTCACCTTGGAGCAGAAGGATTCTAGTTACAGTGATTTTCTTGGTGGAAGTATGAGGTATAAGAGGGCATGAGAAGGTCAGAGAGGAATTCTGTCTCTGAGGCCATGCCCCTCCACAATTGGCATTGTTCCTGAGCCCTAGCATCAGTATTAATTTACCCAATGAGAAATACCACCTGAATTACTTTAAAACTTTTGTTTAAAAATCTTCTTTTAATTTAATGGTATCCTTGGCAAAAGAGCAAGGATAACACTTTAAGAACATGTAACAACTAGTGGAAGACTGTAGTGATTCACCATTGACATTTGACTGTCCACTCTCAGGATTTAGGAGCTTATAATTTTTAAACTTAAGATGATTGTCTATTTTTCTTGGCCCAATTGCTTGCAGCTCTTTTCTAGAATGCTGGCATCTGGCAATGAACAACACAAGTCAGAGCATTAGTAATATTGCTACAAATAACTCAATAACATAATCTATTTTCTAAAAAATCCTACTGCATTAACAACGTCATAAATTAAATTCCCGCACTATAGAGTTGTTGCTAGCACTCTACAGTGGTTATTGACTAATAGCCTCTCACAAGGCACCATGTTTAATGATGGAGGATGGATTCCCAGGATACGTTCCATAAATCCTCTCTGTGAAACCTGTCGCATGTTGTTTAAATAATGCTGCATTTAATCAAGCAAACTTGACTCCAAAAGTAAGAAAGCTGCAGCTTTCACTCATAAGACAAAAGTAAACAGAGACAGAGACAGAGGGTTTCTCTGGAATGTGCCAAGATGAATGGCATTAAATAATACTTGTGAAGAATACAGAAAAGAATATGCTTGGATCAGGGAGGGAGTGGAGAAAATGTAGCAGGAATGAGGGCTTCGATTATAAATGGCATCTATTGCAGCTTTGCTAACAGTTCTTTTGTCTGGGGAAGCAAAGTCACCAACTAGGTTGTTAGTAACAATGATTTCCATTACTTTGTCATGTGTCCCTCCTGCAGGAGAGTCTCTGCACAATTCATTACATAGTGTGGGTTTGTTCATTCTCCTTATAGAGTTTCTGTCAGATTTACTGTCATTTAGCTTGCCAGCTCTGTATCATACTATTAAAGCATAGAATAAATGAGAATAATTTCCTTCCATACTCCTAACTCAGGGTCTTACAGCATTTGTTTAGGCTACAGTATGTACTCAGCTAAATATCCTCCCCTAAAGCATAGGAAGGACTTTAATTTTAATCCAATTGTCAAGTGTCATGCATTTTTGAAAGACTATATTTAGTGTGAGAAGCCCTCTGGCTTTTCTCAACCAGCATATGACAGTGGAGGGAAGCAAATGCAATGTTAGAAACCCCTGTGGGATCACCAGAAAATGTCTAGAAGATTCCTAACTCTGGAAGGAAACAATTGAGGGTTTGCCATCATTTTAATGTCATTACAGGGCAGTGCAGCTGTCGAGATCCATTTAAGAGGAATATCTGATGAGAGTGAAATGTCACGCTTCTGCGTCTCTTCCCCGTTGCATGCCCGAGAACGTCACCCTAAAAAGGAACATCACCCTGAAGATAATAACTGGGGATTTGGTAATTGAGTCTAGCTGAAAGTGAAGGGCAGCTCTCGTCTCAGACACTTTGATTGCATCCCTGTTGCTGGTGCCTGGTTCCTGAATCATCATTTCTTGCTGACACTAGAATAATTTCCTCCTCCCTTTTTGTTTTACTTCAAAATCAGTGTTCCTAGTTTTCCCTCCTTTAGTTGCAAGGATGTACAGTTCCTCATCATCTTAAAGACAAAATTCAGCACATCTCTTTGCTCTCTACATTAGTTGCTACAAGTAATTGAAATCTTGATATTTTATTTGACTTTTAAAATGATCTTGAAAAAAATAGGCGAGATGTTATTGTTGTTCACATGAAAAATGTATGGTTTGGAAGATATATGTGTGCTTTATTATTTGCTTCTGGACACAGTTGATAAATGACATACGCTATTTAAGATTTATTTTATTTTATTTTTTTAAAGATTGTAGGTGTAAGATAATAAATATAGAGATAGATTTGGATATGCAGGTGGGATAGTATATACTGTGTTGGAAAAGTAAATATTTATCAATTAAGGGCAGTGTTTTCAGGAATCACATTCTATTTTTCATAATCATTTATTTTTTAAAGATGGGCTGCATATGTAGTCTCCTTTAAAAATAAATCTAAATTTTCTGAGACCAGTTGTGTTTCAAATAACTGAAAGGTTTTTTCTCATGCTTCAGTTGACGCCATGATAAGGAGTAATATCTTATCAGTAATTTTTCCATCTCCTGTTCCTCAATGATTAAAAGGAAAATGATCCATGTTCAGAATCAGTCATAAATACGTTGTCTGGGAATATAACAGGTAACAAGCCCAATGCTCTTCCTGTCAGCTGGTCCTCACTCCAGATGTCCCCAAGAACATAGCAAGTCTGATATCTGGTCTATGTAATGGCTCATGTATTGCTGTAGAAACCCAGTGGTTAATGTTCTGGCTTCTCTGGTGGCCATCTGATGCGAAAGATTGTCTTCAAATTCTCCTTGGTATAATGTGACTTTTTTTTCTTTGCCTCCCAAACAGTGATAGACTACTTAAATTAACTAAACTTCACGACTAGGCTTTAAAAGATATCTCTTCACTTTTCTCCTGAAAACTGCCAATGGAAGACAAGTGACATTTCATGAAGTAGGTCCCAAGGCAAGATAACTCTTGGTCCAAGAGTGATAAAAAAAAAAATAAACCATTCTTAGCTGGTCTTTTCTGCCTCTAAAGGAACTTTTACCCAATATAACAACTTTTACCCACTATAATATTGATCAAGGGTAGACATTTAAAATCATTGAATGCCTCTCAGATCACTGCTAAGTTGGTGAATACATTCAAGAAATACCTAAAAAAGTATATATATATATAGCCTATTATATACATATATTTGTGTACATATATACACAATATATGTATATAATAAGATGCACATATCAGACAAAACAGCTGCTTTCATGTAATTTACCTTGTACTGAGAAACAGAGAAATCAAGCAGATAAGTAAGAAAAAGTATAGTAAATCATATGATATAAATTATCCTATGAAATAGGTGAGGAGATCAAATTTCATGATTAAAGGAACACATGTAATAATCTTAAAGAGATAAGAGAAGTGTTTCTGCTGCAGGGAATACAGGTGTCAGTTCAAATCCTTGAGGTGAGAGCATAATTAGTGTTCGGGAGAATAAAGAAGTAGACAATCTGACTGTGATTGAATTTATAGAAGTTTTGGGGAGCCAGAACATGAGGTCTTATAGCCATTGATATTTCCCTGAAATACTGCAAAGCCATTGAAGAGTTGTGGTTTATGAATTAATTTCATAAGGATTGACATTGCACTTATTTTGAGAATAGACTGGATGCTTGGATAAAACTAGACCAAATCAGAGATGTGATGGGAATAGAAGGGGGATATACTCGCAAATTCTAGGTATATTTTAAAGGTAGTATTGATGGTATTTTTTTAATGGGATGGAGAGAGAAGATTGAGAGATACAGAACTAAAGTCCACTGCCAGGGGAAGAAACAGCAACTGTAGTATAGTTCTATCATCAAGGGAAAAAAAAAAAACAATGGAAGAAGAAGAAATTGTGGTTATGTCAGGGTGAAGGGAAAATCAGATGAGGAATTTAGTGTGCCCTACATTGAGTTCAAGACATAAGTCACCATTAAACCATCTAAATAAAGTTATTGGAAGCAGAGGAACAAAGAACACTGGAGTTCACAGGCAATATTTGTACTTTAGATGTACATAATGTATCATCAGAACACAGGTGGATATACAGAAAGTCAAGCATGGAATCCAAAGACTGACCTTGAGGGTACTGCAACTTTCAGAGTTTGGGAAGTGTACACATGCAGAGACAAAAACTAAAAAGGAACAATGGCCAACTGGCTAGGAGAAAAACCAGCAGACTATGATGTCTTGCTGAAAACTAGAAAAGGGTTTTCCAGGACAATGTGATCTGCTGTGATAATGCTATTGAAAGTCAAAGGAGCTGAGGCCCAGTAACTGGGCACCAAGTTTAGCAATGAGGAGTCCAGTAGGATCTTGCCAATCTTGCCAGGAGTACTTTTTGGTTTGAAGAACATTTTCATATCTAATTTATAAAACTAAAACTGACCAGACACATAAACAACAAAGCAAAACAAAGACAAAACATGAAAGAAAACAAAAGTGCTACAAATTATAAATACTGTGGAACTTATAAAACTGGAGTTATTAAAAATTTTACATTTCATGAAAAAGAACGTCCCTAATAGAAGCTACATCTAGGAAAGCCTCTGTTACTCTATTGACTGCTCTCCTCTCACATGCATAGCTTCTTGCTTTTTCCCATATTTTACTTTTACCAAGCTTTCAAAATATCACCAAAGACCTGTTCTTACTGCCATTAAAAGATTGTAGCTTATAGACTTCACTTAGTTCTCAAGAAGTTGCTAATCTTTTTCCATCACCATTTCAATCATAGATGAAATGTATTCATTGAAACAGCTCCAGAAAAATTTGCCCAAGGTTTGCTAGTTGTTGTCCCTTCCAGGATGAAGCCCAGCACTTCACAGAAGCTTTATTTATTCTTCCTTTGTAATGAAGGTCTATGATTTGACCCAGAATTGTGGTGCTTTTATCCCTTCTATCTAACTTCACAGAGGTCTGTTCTTTGTAGTGTCTTGCCACATCCTTGAACAGGAATGAAACAATCACCTTTTCTTTTCCTAGTTTCCTCTCATAGCCTGGCACTGAGGAGACATAATGTATCATCACCGACATGACTCCAGGTAATTCTTAGCATGTGATATTCTTATTTATGTGTGTTCTTCCTCCATGGTGAATAGAACTGGCTTGTTTAAGCAATAGGATATAGCACAAAGGCCCACAAAGGATATAGCATAAATATCCCACAAATAGCCATAGGATATAGTATAAATGTCCCACAAAGGCCCATGTATAGAAGCATTGGTCCCTAGCCTGTGTTATATGGGGAGGTGGTTGAACCTTAAGGAGATAGAAGTCTAGTGTGAATAAGTTAGGTCACGGGGGTGCGTTTTTGAAGGCGACCCTGGACCTTTGTTTCTTTCTTTGCTTTCTAGCCAAAAAGAGAGATAAGATTCCTCCACCATGTGCTCTTATGATGTGGTTTGCTGCAACAGAACCAAAGCAACAGAGCCAATGGCTGTGGACTCAAATCTCTTAAACTGTGAGCCAAAATATTGTTTTCTCTTTTAAAGTCTATTTATCTCTGATATTTGTCACAGCAGTGGAAAGCTAATATAAAGTTTCAATCGTTATCTTTAAAAAAAACAACAAATCACCCCTAAACATTCATGTATTACCTTCTAGTTGCTGTGGGTCAAGAATCAGGAGTGGTTAAAGGGTTCTGTTTATGAATCTCCTATAAGATAGGATCACCTAAGGACTTGACTAAAGGTGGATTCATTCCTAAAAATTCCTAAGTTCATACAACACTAACTGTTTTCAGCTCCTCATAAGCAGTTTGACTAAGGACTCTATTATTCACTCTGTTCGCCTGAGCCTTCCTCAGTATCTTGCTCATGGTCCTCTCCATAGGGCAGAATACAGTGTGGCTCGTGTTTTATGAAAATAAGCTAATGCTAGAAGGAGGAGGAGGAGGAAGAGATAAGTGAAAGTAGAGAGCAAGGAGACAGAAAGAATGAGAGGAGAAAGATTGTGCATAAACAGAACAAATGTCAGAATATTTATGATTTCAGAAATGACATCATTCTTTTCATATTCTATTCAATAAAGCAATCACAAGGTGCAACTCATACTCTAAGAGAAGGGACTTATACCAGGGGGCAAATACCAGCACGTAGGTCACTGGAAGCTGTTTCATAAGCTATCACACAAGTTTAGATCATAAAAGACAGTACATTTTCCAGAATTCTCCCCAGAAGATTTCACGTAGATGTATAGAAGTGGCTGTGAAGCAAGGCACTCAGACATCCTAAAAATCACTAACATGAATTTGCAGTTGTTTGAATAAACTACCTCAGATAAGAATTCTCCAGCTCCAAACAAATGTTCTATTGACAACTAGTGGCCCAGAAAACATCTTCATTACAGCCTCAGAGATAATGAGACACCTCCCAGCTGAACTAGCCCCTAATTTCTGGCCCACCGAAACTGAGTCATAACATGGGATGATTTTGTGTACAGTGCATGGGGGTGATTTTGTGTATAGTGGTAGTGAGCTAACACATGCATACCTTTGCAACTCTGTCTCAAGAGTTGACCCTTTCTGGGAGGATCATTCATTGCCCTCATGAAAATTTGTGGAAAGAATTACGTGAACTTGTCCATGAGAAGCAACAATAAGGCTTGAAGATTATTTGCCTTCATCTTAATTAGATTATTTGAAAATAAACACTATGCAGTTTACAATCTTATGAAAGTCAAATCCTTCACCTATTTTGGTGAAACTTGTGCCATTTGTTTTCTGTAGCTGATTGGCTGAAACACTATAGCATGTCAGAAACTTTAGTCAGGTTTAAATTGAAGTATTGCAGAAACATCCTTAAGAAATGAGAAACCTAGACCAATCCTTCACTCAAGAGCTCATGTGCTCAGCAAATCACCTGATAGCCTGGAAAAGAATTCATAACAACATTGAAATTCAAAATCTTCTCCAAGTTTTGGGGTCCCACTGGAGATAATGACAAAGGTGACTTGAGGTCTGGAATTGTTCTGAAGTACCCTTCCTATTTACTCTTAGTCCTCTGAGATTCATATACACTACAATTTGGGGTCTCTGCCTTGCTCATACCCTTACTCTAAGTGCAAATATAAAATCTCCATCCTGCTCAAACCTGCCAAACCTTGAGCTTCCTCCTCAACAGCTTTCCCATCCCATGATCATACAGGCACAGAGAATGAAGTCGTGTCTGGTCCCTCTAGCCTGCTTTGCAGATTTTGATTTACAGACCAGATTATTGTTTTTGCTTATTTAATTTACAGAACATAAATATTTCTTAACCTCACAGTATTAGCAGATAAGATTTTTTTCTTGAATTTCCCATTTATTTTGCCATCTACCATCAAAGATTTCTCTAAAGTATGTACATCAGGAAAAAAAAAACAGAAGTTACTAATATTGACCTTTTGATTAGAATCTCCATTATTTTCTAAACTAGGGAAATAACTCCCTCATTTTTATTCACCTCAAGTTAGAGTTCAACTTTCAATTCCTAGTCTGGCAATCCATAGCCATAAAATGTCTGAATATCTTTAGGGAAGTCAAGTGGTATGAAAATACTTCAGTAGCTGGCTCTCCAGTGTCTGATTTAACTTGTACTTAAATTTAGCTTCTTAAGTATCTTCTTAAGGGAAAGTAGTTCAGCAGGAGCCAAATAAAATTGAAGTGCCTATTCTCATTGAGTTGTTAGATCATCTAGTCTCCATTTTCCCCCAAATTCCTTCTTTTCTTTTCTTGTGAATCTTAATTCTTTTTTTATCTGGATCTCAAAGGAAATCAGAACAGACTTGGACAAATGCCATATTCTCCTTGACGATGGATTTTGCATTGACTTTCATCACCATGTTATAAATGAGACAAGAAAGTATTTCTTGAATATGTATTCTTTTCCTAGCTCATGCAATGCATTAGGTTAAATACAGCATGTGCACATAGGCTATATCCCTAAGGCCATGGCAATCTGTTCCGGAGATGAAAATATCATCATCATCATAGCTAACATTTATTGAGGAACAGGATGTGCTTTGTTTTAAATGTTTTGCTTATGTGACTTTTTAAATCATCACAACAATCTTAGAAAGCAGACACAATTATCCTTTTATACAGCTGTGGGAACTTCAGTTAACAAAAATAAGGACCTGCCTTAATCCTTTTTTCTGTTATAACAAAATAATCAATCTGGATACTTTATAGGAAAACAGGTTTATTTTGCCCACAGTTCTGGAGATTCAAAGCATGGTGCCAGAATCTGCTCAGTCCTGGTGAAGATCTGATGCTGAACAGCATCAAAATGGCAGGAGCAATGGTGTGGAAAAGGAATGTTGGGGAGGTGGCAGATTCACTCATTAACAAATCATTCTTGTGGGAAATAAACCAGTCCCATAAAACCTGATGCACTTCCTGCTCTAGCACATGGACCTTTGTGGGGATAGACTATATACAAACTATAGTAAACTTATAGAAGATAAGGAGATTAGTAGAAGACTGAACATTTTTGTCATTAGGGTAACCCTCACTCCCTTGCCCCATCAACAAGAGTAATTAAGGCTTGTATAGCATCTACTGGTCCTGACAGTGGGATTTCAGAAAAAGGATATGGCCAGTGTGTATTTGCCAATATTAGGACTGATCATGTACACTAAACCTTCTTCTCCTTAAACCTTCCCATTACCCAATGGAGAACAGGGCCCTGCTCTTATCTGAATTATCGCCATTTCCTATGCCATTGCTAACATTGTTCATAGCCTGAAAGTTCTTCACCTGTACCTGTCACAGACCCATCTTTAGGTTGCAGCTGGTGTACTTTCTCCCCTGCATGCATCTTTTCAAATCTACTCACAGGTGAGCACATTTTCTCCCCTTGCAGCAAATCTTTACATCACTCGTCAATTTTCCTTGAAGCAATGGTTATTCTGACATAAGACAGGATTGTGTAAAAGGCATTAAAATCAGGGTGACAATATTTAAGTTTAATCATCTATTTAATAGTAGACTTTCTTAGGGTCATGAGAACTGTCAGTGACATTAAAAACAGTTTAACTGTTTAAGGGCCATTAATTTGGTAGAAGATGTAACACTATTTCAGAAAGAACCTAAATTATTTTAGAGTTGCTTTGCTAAGAGATACTTAACCACTATTGTTTATGAGACTACAATTAAACAAAAAGAAAGAACCATGTACAAATAACTACAAAAAAAAGAGAATAGGAATTGCTCTAAAACTTGCAGAAAAACAACTTGTTTGCCGAATATATTAATTTCAAACAAACATTTGCAAAATATCCCTTCCTTGTCTTAGTACTTCATAAATTTAGATCTGAAGAAAGCTGATATGCTATGAAATACGCCAGTTCATCTCATTTTAATGTTTACGTTACATTTCATTTTTAATGTTTCCCTTCATGCACAACTTTGCATCAAACTATTTTGCAACCACAACAATTTATCTGGGTAAATTCTAGCTTCTTGGGACAGGCTTTCATTCCTTTCCTTTCTCAAGGCAGAGGAGCTACATGGCAGGTAGGATGAATATAATCTTCAGATCTTTGCCCAGCCTCAAGCTTACAGAATGTCTCAATCCCCGGGGATTTGAGGTACAATCCTTGGGGATGGAGTATTTGAGATTTTGCTCCCCTAATTAATAGGGAAACAACTGAGTAAAGTAAAACTTCAGGGCAAGAAGGGAAAGGGGAACAATAAGAAAGAAATTGGAACAGGTCTGCTGATGTCATAATGAAGCTTATGCTTCATTTTCATGGAAAGTTTCATGGAAAGATTGAGACCTGGCTTAAAGATGAATTGCTACTTAATGCATCTTTGCAGAGATTTCACAAACCTGTCAGTTTAATTTCCATTGTAACTTTCAGGTGAGCACAGGAGTAAATGGGAATGAGGTACATCTGAAAGAGTCAGGCAGCCCAGAATGAGCAATCAATGGTTACATAGGACTTTTCAGCACAAGACTAAGCATTTTTAGGTGCTTGTATTTGAGAGAGAAGTTTGACCTCCATCTATGATATTCTGAAAATTAGACAAAATTCTATGCAATGGGGTGGTCTGGAGGGGCTCTTCTCTTTCTCTAAGAATAGATTTATAACCACTCTGGAGAAATGCAAATTCAAAATATAAGTGAAGTTCAATCTTAGAAAAATAAAATTGTATTTTTTACATCCAATCTCTCAACTGATTTCCAACCTACTATGTGCAGAAACACTGAAAGGAAAAACAAATGTATACAACTGTTCATTTCACCACCCTGAATTAACCACTGTTGACATGTCAATATCCTTTCCGGTTATCTTTCCTGTGGCACGTGATTTATATGTTAATGATAAAAAATACCTATGCAGATTCTTCATCATCTTCAATAAGCCTCTTATGGAGGTAGCAATATATGCCTGCAGGAATGGATGTTTAGCAACACACTTTTATACACTTAAAAGTGTGTGTTCCTTTTTTTTTTTGGAGGGTTGAGGGTACCAGGGATTGAACTCAGGGGCACTCGACCACTGAGCCACGTCCCCAGCTCTATTTTGTATTTTATTCAGAGACAGGATCTTACTGAGTTGCTTAGTGCTTTGCTTTTGCTGAGGCTGGCTTTGAACTCTCATCTCAGCCTCCAGAGCTGTTGGGATCACAGGCATGCACCACCCTGTCTGGCACAGTGGTATGTTCTAAAAAGAGAAAAGAATAAGAAGAGTTGAGTTAGTTGAATTTTCTAGTGCAGATTTGAGGGTCAATGGGAAGAACCTTGAAATAACAGTGAAATATAATTCCAGTAAGGATCTTAACAGGAATGAGAAATGCCCATTTTCTGGGAATTTTCACAAAAATTTCAGGAAGTTCTTATTTCATGCACAATTATAACTGGATTTGCATGTTGTGTCACCCAAACTGCCTCCAAGCCTCAGAAAATCATCTACAAAGTTTCTTTTTGTATGATCACTTAGGTTGTACTCTTGGAGTTTTTTTCACAGGTCATGGTAGATTAAAGTTCAAAGAGAGAGCAGTTTGTTCCAGGATTCAGACAATAGTAAAAAAAAAAAACAAAAAAAACCAGCAAAACAAGACTAAACTTTCCCATTGAGCATCAAGCTTCCTTTTTTTTTCCCTTCGCTGAATGGACCCCACTTTGTTTTTTAATTCATTCCCCAAGCATGATATCTTATCTAGGTGTGATTAAGGCTCAGGACTTTCTGATCAAATCAATAAATGTTAACTTCAGAAGTAGACAATGCATCTGTATCTGGCCAATCAGAACAGAGGAGAGATTGCTGGAAGCTAAAAAATCTTCTTCAGTTATGCGTGAGAGTTACAGAGTGCACCTTGTTCTCCTGTATATCAAAATGGAAAAGCAACTCCCTAGTTGCTGGTGGCATCCATTTTCTAGCAGTCAAAGGCATAAGACTTCTACCTCATCAGACAGCTTACAGAAGAGAACGAAGTGCTAAATACCTGGCTCTGAGCTGATTTCCCAGAGTCATGCACAGTTCACCCTGGAGCTACTCTGACCACTGGCCAGCTTTGATGCATGAATCTTTAATGCACACTGGAAATTTCATGCCAGGATTGCATTTAGTCTCTTTGCTTTTATATTCGTGAAGAAGTTTGGTCAGCACTTCTGTTCCTGTATCTCTGCTTGAGAGAGATGACCTGTAACACTTTGGCTGCAGTGTTTTTAGAGTTAAACTGTAAACACTTATACTTCCATGTTTTTGGTCTAATCTATTTTTGTTGCTAATTTAAATAAGTGAATTGCTTAGAAAATGGCTTTAGAACTTATTGGAAAATAGTTTTGTGTGCCAATGTTAAATATTGATTTCTTCTTTATATTTGGTTATATTCTTTTTCTCATTCAGTGTTTTGTTCACATTTCTGATGAATTTATTAGATGTTTACCTACTTTATGTTATTTTTAAAGAATAGCATCTGGTTTTAATCTTAAATTTTCAAATTATTTTGTAAAATAAGTTTTCCTTCCCCTCCTCTGTATTTCTCCTACTTGTCTTTAATGTTTTATTTCAATGACTTCTTTCTTTTAAAGTTCATTTTTTCCCATGATAAAAATACATAAGACTGTGATTTTTTTTTCAATGACTTCCTTTTGGCATATTTTCATGAGCATTGCTTTATAAAATTCTTTTTCTAATCTAGAAGGAAGGACTATAAGCCTATAAATGTAAAAGTCTGCTAGTATCTATATATTGTTATTTCAACTACTTTTAATGTCACATTCACCTTCTCTTGCAAGTTACATTCCCTGTCCGCATTATTGATAAGTGGTGACACTTGATCTTTGAATAAATGAAAAAAGAAATGATACTACCAGAGACAATAAATTGGTCAGATAACATTAGACAGTGTGGTTGCAGTGCTTTTTCAGCTTTCCAATGAGTATAGATGTTGCCTCTTCGGTGTGCAGAGATAAAAATTGGTAAAAATGTTCTGTTTTATTTTCCTCATTCTCTACTTTGTCTGAGTATTATGTTCTAGGTACTTATCCTTGCTTTAATTAGTGTGCATCAAATTTGTAATTTTGTAGGCTCTGAGTGAAATAACTTGTAACAGCATTCTAGAAATGTGCACAGATTTTTCGTTGTGACTTGTTATTGTGGTTCCCCTACATCACTTCTTCCCTTCTTTTCCAGTTCCCAGTGCAGTCAGTACTTTGAATCTTACTTGCAGTTTAACTGCATGAACTTATTAGGGTGGTTATTGTCAAAAATAGGAAGAAAAAAGGTAATGAAGAAATCAAGGAAGAGAGGGAGGAAACAAATGTTGTTGAGTATTTTGGGAAAGTAAATGGTACAACCACTCTAGAAAAAAGCCTGGTTCTTCCTCAAGAATTTAACCACTGCCATATACTGCAGCAATTCCACTTCTGGATCTACACCCTGAATAATTGAAAGCAGGAGCTCGGTAAACCAGTGACCATAGCAGCATTGTGATCAATAACCTAAAGGGAGAAAAAAAATGTTGAAGAATAGTTTCATGGATAAATAATATCTGCCCTATACATACAATGGAAATTTTTTAGTTTTAAAAACAAATGAATTTCTGATATATGTACAGTGTTGAAGAACTTTGAGGATTCTATACCAAGTGAATAAGCCAGTCATAAAAATATTATATTATTCTACTTATATGAGGTTTGTAGATTAATGAAATTCATTGAGAAAGAAAGCAGAATGGAGGTAACTGGTGGCTGGAGGGAGGGGATAATCAGTACTTATTTTTTTCATAAGTATAGGATTTCTGTTAGGGAATGTGAAAAATTATAGAAATAAATGGTGCTTATGATTGTACTATATTGTGAATGTGTTTAATACCACAGAATTATATATTTCAAAGAGTTAAAATGGTAAATTTTGTGATCTATATTTTACTACAGTAAAAAAATGATAATAAAAGTTGATCCGGGTTCCACTTCATTTTTAACCTTCTAAAGTACTCATGACTCAGTCATAACATATGCATGCTGTAAAAACATGAATGTAGTCAAAAATCTCTCATTTTAATCATCTTTCAGTGCACTATCTTGAGATTCCTACTTTTAAACTCTTTCTGCAGGAAATTCTACTAATCTCATTTATAAAACTGCAAGGTATCTATAGCTGTTTTGTGATTCTTGTTTCTGACCTAATGAGACACACTTTACTTTTATTGGTACATTATCATTGTAATATGTTCATTGTGATATATTCAACATGAACATAATAGAACAATATGATTAGGTCAGTTTCACTCTCTAGTTCCTCCTCTCCCACAACATCTCTCCATCATTGCTCTACTGGTATCACATCTATTTTCATATTCACCCTCCACCCCAATTTTTCCTTTTTTTTTTTTGGTTTCATATATGAGAGAAAATGCATGACCCTGGAGTTTCTGAGTTGAGCTTAATTTGCTTAACATAATGCTTTCAAATTCCTTCTATTTTCCTAAAACCATATAATTTCACTCTTCTTTAAGGCTGAATAAAACTCTATTGCGTATACATACACCACTTTTTCTTTATCCATTCATCCATTGACAGAAACATAGCCTTAGGCTGGTTCCATAATTTGACTAGAGCAAACTGTGCTACTGTAATATGGGTATGCATGTATCATAAAAGTGTGCTGACTTTAGTTCTTTAAGATAAATAGCAGAGTACTATACCTGGATCACATGGGGTTCCATTCCTATTCTTTTGAGCAAGCTTCATACTGATTTCCATACTGGTACTAATTTAAAGTCCCATCAACAATATAAAAGCATTTCTTTTCCTCAGCATCCTTGCCAGCATTTGTTTTTTGTATTCCTGATGACTGCCATTCTAACTGGGGTGAGATGAACTCTCAGTGTAATTTTGAGTTGCATTTCTTTAATTGCTAATGTTGAACATTTTTATGTGCTTATCAACAATTTTTATTTATTCTTTTGACATATGTCTGTGTATTGATTTTTCCATCTATTTTCCAATATTTTCCATCTATTGATTTTTCCATCATAGATTGTAGGAGCATCTCCATACCTTCCTACCTCTCCCTTCCATACTTCCCCATTCTATGCTAATAGACTGTGCTCTTGCCAAAGAGCACCCCTTTGTTTGTGACCTTTGGATCTGATTGGCCCAACAGTGTATTTAAGCTTCTATAGTTTCTGGAATAAACAGTGTTCTTTGCTCCTCGCCCCGGTGTGTTTCTTGTCCCAGGTATCTCTGCATCTCACTGGGGCGAAACAAATTTTTACCTACATCCCGGGGCCTGGGGAGATTGGCTCCGTGGATCGCCACCGTCCATAGAGACCCCTTTTCGTCTAGCCCAGGGACCCCTTCTCCGTCTCTCTTGGACTCCAACTCCTTGAGAAATTACATGACCTTTTCCTCCCCCCCCTCTTATCAAAGCGACAATAGATCACTTTTTGTAATACAGCAATTATACCAATATTTATTTTTCTATCCATGAACATATTGATTCCATCTATTTGTCTTGGTAAGATTTTTGAGTTCTTTATATATTCTGGATATTCTCTGTAGGAAGAATAGCTGGCAAAGACTTTCTCCCATTCTGTAGCCTCTTTATTTATGCTCTTGTTTCCTTTGCTGTGCAGAAACGTTATAACTTGATTCTATCTCATCTTTTAATTCATGGTTTCCTGAGCTCTAGGAGTCGTACTGAGTAAGTTATTGCCTATACCTATCTGTTGGAGTGTCAACCCTATGCTTTCTTCTAGAAGACCTTTTAGAAGTTTATGATCCAGTTACTATCTTTGATCCATTTTAAGTTGACTTTTGTGCAAGGTGAGAGATTTGAGTCTAATTTCATTCTTCTATAGAGAAAACTGTCTCTTGAAAAAGCTATCTTTTCTCCAATGTCTACTTTTGGTGGCTTTTTCAAGGACCCATATGACTAGATCTGTGTGGATTTGTCTCTCTGTCTTCTATTCCATTTCACTGATTTATGTTTGTTTTTATGTTACTACCATGCTGTTTCTGTTACTGTAGCTGTGTAGTATAATTCAAATTAAGTACAGGTACTGTGATGCCTCCACCATTCCCTTTTGGTTTAAAATTGCTTTGACTAATCTGGGTCTTTTATTCTTCCATAAGAATTTTAGGACTGTGTGTTTTTTTCTCATTCTGTGAATAATGTCATTGGTATTTTGATAGAAATTTCACTGAATCTATAGATCACTTTTTGTAATACAGCAATTACACCAATATTTATTTTTCTATCCATGAACATAGGAGGCATTTCCATGTTCTAGTGTCTTCTTCAATTTCTTTCTTTAGTGTTGTATGATATTGTTGTAGAGGTCTTTCATCTATTGGTCTAGATTTATCCCTCATTATTTTTTAATTAGCTGCATTTTTTAAATGTAACATTACTTTAAGTCAATCTTTCAAAATGTTTATTCAATACCTATTTTATTCTAGGTCATTATAAGTGTGCTGGTAATTTGGCAGCAAATACACTAGATAAAAATATCTGCTTTCATGAAGTTTATATTCTGAAATGGATAGCCTGGGGAATAATTATGTAAAAATAAATAAAGCATATGATATTGTCAAGGTTAGCATATATTATAAAGAAGAGTAATATATGAGCACATTCATAGTACAGTGCAGTACATTTGTCACCAGTGTGGGTGAAGACAAAATGGGTAGAGGGCATCTGGACAGGAAAGCAGCAAGAGGGCAAACCATGAAGCCACTAGGAGGGCAGAGATGCAGGAGCAGGTAGAGGAATTCACATTCCCTTAGGAGCAAACACACCTGGCATATTTCAATACAGGAAAACAGTGTGGCTGGGGCAGTCAGCAGTGGTAGCATACCAAAATGATGCCATAGATATAGAACGGAGGAAGGACACAGCAATGCCTCTCTGGCCTAGGAAACAACTGTAGCCTCTTTGGGCACCTTACTCAAGGGAAAAGGACATGTTAGGCTGATGGTAGAGATGAGAAGTACAGCAGAAGCCCTAAAATTACCAAAATCTCTGTGGTGCCTTGTTTCCAAAGATGGATATGACCATCTTTCCATGTTTTTCAGCAACCTTACTTCGCAACTTCCTAATATCAACAAGTGAGGTTAATTTCCCACCTGTTGAAATGGGGGCAGCTTTTGATTTATTTCCATCAAAAGAATGTGACAGAAATATCTTCTGGATCTGAGCTGAAAGATGCTGTGTTCATCTGTTAGGGCTGGTATTGTAAGGACAAAGTAACACAGACTGGGTATCCTAGCCAATGAGGACTTAATTCTCAAAGTTCTAGAGAGTAGAATTTAAGACCAAGGTGTTGGCAGATGATTTCTCTTGAGGCTTCTCTCCCTGTCTTGGAGCTTGTTGCCTGCTTCCTGGGTGTCCTCTTCTCTGAGACACCTCTGCTTTCTCTTCTTAGAAGAACAGCAGTCCTAGTGGACTTGGGTCTCTGCTTTTAACCTCATTTAAGCTTACTTTCCTGTTTAAAGGCCTTATTTCCAAATACTGTAACAATAGAGGCTAGGTAGCACTGCAATATAAGAATCTGGAGTGGACAAATTCAGTACTTTTCAGATAACTTGAAGTATCTCTCATGTTCCCACCTCCTGAGCCAGCCCGATAAAGGAGCAGTCTTGTCTGTTGGGATCTAGGTCTTCTGTAGGTACACTGAGTCAGCACTATCATCTTGGGGTTTCAAGCCTAATTGATCCTGTACCTGGATGTGGAGCCCAGTTGAGATTAATGAGGTATCATCTACCAACGCGACATATTTGGAGAAATAGGAAATTACTCTTGTTGTACATCACTAAGTTTTTTGTTGTTGTTGTTTTTTTTTATAAGAGCATTATAGCTATACAAAATAGTTGACAAAATCATACATGCATGATGTTGATTTACTACATTTCAGTCACTCCTTCTCCTCTCCTTCTCCCTCCTGTTATTTTCCTTACTTTATTAGTCTTCCTTTCACCCATTTATTTATTTATTTTTTGATTGGTGCTTCATACATATACATAAAGGTAGACTTCATTGTGAGATATTTATATATGCACATGGCATAATTTTATCAAATTCATTATGCATTCTCTTCCATTTCTCTTCCTTCCTCCCTTCCCCTCAATCCCCTTCTACTCCCTTCTATTTTCATAGGACTCCACCTTCACCTTCTTTTCCCCTTATTTTGCTCTAGCTTTTGCATATGAAAGAAAATATTTGACCCTTGACTTTCTGAGTTTGTCTTATTTCACTTAGCATGATGTTCTCCAGTTCTATCCATTTACCAGCAAATACCATAGTTTCATTTTTTATGACTGATTAAAACTCCATTGTGTATATATACCACATTTTCTTAATCCATTCACTCATTGATAAACATTTGGGCTGATTCCAATTTAGCTATTGTGAATTGTGCTGCTATAAAGATCAATGTGGTTGCATCCATATAGTATGCTTATTTTAGTTCTTTTGGAAAAATAAAGATGTGGGATACCTGGGTTATAGTGGCTCCACTGCTAGTTTTTGAGAAATCTCTGTATTGATTTCCATAGTGCTTGTATTAATTTGCAATCCCACCATAAATGTATGAGTGTAACTTTTTCTCCACATACTCACAAGTATTTATTATTTTTACTTTTGATAATTACCTTTATGACTGAAGTGAGATGAAATATTTAGTTTTGATTTGCATTTCCATGATTGCTAGAGATGTTGGACATTTTTCATATGTTTGCATTTCTTTTGAGAAATGTCTGTTTAGTTTTTTTCCCAATTATACATTGAGTTATTTGGGGTGTGTGTGTGTGTGTTAAGATTTTTGAGTTCTTTATATATTCTGGATATTTATCCTTTTTCTAAGGAGTAGCTGGCAGATTTTCTTCTATTCTCTGCAAGTTCTCTTTTCATGCTCTTAATTGTCTTCTTTGCTGTGCAGAGGCCTTTTAATTTGATGCCATCCCACTTATTAATTCTTGGTTTTATTTATTGAGCTTTAGAGATCTTGTTAAGGAAGATGGTGCTCGCACCAATATAATGGAGTATTGTCTCTGTTTTCTTTTAGCATTTACAAAGTTTCCTAAGTCTTTGATCAACTTTGACTTTTTGGCAGAGTGAGAGAGAAGAATCACGTTTCATTCTTCTTCATATGTATATCTAGTTTTCCCAGCATTGTTAAAAAGGCTATTTTTCATCCAACATATATTTTTAGACCTTTGTGAAGTATCAGATGACTGTCAGTATGTGGGTTTGTCTCTGTGTCTTTTATTCTATTCCATTAGTCTTCATATCTACTTTGATGCCAATACCATGCTGGTTTTAGTAGTATAGGTTTGTAGCATAATTTGAGATCAGGTATTGTGATCCCTCCTTCATTACGTTTTTTGCTCAGGATTGCTTTGGCTATTCTGGGTCTCTTATTCTTCTAAGCAAATTTTAAGGCTACTTTTTTCTAATTTCATGAAGAGAGTTATTGGTATTTTGATGGAATTTCATTGAACATAATGCTTTGGGTAGAATGGCCATTTCGACAATATTAACTATGCCTAGTGAAGAACATGGGAAGTTGTTCCATTTTCTAAGGCTGCTTTCTTTTTTCTATGTTCTATAATTTTTCTATGTTCTATAATTTTTATTGCAGAGATCTTTTATTTCCTTGGTTTATTAATTCCCATGTATTTTATTTTTTCAAGGTTATTGCAAGTGGAGTAGATTTCCTGATTTCTTTCTCATTAGAATCTCCATTAGAGTTAGGAAAGCTATAGATTTATAAATGTTGATCCTGAATCCTGCTACTTTCCTGAATTCATTGATCAGCTCTAGAAGGCTTCTAGTGGAGTTATTTGGTTTTCCTAGATATAATGCAATATCATCAGCAAACAGGGATAATTTGACTTCTTCTTTTCTTATTTGTATCCCTTAAATTTCCTTCTCTTGCCTGACTGCTTTACACCACTAAGTTTTTGTTTGTTTTGTTTTGTTTTTTGGTATCAGGAATTGAACCCAGGAGTGCTTAAACACTGAGCCACATCCCCAACCCTTCTTATTTTTTTAATTTGAGATAGGATCTTGCTAAGTTGCTTAGGGCCTTGCTAAGTTGCTGAGGCTGGCTTTGAACTTGTGATCTTCCTGCTTCAGCCTCCCAAGTCACTAGTATTATAGGTGTGTGCCACCATGTCTGGTTATACCATTAAGTTTTGAGGTGATTTTTTTATACAACAGATATCTAAATCAAAAATCTTACCCTAGAAATGGAATCATGCCATAAAAATATTTTAACAATGTGGCATTGTCTTTGGGGCCTGATTATGGGTGGATGTTGAAATGAATCTCTGAAAAATTTGAACAACTTGTTATATGTGTAATTTATCCATACAAAATCTATGACTGTGTCTTAAATGACTTGATTAGAAAATGTTACACAAGGTAATCTCTATGGAGATTGAAATTACTGTTGAATCATGCTTCCTCTTGTTGAAAATAATTCTTTAAAAATTCAAATAGACCCACACATGTAACATTTCAGAAGAAAATGTATACTTGACTTGATTCTTACTTGCTGAATAACTTGGCAACTAAGAGGTCTGAAGATCTCATAGAATAAATGACAGGATATCCAATAGTATGAGCTTAAATCAAAAAAAAAATTCTGATCGTTTAGTCTGTTTGAAGGTGGACATACATATTAGAGTTATCCAGAAAAATTTAGAAAGCCATAACTACAAATATAGCAGGCACTTTCACTAATCTAAGTCACATTTTCTTCATCCAGGATGTATTTTGAAAGTAGCAAATAGCTTAAAGAAAGAGAGTGAAAAGAAAACTAAATCCTAAAGGTGTTTTTTGGCATCTAGATGGTTCTGCCAATCCCTTTTCTTATGAGGAGCAGCTCTTGCATGGGTAGAAATTCATATCACATGAATTTATATGATCTATTCTTTCAAAGCAATATAGAGCACATGTAAGTTCACCCCAGGGAAAGAATCACTCATATCATTTTATATTTCAAAGGCAAGTGGAATTCTGAGGTAGGATCATGATCTACTTAATATGCAGATTCTGATTACTCCAGCAACTCTTTTTCTGTGCTTTCTTCTCCCTAGTTGAATTAACAAAATAGGAAAATATTGGGAAAACTTGATCCATGTTTTATGTACGTTTCTGCTTGCTTAATATGCCTTATCTTCCTGGCAAACTCATTCTGTTATTATTCTTTTAGCCTTAGTTTCAATAAGCATTTCGATCTGTGAATTTTTCTTTCAATTAGCTCTCCTGAGTCTTTTATATTAAGTAAGGATTTTTGTTGTTGGTACTTCCAGAGAATTTTATATATCAACATTTCTTTGAGTTAAAATAGTGGCAATTGATATTTGAAGCTGCTTTTATACACTTTGGCATTTGTGTGTGTGTCTGTGCACACGTGTTTTCCTGTCATTTGAACATCATAATTACCTAAACCAAATAAAATGTTCTTATTGTGCTTGCTGTTGAAAGAAAAAAACATCGCAAAAGCTCTCCAACCAGAAGTGGTAGAATTTACCTTCTTTTTTGCCACAAAGCCTGTGCTATGTTTTGAATATGGTTTGTCCTCTAAAACTCACGTGGAAATTTGATTGCCATTGAGGTAATTTTTGGAGGTGGGATCTTGAAAAAGTGATTAAAGATTAATGATTAAGAGAGATTAATACCTTTAACACTGGAATGAGTTTGCAGCAGAGTAAGTTGTTATAAAGCAAATATGCTCCTCATGTTCTCTCTTCCACATGTCCCACTTGTTATTTTCTCTTAAGTCCCTCATCTGAAGTATAGCAGGTGTCAGCACCATGCTCATGAACTTCCCAACCTCCAAAACTGTGATCAAAAATCACCTCAATTCTATGTAAGTCACCCAATCTCAGGTATTATATTACAGCAGCAGATACAATCTAAGAGAGCATGTCACAATTAGGGCTTACTGTACTATAATTAATTGAATATGTGCTATGCACTTCAGCAATCACATCCTTTCTGTGAACAGAAATCATATCTTATCAATCTACATTATATTTATTCCCTTTAGCATGCCTAGAGCATAGTTATTTTGAAAGAAAATGCATTTTTGGGGGCTGGGGCTATGGCTCAGTGGTGGAGTGCTTGCCTGGCATGCGTGGGGCACTGGGTTCAATCCTCAGCACCGCATACAAATAATAAATGAATAAAATAAAGATCCATTGACAACTAAAAAAATATTAAAAAAAAGAAAATGCATTTTTGTTATTTAGCTGGAGAGATATGTTTAGAAGTTATAGGTAAATTTTACATTTTAAAATTCTGAATTCATATTTACCAATTATTAAAATTAGACATTTTATTATTGATAATAACAGGTAAATTTCAACATTTTATATTTGGATAAGCATACTGACATACGTAAATTATCCAGATTTTTATATTACTTTTGTAGTATGATTATTCATATCATTTTTTTCTAGGTGGTTTTAGCCTCTACAGAATCTCTGAATAGTTATAACTATTTTTTTTAAAAAGGATATCAATCCAGTCAAAACCAGTACACATTTAATTGTCAAACATATTACTTATTTTTTTCTTGAATTAGTCAATTCATCTGTTGATAGCAGAATCCATTTTGATATAATTATTTGTATATGTAGAATATATATTTTCTAGTTAAGCTCCCATTCTTATAGATGCACATGATGGCGAGATTCACTGTGTTGTTTTCATATAAGTATATGGAAAAATTTTGTCAGATTCATTTTACTATCTTTCCTTTTCCTAGCTCCTCTCTCTTTCCTCCATTCCCTATTGTCTAATCTACTGAACTTCTATTCTTCTCCTCTCTCTCATTTTGGGTTAGCTTCCACATATCAGAGAAAACATTCAACCTTTGGCTTTTTGAGACTGTCTTATTTCACTTAGCATGATAGTCTCCAGATTTACCCATTTGCTGGCAAATTTCATAAAGTCATTCTTCTTTATGGCTGAGTAATACTCCATTGTGCTTGCATACTACATTTCCATTCATCTGTTGAAGGGCACCTACATTGGTTCCATAACTTAGCTATTGTAAATTGAGCTGCTACAAACATTGATGTGGCTGCATCACTGTAGTATCCTTTGAACTTAAAATCCTGAGGAGTGGGATAATAGGGTCAAGTGGTGGTTTCATTCCAAGTTTGCTGAGAAATTTTCATATTGATTTCCAGGGTTGTTGCACTAGTTTGCAGTTCTACCAGCAATATATGAGAGTATCATTTAAACACATCCTCTATTACTCTGTTTATCCTCTCTGCAACTAAATATAATGAAGTCAAATTTAGTTGACTTTTTTGAAGTTCTAAGCTATCTTCATCTGTAACATTTCAAGTTTATGAGCAGTCCTGTCAGTCTACTCCGATGGAAAGCCTTCACACCAACTGTAATACTTACCCTTAGCATTATGTACTAATCACATGGCACAACACTAGTCAAGGTACTATAGAATTTCAGAGTCACACTGATGATGTTTACATGCTATGATTTGAGAAATGCAGAATTATACCATCTCTCTGTATTGTACTTCTTGAAATTTGATCTTCTCTCAGAAGAGAAACATGGGGCTTTTTAAGTGTGACCTCCCTGGGAATACAAAGTAACAAAATGAATACTGAAATTTGTCTATGCATATTCCTTGAGGAGATTCTTCTATTTGTCACTCCCATACTGACAAACCAGTAGTCAATTTTGTGGTTGCAAACCCAATCCAAAATGGATCCAAATATCTACTCAATTTACTTCATTGCCACATCCAGCCCCAAATCCATTGCCATATCATATTTTACAATTAGGGTCACCATAATCAAGAAAGAGCAGATGCACCTCAACAAACATGAATGCCATTCCTGATGCAGAGATATTTGTTCTCTGGGCTTCGTGTGATTCTGTTTTAAGTCATTGGTTTTCAGTGCTACTTAGTTCTACCTAATCCTCACTTGAAGATCATCATTTGGTTTAATGTCTTCCTGAGGTCCTGCTATGCTTTAGAGCAACATGTTTTCTATCACTTTTATCATCAGTAAGTTAACAAATACAAAGACAGCACAGGGTATAAAAAGTACATATGAAGATGGAAAAAAATCTTTAAAAATCTGTTTCTAACTGGATTTTGGTCCATTGCTTCCTTTTTCACATACACAAATATTTTATTTGGAGTAAAAATTGGAACCACACACACACACCAATATGTTCTAACACACACACACACACACACACACACAATGAATGGCATGGTGGGCAAACTCTTGGAAACTGTCTCCTAATATATTTCCTTTGCAAAGTGCATTTCCCTTATGAATCCTCTGAAAATTCCTACAGTGAACAAACTGGTTCAACTTGATTTAATCTAATTTACTTTGCAAAATTTACTTCAGCACTGATGAGGGACAAGATTTTAGAATCTGCCTGCATGCCTATCAAATTACTAAGAAAAAAGAAAGTACTGCATATCACCAGAAATATCATGAATGAAAGCATCATCTAGGATTACAGAAAGGAAGGGAGGTGTTTGCCTGCGAAGAAGGCTTGAAGTGTACTCCGGGTTTACTTCCGTGAGAGCTCACATTGAGGTCCAACTGGTGCATTACAATTATCTGAGTATTTTTTCTTTAAGCTCCCTGAAAATCATCAATTGATATTCATTTCTCAGTGCTTTATAAACTCTTAGGATTTGTCTGCCAAATGCAATTCCCCTGCAAGAGAAGTAGTAGGCATTCACCAGGGGCATGCCAAAGTATTGTCGCACGATTGGGGAGTTGTGAAGCAGTTCAGATCAGAGAACATGGAGAACAAAATGTGTTCTAGGAGCCGGGAGTGGTGGCACATGCCTGTAATCCCAGTACTTTGAGAGGCTAAGACAGGAGAATTGTGAGTTCAAAGCCAGCCTCAGCAACGGTGAGGCGCTAAGCAAATCAGTGAGACCTTGTCTCTACATAAAACACAAAATAGAGCTGGGGATATGGCTCAGTGGTTGAGTACCTCTGAGTTCAGTCCTCAGTAACAAAAAAAAAAAAAGTGTGTTCTAGGGGCCTCTCCTCTGCAAGGTTGGTCTGTATGTCAAGCAGCATAAAAGTCAGAATGTCCTATAAAGGCAAGTTAGGAGAGTAGCAGCCCCAACTGAAGGGGCAGAGGCACTATAGACTCAGCTACTGCTTGATATTGCTGAAGGCCAGCCCTGCCTGCAGTTTTCTCCAACAGAGAGGGGTTAAGCCTCATAATTTCCCTTCTTATTTTTTGTGTCATCCTGTTCTTGTGTGTGTATATGTGTGTATTATGTATATATTAATATACAATAATATATGTTACATATATATTACTGGAAGGACTATTGATCCTTTCAAACACTATTAATTCTCCCCAAGAAAAGAAACAAATCTGAGCAAATAAACTAAAGTTTGTTTCTTATAATGTAACTTAAATCTATATATTTCAGAAATAGTACTGCCCATTATACCTTACTAGAAAAAAAAGACTTTTAAAGTTATATTTTTTCCTTTTTTTGGAATATTTTATTAAATCTAAATAATTATTAGATTTGTAAGATTCTGCAAACTTCCTCATAATACTTCTTACTTTGCCTGTAATCAAACTTTGTTTAAGGCTAAATGTTTTTCTCAAGGAATTATGTTGCAGAACCAAATATCTTCTCAAAATACAACCATTTCAAAGATACATAGTAGATTTATTTCAATAGTGAAACATGATACTTGGTATTTTCCTGGGTATTGGCAAACATGTAGATGATATGAAAGCATATGTTTAATGCTAAAGACTATATTCATTAATGCCTGTACCAAGTCTGAGAGTTTAACAGATGTTCTTAGTTCTATTTAGAGAATGCATTGATCAAAATGTGTCGAAAAATATTCTAAAATTACTATAGTGTGTCACTATGGAAGGCCAAATTTCATTTGAAAATGTTAACCATTCTTGGTGATTTGCGAAAGATTGTGTGTTAAAGTTTATCATAATAAATATACTGTTGATAGTCTTCTGATCCACACATGTAAAATATCACACAAAAAGATAGTGAAACCCATTGCGGTAGACTCTTTATTTCAGAGAGTTAGCTGACTTGTCTTCCAGGTGGTTGAAATTAAGCAACATGACTATGAGCTAGAATGTAAGGGAGGATAGGAGACATATTACTTACAACCTGATTTTTATAAAATCCTAATAAGCATCTTATTTATTAGGTATAGATAAAATTTATGTCTCTTCAGATGAAACTTCATTTAAATACTTTGTGTGGGGAGGAGCAGGATTGCAGAGCTCATGGATTTTTTCATTAATTATAATATGACCATACTAAGCTAAACACATGAAAATTATTCTATGAGTTCCATTAATTCACCATGAAAAATACAGCAAAACTATCTGTATATTTGTGAGTAAATAAGTCATAATAACTCTTTGGCTCTCCTAATTTTCTTAAACTCAAATTTTAGATTATTTTTGGAGCAAAACAGGCTGTTAACTGATTACAAGTTTATTCTGAGTTGCAGTATGTTATTTCCATGATTTTCCCTATATTACCATGTTTTCTCCTTTATTCTCCCAGTCTTGACTGTCATAGACATACAGAAAACACATAGACTTTTTTTCTTATACTTATAGTGGAATACTTGGCAGCATCTGCCAAATTGATGTATTTTTTCTATTTCTTATGTCCTGGGTTTTATGCTATAGGTTTTTGCCACCAAATACCATGGTACTAAGAAGACAGAATTTTCCTATGATACCATGAGCTTATAGTAAGCAAGAATCATATGATGGAACAGAAACAATGTACAAATACTTGCCAAATAAATAAGTTAATGAGGAAGTCAAAATATTACTCTAATAGCAACTTGATTTCTATATGTTCTCAAACACATCAGATCATTTAGTATTCTTTTAGCTTCCATCACTATGTCATCATTCATTCAGACTGTAGATATTTTTTAATCACCACAAATATCTGGAAATTGGAAGGAGGTAATTTATTAGGCTTCTCTTTCCCCCTTATTTACTATTTTAGTAAAATTCCATTAAATTGAAGTATTATGTGCTTGAACATATGGAAAAACGGTATAGAAAGATTAGACAGTATTTGCATTCCATTTTTACAACCAAAATTAGTTCAATTTTTCCTTTAAATACATTTATGCTATGTGTACTCATATGCTATAGTTTGGATTGTGTCTCCCATGGTTTCATGTGCTGAAAATTCAGTCCCTAGTGTGGTGGTGCAAGGTGATGGAACCAATAGGAGATGAGGGTCTAGTTAGTGATTACATCATGGGGACACTGCCCTTGGAAGAGATTAATGTGGTCTCCAGAAGTGAAATCCCACAAGATAGAATACCTTGTATAAAATGATCAAGCCTGGTTTTTCAATCTCTCTTGCTTGTCTTACCATGTGACTGGTCTCTTCCTCTCACACATATTCTTGCCAATGTGATGTAGTCAAAAGGTCCTCACCAAAGGCTGAATCAAAGGAATTACCTGAACTTGAACTTTCAGCCTCCACATTTGTGAGCTAAATCAACATACCTTCCTTTCTTTCTTTCCTTCCTTCCTTCTCTTTCTTTCGTCTTTCTTTCTCTTTCTTTCTTCTTTCTTTCTTTCTTTCTTTCTTTCTTTCTTTCTTTCTTTCTTTCTTTCTTTCTTTCTCATAGATAGCCTCAGGCTTTTCTTTTCATAGCATTTCAAAATAGCATCTACAACTTTAAAAGTGTATCATATATTTCAAGCACATACACTATACATATGTGAAGTCTGAGAAGAGTATAATGAACCTGTGTACCATCACCTAGGTAAAGCAATTAACATGTGGCAAATCTTATTTTATCTCTGCCTCTATTTTCTCTCATCAATTGGATAAGTACTAGGCAAATTCTAGTACTCATTTAATTCATCATAAATACTACCGTATGAATCTCTAAGAGATAGGGGCTCTTTTTAAAAAGATGTTAAATTAGATCATATGAAATTATTATTTTTACAGATTTGTACAGTGTAATATAAACAATCCCATATACTTCAACCTAATTTACAACTGTAATATTTCCTACCTCAAAATTAATGGAAATGCCTTCATCTCTGATATACAGATTCAGTCAGTGCCCATATTTTTCTAGTGATTTCATAAGTGTCTTTTTTCTACAATCAATTTATTTGTTTGAATTAGGATACAAACAATGTCCATCCATTGTATTTGATATTTTTATAAGGTTTCTTTTAATGTATGGGTTTTCCATTTCCTCCCTTCCTCTTTCAATTTATTTAATAAAATGTTAGAGTTTCTTTTGTAGAGTTTCTTTCTTTCTTTCTTTCTTTCTTTCTTTCTTTCTTTCTTTCTTTCTTTCTTTCTTTTATTTATTTTGCTGATGGCATCTCTATGGGGTTGTTTAAAATGTCCCAGTGTACAGTTAGACAGAAGGAAAAATTTCAGGAAGTTTATTGTAGGAAATGGTGATTATGGTCAATTACAATGTGTTGTACACTTGAAAATTGCTAAGAGTAGATTTTTTTTACTCCATTAATCAATGTTTAATTTATTAAATCTTTCATTTATGAAATATTATGCCCTTAATGTTCAGGTATTCTAAATATAGTGTATCTTTCTCTCTCTCTCTTCCTCTTTTTTTATATAGCACTCAGCCTCAATTATCTTGCTATAGCAACAAAAAACAGACCAATATAATACCTATTTCTTAGTTTATGTTCAAAATAGCTAAACATGGTCAAATAAGAATATTTTAACCCTCTCCCCCTTAAGTAATTAAACAAAATAGGGGCTGGGGTTGTGGCTCAGTGATAGAGCGCTTGCCTTGCATGCGTGAGGCAATGGGTTCGATCCTTAGCAACACATACAAAAATACATAAATAAATAAAATAAAGGTTTAAAAAATCTTATAGAAAAATAAAGTCGAACAAGACCTGCAGAGTTATAAACATTAAAATTTTGTGCTGGGTGAGGTGGCACATGCCTGTGATCCCAGCAACTTGGGAGATTGAAGCAGAAGGATCATGAGTTCAAGGCTAACCTCAGCAACATAGCAAAGCCCTAAGCAACTTGGCAAGACCCTGTCTCAAAACAAAAAAAAAAAATTTTAAAGGGGTCTGGGGGTGTGACTCAGTGGTTAAGTATTCCTAAGTTCAATCTATTGCAGAAAAAAAAATTAAAAAAATTCTTTCAAACATTGTTAACTCTCATCTAGGTCTAGAATAATTTATTTTGTTTTGCAGGATAAATATTTCAGATTATCCAAAATCATAATGTTATACATGTTTTCCTGACATGACTCTAGTTTAGAAGCAAATGGCCTTTGTTTACTCCTATCTAAAAAGCACAGGGCTACTTATCCCAAAGTGACTCACCATGGAAAGTAACAAGCTAAAAGCAGCCAAGATTGTGGAGTTAAGTCCGTATTTCCATTAGGTGATCAAACCTGCTTTTTCTTTGTTCACAAATTCTATGCTACAGGCTCAAACCATTGGCAAGTTGCCCTACTTCAGCCAAAATAATAGGATAAGGATAGATTATTAATACAAAGACAACACAACACTGAAAATATCCTCATGCTGTCTGAATAAGGAATCCAGCTTTCAAATTGGCGTTGTTATGCCCTTGCTTTGCCCACCTGCAGCTAGGTGCATGCACTACCTGTCTCCCAGAACATTAGTGGAAAACAGACTCTGCAGAGCCCAGGGCACAGTGCTGCTCTGGTGGAGCTGCCATGATTAGTATTCTAGAGGTTTCTGCTGAGTACAGCAGACAGCGCTGCACCTCAGCTGTTCAGTCTGGACCAGGAAGAAGACTGTTTACATTTAGTTTAGGAAATTGATGTTTGGAAGGAAGGTTATCATGGAGTTGGAGAGATAAATAATGAAAAATACCATTTAATGTTATGGTTGTGAACATGGGGTATTTAGACAACAATTTTGATGTTTCTGTTAGTGTGTCAACAGGAGCAGTGCTTCCACAAGAGTAGAACCAAACACATTCTCAATAGAGGGTATTTTCTACCTCTCTTAGAATGTATCCAAAGTAAGAGTTGCCCCAGGTTTTAGTCTCAGAAAGTCTGGTAACATAAAAATCACGTGCAATTTGTAATTTTAAGATTATATAGAAATATTTTTCTTATATTTTATATTAAAATTTAGGCTTTTCTGATAATATCTAAGTTTTTTCATTATATGATATGTGGTTTTAATCAATAAAGTGTGAAGTACTTTATTTTATATATTCATTAATGCATTCACCAATATGCTATGCTTTATTGTTATTGTAGGTTGGGGACACAACTACCAAAACAAATTTCCATAGCTCTCCTCTTTCAAAACCTGTCAAAAAGGCTAATGATTCCAAATGAAATGAGTTTGAAAAGGAACAGGGCATATGATGAAGCTGGTAACAATCCCACATTCTGAGAAGCTGGCAGGTAGTGTTAATCAGGATAGACAAGATACAGGTCTGACTACAATAACAAAGAATTTCCACTTCCCAGTGAATTGACATACCAGGAACTTATTGTTCAGTGTCTCTCCTTGTACATCCTAGATCAGCAGGAGGTTCTGTCATTAATCACTTAAAGACACTGGGTGGACACAGGAGAATAAAATATGCGTGGTCTCAGAGCAGTGAATACCCTCTGCAGGTTGGTGAAAGAATGTTGCTCATTCACAGTTTTCTGGTTAGAATTGGTCCCATAGCCAGATGCAGTCCCAAAGGGACCAGGCATTCAGTCTTCAATGTGTGGAATGGAGACAGAGTTAGACAGCAGGAGTCTTAGTAATGGTCGCTGTAGAAATCCTACTCCACATCCTTAACTGATGATTCTCCCTCTAATTCATGATGTTTTATTTCCCCAGTTCAGACATTATTCAAAATCTCCTACAAATGGAAAATGTCTTCCCTGAGCCAAGATGGCACTTATTTGTTATCACTTAAATCATTTTGATTTAAAATATTTCTTTTTTCTGCACTACATGCCCAGTGCTTGGCCTTCAATAAGTATTTACTGAAGGAATTAACATTTTGCACATTCTTTGTGCTTGATAACAGTGAAACTCACATTTGTATGTATCATGAACATTCCTCAATGTTTTTACAAAGGCATTTAACAGATAAGCTTGAAACAAGTAGCAATGTGTATCTCCTCTTACACACTTATAATAAACATGGCATAGTAGAGTCTCCTGTAGTCTATATGCTGCTGAGAACCTTCCTGTGATTTTGTTCAACATTTCCACATTTCTCATTCCCTAATTGGTAACTGGCAGAACCTTATACACTACCTTTCTGTATGTGCATTATTGCCTAAAATACTTTTCACTAAGTTTCCCAAATAAATTTTTGTGCAATGAAATAAAATGATCTCGCCTGCCTTCACTCTCCTTGACTATTTTTATTCTTTCTTAGAAGACTTTTTTTTTCTTACATATATTCGAGTGGCTCAAAATTATCAGTATTTCCCTGAAATCATTCTCTGTACAGTTCAAGCACAGTTTATGTGAAATTTGACATAAATTACTCTGAAATTGCATGGAGGTGATATAGGGAAATGAACTATGAAAAAAATATGAGCCTAGAATACACCACATTCAGTAATTGTAGTTATTCAGTTCCTTAAACATAGGAA
>CM053407.1:97061883-97087025 GCA_028644305.1 Xerus rutilus
CATATATGTTGTGATTCTATACAACTTACAACTAGAGAATTGATATGTTATCCTCTATCTATGTACAATGAATCAATTTACACTGTTAACATGTAAGCCTAAATAAAACAAAACAATACAAAACCAAAAAAAATGAATTATACACTTTAAAACAAAAAGAACACTTTCTTCACTTTGGCTGCACATAGAAAAATTTTCAGTGCCAGGAATTACACAAAGACAATTCACATGTATTTGTATTTTCTATTTGGTGATTACTGGAGGAAAAAAACTAAACATTAAAAATGACATATGTAAATTCCAATGAAAATTTATTTTAAAATATATTTAAAACCAGGAATATCATTGGCCTTGAAACTATGATCAAATTACATATATTGCCTATATTAGCGTGTATTATTTCTTAAATATAATGCTCATTCATGAAGACAAATGACTCGAAAACACTCCAAAGAAACTTCTTGCATTTTCTTATCTTCATTAGTTAGATGGTAAAACAGGTACTGATTATTAGTCACTGTACATCACAATAAATTTGTCAGATAAATATGCAATAAATAGGTAACATCTGTTTTAGTTACATCTGTCCTAGTTCACATTTTCTTACTCTTTCCCCAGAATCACAGTCCATAGGCAATCCTTTAAAGTAATAAGCAAAGTCAAATTCTACATCATAGCTTCAGGAAAGGCAGAAGAATTTATAAGTTTTATATCCTGTATTGTATTTTAAAAAATTGTATTACAAAATCATTATATCAAATACAATCACTGGAATTATTTCCTTTCAGAACAGTTGTTTCAATTTAAGATTTATTCAGAATATTTTCTACACATATCTTTGATACTTCATGTTATTTCAATTATTTTTTATGAGTATCTACATTGAGAGTTTAATCACTCTTGATCTATGATAAGTTCTAATATCTGATAGGATCTTTATTCCTTCATTACTATTCTTTTTATTTCAGAATATATTAAACAGTCTTACTCACTTATAGTTTTAATTAATTTCAGAATCATTGTCAGGTTTCATAAAGTATCTCATTAGGCTTTTAATTAGAAATGTGTTAAATCTATAATTTTACTTGGAAAGAGTTGTCATAGCTTCATGTATTCTTTCAAGTTACAATTAGAGAGTCATATATTTTCATACCCATAGAGCCTATAGTTTACTACTCATGCCTAAATATTCCAACAAGGTATATATTCATAACATGCTTTAGAGCATGATTTGTTGTTGTTGTTTCTTATTGATTTTTAATGACATTTTTCAGATGACAAAAAATGTAGGAGTTCAGAGAAAGGACAGCTGACAGGGGGTGGCATTTAAGATGTGTGAATTTGAATAAAAATAAATAGAGGCTTACTTCATAGATGCTTGTAAAAATATGGGGTTTTAAAATAAATACCTAGCATGAGAAGTTTTGAAAATTTCAGTATAGTTGAATTTAAAGTTCTAATTCATTACATGTTAGAGAGTCTGGAATACATGTTAAAATTTTGAGCCAGTAACTGTGTGAAGTGCTGAGCACTATATACTTGTAAGTATCTCATATGTCCACCATGGAACTGAACTTTGTCTCCTGACCCCATTTCTGGCACTGGCGTATGAGGTATGTCAACTGTCAGTGCACCTTGCTGTCTCTTAATGAAGCACATGTCATAGAGATGTCACCACTGAGAGTCATTTTGAGCATCCTTTCATCAGCCCACCCTATTGGTCCTGTTCAAAGTGGCTTTCCTTTAATTGAAAGCTGTCAATTCTGTAATCATTTCCATGATTTCAATGAATCATTTATAAAAGTATATGCTTTCTATAAATTTTTGATATTCTTTGTTATTATGACAAATAGTTTTCTTTCTGTGGCATGTATATTAGATTTTGAAATTTGTGTGATGACATAGGAGGCTTTAGTTTTTGTATATCCAGGCTATTTTTTAGTTTGGAATTTTCAAATAACTTTTCTATCAATCTGATACTACATCTTCATAATTTTAAAAAATTCCCCCAATTTAGATGCCTAATATCTTACTGTATAGATAACACTTACTGTATAGATAACACTCCTAAGTAATCTTCAATTCTAAGTTTCTGCTTCTCTAGGAATATTTTTATATTCATTATTTCTATTTTCTTCTATTTATTTGTTATTGTGTTCATCATGTCTTATCTATTTAATATGTTTACAAAGATGTAGTTAATACTTTATAAATTGTACTGTTATTTAATTTACATGTTCTTATAAAACATATAATTGATTAATGCTTATAGTGATTAGCAACTGTAGTGATTAGTTGTTAATTTTGTTAAATTTTTCATCATGAATATTTATTAAAACAACTTTTTAAATTTTTATATTGGTTTCTTAAATGTCTAATTTTCATTTGAAAAAATTACATATATTTTTAATAAACATTGACAAATGTTTAGTAATTATATCTAAATAAGAATATTGAAATCTTTTACCTTCTTTTTATTTTCTTTATTTAATATATAACATACTGATATATGTAGGTTGTTACCTACTAAATTTTCATATCTTCAGTTATTTTCACATATTTTTAAAAATTTGTATTTTCTATATTCCAATGTTACATTTGGCATTATATAATAGGTACTACAGAGTATTTCTAATGAGTTGCCAAATTGATTATCTGACTGATTTTCCTTCAATTTATCATTTTATAAAATTACACAAAGTAACTTTTTTACAGTTAATGTGGAAGAATATTTCCAGATTGATGATGTGGTTGTTCTTGTTGTGAAACACACATTTGGAAAGAGAGCAGCCCTTAGGCTACCTGAAACATGTGATTCCTAAACTCTACTGTGCACTTCTATTTCCACAGTGTCTGTTGGATGACAATACCATTATGAGGATAGTAACCTATTAATTTGTCAACCTGTCAAGTTTTGCCAACCCACTCCTTCTTTCAATAGCCTCACTTTCTCCAAACATCTTACAAGAAAATGTGCCTTTGGGTACTCTGTCCAAGGTATTTTTTCTTCTTTAAGATTTTGTTCATAAGTCTGGCACAATGGTGCATGGCTGAAATCCCAGTTGCTTGGGAGGATGAGGCAGGAGGATCTCAAGTTTCAGGTCAGTCTTGGCAACTTAGTGAGACTTTGTCTCAAAATAAAAAAAAAATAAAAAAAAAAAAGGTCTTGGGTATAGCTCAGCAATACAGTACCCTTGAATTCAATCCCTATTACTGAAAAAAAAAAGTTCATTATTTTGTTCATTAGATTTCCTAAGTTGTCCCATTTTTTAAAAACTATTCTAAGCTATTCAATCATAGCTCTTGCTTCTGCCTAAGAAAATCAGAAAACTTTCCTAGAATTGTGGACATGAGTCAGAGAAAAGTTTCTTTTTATTTCTATCAGTTAAATATGAAGCACATAAAAACTATGCATAGCCATCTTTCCAGACCAAGAAGAATGTCCATATTAGAGAATAAATATTACTGACAGTAAGGATCAGATTAAGTGGTCAGGGCAAGAGAGTCTTGGAGCCATTTTAATCTGTGTCACTTGTCCTGGCAGCCTAGCTGCAGATTTACTCCTCTTGAGTTATACAGGTTTTCAGACCCATTGACTTATTTTCCCTTGGAGGTTAGTTCATGTCATTTTAATATTTTTTTCTGTAAGCAAACAGTTTTCTAAACATTGCCCCCGTTTCAGTTTTCTCATTATTCTTCTTTTGCCAATCCACAGCAAAATACACTCATCATCTAAATTCCTACACCCTCTCTACTAAGGGCGAGTTGGATTTGGCCATCATGTTATTCAGCTTTCTTTACCTATAACAAATACCTGAGATAAGATGACTTAAAAGGAGGAAAGTTTTATTTGGGCTAATGGTTTCAGCCCTTGGTTGCTTGGCTCTGTTTGGAATGAGTCTGTGTCAAGGCAAGACATCATGGTGGAAGAACGTGGTCAAGAAGATCGGTTTACCTCATAGCAGATGGTAAGCAAAAAAGAGAGAAAAGGAGAAGATTGGTGTCCCTATATCCCCTTCAGACCACCTTACAGTGACCCAACTTTCTTGTAAAAGATCCTAGCTCCTAAAGTTTTCACCACCTCCAAATAGCAACAGAGGCTGGCAGTGAAGCCTTCAACCCATGGAACTTTGTGGAGGGCACTCTATATCTAAACTACAGCAGTCACTCACTTGAAAATAATGCAACATAGAAAGGGACAAACAGGAACTTTACAGTGGAGAAATCTAACAAGCATGATTCTAACCATGTGACAAGGGTTAACATCATCCATGATGCCATATGAGTATCAGGGACCCCTTGATATGATTCAATGCAAAGAAAATTCAATGCTATTGTATTCTTTCTAAGAACCACAAACCCTAGTCTGAACACCAAACCCTAGTCTGGTCATGGAGGAAAAAAAAAAATAAAAAGCCCAGACACACTCAGATTAGGACATTGCACTGGATAGCCGGCAAGTTATCCTTAAGAATATTAAGGTCATATGGGGCTGGGGTGGTGGCTCAGTGGTGGAGCGCTTGCCTAGCATTTGTGAGACACTGGGTTTGTTCCCCAGTACCGCATAAAAACATAAATAAAATAAAGGTACTGTGTCCATCTACAACTAAAATAAGTTACAAAAAAAGAATATTAAGGTCATAAATATAATAATAAGGAAAGACTAGAAATCTCTCACAGACCAGAAGAGACTAAACCCAGTTAAATGCATTCTAGTACACTGAATGTCTTCCAGAACAGAAAAAGAACAGAGATGAATGGAAAACTTGTAAAATCAAAGTAACATGTAGAATTTAATTAATAGTTTTCTGGCAACATTAGTTTTTTAGTTTTGACAAATATACCATGCTAATATTAGAATATATTAAAAATGAAAGTAATGAGAAGACTAGGTGAGAAGACTAGGGATACACAGAAATATCTGTAACATTTTTATTTAACATTTGCAACATTTTATGAGTCTAAAATTATTCCAAATTTATAGAAAAATTACTTAAATTAAGAATATAAGGGAAATTTTATGGAAAATTTATAGTGGTATATTTATTTGTTCTAATCATTGGGTTTAGTTATAAAGTTTGTTTAGCAAAAGCATGTAAGGAATATTCCAATGATTCAGATTTTTAAAAAATTTGATTGCAATAGATTACAAAAGTTCTAATAGAAAAAATATTTTAATCCAGATCTATGCATTAAGGCCCTGCTGTTGTAACTTCATGTGATGTAAGAACTAAGAACATTCTAAGGCTCATAACAAGGAAACTATTTCATATACACCCCAGAAATGTGGAAGAAAATGTCAAAGCCAGAAAATTGGGCACATTTTCATCTCATTTATTGGTTTAGCATAAATTTATTGAGGACCTTTGTATGCAAATGGTGTTCTAGGAGCTAAGCAGATGGGTAAATGAGACAAAGCCCTCTCACCCTTTCAGAACTTTTTCTCCAATGGGAGAGAAAGTAAGCAAGGAAACTAAGAAATACAAGATGTAGAGTTAGCTTGTAATTCACGGTGTCTAAGCAGAACAAGGATAAAGTATGTGATGTACTCATCTTGCTATCTTCACTTTTTATGCAAATATCTCTTTCTTGTGAACATTAAGGTCAGAAGCTTGATCCAGCTTTAAGAAATCGGTACAGGGTACAATGAAATCTAAATAATAAGAATATGCAACCTTCAGATGCAATGGCCAGCTATGAAGTCAAGTCACAGGAGCGGCTCCAGGGAACTAAGCATGGGAATGCTTGTCAGTGTAACATGACAGAAATGAATCCATGAGACTAGGCAGAATGCAGGCTTAAAGTGGAACGTCCTTTAACTTGATTTAAATCTGTAACTTTGGACAACTGTCCTTGTAAAGTTCATGGCTTACATATGCTCTCAAAAGGAACCTTAGGCAGTCCCTTCAAATTTCAGACACTTGTCACAGTTATAAGTTGAAACCAAGGACTCCCTAGAGTATTGCACATGGAAAGCACCCACCATGGAGAAGAAGCAAGCTATAAAATAAAGACAACCACTGTGTGTGCTCATTTGCTTAATTGGAGGTATTTTTATTTTCTATTTGCCTGGATATGAATCTCCTTCAACTAAGTTTTAGGTCTCTAATCTGGTCCAGCCGCCTATACAATCTGTTGTTCTAGTAATCAGAATAAATATGTCTAAAGATTGGTCATAAAAGGCAAATAATTTTACCCCAAATGTCACTTTAAACCTATATCAAAATTAGCAAAATCTACTATCTATATAGACATAAAACACATTTCTAGTGTTTTCCCAGAATGAGTGAAAAAACAGGGGCCTAAAATTCTACCTTTTTAATAACACAAAACGACAAGCCCCATTGCCACCAATAAATCAAATGTAGCAAATTACTTTTCATGTAGTGGTTTGTATAGAACTGACCTCTCTCTCCCAGGCTCTGTACTCATGGTTGATGGCAGACGTTTGTCAGAAGTCTGGCTGAGGTCAATGACTCAGTCTGCAACTCAAGGACTAGGGCTCTCTCTGTGTGAAACTAATGAGTTCTTTCTGGGAGACGCACCACCCTGACCCCAGTAGAGCAATGTTCCAACAAACTGACATTATCACTAATGATTTAGCATCTTTCCTTACTCACTCATTCTGAGTTTTTGATGTAATGATTATTTTTCAATGATTTTGTGACATTTGAACCTCTGTAAATAAATAGTGAAATAGAGCAGCATTGAAATTAACATAGATTAAAAGTGTTTTCATTGATGCCCTGAAGGATGAAGATGATAGAATAGAAATTGCAAATATCATTTTACTGTGGTCTGTATGGACAAAGGTACTTGAAATTCCATCTGTCTTTTCCTCTCTCAAACCATATCAACTATAATTCTTATATGCAAAAAAATTTTCATTGACTTTCATAGTTTCAAATTTTGAATTTTTATTTCAGTGCTCTTTGTAATATTTATGGCCTAGATGTCAAAAAACCATTGAGCTCCTTCATTGGTCCAGCCAGATAATGATGTGCTCTTTGTGCAAGATTTCCATTATACAGGAGGTTAAAATTTGAAGCCCAAAGTAATATTTAGAATTGTCAATTGCTTACGTATGCGTTGCAGTTGGAAAATTCATCTCGGTTAGAGATATTGACTTTAAGATGTTTATTTCTGAAATGATTGATGTTTTATTAATTTTAGTTATCTTAACACAGAGAAGAATGGAGAGAGCAGGTAAAGTGGGCTCACTCAGGGGCCCAATTCTCTGGCTAGCCCTACAAAGAAGGGTCCTTTGAGAAAAGGTACATGATGTGTTATTTAATGGCCCTGGGAGACTCAGAGCTTTTAAATAAGCCTCTGCACTGATGAAAGTAAAGAAGACAAATTCCTCCAGCTTGTATATGGAAACGTGAAATGTCTTCAGAAGAATGAAAGTCTCAAGAAACTGTGCCTGATTGAGCTCCAGAGGTTTTCTGTCCCCATAGGAGCATTGATATAACACATCAATCGCAAGTGGGAATCACAATGTTTGTCCAGGGGGCACACATTGCCAAAGAAAGGGAAGGACAGAAGTATGTGAAGAAATCAGGCTAGGGGTTCTTATCATATCAGCCTGCACATTTCAAGAAAACAACAAGGTGAAAATGGAAGTCCTTTAGTAGTTCTAGATTTTGAAGGTGATAATAGCTCATGAAATTTGGGGAGTTGGGCTTGGGATTTATCTCAGATTATCTATTTATCACTTAAGTCTGCCTGTTCATCTATCTACCAATCAACTTATGTCTATGTAGCATGTGTGAGGCTGTGAGTTTGATCTCCAACACCACACACACACACACACACACACACACACACACACAAAATAAAAAAAAGAAAGAAAATTTAGGATGCTGTTGTTCTGGTACTGTTTTATGTTTTGTGTGTATTATAGCATATTAATTTTAAGGTGTAATATAATTTATAGTTTTGATATCCTGCTAAATGAACATTTTTTAACTCTGGATCATAAAATACCATACACTATATTCTTTTAGGAGAATTATATTTTTAACTTTTACCCTTAGGTCTATAATCCATTAATTATTTTGTGTGTGGGGGTATAAAGTAGGGTTTTCCCTATTTTGCAATGCAATAAATATTTCCATCTAACAGTAAGTGGAAGAATACTAAAGACAGTCCCTTGTCCACCTGGCACCAAGGTTCTCACTAAAATGGACATCTTCCGCTTTTGGTGATATACAACTATGGCAAGCTTGCTCAGCAATAAATCTTACAGTGCTACATATTTTCCATCTTCTCAAGGTTTAGCTGGGGATCCCACAGCAACAGTTACTGGTGCCAGCTTGCAAAACTTGTAAAAAGTTCTGATGTAGAAAATATTAAGTTTTTTTTTTTTTTTTTTGTACTGGAGATTGAACTCAGGGGCACTTGAGCACTGAGCCAACTCCCCAGCCCTATTTTATGTTTTTATGTAGAGACAGGGTCTCACAGAGTTGCTTAGCGCCTTGCCTCGCCGTTGCTGAGGCTGGCTTTGATCTCGCTATTCTCCTGTCTCAGCCTCCCTAAAGGCTGGGATTACAGGCTTGTGCCACCACTCCCGGCTCTAGAAAATACTAACTTAAAAAGAAGAGAAACTTGAACAAAATTTGAAATTTGTTCAAAAAATAAAACCATTTGTTAAAGTTTTCCCCACAAAACATTAATTCCAGATTCAAAGAATTTATTGTTTTTTAAAAATAAAACATTTATAGTACAAATAAATTAAAATTCTCAAAATTAATTCAGATTGAAGAATAAACGGGAACATTTTCTCATTTTTGGTTTTTTTCCTTTTTTGGTACTAGGGAGTGAATGCAGGGGCACTTAACTACTGAGCCACATCCCGAGTCCTTATCACTCTGATATCATAACTCATGAAAGCATAAGAAAATAACACCAGTGAACTTGGTGGGGAAAATACTGAATAAAATATTGTCTACAATGTAATAAAAAGATAAAACTTCAAGACCAAATTTTATTTATCACAAGATTGCAAAGTTGGTTTAATATTTAAAGTCAATTGATAAAAGGTGCCCCACTAGTAGATATGTGAATCAATATGACTAAAGGCAGACAGATGTCATTAAGACATCTCTTGATAATATAAAATAACTGAAAAGGAAAAACATCTTTTCAAAGTTGATAAAGAATATCTCTGTCCAAAATAATACTATGGAAAAATGACATTTAATGTAAAAGAGTAAAGCATTTTCTTGTTTTAAAATAGTCTATTTAGCTATCATTTGCATGAAGTAAAATGAATTTTAGTTTTGTTGAATGTTTATCTATGAAACACATCTATCTACCTACCTATGTATCTATTATCTAACTATCTTTACCCAGATCAATTACAGAATCTTTTTCCCATTTTGTAGATATTTTTATCTGGAAGGAGGGTCACTATTACTCTTTTTTTGGGCAAAAGAGATCATTTTGATATTCTTTGCTGAATGAAAACTATAAACTTCAATGTAATCCAATTTACCAATTTTTCTTTGATATTTCTAATGGTTCTAGTTTTCATGAGAAATTTATCATTCATATGTGTTATAGTTTAAACATTTTTTTAGCTCTAAGTCTTTCATCTACTGTATTCTCCTAGGAGAATGCTATTTTTTTAAAGAATTATTTATTCTGTTTAGGTTTACATGATAGCAGAGTCCATTTTGATTCATTGTACACAGATGGAGCACAACTTTTCATTTCTCTGGTTGTATGTGATGTAGAATCACATAATACATGCAGTCATACATAAAGCTAGGGCTATGATGTCCATCATATTCCACTATCTTTACTGTCCCCCAGCCCTGTCCCCCACCCACCCCTGTGGCCAAAGTTCCTCCATTCTTCCCATGTCCTTCCCCCCACATTGTGGATCAGCATCAACTTATCAAAGAAAACATTTGGCATCTGGTTTTTTGAGTTTGGCTTACTTCACTTAGCATGATATTCTCCAACTCCATCCATTTACCTGCAAATGCCATCATTTTATTCTCTTTTATTGCTGAGTAATATCCCATTGTGTATATGTACCACAGTTTCTTTATCCATTCATGTATCGAAGGGCATCTAAGTTGGTTCTACAGTTTAGCTATTGTGAATTGAGCTGCTATAAACATTGAAGTGGCCGTGTTACTGTAGTATTCAGTTTTTAAGTCTTCTGAGTATAGACCAAGAAGAGGGATAGCTGGGTCAAATGGTGGTTCCATTCCAAGTTTTCTAAGGAATCTCTATACTGCTTTCCAGATTGGTTGTACCAATTTGCAGTTCCACCAGCAATGTGTGAGTGTGCCTTTTCCCCCACATCCTCACCAACACTTATTGTTGTTTGTATTCTTGATAATTGCCATTCTGACTGGCGTGAGATGAAATCTTAGGGTAGTTTTGGTTTGTGTTTTTCTAATTGCTAGAGATGTTGAACATTTTTTCATATGTCTGTTAATCAATTGTATATCTTCTTCTGTGAAGTTTCTGTTCAGGTCCTTGGCCCATTTATTGATTGGGTTGTTTGTCTTTTTGGTGTTAAGTTTTTTGAGTTCTTTATATATCCTGGAGATGAGTGCTCTATCCAATGTGCATGTGGCAAAGATTTGTTCCCAGAATGTCAGCTTTCTGTTCATTTCATTGATTCTTTTGCTGAGAAGAATCTTTTCAGTTTGAATCCATCCCATTTATTGATTCTTGATTTTACTTCTTGTGCTATAGGAATCTTGTTAAGGAGGTAAGGTCCTAATCCGACATGATGAAGAATTGGGCCTATTTTTTCGTCTATTAGGTGTTGGGTCTCTTGTCTGATTCCCAGGTCCTTGATCCACTTGGAGTTGAATTTTGTGCATGGTGAGAGATAGGGGTTTAGTTTCATTTTGCTGCATATGGATTTCCAGTTTCCTAGCACCATTTGTTGAAAAGGCTACCTTTTCTCCAGTGTACGTGTTTGGCTCCTTTGTCTAGTATAAGGTGACTGTATTTAAGTGGGTTCATCTGTGTGTCTTCTAGAGAATGCTATTTTTTCTTTTCACTCTTAGATCTATGACTTACTTCTGTGTCTGTGTGTATCTGTGTATGTGTATGTCTGTGTGTGTGTCTGGTATAGGCAGGATTTTCCTTAATGGCAAAATCAACAGTAAAGCATTTATGAATGGCAAAATTTAGAATTTTGCTTTCTGAACAATAAAATACCACAAATAAGTGTACAAACTGATTAACTACTAGTACAAGCATCTGTGGATAAATATAAATACTGCACTGAGCAGAAAAAAACAGTCACATGTTAATACAGGCACATCATTTCATTTATGTGAAGTTTCTACTAAAGCTGGCAAAACTGAGTGGTATATCTAGAGCTACAGAAACAATGTATAATAAAGAGAATAGTTATCACAGACCTCAGAAGTCATTATTGCTGATTAGAAAAAAGGAGTTGACAAAAGTGAAAAATAATACAGAAGGCTATTAAGCATCCTAATCAAGTTCTTGAACTGGGCAATTGTTTATATTCTCTTAGTTGAATATTTACATGTATGTGTATGTGTGTACATATATATGTACACAAATATGTTTTTCATATGTGGACTACATATAATAAACAAGATTTCTGTGTTTTGTTTTGTTTTCTGCTATGCTGGGATGTAACCCAAGGCTTCACACATGCCAGCAAGTGCCCCACCATTGAGGGAAGATTTGTGATAAGAGTGGACATAATGTTGATATGCAAATAAATCTTCAAGGGTTGTATTTGTTAGTGTTTTTTCTATCAGGATCTAAAAATATGTATTGACCCTATGCTTTGTCAAAACAATGTTTTCTTTCTTTTTCCAATTATTCCATAAGTCACTCAAGTAAGAAATATCTGGATACACAGATTGTTTTGTTTCATAGTGCAGGAGAAATAAGAAGGAAAAGAATAAACAAGTTAACAATAATTAAAGTAGCCCTATATTTCTACAGAAGTACTCTGGGCCAGCATGCTTCTTGCAAGTTCAGAAGTCCAAAGGCACTAGCATTGAATTATATCAGTTTTTGGCATACACAGCACATTCTAATCCCAAGTCTCCATCTCCTCAACTTCAAAGTTAATTACATTTAATGCCTTATTTAATTTTTCAATTAGTGGTCACTATTGGCCGAGACTTTTCTCTGAATTTTCAGTATGATATCATTGCTTTGTTTTTAAATGAGAAATTGGTACCTGCTTTTCTTTTCTTGCTAATTTGAATGAGAAGTTGATTCTTGGCTTCTCTGGAATTGAAAGTACTTCTTCAAAAAGTGCAGTTCATTTCAGTGGATCTAAAACATTGCTACAATTTTGGAGTCACCTTATAGTTTTGAAAAGTATTGATGTCTGCATCTCACTCCAAGAAAATCAAATTTAATTGGTGTAGCATACAAAAAGGCCTAAGAATTTTTGAAAGCCAAGAAGTGATTGTGATATGCATTGAAATTTGAGAATCACTGTTCTTCATTTTACTCCACTATCTATGTGATTATGGATACAGTAGATATTTAAAATAATCAACAAGTAATTTTTAATGCCTAGTTATTATATCTGGATATTGAAAAAATAACTAAGCACATATTGGAATAAAGTAACTTTCTGTCTTTTCCCAAAACAGATATTATTATTTGTAACCTTTCATTAAATTAAATTTACATCCAAGAAGACACATGTAATTTTTCTTTAATTAGGGCTTCAGTTTGTGGCTTCTAAATTATCAAAAGTCTTGTATTATATATGATTATAATGATTATATATGATATAAGTGATTCTTAAAATAGTCCAGAATTCTTCTATGTAGTTCAAGAAAATGTAACATAGATTACTACTACCCTCATCTATTCTGCAGAAAACTACAAAGATACTTCTATCTGGGAAGCCAAATCATAAAATTCAAGGAATCTTGTGGGCACGGAATCCATAGAAATACCTTTGCAGTGTATTATAGAGAAAAAATTTAATTCTGAACAGTAATGGTGATAATTAACAAATTAATTTTTGTGTTAATTTTAATGATAACAAAACTGATCATTTTTAGCCTTTCAATTAGATAATGCTAACTATTTTAGGGTAAATGATCACAAACACTTTAGATAATTGCTATGAATATATCCACTTTAGAAATAAAGAAGCTGAGGCTTGAGAAAATTTCAAATATATTGTATTTAATTCAACTTAAATATTATTTTATCTATTAATATGTTAAAGAGGTTTGGGCACTCTCTATTCCCTATCTATTAATCATCATTGATCTATTTATTCCAAGTGTGTTATATTCAAAAGGTAAGGAGAATAAGAAGTCTATGCTGTTTTAGCAAAGACTATTCAGACACAGGACAAATTAATACAAAACTATTATTATTTATTAAGTGCTTACTGTATAAATTGAATGCCTTAAGCATTTAAGAGATTTTTATCTTGCTGTATCTATTTAGTAAGTCCTAAGGTAGCTCTTGATTCCCTCAATAAGCAGCTGAGGAAGTGAGACTTAAGATCATGTATATGTGATCATATTATAAATGAAAAATCAGTTGTTTTCATTTCTTTAATATTTGCATGGTATAAATGTTTACTGAATTTAAAATATCTTCCTTTCTGTTTTGTGATTACAATTTGTTATAGACTTATTAATCATATAAATTCATTGGAAGAATGGAAGAAACTTTTAAAAACTAATAGTTGCAGCTTCAACATTATTAAGTAGAAAACTAGAGAATTTACCTCTGGAGGAGGCATCACTATTCCATGTAAGCAGTTTCCTATCTGACAACAATCACCATTTGGTCAATCCAAGAAGGATTTGTAGAAGATTTTTCTAAACAAATAGTTATGTTTTAATTTTTATTCTGAGATTATTGTAGATTCACATGCAATTACAAGAAATAATACACCCAGCTTCTACCAATGTCACATCTTGCAGTGTAATATAGTACTGTAGAGAGGAAACTGATATCTGCACATTCCAACTACCATTTTCACATTGTACCAATTTTTCAAGCATTCCTTGGGTGTGTGTTGTGTATGTGTGCATGCAAGCACATACACACAGTTTTGTGTAGTTTTCTCAAATGTGTGGACTGTTTTCACCAACATCGCAGTGAGAATACAGAACATTTCCATCCCTGTCAAGATCTCTGAAGACACTCTCCTATAGCCACAGCCATCTTATTCCCTCTCCTTCCCTAGTCCTGGGCAACCTGTAATCTGTTCTCTGTATTTGTAGTTTTGTCATTTCAAGAATGTATATAGACAGTATTCCTTAGTATGTTACATTTTTGAGATTAGTGCTTCTCTTTCATTCATAATCCCCTTCAGATGCATGCATGTTTTTGTATTGATCAATTGTTCTTTTCTTTTGTTACCATGTAGGTTTCCATGCTACAAATGCATCAGTGACTGTTTAAACATTCATTACCTATAGGTTGTGAGTTATTTCTAGTTTTTGGCTATAAAACATAAAGATATTATGAAAATTGTGTACAGTTTTTGAATGAATGTAAGTTTTCATTTCACTGGGACAAATACCTAAGTGGGGAATTTCTGGTACTTTGTTAGTAATTTCTTTGAATTTTTCAGAGTGGCTATAAGTATATTATACTCCCCCTAGCAACATACAAATCATACAGTTTCTCCACATCCTTGCCAGCATTTTAAAATTTTCACCAAAACATTTTAAATGTTAGCAATTCTGATTAGGCATGTGGTGATATCTCATTTTGGTTTTAGTTTAGATTTCCCTAACACTGAATGATCATGAACGTATTTTCATGTTTTGTTTGATTTCTATATATCCTCTTTAGGGAATATGTTTTCTTTTTTCATTTTTTTATTTGTTCTTTTTATATATGCATAACAGTAGAGTGTATTTTGACATATTATACATATATGGAGTGTAATTTATTCTAATTAGGAACCCATTCTGTGGTTGTACATGATGTGGAGTTTCACTGGTAGTGTATTCATATATGAATATAGGATAATTGTATTTCTTTTATGTCTGTTATTTACTTTACTGGTATTTAACTTTACAACCATTTCTAAAGTTTACTGAAAGGAGCTTTTTATAAAGAGTTTAAGTATCTAACTTATCAAGAAAACATTTTTAAAAAATTAAACTTCACCATCAAATAGATTTTTTTCTCCAAACTTCCATTCAATTGATTGCATGCAGATATCTACATATATGTATGGGTTTTAAATGTAATAGGTAAGCTGGATAGAACTGTGTTTTATGTAACCCATACTTATTGTAGCACACACTCACTGACAACTATAGACTACTATTGCTTTATTTAAAATTTTAATTTATTCTTATCAGTGTTATCACTTTTGCTTTGATAGGCTTAATTCACGAGTAAGTAGCATGCATGATTAATTGGTTTCTAATGTGGTATAGATTTTACTTTCCTTAATTTTTTTTTTTTAGAGCAGCAATATGTTCAGATACACATCCTCTCTTCCCTAAGTTTCCCTATAGTTAGGCTTGGGAGTCTATGAACTGCCTTGATCTAAGTAGATCTTCTTTCTACTTAGATCACAAATTTACTCATTCAAAGAATTTAATGCTGGATTACAGTCTAATCCTTGATTTGATATTGAATGCAAAGCTTTTTAAACAACTGTAGGTTCACATGCAATTGTAAGAACTAACAGTGATTCTAGTTTCCCCAAATGGTAACATTTAGCATAAATGTAGGATGATAGTATAATCAGGAAATTTTGGTGAAATCTACTCATATTTGTCAAATTTCAGTAATTTTTCATGCATTCACTTGTATGCATAGAGATTCATGTGATGATAGATACAGTCAAGACTCATAACAGTCCATCAAGAAGAAGTCCTATGCTACCTGATAGTCACAGCCAACTTCCTCCCTTGTTCCTTCCATAACCCATGGCAACCACAAAACTTTCTTCAACTCTTTAATTCTGTCATTTCAAGAATGCAATGTAAGTATAACATATATACATATATACATACATAGTAGTCAAATCCATTTATTGCTACGGCATGGGTATACCTGTTTATTTAAGTATTGACTCATTTAAGGATGTTGACCCAAGCATTATTTTCAATTTTTGGCTATTACAAATAATGATGCTATAGACATCCATGCAGAAATTTTATGGGAAAATAAACTTTTATATTTATCTGGGAAAATTTCCAAGAATGTGATTGGTGGGCTAGATGGTAATCTATTCATGGAGTTTTGTAAAAGACTGCCCTATTCTCTTTTTAGAGAGGTTATACTATTTTCTCTAGCTATGTCTGATCATTTTATTTCTCTACATCCTATTTAGCATATGATGTTAATTATTATTTTATATTTACTTGTCTTAATGGATGTGTAGTGTTATATCGGTGTGGTTTTAATTTGCATTTCTTTAATGGCTAATAATTTTGAATTTATTTTCATATGTCATCTCTACTAGTCTTCAGTAAAGTGCTTCTAAATGTATTTAACACATTGTGATGGCTAATTTTATATGTCAACTTGACTGTGCTAAGAGATGCCCAGATAGTTGACAAACCATCAGTTCTGGGCGTTTCTGAGAGTTTTAACAGAAGAGCTTAACATTTGATTCAGTAGCCTGAGTAAAGAATGTTGCACATACCAAATGTGGGCAAGCATCATTCAAACTGTTGAGGGACTGAATAGAGCTAAAAGATAGGGAGAAAGGGCAAATTTACTCTTTCTCAGCTGAGATATCCATCTTCTCCTGTCCTCAGACACAGTGCCCCCAATCATCTGAAGATTCAGAATTCAGACTTTGGACTTTAATATATCACTGGTTTTCTGGTTCTCTGGCTTGCACATTAAATTGTAGGATTTCTCAGTTTCCATATTTGCATAAGTCAATATCCATAATATGTAATCAAATAAATATATTTGTTTCTTGGTAGAAATATACATATATATATAAATGTATGTACTTTTAATATTTTTTCTCTAAGAATACTAATAAAGATTTGGTTACTGAAAGTTGTTTTAGAGTGATAGAAATTTAATGAAGAGTATTCAGTATTGATCCTAGCATTTCTGGAAATGACTGTATAAAGATGCTGATGACTCTGTTTCCAGTATTAAAGAGAGCACTGACAATCCATGATATAGACTGCTTATAGAAACATACCAAATAGCTGCATTTTATTTTGTAATTAACCACTTAATGAGAAGCAAGGAGCCAAGTGAATATAATGAAATATTCAAAGTACATTATACTCTTGAACATTTTTGGAAATTAAAGAATATGACATTGACTGTTATCTCCTAATATCACTGGACACAGTGGTGAGAGAAAAGGAGCCCAGGGATTTGCATTTCCAGCTTAAGCGCTGCATAAAAAAAACCTGATTTTTTCATTGTGCTCCAAAAGATAATCTTTTCTCTTATTTCATTATTTCTCTGGAGAGCTCTAAAACCTCCATTTTTAATTTTTTGGAGTTTTTTTATTATTTAAACTAAGTTTTGAAAGGTATTTATACATTGGAAATACTAGTTCTGTTACATGTGTGATTTGTTAATAATTTCCCCAGTTTATAGATTGTCTATCATTGTCTTCATATGGGCTTTCATATAACAAAAGGTTTATTTATTATTTTTATAAAGTTTAATTTATTTATTTTCCATTCATAGATTAAACATTTGTTGTCAAATCTAAGAACTCTCACCTAGCCCTATTTTTTGCCTATATATTTTCTAAATGTGTTGTAATTTTACATTGTACATTTAACTCTGCTTAAAGATCAATTTTGTGTTAATTTTTTTAAAAGATATTAAGTTTAGGTCAAAGTGAAATTTCATGTATAAAGTCATCCAATTGCACGTTTGTTAAAAAGACTATCCTTCCCCACTACCATTGCTCTTCTACCTTGTCCAAAATTAACTGCACACCTATTTGTGTGGGTGTGTTTTGGGTCCTCTCTTCCTTTACATTGATATGTGTGTCTATCCCTCTGCCATTTCCACATATTACATTTCCCTCAAGGTATTAGATATTGAATGATTTCTCCCATGTTTTTTTTCCCAGTGAAGATTGTTTTCACTATGGAAGCAGTTGTGCCTCTCCATAGAAATTTTTGAACAAATGACTAATACGCAATAAAGTTTACAGGATATTTGAGGGTGATTGCACTTCTATAGATTCATTTTTGGAAAATTTGCACCTTTACTATGCTGAATCTTCCAATTCACTAACATATGTCTTTCAATTGATTGAGGTCTTTTTTTTTTTTTTTTTTTGGTATTGGAGATTGAACTCAGGGGTACTTGACCATGGAGCCACATCCCCAGCCCTATTTTGTGTTTTATGTACAGACAAGGTCTCACTGAGCTGCTTAGTGCCTCGCCCTTGCTGAGACTGGCTTTGAACAAGCGATTCTCCTGTCTCAGCCTCCCTAAGTACTGGGTACTGGGATTACAGGTGTGCCCAGCTGATTGAGGTCTTATTTGTCTTAATCACTATTTTATAATTTTCAGAACAGAAGTCCTTTATATGTTGTTTTATGATTGTTACCTAACTGTATTTTTTATGTTTGGAGCAAATGTAAGTGGCATTATACTTTTTCTTCTCTGTGTGTTCATTGTTAGTGCATAGAGTTAAAATTGATTGTGTTCATCTTATATACTGTATAAAACACAACCTTTCTGAACCCTTATTAGTTCTAGAAGAGATTTGTTTAATTGATTTTTAGAGTTTGTTGAGATTTGCCTCATGGATAGTTATGTCATCTGCAGATAGAAACTCTTAACAGTTTTTAAAATTTTTTTCTTGCTTTCTTACAATGGCCAGAATTTCTACTATTATGATGCATAACAGCAGTAAAGCAGACATTTGTTTTGCTCTATCTTAAAAAGAAAGCATTCAGTCTCACAATTTTATTTGATATCAACTATAGAGTTTTTGAGCATGTTCTTTACTATTTTAGCCACTTTTTGTCACACTGACCAAAGGAACTAATAACAAAAAATTAGAGGAAGAAAAGTTCATTTTGGCTCATGATTTCAAAGGTTCAGTACACAGTTGGCAGACTCCATGGCTCTGGGTCCTAGATGAGGTAAAATATCATGGTGGACAGGTGGGGATGAGGAAAGCAGCTCAGAGAAAGAGAGCTTTGCTTAATAGTGACAAAATATAAATCCCTAAGCATTCCCTCAATGACTTATCTCCTGCAGCCACATCCTACCTTCCTACAATTACCATCCAATTATGTCATATCATTGGATCAATTCACTAATTAGGTTACAACCCTCACAATTTAAGCATCTCACCACTAAGCAATTCTTACATTGTTCCATGCATGAGTTTTTTGGGGACACCTCATCTCTAAACCACAAGATTTATGAATTTATGGAAATTTTCTTCTCTTCTCATTACTGGAAGACTTTTTTATCATGAATGTACATTGAATTTAGTCAATTTTTCTGCTTCAATCAATAGTGTCATATAATTTTTATTCATCTGTTATACATTAATATTAGATTAATTGATTTTTTGAATAAATGTAACTTTCTTATTGTCTATAATTTTTTCATTCCTGCATCCATTTGCATATACATATGTATATATATGTATATATACACACACACATACACACACATACTACATATATATTATATATATTCAGCCTCAAAATTCATAACATTCTATATAATGTATATATACATATACATATGTGTCTTTATATATATATATATATCCTTAAATTCATAGTGATAACATTCTATAGTTTTATTTTTGTTCTGTGTCTGTGTTTGTCTGGTTCTGGTATCAGGGTAAAACTAGAAGTAGAAAAATCATCTTCCCTCCTCTATATTTTCAAAGACATTATGGCAAGAAATAAGATTAACCAAAATAGGTTAATGCCAAAACTTTGAAATTCTTCAAAGTTTTTGTAGAATTATCTTACTAAAATATTTAGGCCTGGAAATTTTCATGTGGGGAACATTTTAACTAAATGTTTAATTTTCTTCAATGACTCTAAGACTTCCGTCTTGGTTGAGTTTTGGTAATTTATGGATTTTGAGGAATCAGTGCATTTTACTAGTGTCATATTTCTAAGCATAAAGTTTTTCATAATCTCTTTATTCATTTAGTGATTGTGGGATGTAGTGATCAGCTCTATTTCATTTCTGAAAATGATAATTTATGTGTTCTTTTCATCTTTTTTGTCATCATTGATAAAAAACCTGTTTTAATTATCTTTTTCATTGCTGTGACCAAAAGACCCAATAAGAACAATGTTAGAATCAGAAAAAATTTATCTGGGGCTCACGATTTCAGAGCTTTCAGTCCATAGATAGTGGACTTCATTGCTCTGAACCTCAAGGTGAGGCAGAACAACAAGGCAGGAAGGTGTGGTAGAGGAAAGCAGCTCAAGACCTGGCAATGCGGAAGCAGAGCTGTCCTCACGAGGCACAAAATACAAAACTCAAAGATATGCTCCCAGTGATCTACCTCCTCCAACCACAACCTACCTGCGTGTAGTTATCACCCACTTAATCCACCCAAGTGGATTAATGCACTGTATAGGTTTAGACTCTCATAATCTAATCATTTCACCTCAGAAAATTTCTTGCATTGTATCACACGAGCTTTAGAGGACACCTAGTATCCATACCATAACAAGGCTTATGTTTTCTTGATTTTTTAAACACTTTTTATTGCACAGATTCTATTGTTTTCTCCTTTTTATTTCACTATTTACTTCTCTCTATTTGAGACTCTCCTTGACCCTTTTTGTATTTAAATACATGTTTATGTAAATTTCCATGTGTCTGTTGTTTATTTTGTAATTAATTTTTAGTTTGTTTCTGTAATGGTCAAAAACATTATTTCTGGGCTTTCAGTTTTTCACAATTCATTAAGGTTTACTTTATGTCCCGGAACATGGCCTATCCTGGTTAATTTATGAGATCACTTAAAAATATGTGTAATTGTTGTGACTGGGTGGAGTTATTATATGTGTTTTGTTTAAACATATTGGTTGGTTGTGTGGTTCAGCTCTATATTTTCACTGATCTTCCCATCTCTGTTTCTTTTAAATTCTGATAGTAATATGTTGACATACACAATTGTACTTAAGAATTTATCTATTAAATTTTTCATCTTTATTGGCTTTTGGCTCATTTTATGTTGAGACTGCATAGTTTTTTGCAAAAACATTTTAAGTCATATGGCTTCTTGCCAGATTCACCATTTTATAATTATATAACATTCTGTTTTCCTATAGTTTATTTACTTTCTGTTTATTTTTCATCCAATTTTATTTATTTGTGTTTTAACTTACATTAATATTGTTTATTCTGTGAATTTTTAAAATATAGTCACTGTCTTTATTAAGCTTTTTCTTAAAACTTTTTCTACTCTTTTTCTATCAACTGATGTCATTGTGTTTATGGGTTTACTATGTATTGTTACAGTTTTGTATTGTTATATATTGTCAAGTAGATTCTTAGTTTCTTCTATCTTTTCTGTCAGAAAAAAAAAGACTTCTATTATCATTTCTTATCTGTTTAAACAGCATACTTCAGTAATTCATTAAGAATAGGTGGGATAATAAATTCTCTTTGTTTTCATTTCTTTACTGCCTCTTCATTCTTGATATGTATTATAGAAAAATATCAAATTTTGGATTTTCTATTTTGTTTCAGTAACTGAATAATAATTGGTTACTAATTTTTGTTCTCTATAGTTTAGATGAGAAATCAGTTGTCAAATTGGTCTTCCCCTAAAAAGTCATTCATTATTTTTATTTGAACTATTTTCATGTTTTTACTTATCTCTAGTTTTAGCATATTAGTTATGGTAAGTTTTGGCATTAACCTATTTTGGTTAATCTTATTTAAGTTGTATTCCACTTCTTTATGGTATTAGGATTTTCCAAGTTTGGGAGGTTTTTAGCCAAGATTTCTTTGAGTACTTTTTTAGTCATATTTTTTCCTTCCTTTCCATGTGGAACTGAGATGATATGAGTATTACATCTTTTCCCCAGAGATTTCTAAGAAAATTATTTTTTTTTATCCTGTTGTCTATGTGTTGTTCAAATTAGGTAAATTCTATGGATCTGATATAAAGTTCAGTTAATTTGTCCTCTGCCTCATCCACTGTACCATTAAGCACATTGAGTTTTTAGTAAAAATGTTTTGTCAATTTTATAATCTTTACTTAATAATTTTTATAACTTCTGTTTCTTTGCCAACATTTTCTCTTGTTTTTTTAAATTATTAGTACTTAATTATTTAAACATTTGCATGGTGTCTTCTTTGAAATATTTTAGATATAGTTCAAATATGTTTCACTCATGAGATCTATTGACTTTTCCTTGCCAACATTGTGATATTTCTGTTTGTTGATAAAAGTATGATATTTTATTTAAAAAATTTTGATGACTAGGATTTGAATCCAGGGTTTGAATCCTAGGTTGTTTTATCACTGAGAGACATCCCAATCCCTTTTTATTTATTTTATTTTGAGACAGGGTATCTCTAAGTTGTTGAGAGTTTTGCTAAGTTGTTGGGGCTGGCCTCCAACTTGGGATCCTCCTGCTTCAGTCTCCTGAGTTCTGAGGATTGTAGTTGTGTGCTGTTGCACCCAGGTTTTATTCATTTTTAATCAGCTTTATTGAATTTACTTTACCATATAAAAACTTTAAATTCTACTTGAATTTTATTTTTAAACAAACAAAACCAAGTTATTTATTAAAGTGTCACACAAGAGCTGGGTTATGGTTTATACTCAGCTTCCACTGGCCTCCAATAACACCAAAAGTGGATTCACTTGACTCATTGCAGATAAATGAGGTTGAAGTTCAGTTTCTTCCTTGGCTATACTGATCCCCTCCTGGTACAAGTATGACACTAGCTTTCATCACCTCTTTGCCTGTGTATGGAAATATTAGATAAGTTCTTCTCTGGGTCCCATTGCTACCAGGACTGGTAAGAGATAAATCAGAAGGTCAGTTGTTCCAGTCTCATACCACTACTTTCTCCTCATTAATGATTCTTGAGGATGGCGGTCCACCTCCTATTGGTAAAGTAATAACCTCTTAAACTATGAACTGTGCTTTAGATCATTGTATAATACCTGGGGCTTCAGAGAAAGTCATGAATGTTTCAGTTGGCTTTACTTTGGCATAACAAGAGAGTGTATGCTTCCCAAATGCAACAATTCTGACTTTAACTTTAGATATTGTGAACTAAAATATAAGAAGTAGCAGGCAAAAACTTGTCATTGGCTATCATTCTTATATGGAGAGCTGAAAACTACTGATGAATATATATATGTGCGTATATATGTATAAATATATGCACACATATATATGTTATTATCATAACAATAAGCTGTTTATGTAATAGTCCATACGAATGCTATAATTTGGAAATTATAATTGAACCAAAAACTAACCTATCCTAAGAAAAAAATTAAAAATAAGTTTAGAAATGTAGACCCCCCCTCACATATAACCATACAGAGCATTTGTAAAATAGTAAAGAATGACATCACAGAGCCAGGTAACATACACAATGTTACCTGGCTCTGTAGCATGGAAAGTCAGTAGGTTATTTATAGAATTTTGGGTACCTGAGCTCAAATGGTTTAAGACATGTATTTCAATCTACAGGATGAATAATTGGGACCGAAAAAATATTATGATATAGCAATTTAGGATTTGTGAACAAAGTCAGTTGAGAAATTCTTGAATCAAGTTAAGAACTAGACTATTTACCGTCTGATATGTGAGTTTCTTACTTAAAATTTATGGTATCTATAAATATTAAATATTCACAGTGAAAATATTTCTCTGTTGTTTAAAACCACACACAGTAATATATTGTTATGGCAAGCAGAGAAATACACAGGTGAAGTCAAGTGTTTAATTATAAAGCATTGATAATATAAAAGGTTGTTGGGCACTAGAGGAAAATGTTGCATATGAGTCATTATGATCATTTATGTTAGCCAAATCGGAAGATTACAACTAAATATTGGAGTCATCCCAAGAAATGACTAAGAATGAGAGAAATAAGACTAAGGATAATTCTTTTGAAAGGACTATGGTTGAAGCACAAGCACTGTGTATTTGTAAACAAAAAAACTTAAGGTGAAAGAAGAGCTAAGAAAATAACAAAAGCATGAAAATGTGCCCACAAACAAACAAATACAAATACATAGGACAATCTGGGCTTTAGCCATATGGACCATTTTCCACATATTGCAAGTAGAATCTGTACTTTTCATGCAGTTGCTTGACCTGATGCTCTTTGTGGATGCCATCTTATTTTAAATATAGTCTACTTATGAAGGATTCTTAGGTGTTGTAGTTATACAACACCTGAAAAAAAATAAATGATAGCCTACATGTTGAAGTTTTTGTTTTGTTTTGTTTGTTTGTTTTGTTTTGTTTTTACCAGAGAGACATAAATTCAGGAATCTACATCATCCCATTTAATTTCTGTAAAGTGGTCAAAGGTAACTCATAGCATATTTTGCAACATGCTTCTGAGGTATAAAGCTCTTTGAGAAAATGTGCCTATTGGTAATCAGACAGTGTACTTCATGCATTAGCTGTAGTTTTTTTGCCATGTCTGTCTGTTAAAAATCAGGGGCAAAACATCTAATCTTATAAGAGAATTTGTAAAAAGTTGGTAATCTGAGAGTAAATGAGACCTGGAATGTGGTTCTCATTGTCATGAAAGCCAGAAGTTGCACTCTTAGTCAACAGAGCCCAAGAGTTCCAGGTCATTTTGTCATTTTGCTAACTGAACTTTCCAAAATGACATTGGGTTTCTCTATCTATACTTCCTGATGGTCAAAGACAATGGAGTCATAATAGTAATAACATTTTTATTTATTTTTATTTTTATTTTTTAAAATATTTTTAATTGTCAATGGACCTTTATTTTATTTATTTATATGTGGTGCTGAGAATCGAACCCATTTCTTCACACATGCTAGGCAAGTGTTCTACCACTGAGCCACAACCCCAGTCCCTAGTAATAACATTTTTAATAAGTAGCATGGTATGAAGTTCTTTAATACTTCCAGCCAAGAGAATCAATATCTCCTTGGAGAAAGGTTGGACTTTGCCATATCGTTTTAAAAAGTATAAAGTTTTTGTTGTGTGTCTATTTTT
>CM053407.1:97087525-97104717 GCA_028644305.1 Xerus rutilus
AATGGATAAAGAAGCTGTGGTACCTATACACAATGGAATATTATTCAGCAATAGAAGTGAATAAAATTATGGCATTTGCAGGCAAATGGATGGAATTGGAAAGCATTATGCTAAGTGAAGTAAGCCAATCCCAAAAAACCAAATGCTGAATGTTCTCTCTGATTAGTGGATGCTGATGAATAAGGGAGGTGGGAATGGGAAACATAAGAGAAATAGAGGAACACTGGACGCGGCATGGGGGAGGTGGGGAGTGGGAAAGGGGAATGGGTATAGTAAAGATGGTTGATTGAGATCATCATCACTACCCTTAGTGCATGTATGAAAACACAATTGGTATTACTTTATCTGATTTGCAACCAGAGAAATGGAAAAACTGAGCTCTCTATATGTGCTATGACTTGAAATGCAATTAAATAAACTAATAAAAAAAAAGAATCAAATTATCATTCACAAAAATTGAAATAAAATGTTAGAAAGGACTGTGTAAACTATAAAAACATGCTTTACATATATATTTTATCTCTATATTGTATTGGGGAATATACTTCATGGAAAATTATTGGATTCTAATTTTTAAAGTTGAAATTAAATTATTAATACTAGATTAAAGGATTGCCTCATGACACGGATATCGTACCCCCATGGATTAATTTGAACAAAAAAGTGGGAGTTTTTTTGAGCTGATAAACACCCATTTGAGTCTATATAGGACTTACATTATCTCATACTACCTAACTCTTCATAGCATAACACTAATAATGCTGCTGATTTATTGATCTTTTATTTTTTAACAAAATTCTTTAACTCTTTCTATGTAATGTTGCCAAATATCTGATATCCTAGCTTTTGTCCTCTTTATTTACTTGGATACAAACATTCATGATACTTTTGTCAAGTTCAAACAGCAATTTTTTAGTATGAAATAAAATTGTATGTAAAAATAAAATACATGAATTTTTTTTTAAATGCAACTTGAAGTGTAGGTGAAAGCATTATGCCCTATGTGCTCCACCTTTCATTTACTCAAGGCAGCTCTAGACCTCTCTCCATTATGAGTCTGCCCTACACAGCACTCTCTTATGTTAAGGTTTATAGTTTATTGGGACCATTTCTGAAGATACAGTAGTAACTAAGGGATTTTTAAATTGCAAATCTGCAGTGAAACTAATTTAGAGGTTATTAATCTTCCCTTATTATTGCTGGAGATTAACTTGCATTCTGGTGACCAATGAATCTTCCTATGTTCAGCAATGCACCAATCAGTAAAATAAGGTAACTGTCCTATTAGACACATTCAAGATGATGGACATTCAATTACACACATTTTCATGAAGATTTAGTTATAACTGCCATGCTATCTACTCTTTTCTCTAGATTTTAACTTATAAATTTTTTAACTTGATTAAATATTTTAAATTATTTTATTGAAGTTGAGGTCAATTCTGCTTGTTGTGTCAGGAGAAGAATGTAAAGAGGTCTTTTTCATGGGTATTTCATCATATCAGCAAATGTAAATCACTCCCTTTGGTGCCTCTAAAACTAGATTTTTATGGTATTTATTCTCTCAAGTAAGAATGGGAATTTTTCCATTATGAAATTAAATGGTGATCATTTGAATATGAATAATATCTGTGCACTTCTGGAGGATATGCATGCTCACCAAGTCTGTCTGGGTGCATAAAGATCTCTTTTTAAGGAACTCCTCTTGGTAAGAGTAAAAGTCAAGCAAGTGCATTTGACCTAAAAAGTCAAAAGGAAAGGCCACTCTGAGGTCAGCATTGTCTTACTTAGATGGACATTCAGCTCAGACCCTTGTATACCTGGGTATGAGGAATATGAGCTCTAAGAGAAATTTCAGGTAACATTTCACAAAAATCTTAGTGACATGCTATTATACAAGGATGCATCCTATGGAGGCCAATGGAACCGAGCTGACATTAAGGGAAAGAATAGAATTTCCTCAGCTGCTTTGATGTCTTGAGGACAGATTGTGACAAATGCCAGAAAGTTGCACAGGTAAGTAACAAATGTTCTCTTCAAGAGCTTACAATATAATAAGTACAGAATTTATAATGGTAGAGGTCCAAATGACCAATGTACCTATAATTATGTACAAAAAAGTGCTGTGATAAAGTGAATATACAGCAAGAATGCATTTACTTATTAATTTTCTTAGTGCAGAGTTGTGCAATTGTCTCAGTTAGCCATTGAGAAAGAGGCTAATAGTTGAATTTCAACTTGCACAATTGGTAGTATTCTGAGACAGATGGAGAAGGCAGAGGACATAGCGTGAGCAAAGGCATGGAATTTAGAAAGTGCAGTGAAATTTAGGAAGGAAAAGGCATATAACATATTGATAAAGCAATGCATGAAGTTTGCGGGATTCTAGCAGCAAAAATAGACTTCCACCTACTTCTAGAAACATTGTAAAAGAATTTTGAAGAGAAGGGTGACAGGACAGAGAGATAACCAGTTATACAGATAAATTCTCATCTGCTGGTTCTCATGAACTATTCATCTATCTACTGCAGAGAATTAAGAGCTTTTTTTGAGCTCCTCAGAGAGAGTACAGAGACAGCAATCCAGTACAGGATAATTCAGTGCTACTGAAAGCTTCTTTGCATTCCCCATTAATTCTGTAGCATTCAAAATGGAAGAGACAGCAATGCTTATTTTCCTGACTCTTAGAGTCTCTCCACATGTTCATAGTGAATGTCAGCTGCCAGAGAGAAAAGCAGAGTAATAAGCAACTTATAGAGAGGTAAAGAGACTAGCAGTCCTGATGCAGGAGGCTTGAGGTTGAAAAGTGCTGCAGAGCATCCAGACACCAAAATGGAACAAGGCAGGTGCTGCTCTTTGGCTTAAGCCCTCTACCTTACCTTCAGTTGTCCACGTTCTGTAAGCTTACTTTGTAAACCTTGTCTGAACTGCTCTCTCCTATTTGGGCAATTTATTTGGTGTCTCAATTCCTGGCTCTATTCCAAATTCCAGCTCTCCTCCCCTTAATCAATAACTATCTTTCGTAAGCCTCAATCACTTCTCTACCTTGGGAAATAGTAATGAAACAGCTAATAAGCTCTTTTAGTGTCAATTAATAGGAATTGCCAGGAATATATTGAAGCAAAGGATGAGGAATATAAATTAATTTTGGTGAGGAAAGCTTATTAACACAGGAGGGACTTTTGTTTATAAGATTTTCTTTTCTTTTTTCTTCTTCTTTTTTTTTTTTTTGGTACCGGGGATTGAACACAGGGATACTCGACCACTGAGTCACATCCCTAGCCCTATTTTGTGTATTATGTAGAGACAGGGTCTCACTGAGTTGCTTAGTGCCTCACCGTTGCTGAAGCTGGCTTTGAATTCGCGATTCTCCTGTCTCAGCCTCCCAAAGTGCCAGGATTACAGGCCTGCGCCACTGCACCTGGCTTTTAAGATATTGATATACTAAGAATAATTAGTCTGACATTTTTAATATGTAATGTTCTCCTGCTTATTCATTTTGATGCAATCCAATTATTCCTCCTGAAAAATATTAATATAAAAATGGAACAACAAAGAAGGGGAGTTTAAATTGATTCAGTTCAAGAATTGTATCTTTGACTTGTAGCTCAATATCAAAAATTTATTACTCATAGTCATACATAGTCCACATAGTAGTTGCTGGATAATTTTCTCATCATCATGTTGTAAGTTTCCAAACCAGAATTTGTTTACATTTCCAGCCATGTTTTCCTCATGAAAAATAATTATACAAATAACAATAAAATATCTCAGAGGAAATATCAAAAGGAAGAAAGAAAGGGAAGGAAGGAAGGGAGGAAAAGAGGGAAGACTGAAAAGAAAAAAAAGTGAGGAAAAAAAGATAGGATAAGAACAGAAAAGGGAAAAGAATAGTAGAAGACAGGCTCTAGTTGCTCTGCTTCTGTAGACAAATGATCTTAGCTGTAGAACAAGTGAAGACCAGTATCAAAAATTTAATTCAGCACACACTTTGTGTGTGCTGACATATATCTGACATAGAGTGGACGCTATTCTTGGGTGCTGATGAACTGTCTTTCAAGAAAATTTAAAGTGTCAGTGAACAGAAGAAACTAGGGCAGAATGTTGAGTGGAAATTGATTTATTAAAGAAAATACAGACCTGGTACAATAATAAAACAATCGGGGTGAATCATCATTGTATTTAAAAATAACATATCACACATACTGATTAACCACTTGATGTGTATTTCACACAGACTGAAATTTTCTTGCCTATAGAACTTCTGTCTTTATCAAGCATCTCTGTGGTGGTTCAGGTATTTATATGGCATAGCTACTTCCCTGTTTTGTTTCTATTGCAGATCTTTCATTATATTCATCTTACAAATGACAAAACTCAGATTACACAGAATTTGCTTATAGTATTCTTCAGTAAACTTCAGAAGTCATAATCTGTATGCACTGAACTAATATCTATGCCACCTCCCATGTAGTATCCCCTGCTGCCTCTTCCAGGCTAAGATTAAGTAGTGGTAGCTCTATGCCTGTGGGGTCAGGTCAGAGCTCAAGAGAGTCAACAGGATGAATTGTTCTTATCTAAGTTCTCAGCTATTCTCACCCTCAGAAGATTCAACAGGGCTATTCTAAGTGTTTGGTGGCTTGTGTCTCCACCTGTTTAATACCAAGAAAGACTGCAATGCCAAAAGCAATGATTTCTGCCCTGTGACCTGTTTCACCTCCTTTTGTCTATTTTTTGACAACAGTTCCTCCAACAGAAGTAAAGAGTAAGCGATTTTGAATGACTTCCCTAAGGTTTAATTTTTGTAGGAGACAGTCAAAGCTTAACTTTTGTTTTCTATTTTACTTTGATGGGCCCTACCAGGGGTATCTTAGATCATGTTCTATTGACCTCACAGTGATCAACGAAAATAATGTTTACAGAATTTTCAAAACTTTTTATGTGAAATAATTTTAGATTTGTGGAAGAGTTGCAAAGATAATACAGGGAAGTCTTATATGCTTCTCACTTTCCTAATGTTAGTAATTTGAAACCATGCTAAATTTATCAAAATTAAGAAATTAGCATTGATAAAACAAAATTAAAGGATATATCAAATTTCATAAATTTTTCCATTAATATGCATTTTTTTGTCTTAGGATTTAACCCAGGACATTGATCTGCATTTAATCATCATGTCTCCATAGTCTGTTCCAATATATGACTGTTTCCCAGTCCTCCCTTGGTAATTGTGAGTTTGAGACTTCTATAGAATATGAATCATATATTTTGTAGCATGTCATGCAATTTGGTTTTGTCTGATATTTTTTCATGATTAGACTGGGGTGTTTAGAAAAAAAAAGTGGGACAGGTACATTTTACCCTTCTCATTGAATCCTAACATTGAACATATAGTATCAATGAGAATTACTCTTGATGAGGTGGTATTAGCCAGGTTTCTCCACTATAAAATTCCTATTGTTCTCTTATGTTCAGAAGTAATTCAGAACAGCCAGCATACACTCAAAAGAGAAGGAATTGAGTTCCATATCTTTGAGGGAGAATAATCAAAGAAATCAGGGTCATGTCTTAAAACCACTTCAGTGGCTAAAAAATATTCTGGGGGAAATAGTCTAAGATTATGCTATTTCCCTGTTTCCTCTCAAGAGCTTTACCTACTCATTTTAGTATCACCTATGGGTCTGTGGCAACTGTTACTATGGTGTTCTTATATTGGTCTTCTATTTCCCTTCTTCTTCATTCAATATTGGAAGTTTTAGGAGAAATATCTGGCTCCTCTTTCCTATTTGTTCATATATGTATCTAATCATAGCCATATCCTTATTTGTATGTTGATATTATCCATATAAATAATTTTGTTGCATTCTTTCTATTATAATTCAATACTATATCTTAATATGTATCTAATTTATTATTTTGATCGCTCAGTAACTTTGAAGATGTGTATATACAAACCAATATCTTGCTACTAAATTCTATAAATCGATCACATGTGGCAGCAGCTCAGAACGGAAACTTGAGGAGAGAAGAAAGTGTGGGCTCAGGAAATCTTGAGAAAGCCTGGAAATCCATGTGTAGTTCAGGGTTCTTGCCACAGACCCAGTTTTTCACAAATTGCTTGCTAACTTCTAATGGACAGCTCCTTAAGTGCAGCAATTTTGAAGCAAATTAATCACTATCTCCATCCTCAGAGATACCTGAATTAAATATAAGAAAACCGATGGGACCTCTTTTCTCTCTCACCATCTGTACTTTTCAACTTCCCTACCATCTCCCTAATCATGTGTTCACTGGATTACTGACATGCTCCCAGTTAAGGGATATTGAAACAGCATCTTATTAATGCTATGTAAAATTATATTAATTAAGGCAATGTAAAATGCCTCTAGAAGAAACATGAATTACAAACAAAACTCAAAGTATTCCTGGACAAATCATCTAATTGAATATGATATGGGAAATTATTGTTTGATATTGTTTTGCAGATATTGTTTTCCAGAGCAAACTTCTAATACAGATGCTTACTAAATTTCAATATTGCCTGTCTTTCTACACCAAGCAACAATCTAAGAGCCTGATAGAAAAGATTTAATTAATGCTTGCTGGAGAATTGGAAATGTGGATAACCAATTTAAATTCTCAAAGTCATGAGAGAACAGTGACTAATTCTCCACAATTGGTGAGGCCCCAGGACCTGTTCAAAGCTGTACCCTTTTCAGTCCCCTCTCACCAAATTTTGTGTGACTCAAGTTACAGAAGGAACTGTCAGCACATTGGCAGCTCAGTCTCAGACCCTCTTTGAGAAAATTCTCCGCAAGTCTAGGAAGTCTATTCTGGAAGTTTTCAGTGCTCCAGAACTGTCTCCAACTCCTACCAAATATGGCTGAATTCATTTAAGTTTTAAGGCAATCTGATTGCTTGATTAAATTATTCACAGGAAGGTGTTAATTTAAAAAGATGAGCTTGTCAAAAGATGAGACTTAATTGGAAGGGTATATTTGGAGATATTTTGAACTGTATGGTTATTTATATAAACTCAGTTTATAAAACCTATCCTCTTGCTTTCAGATTCCCCTCACCCAGCAGTACTGTGGCAAGGGTATGGCAAGTAGGTCCTAAAATTTTAATAGAATATTGTTGCTTTATTATGGTTGCTAATGGCAATCATTAAGAATATTTTATATCCTAGTGGTTAAGATTTGAGAAAGGTTGGATTAAAAATTTAGATAGCATGTATTTAAGTGAATTTAGGCGCAGAAAGGCAAATACTACAAATACTCATATGTAGAAGCTCAAAAGTTGATCTCATAGAAATAAAGAGAAATATGATTACAAGAATCTCAGAAGGGTGTGAGGCATAGAGAAATGGAGAATGGTTATGAGGAACAGGGTGCAGTGTACAGGAGGAACAACTTTTAATGCCCTACAGCACTATAGATAATTGTGACTGGCAACATTCATTATATGTTTGAAAATAACTAGTAGAGAGTATTGTAAATATTCCCAACACAATGAAATGATAATTGTTTGAGGTGATTAATATTCCAATTACTTGATATGATCATCACACATTGAAGTATAACACTGTACCCCATAAATATATACAAACATGATGTGTCAATTAAAAATAGTGAATAAAAAATGATAGACACACCATGAAGATGTGCTAAGTGAGTAATTATTATGATTTGTTGAAGGGCAAGTTTTATGAAAATGGCTAAGAGGACAGTGGAAGTTACCAAACTAAAGGAAGGAACTTGGTTGATCAGAGGGCCTAGGTACAATAGGGAGGATGGTGGCTGAGTGGGCTCTTCTAAGCCAGAGGTCAATCTCAGGGATACCCAAAGCAGACATATCTAAATGCAAATATTTTATTATTTGGTTATCATTTTTTCACAAACATACATGCATATTTGTACCTCAACAGAAACCCATAAACACACGTCTGTACACATAAATGTGTATTGCTCTCAATTTGACAAATTAGGAAACACCCAATTCATATATATTAAAATTAAAGATAACAATTATTATTCTACTTGCCTTTCAAAGTAATTTTATGCTGTTTGAGCATACTGATAACCATACTATATAAAATGCCAAAAGGGAATTTGACTATAACTAAACAGGGGAACTGTATTCACTACGGTAGAAATCCTTAAAAATATATAGGAAAAAATAACTACCTGGAAAATTATGATCAGAGCCCAGGATTTTTCTTTCAGATCATAGAAACTTAAAAGAAAAAATTCTTCATTTACTATGAGAAAGAAAAAAAAATATTATTCTTCCAAGTTAGCCCTTGGGAAGCTACAAAATCCTTTATTATCCTAAAAAATCTCAGAATCAACAATTGGGAAATTAATTTAAAATTCCAACACACAAAAGTAGCAGAGAGAATAATAAGCTTATTTTTCTACATGACCAGTATTAAATATTGACACATTATTGCAAATTTAGATATTCGAAAATTCATTCCTAGCTTGAAGGATGAAAACATGCATTCATGCAAAAATGAATGCAGACAATAAACATCTTGGAGAGACAGGTGACCTTGAGAGTTACAGAGTTAAAGGCATGTGCTTGTGGTTTTGTTGTAAAGAACTGATTTTAGAGTAGGAACAGATTCAAGGGGAGTCCTGTGAGGGAAGGAAAAGAACCAGGTATACTGGCCAGGAGGGGAATTATTACTTTAATAATCATATATAGAGGTGCCTGATACTGTGGAAGCCAACATTATACTTTAAAAGTGTTAATAGTGATAGATCATAATGGTAGAGTCAATGAAATTAAGTGTTCAAACAAATTAGATAAAAAAGTTCCATCTGTGATTGGGAAATTAACAATTTAGACTCTTTTTTTTTTTTTTGACCAGTGATTGAACCCAGCCATTGAGCTTAGCCACTGAGCCATATCCCCAGCCCTTTTTGATATTTTTATTTAGAGACAGGGACACACTGAGTTGCTTAGGGCCTCGCTAAGTTAGTGAAGCTGGCTTTAAATTTGTGATCCTCTTGCCTCAGCCTCCTGAGCCACTGAGATTACTGATGTGTACCACCTTGCACAGTTAGACTCCCCTCCTCTTTTTAAAGAACACATGAATTATTTTCATTAGTTGATCTCATTTTTAAGGCTCAGATAACAAGGCTAATATCTTAGCAAATTAAAATACATGACAATTCAGCTTAAAAAATGAATGCAGCATACTACTAAAATCCTAGTCATGTTGAGGTATTAATGAAGTATATCTCTTTTCATATTTGGATGGAAAACATATTGAAGTAAAAATATTATATCTCTTTTCATATTTGGATGGAAAACATTGAAGCAAAAAAATATATATATATATGCATGTATATATATATAAGCGTACACACACATACATACATCAGTATAAGTTACATTTGTCATGTACATGTATGTATTGGATTCAGCTTATAGTGACGTATTTTTGTCATTTATTGAGTTATTAAAATGTTTTATTAATGTATACATTTATAAAAATTCAGGTCTCCAAATATAAGTGATTTTGCTAATTTAAAATTCAAAACTAGGCATGCTTTAATCCAAGTATAAATAAAAACTGTCAGTGGTTGAAGATAGGGAACAATCTTCTTGCGCAGTTAGACTCCCCTCCTTAAACTCAAAAAGAGAATGAAAAGTGCAAGAAGAAAGACGGTTTCCAGGTGATCCTATTCACAGGAAGTCTTCAGGAGCTATTAAAGTATCATTCAATGTCAAAATGTCTTTGCTGTGCTGACCCACAGGTCGTTTTATTATCTGATTCCAAAAGTTGTGCTGTTTGCTGAAAGGCACTAGAGGGCAAATTGCACTGTAGGCAATGAAGAGTTAAGATCTGACCCTGGAATAAACAGCAGTGCATTTGTTAAAAAATATCCTTTAAGGTAAAATAAATTTAATGTTGCTGCCATAAGATGTTAAGTTCAGCCAGCCACAGATCCTAAACAAGCATAAATATTGGGTAAGAAATATTATGAGTCTTACATAATTGTCATTATAATAAATGCAGTTCTTGAGTCACTTATTTCCAGGTTGGTTTGCCTTTAGCTCACATAGCCTATACATGCATTGCCTGAGTAAATAGAGGTGTTGTGGTTGATTATTTTCTCATTAAGTAGATTTTTTGGGGGGAGAGATTTATTTAAAGACGGATGGTAATTTAACACTGGAATATCAAGAATTTGGGATACAAGAGTGCTGAAGTCCACAAATTTGTCTGAAACATAGCCTAAACACATAGATAAAAACAAAATAGAGGGTATATTGAATACATGGAAAATTATATTCTTTCTGCCCTACAACCAAGAAAATAGACTTCCATTACCAGAAAAAGAGAAATTAGAGCTAATGAAGATTTGCCTCCAAGATACAGAATAATGACATTTTATCCCTTTAGACACTCTCCAAATACTGAGTTACCTGGACAGTAGGAGACCAATTCACATTGCCCCAGCTGTGGCCAGTACTATGTGCTTCCTTCTGCTTGCAGCCCAGCAACTCGCTGAACTGATGCAGGTGCTTTTCTTGTGATCTAACAGAACAACAAAAGACTGTAGCAGAGCTGATGCAGAAACCATTACACAGAAAACATTTTCAGTGGTTGTCATCCACAAATGCACTCACATAACCAAACTAAAAATTAAAAAAGATATTTGGAAATCATATTTGTTTCCCAAAACAAGAAACAGGAAAATCTAACTATGTGACATATTTGAAAGAGATTTTGCTTGATTTCCATTCCTACGCCAAACCCCCGTCATCAGATGGCAAATGACAATACTGATCAATTATGTCATTTACTGAATAAGATGATCTTCAAGAATCTTGTACACATGATACATCAAATTTCTTTTCCCTCCAACATCCAAATTCCTTGGAGATTGTATAAGTATCTGTTCTTGCAAATTGATAGTGACAGGGGTTGAATTATATGAGATCAGAGTAAATGTGGGTAAATATTTCTACACCATACAGAGAAGAATTATAAGCCAGTTTTCTGGTTTATTACTGCTAGCTCTGTGTCTTTTAGGGAAATGCAAGATTTGACTATTGGGGAGACCCAGTATAGTTCCAAGATTGGAAAGCCAGGGTCAAAATCTGAGAATAACAATTATAGGGTCTTTAACAATGGCCAGGAGCACTGATGGATCATTTTAGTTTCCCATCATAAAAATCAGTTTAACTGTTAACCCTTACTTCATAATGGAGTTGCAGGGAAGCTTTTTAAAAATGGGTTTTGTAATAATTACATTCTGATGGTAGGAAATTGATATTTAAAATCAAAATACTTTAAAAACTCTATCAATCCCAAGATAGACCTGCTCCATATATGGTATTGAAAGCCACTGGTTTCGACATGACAAATGTTTGAGAGATTCCTTTTTAAGAAAAGAATATCAATTCTATGGTCATGTTTATGCTGCTCTCATAGTTATATTTGGATTGTGCACTTCTTTTCTATGGTAATGTTCATCCCATTTTTAAATTTTGTTTATTATTGTAGCACCTTTTCTACCCAAGTCAAGATTATACTTATTCTTAATATTTGAGTTAATTATTAATATTTAATATTTACTTATTCTTAATATTTAATATTTTACTTATTCTTAATATTATTGCTTAATATTTAAGTTTTTAAAATTTGGACTTAATTAAATATAAAAAGATATGTACAGTCATCCTTCAGTATCTGAGAGGGATTGGTTTCTGACACTGCAGATATTGAAATTCCCAAATGCCAAAATCCTTTGTATAAAATGACATAGTATTTGTACATAAACTATGAACATCTTCCAGTATAATTTAAATCATTTCTAGATTACTTATAATATCTAATACAAGATAAATGTATGCAAGTAGATGTTATCTTGTATTGTTTAGGTAATAATGACAAGAAAAAATATCTGTACGTGTTCAGTGTAGACAATTTTTTCGAAATAGTTTTATCCTTAGTTGAATGTATTAATAAATAAATATATTCTCTTGTAAGTACAACTAGTAAATATGTAAATATAAAAAGTAAACTCAAGAGAATTCTCCTTTCTAATAAATAAATAAAATCTTATTTTCTAATAAAAATAAATAAATAAATAAATATATGTAGAGGGCCAATTGCATTCTATTTTAAACCATTTTATTGAAAACATAACATATGTTTTCACTTATGGTACTTGCATAATAAAAGCCTGATTGAACTTCAAAATATGTCACATAAGTCTCAGTGAGAGAATTCACAGGAATAATAATAGTGTCTCAATAGGCAACAAAAGATATAACATAGAGACAGTGCAATACAAATGTCAGCTTTCCTCATATTAAATTACTCTGACAAATTACTTACTAAAGATTGAGTGAAAACACATATGTCTATTGATAAATACATGTTTATCAATAAAAAAATAAGACTAAGGTTATCTAAAATAACAAATGTTTAAACTACTGACCCTAGCTGCAATGTTGATGTCATAAGATTATTTGAGAAATGTTTGGGATCTCTCAGGGGTAAGCCGAAAGGAGGATGAAATTATTGTAGAAGCAAAATATTTGAGTCAGCTTCAGCACCCTGGAGAGCTCTATCCTCAGGATCAACTTCCCTGTAAAATCACTCACACTTTTTCCATGCCAATTGGGTTCTGCTACATTTGTGTCTGTGGTATTATAGCAAGAAGTAATCTCTAGTTGCCAACATGAAAACATAAAGCATTTGATTTTTCTTTGTTTTTTGAGACAGCTTCTCTAACCTCTACATGCCACAGACTTCATTCTAAATGCCTAGTGAACCATAACATATTTTGAGCCCACAAAAATCCTCATTGTCCTCTAAATGTTGCAGAGCTCATCCTTACAATTTTATGTTGATGCTACCTTTTTATGTTTTTTTCTATACATTACTTTTAATATAGTTATATATCTTATGATTGAATACAAGCAGAGTTTCAAATAATCACTTTTTAGACATTATTATGTGAATTGGACCAGGAAAATATTATTTTTTTAACTAAGAAGCTACTAGAAACAATAATAAAGAGTAAATGATGTTTTCCAGTTATCCATCTCTAACTTCCAGCCTTTAGTGAAACATTGGTTTAGTTTTTCCCTAGAATATTGTTAGGACTGCCACCAAAGATAAACCCTTTCCATGAAAGATTCTTCTAAAGCTTTTCATGTAACTCATGTAGATCATGTGATGAGTGAAGTTTCCACTCAATGTGCAACAAATATATGCCTTTGAGTTCTGGTTTATGTTGTTACTTTGTAGGGAATTATTTGCCTGTTTCTTTTTAGATTTGTTATTGGTCATTATAGAGGATGTAGACAATTTTATATGACTTATCTTAATGAGACTCACTCAATTCCTTCATAAATTACTAAAATTACCAATGGTGGTTGACTTAGACATTATTTTCTTAATGATGTTAATAATTCTGAACTTAAAAATTCAATTAATATTAGTCAGTTAAATATTAACAGGTAGTCCATACTATAATTAAAACAGGATTAATACCTCAAATAGTATGAACTTTGCTTCATTAGGAAGGGTTGACAATCACACAATTATGAAGAGATAGGGTTTATGACAGAAAGTGAATAAATGGGGAATGGAGAGTGTTCACTTATGCTGAGTAAGAAAAAGAAGTCTCCATGAGAAGTATTATTCAAGCAGAGAGTTAAGGAGAAGTGGGCTAGCTATGCAAATAAATGGAGCAGCCCTCATTTTCATCCAGATGAACTGAAAATTGAATAGAACAGAAGCAGGAATGAGCTTAGAAATTGCATCAGCAGAAAGTTCAGTGAATGAGGGAGAGTGGGAAGAATCAAAACCTATGAATTAGACATGTGTCAGTTCACATATAGAGGTATATTCCATTGTAAAGAGATTAAATTTTATGTCATATGCAACAAAAAGAATTCCAAGATCTGCTTTCTATTTTAAGTTCATGCTGACTGCTGTGTGAATTGACCACAGGACACAAGCCTAGTGGAAATATGGGTGAGGACACTGTGCAGTAGCACAGGTGAGAAGTGATGTAGTTACAACAAAAAGTAGAGGTAGAGGAAGAGAAAAGTGGAGAGGACAGGTGTGCACACAGGTAAGAAGGAACTTTGTGATATATCTGATATAGAAGTGGGTATAAGAACCAAGTACAACACTTGTATTTGTTATGAGTATTTGGAATAATAAATAATAATAAATGACTTGTTGTACCATTTTTTTAGTGCTGTTCAGACAAGATTGGAAGACAAATAGGCTGCAGGAGATGTGGTGGAAGCCAGAATTCCATGTCAAAAGTGAAATAGCACTAAGACATATATGTGAAGAAATTCCAGAGACATTTTGGGTGGGGAGACATTTAATTCACTAAAACTACACATTACTCATAAAAGTGTTACAAAAATGAAACTATTGACAAATTGAACACATAATCCTACAAATTTTCTTGGGTCAAAGTAATTCAACCCAAATACTAAGCTTTTGGAAAATAATAGAGACATCATATATGTAGAGACATTATATCTGAAAGCTTTGCAAAAATGCATTTGCCACAACCAGTGCAGCCAATCTATCAGGTTCTGGTGAAGGGCAAAGGGGCAGAAGAAAAATAAAGACTCACAGATGCAGATTTTGAAAATAACAGCTGGTTCAGATAGAGCACTGCTCTCTGATGAAGAAGCAGGTTTAAAGAAGTATGTCAGCAATCTTTATGTATATATCCTTATCAGATTAAATACTATGCAAGCATTATTCTTTGCATTCAGGAAAGTTACAGAGCTAGCAACATTATGCAGCTTATTATACAGTTATATTCCACAGTTGCAATGTGCAATGTTAGGAGTTTGTGTAGCTCTCAAGAAAGCCCTTTGTTTAAAGTTACTGTTAGGCAGGCAGGTTCAGGAGCAGCAGAGCTTGGTGAAACATTGTAGTTTTCAAGAATTCCTCTATTTCCGGGAACTGTGTGCCTGAGATCAAGGTCAAGGCTGATAAGATTCTAGCACAGAGTCTCCTCATGGAAGGCATTACCACAGCAGCCTTTGCACAGAAACTTTCCCAGGCACCAAGCATAGCACAGCCACGAGGTCATCAGAGACCCAATCTCTGATACTGCTCTCCCGTTCTCTGTCACTACTGTCCCCATGCATTAGCATTTTGCTGAGTAGGAAATTATTATGCTTAGCTATTTTCAAAATTTCAAAGACAAAACTAAAACATATAAACTGACTAGCCTTAGAAGAAAGTACGTAAAACAAATTCCAAGAAAAATAGAAAGCAGAAAAATCCCTCTTTCCTGTTCTGCCATTGTGTCTCTCTAGAGCCTTACTGGCAAAGAAAGTTTTGTGAATGTAATTCATTCACATCAGAAAAAAGACCTTTGGAAAGGCCATGGAAAAAGATCCATGGAATGAATGCAAGGACAAAATGGCAATTGGCTAGCAGCCTTTCATAAAAATTCTTCCAAATTCCAAATAAAACCATCCAATCAAGACAAAATTTGGAAAATGAAACACTAAAATATAAATGTGCCAGTCATCCTTATGGCAGAATGTGGGCTCCATCCTCTTACATAGATGAAGCAGAATGAGAAAAAATAAGATTGTGGGGGGGCTACCTTTGTCTGTACCTTCATAAACCTGAGGTCAATCCACGGAACAATTTTTCTATCCCACAAACACTGATAGAAGAGCTATCCTTTCCCACCATCTCCTCCAGGCTCTTCTCTACCTGTATTCTCCTTCCACAGTGCAATTATATTTGTTGATATTCAGCTGATCCCATCAAAAAATCCAGTGTTAGTTTTCATTTCTCTTTAAATTTTGTTGTTTCCTACCACTTGCACCTACCAAACATCACACTCCTGTTGCAGTAATACTTACATTCTTAAGTATAACTATATTTAAGATTGATTCTGAATATAAACATTCAGAGAATAATTATGGTTTAATAAATTTTCCTTTCCTTAGGTTCAGTTATGACCCCTGTGACATTTAGACAAGCTATTCTTGAATAAAATTTGAACTGTTTCCTGTATTGTACTCTTCTATTTTGGTATAATCTCTGGATTTATTAAAGTTGAAATAGTTGGAACACTTTGTTTTCACAACACCCAAGAGCTTTGGGGACCACAGAGGTGCCTATAGGTGCTATAATTGGAATTGATGTATAAATTGAAGATTTATTCATCCTGCCTTCATATTTATCTTCTATTCTGAGAGAATACTGGTATTTTAATTTTGAATTTTTCTCCAGTATTTAAAGAACTTCTTTAATCAATCTCTGATGAGCTACATTTCAACAGGAAACCTGACATTCAAATGCTCCTTGTTTTTTTTTTTTAGGTGATTTTATTTTCATTCTGGAGGCTGTTATGACGCATTAATATTTCACACTTAGGGATTTAGTTGTGGATCTTTTTCCACTAATTGTGTAGAACATTCATTCCATTCATACAGTCTGCTGCCTACTGGCCTAAACAGCACCAGCATTTCCTTTTGGAATGATTCTCCACTTTCTTATATGTGTACATGCTTTTACATATAAATATATATATGTGTGTGTGTGTATATATATATATAAAACGTGTGTATAATAATATATATACACACACACACATATGTATATATTTTTTTTTCAATCTTTGGCTAGGGATGCAGCCCAGTGATATAATGCTTGCCTAGCATGCACAAGAACAGATCAGGGATTCCATCCCCAGCACCACAAGCAACAACAAAAACTAATATGATTTTCACATTTCATCTCATGTTCCTTTTGTCCTGGTTTTGTTTTCTCAACATAATTTTTAAACTTTTTATTAAATTAAGTTGCTTTATTTTAGAAAAGCATACATACAAACATAGAAATGTCCAAGGTCTCTCTATGAAATTATAAATTCTTGGGTTATAATATTGATTTAGTCTAGTTTTAGTCTATCATTGCTTTAGTCTATTATTGCTATTCTCTGTACCTTGAATCTTAATAATTATTTTATTTATATATTACTTTTCCCTTTATTGTTTTTAACTATATATTTTTATTTCAAATTGCCAGCTCTTCTCAAATATGTCAATCAGCCATTCACATTTAAAGCACAACAAACTCATTCAGACTCCTTCATTGAGAGATTTGACCAAACTCTAGCATGGCTTCTAGTATATTAGGGCCATGTTCTTAATATGGC
>CM053407.1:97105217-97123995 GCA_028644305.1 Xerus rutilus
CATTTGCATAGACCCATAGAAACTGTAGTAGGTTCTTGATTCTAACTAATGATTAAAAGTACCAAATAAACTACTGGTACACATAAACCAACAGCATGTCAGAGCTCTAGTTTTCCAATAGCAGATGGAGGTTATAGCCAGGAAGAAAGAATAAAAATAGAAAAGTAATAAAATAATTCAAATAAGAAAAGAAAGATCATCTTAGATGATGAAAAAAGTTTTGAGCAAATTTAATATCTATATTTTATTTAGAGTGCTTTATGAAAAAATAATATACTGAAAAGTTCATAAATATATGCACATTTATATTAGAGTCTCTTTTTTAACTTATTTAGTGTAATGCTAATTTGGAGCACAAGATGTATGCATGTTTATGGTGAACCATACAAAATTAATTATATTTATGTATGACAATAAAAAATGGCAATCTCATATGCATATAATATATAAAATTCCAAAGCAGTAGCATGTGAAATAAAAAAATGTGTGAAAATATTAATTACTAAAAACTAGGGATTTTTTAAATTACCCAAACTGAAAAATGTTATTCTTACTATGATACAAATGCCAAAACCATTCCAAAGCAAATTTTACCATTGAAAATAAAAAATATTGACAACAATAATTGCCCAGTCATTCTTCAAATAGTTCAAATAAAAATAACAGACTTTGGAATCTTTGAATATTTAATTTGAGAGAAATTTGTGTGTTTCCTAGATAAATGAGCTATAAAACCATAGGAAGAAAGATTCTAGCAGAACAATAGACGAGCAGCATAAATTGACAGATCATAAAAAGAGAATCATTAATGACCTATTAAATATGAAAATAGTAGCTATAACATTCATAACAAGAAAAATGCAAAGTGAAACATTAATATGACACTAATTTTCAAGTGCCAGCTTTGCAAATAACCACATGTTAATTGGAGGGCAAGGAGAATAATGTTTTAGGAGGATAGTCTCACAGGTTGATCAATATTAAAACGCCTACCCTCTGCACCTAGAAAATTATCCTATCAATAGAGACTTTAAAGTGTGAAAATCACATTCCTAATGGTACTTTGTTGTTTACAATAGTAAAAAATGAAAAACCACATAAAATCTATAAATAATGAATTGTTATATAAATATATAATGAAATAACAGGAGTTTTTCTTGATACTTTCCATCCTGTGGACACACATGCAGTTAACTTTGAGAACTATATATTTTTATGAAATAACTAAAAATGCCAAATGGTGAGTAGTGTAGGCTAATATAAACGAATGAAAATCTGATTTTATAGATTTTATATATGAAAGTTCATACAGATGATTGTGTTGCTTAGACTATCTCTGGAAAAAGATTAACTAGTTGCTCCTAAGAGAGGGAATTCAGATACCTTTGACTAGAAAAGGAAGTTGAACTTGAACTCCCTTGCACTGTGAGAGCCTATGATTCTTTGCAAGCCAGAATCTGAGGGACAAGAAGCAGTCTACAACAAGCAGATAGAGTGAAGGCCAGCTATCTTGCTCTTTGTAAAAGATGGTACCACATCTCTTGTGGGAGAAAGAAAGGCCAAGTGTACCCTGGGGCATGGACAAATCTGGACTAATGGCTCCCTGAATGACCTGTGTGTCCAACTACCAATTGTTCATGGTAGGGATCTTGCATTATTAGGAAATGTCCCTTATCACCTTTGCTGTGAGAATTGTCTCTCAGAAGGAAAAAGAGGAAAGAAATTTACCTTTGACTGCAGTTGCTATAGAGCTCTGCAAGCTGAAGCTGAAAGTCCAGAAAAGGCTAATTATGGGAGAGTTCTTCCCAGCAGTTTCATTAAGCTAGTTCAGGAGGTCAGAGGTAAGTGGCAACATGAACAAGTGTGCAGACACCAACCTGCATGTAGAAGAAGGCAGGAAACCAGCAGAGCCTCAGAATATGAGGCTGATTGAAGGCCCATGCAGGAGGCCCATAAACCACCCATTTTGTAGTCTGCAAGAGAGAAGATCTGAGTAAGTAAGCATAGGACGGTGAGAATTGGAAGATGTTTCTTCTACTGAATGCATTTTTTTGCTTCATACAGAGCAGGATTCTTTACATCATTTAAAAACAATATTGTAAAAAGACAGTAGAATTTGGCAAAGCATGGCAATAATTGAATGAACAGACATGCTATGTACCTAGGTGGAATGTATCACTATTGCAAACATGTCAATATGCTCCTTATATTTATATCTGTATGTTACTGTTCCAACCAAACTCTCAATAGCAGTTTTTTTTTTCCTATTCTGGACAAAGTGACTGAGAAATCTATTTTGAAGAGTAAATATTTGAGCAGTCATGGAAAATTTGACAAAGAGATAGTACATAATCCAGGAGGCAGGATTACATCTATATGAATCTAATATCCAAATGTCTTAAAAATTAATGTGGGTTTAAGGGTCTAGAAATAAAGCAAAAGGCACAGTAAAATTTAAGTATCCAGACATTAGGATTTATCTTATTCTTGACTGTATAGACTCTGTCTCTTTCCATCTCTCTTTTTCACTTTTTGCATGTGCACATACACAGACAAAATAAAAATAGATAGTATAAAAGGTTAAAATCTCAGTTACTATTTTATTTAAAAGTGCATGCATATAATGTTAAGTTACATATTTAAAAATGACATGATACAGGTATATTTGATACTTTAGAAAATACCTGCAATATCCATTAATGTTAAATTTTCAAGCCCAAAGCAAGAAAACTTCCAATAGAAAAATGTAGAAAGGAATAAAAGTATGCAATTTACACAGATACACAGATACTATAAAGTCAAAATCAATGTCAATGTTGTAATGTTCTTTGATTTACAGGTTATGAACATGCATAATGTTTTCTAATCAAATAAAAACATAAAAAATAGTTTGAAATTAGCTTAATACCTTTAAACTACATATTTTCACTGATTAAAGTTTCACTTCTGGAAATCAGTCCTAAGAAAAAATTCTTGGTTGTAACAAAGATTTATCTATATGAGATTTTTACATTGACAAAGATTATCTATATGAGATTTATCTATATGAGATATTTCTTATGATAACTTTTCTCTTTTAAAGAAAACAACTCGAATGTCTAAAACACTCAACTATGTTTAATTGAATAAAGATATAATAGTAGTGTCAGTATGAACTCTAAAAATATAAAATATGCATCAAACATAGGCTTCAGTTACCTTTCAGTGGCAGAATTATAGTGATTTACATTTTCTCCAGTTAACATTCAGTTTATATAATGATGCACAGTAAGGTAAAAGAAATTCTCCAAACATTTCACAAATTGATACATGTGGCACAGTCATGCAAACTTATGATTTTTCTCAAAGGTATATAACTCAGCTTTAATGTGTTCAATTGTGAAAACTTAAGAATTATTAAATTATCCAATATATACAGATTTTTGGCTATTTGAATATTATGGAAAATTAACAATGATTGCTGAATTACTTGAAATATACCCCATAATTAAATTCACAGCTACCTCTCTTCAAGAATTTATTCTCTTCTTTCATTCTGATTGTGATGACTTCCAGAAATACACGCGGATTCCTCTTTTTACTTTGCTCTGAATACTGACTAGGAAGGCATATTATCTTAGAATCACACCACAAAATTGAAGCTTTTTATGTATTCTGTTCTCATAGCTTTATCTACTTAATATAAGCTGTTAGATTAAAAAGTGAAGTATATAGAAATTGTAGTAGGCTAAAAATGAAAAGTACAAAACAATTGACCTAATAGTCTTAAATTTATGACAGTGTGTTGCCATGAATTATTACCCAAACCACGTTTTTTTAAATCATGGTTTTAAAAGTATCTTTAAGCATCAAAGCACTATTTTTTTAGCCATAAGAGTGCTAGAAATATCTCCAGCTAAAGAAATATATCAATCCTCTGAAGGTTTTACTTTTAGCTTACAATGGGTTATTTACTTTCTTATGATGCAGTTTTATTTTCCTCCTAGGCAAATAAAACTGATGTCTAAAAAGTTTCTTGGCTATTCTATAAAATAATTCTAATTATTTATTTGCATGCTATATAAAATGAATAGCATACAAATATGTATTACTTGTATATTATGTTTACATAATATATAATTTATATACCATCTTTATAATATTGGATAATTATAAATATATTAATATAAATTATCATCACCATATAATTCTATGCGTATTTTCTCAATAATCATAGAAATTCATTGCAAGCATAACTATGCAAAGATATATATTATTGTATGTTCAAAATATGCCAGAATAGCACAAGTAACCTTTTGATTAAAAAAAAGGAGTGGAAATGATGTCCATAGATCTTTCAATCACCTATGAATTGACTCCTAGGTGAGCATCATTATACATAATTAATAGTTCCCTCCAGTACTAGGCTTTCTCAGTCAATAATATCACTTTTTGTAATCAAAATAGTTCTGTTTCTGCACATCCTTATCACATATTTTTAGTATTCTTTTTTATTAGTCTTAAGATTTTTGTTCTTTTCAGTTATACATGACAGTAGAGTATAATTTGACTTATTTAAACAAACATGGAGTATATCTTCTTCTGATTATGATCCCAGATGGGTCATTATACATGATGTAGAGATTCAATGTGGTGTATTCATATATGTACATAGGAAATTTATGTCAGAATCATTCCACTATCTTTCCTATTCCTTTTCTCCTCCTTTCCCTTCATTCTCTTTTGTCTAATCTACTAAACTTTTATTTCTCCCCTACTCCCCCTTGTTGTGTGTCAGCTTCCACATATCAGAGAGAATATTTGACTTTTGTTTTTTGGGGATTGGCTTATTTCACTTAGCATAAGTCTCCAAATTCATCCATTTACCAGCAAATGTCATAAAGTCATTCATTTTTATGGTAGAGTAATATTCCTTTGTGTATACATACCACATTTTCTTTATTCATTCATCTGTTGTATGGCACCTAATTTAGTTCCATAGCTTACCTATTAAAAATTGAGCTGTTATAAACATTGATGTGGCTGTTTCACTGTAGTATGATATTTTTAAGTCCTTTAGGTATCTGCCAAGGAGTGGGATAACTGGGTAAAATGGTGGTTACATTGCAAGTTTTCTGAGAAATCTCCACACTGCTTTCCAGAGTGGTTGTACCAGTTTGCAGTCCCATCAGCAATGTTTGAGTGTTCCCTTTTCTCCACATCCTCACCAATATTTATTGTTGGTAGTATTCTGGATCCTGGATCCTTGCCATTCTTATTGAAGTAAAATATCTCAGAGTGATTTTTTTTTTTGGTATTGGGGATTGAACTCAAGGGCGCTCAACCACTGAGCCACATCTCCAGCCCTGTTTTTTGTTTTATGTAGAAATGGGGTCTCACTGAGTTGCTTAGTGCCTTGCCGTTGCTGAGTCTGGCTTTGAACTCACGATTCTCCTGTCTCAGCCTCCCTAAGTGCTGGGATTACAGGCTTGCGCCACCGCGCCAGACTATCTCAGGGTAGTTTTAGTTTGCATTCTGTAATTTCTAGAGATCTTGAACAATTTTTCATATATTTATTTTTAATTTCCTACAGTTAATTACTACAAACTTAGTGGCTTTAAAGAACACAAATTTATTTTCATCCAGTACTATATAGATCAGAAGTCTGAATCTCATTGGGTGAAGTTCAAGCACTAGCAAAGTATTTTTCTTTTGCTTTTTGTAGTCTTTAGAGATCACGTGCTTTCCTTGGCTCATAACTACATTCCTGTACCTACTCACACTTTCTTCTAATTCTCTCTTCCACTTTTAAAGACCATTGTGAATTCATTATGTCAATGTGGAATTCATTAGGTCAAGGTGAATTCCCTCATTTTAAGGTCAGTTGATTAAAAATCTTAATTTCATCCACAACCTCACTCCCCTTTGGCCATATAATACAACATAAACACAGATTCTGGGAAAGGATATAGATATTTCAGGATGATTATTATTCTACACATGACATACTCTAAATTATTCCTATAACTTCTTCATGATCAACCTTTTGATTTTTTATTGATAGAAATATTGTGCAACTCAAAGTACATAACAATAAAGAAATATGAAAACTGAGAACAATTTAACTAGGAAAAATACATCATCATTTTGGTAGTTGTAGGAAATTGAGAATAGGAAGAGTTTAAAAAGACTTAGTTAAAGAACATATTGAAAGAAAGACTGATTCAAAGGCATAAAGGCATAAAATTGAATGAAGTTATTTCTCCTCAGTGTGTTACATCATGTTCTTAAATTTTTATATGCTGTGCTTTCTCTTGGAGAACTGTATTTAGGCATTTGATAATCTGCATTCCAGCCATGCATTTTTTTCTTACATGGAGACTCTCTGCCTTGTGTAAGATCTTAGAGCTCACAAAAGAAGGGTACTAAGGGAAGGAGACAGGATGATGGGAAATATGTTACAATGAGGCATAAAATAATCATTGTCTAGCAGGTAGAATCAGTAGAAGCTTTACTCTATTTGTAAAATTTGAGTGATATTAATAATGATATGAATAATTACACACTTTAAAAGTAAGTAAATTAATGCTATGAAGTAAAATAATTTGCACCAACAATATAGCTTAAATGAGATGTTGAATTAGGATTCAAACTAAGATCACCTTGGGATGACAGTCTGTGCTTCTTCCATGACACAAGTCAGAGGATAGTGAAAATACAGCTATCATCCCTGTCCTAGTTCAGTGTCTCAGAAATCCTATCAATTGATTTAGGTTCACATGAGTTCAAAATACACTTCAACTCATTCTCTAAGGCTCTGGAAAGCAACAACTGGCTTTTGAGGTAGTTTGACCCACATTGAAAGGTGTCAAATGCTAGAAATTCATAAAAGCCTAGAGATCTCATCTTCCTGTCATTCAGTGGGAAACATGCAGGGCCAGGGACCAGGACACCATTCAGGTAGGAGACTGTGGTGGAAACATAGGTATCTCCAATGTGGTGCTGTTCGCTGATTTAACCTGTAGTGGGGTAAGCCCAGGCACTATCACCTTCTTGTGTGGAGAGTATGTTACCTGCATTTTACTATCTTTCCATGAGATATGAGGAATGATCCTCAAGAGCAAGGGAAGGAAGGAGCTATAGTGCTGTCTGAGAATCATAGTGAAGGGCCTTATTGCAGGGCTTTCATCAACACATAAATACTATTCATGAAAACTAGATCAAATGAGCATCGTAAACTCCACAGCCATCTGACTGTCATGGTTCATGGAGTGCAACCTTGGTTACCCGCTCCTTTCTTCCATATTAATACTTGCTTCCAATGTCATTTTCACCACCATACATTGATAAGGATGAGGTCAGCAGCTATTTGGATGTGGTCTAAGAAAGTTCACCTCTTTCTATTATTTTTCCCAAAACATTTGAGATTTGTAGAATGGTGTTGGTGAGCTCCTTGGTAAAAATAAATCCTCCCTCTCAAGTATAACCTCATCTCCACAACACAAGAAAATGTACCTGAAGAGTCCAGTGTTAATTGAACATATTTAACAATTTCTTCCCTGGTTGTGCTGATGCCCTGCACTGTGATGTAAGAAAGATTTTGTTTAATTCATACAACCAAGTTTAGAACTCTGTAAACATAGTCTTCTCCCTCACATTTATTACCTCTGTTTCAATTCAATTTAACAGACATTTATTTATACAGTAACAGTAGTTTGTAAAACATTCATGACTCCTGGCATTGCACAGACAGGTTAATATTTCGCTTTCCCTGGAGCTCTGGCCATAGAAGTTTGCATGCTTGAAATGCTGACCACTTTCCACACTTTGCAAATTTGCTTTCAGCTTGTTCAAGAAGGTATACATTAGTCATGAAGACCTAGACATTCAAGCTGTCAAACTCTTTTAAAGTCTTATCCCTGTAAGGCCAGACAGTGAGAGAATCCCAAATGAGTATGAGTAGTCACTGAAGACCAAATGCCTTTTATCTTAAAAAAATGCTCAGGCATTTCCAGAGATAGTCCCTCTGAGCTTTCTAATTTCTGCCAGGATAATGACCCTGAAATGATCCTCATTTGACAATCCTCTTTTGCTGACAAAACATGTGCTTTCATAGCATAGAAGTAGAAGAGAATGTCTAATAGGACATTCTGAGTTTAAGCTAACTTCTAGTAGGGATGTTGAGGGGAGAGAAGGGCAGGAAGAAGCAGCTGCTGAGATATTTCATCCTTAATCTAACAGATTCACCCAAAATACTATAACCTGATGTAAGTGTTTGCTGTCACCATTGTACTTTGCTCATCTTCCCCTATTGTGTTCCTTCCCCTCCTTTTGAACTCTCCATTTTCCAACTTTCATTTCCATTGTAAGAGCAACTTGTCTTTTTCTTCATGTAACTCCTGTGTTTAGAATTGATCATACTTTTGTACCTACCAATATAAAGCCATTTCCCCATTTTGATGCCACAGATACTTTGTTTCCAGTATTCACTGTGTGTCTGCCCATTTTGCTTCATGTTAACCAAATCCTTTCTCAGGCAGACTGATTTTGATTCCACAGGATGGTCTTGTCTCTAGTTTCTTAAAGGTATCTGCTTAATGGTACAAAAATTTAGCTCTGAAATTTCACCCTTCTCCCACTTTCAGGCCTTAGTTTTGTTGTATGGAGAAAATTAAAGTTAGCCTCATGGCTCTATCTGAAAAAGGATCATGGATGACAGAAGTAGTATTGTAGAGACCAAATATTTGCAGTTGTGAGAGGAGCTTGGTGAATATTTGGAGAAACTAGGGAAAGAGTAATGCAATGTAACATTAAATCACTCATTTAGAATTATTTTTATAAGCTTGTATAATGAGGGATATGTGAATGGTCAGTCATTCATTGGTTATCTGTGGAAGATTGTTTCTAGGATTCTCTGTAGATAACAAAATTCATGGATGCTCAAGTCTCTTACATAGGATGGCATCATATTTGCGTATAACCTATGAGCATCCTCCTCTATGCTTTAAATAATTTCTAGATTATAGAACCTAATACAATATAAATACCATGTGAAAATTGTTATATAGTATGATTAGGGAGCAATAATAACAAAATGTCTGTATATGTTCAATACGGATGCAAATTTTCTCCCTAAATATTTTTAACTTACAGTTGGTTGAACCCATTGATGTGAAACACATGGATACAAACAATCAGTTGTATATGCCAAATCAAAAAAAAAAAAAACTCATAAATCTCTTTTCTCTGTGTCTTTCTCATTTATTTCTAGCTTTCCCCCTCATCTATATGTGCAGTTAGCTTTCTAGTCATCATTTTTATTATCCACTTTTCCTGTCATCTCCCACACATGCCTATTCAAGCAATCTAGTGAATATTGCTTCAACTTCTTTGTCACCTACTTACTTGCTAATCCAGTGGTGTCAGAAGTACCCAATTTTGCATTATCAATTGTAGTATAACCTTTCCACAAATGAAAGAAAAGTCTCTTTAATGTAAGCCCGATTTCCAATCCAATAACTAAAAAGCAATGTCATGCTTAAATCGACTCTCTGTAATCCTCCAAATGAGGTAGAAAGATTAGAGAGGACAGGAATTAATAGATCATGATATTGAATGAGTAAATGTTCTTTAACTTAATTCATACCTCAGCTCTGATGATTTCTGATACCATTTGAAAGCTTAAGAATGGAAAAGTGCACAGGGTGAAAACATTACTGATATCAGCTTTAAAGGCTAACAAAGAGGTAAAGAAAAAGAAAATAAAAACTTCTGTGATGAGTACCAACATACTAATCAGAGTACAGCAAAGAAAAACTTTTTAAAAACACTAACTAGGATATTCAGCAAATGCCAGCCAGAAAATGATTAAAATGAGATGCATACTGAAAAACACACCCTCTTTATTAAAGATTTCAGTTGCAAAAAAGAAATAAAGCCAGGTGAGGTGGCACATGCCTGTAATCCCAGCACTTTGGGAGACTGAGGCAGGAGAATTGCGAGTTCAAAGCCAGCTTCAGAAATGGCGAGGCACTAAGCAACTCAGGAGACACTGTCTATAAATAAAACACAAAATTGGGCTGGAGATGTAGCTCAGTGGTCAAGTACCCCTGAGTCCAATCTCCAGAACCAAACAAAAAAAAAAAAGGAAAGAAAGAAAAATGAGGGCCAGGAAATTCAGAGAATATATAGTAGTGATATTTAATAATAATGCAGTATCATTTCCTCATTTAAATAGGCTGTTTTCACATTATGGGGATGCAACTGGTATTTCCACTTATGCAGCTACTTAAGAAATATCAAAATTATGTTATTCGAATTTTGAATCAAAGCATATGATTTACTACTAAATGATTTCAACATATACTTTTGTAACTGGCATACTGTAATTTATGATGTATTCCAACTTGATATAATTTTTGTATGCCCTCAGATACAAAGAAAAGTCATGATACTAACTTGTCTTCATGACTCTGGAGCATGCATGTTCATTTGGCATAAAATAGAGCTTTCTTGAATGAGCATGTCCTTGCCTAAGATTTAGAAAACTTTTACTCTCTCAGTAAGACCTCAATGGTATTCTCACCATTCAACAGAAGAAGGGACTAAAAAAACAGGAAAAAAACTCTGCATTTGGAACTAATTGTATATAGGCTTAAAATGTGACTCTTAAAACTGATGGCTAAGTGAAGTTGATAAAAAGTTGACTTGTCCCATGAGCTGCACAATAAATCAACATATTAAAACCCATAATGCTTATAGTGTCATTTAAATATCCCCATGCAAACATACCTAAAGTATGAGATTCCATATTTACTACATGAGTGAGTTCTTATTGTTAATTTTTTTTTTTTGGTACTGGGGATTGAACTCAGGGGTACTCGACCACTTAGCCACATCCCCAGCCCTATTTTGTGTTTTATGTAGAGACAGGGTCTCACTGAGTTGCTTAGCACCTCGCCGTTGCTGAGGCTGGCTTTGAACTCGCGATTCTCCTGTCTCAGCCTCCCTAAGTGCTGGGATTACAGGCTTGAGCCACCTCGCCCAGCTTATTGTGAATTTTTTTCAGTCACCTCTACAGTTCTAAATTTTGAATTATATGTGGTAAGATTTCTTCACCAGCCAATAAATTCTGGTTCTCTGTTTTGGATGGCCCTAATACGGAAATTCTTATACAACCACAGTGATGTGAAGCAGTATTTTCTTTCTTCTTTTTCTATAGGACATCACTAAAATTGTATAAAAATAAGGGAGGATAGCTGGTGGAGAACTCTATAGATACCAGTTTTTGCAAAAGTAGATGATATATATATAATTTATGGACTTCAAAAATATTTAATGGCCATGATAACCTGCTGCAATTTTGAAAATCTACAAGGAAAGAGGTGTGTGTGCTGAAGAAGAGGATATATGCTGAGATGGTAGATCTCAGACAGAACCAGCAAAACAGGTACCACAGTGATGAGGGGCTTACTCTGAAGTTCCAAGTCACTTCTATAAATCTGGAGATAGATACAGAGATATGGTAGCATCAATAAGGAAGGAGATATAGTAGAACAATAATAAAAAAATTGAAAAGCATAAAGGAGAGTAAAGATATGACTTAGAATTTGTAATCTTGGGAAGTGTTCATACACATACACTTCCTTAAGGTAAGGATTCTCTGAAAACAAATCCTGCAACTTGTATGTAACAGCTTGAGAGGCTATCTTCATAAATAGGCATAGCTGCAGAAGCCCTCTCAAAGCATGTTTTTTTCAGTGAAGCAGTACAGCTAAGTTGAAGGATCAACAATAACAACAACAACAACAACCCTATTTTTTTCTTTTTAGAGAAGGAACCAATTCTCTAAAATACATTCCTACAAATAGTGTGGAAGAAAGTAATGGGTATGAGAGTTGTGATATAATCCAAGGCACATTGAAATGCAGCATCTTTGGGGTGTAGGTAATAGAACATGGTGTTCCTGGGATAACAAAGGAGACCAGAGGCTGGCAAGTATAATAATGCTCTCAACCTTCTTAATAAAGAATATATGATGTTTGGCCTATTTCCAGTTCTGAAACAGTTTTCAGACTCTTAGCCCATTAAATAAAGGGAAAGCCAAAAATCCTTGAAGCAGGAACTAGCAACACTAAATTATTTAGAGCCCCATTCATGGATGGCCTTAAAGGATAACAGCAGTAAGGGGATATTCTCTCAGTGTACAACATTTGAGTTAAATACCAGTTTTAAGCAATACATGTGAAGGCAAAGTGATCTGAGATAGAGATAAGCAGGAATCAGTGGTATTGGTGAAGGGCTTAACTTACTGGTAAAATGTTTGAAATGAGAAAGAATAGAACATCAGTGAAAAAGTTATCTGAGGTATGTGGATGAACTATGAAAGACACATGAAGTGTAAAGAGCTCTGTATGTTAGTTATAGCAATGCCCAGCAAAATCACAAGCGCAGAGACATCATGAAGCAAGTGTTGCACAGAATGTTCACAGTGAATTCAAGATAAAGTAAATGCCAAGATCTCTTCCTATGTGAGCTCAACAATACAGACCTTTTCTCACCATGGCGAATCTAATGTTGATCTCTGCTAATTATCTAAAATGTTTCCAAGAAAATTCCCACCAAGATATATATCAGGATTCATCTTGATGGCATAGATGGGGTAGTATATCTCAAACTGACCAAAAAAAAAAAAATGCTGCTTAAGGTGTTAATTACATCACACTTCTTCAACCATAGGGAAGGAGGCATTTTTCCCTCAATTATAACTGATTTATAATCTGAACATGGCGTACCTCCATTATCCAACTCACTATCGAAGAACTTTGCAGACATGCTCATTTACTAATAAGAAATTGTGAATAACATTGTCTGAATAATGGGCTCATTTTATGGTAATAGAGGCATGAACAGTGGGTATATGACAATGGAATTGACTTTCATTCCCTGAAGTGGCTGTCCCAGTTAAATGCAGAATGTAAACACTCACCGAAGGCATCTTCTGGAGGATACCATCTTGGGGGCTATAGTCTTATCTTTTAGAATGCAGGGCATATGTTGAAATTAAGTTAATTATTTGAGTTTGGGTCCTCATGGATTACTTTGATTTGAGGACAAAGAGGGTAGAAACAGAACTGGCCTTTGCCATCACATGCAAAGACACGTGGAGAATTGGTGCTACTTTATGTACAGTTTCAGGTTCAGTGTGAATAAAAGTGCTAATGTTGAGTAAGAAGGCATTTTCCCCAGAGAATATGGTTAGGTGCTCCATTTAATATGAACTTACTGTGGCTACTCTGTGGGAACAGGGTAGACCACAGCATGTGGGATTGATATGTCTACTATATATCCTACTATATATGATAGGTCTACTATTGATATCCTACTATATATCCTCTTGACCCACTTCTCAGTTTTCTGCAACCATAGTGAACAATTCTCAGTATGTAAGTGTGAGCAGACTGACTTGATCTGCATCTATCTTGAGATATCAGGAACTTTGTTTGGGACCTTACTCAGAAATTTCCTAGTAAAACCCAGAATTTCTGAAGAATTAAGAGCTCTATGAGCAAGCCTGAATCAATGAAAATCTGGATTTGATGGATAAACATGCCAGTCCATCCATCTTTCCATTCTTTATGGTTCCATTGAGAGCCCCCATAGGACTGAGCCCCAGTTGCCAACAATGGTACACTACTTATTAACACACATTTTTTTGTCCTTTCTCAGTTCACTAATTTATCTTTTTCACTCCTTTACCTATGCTTTATGGGATCATGTTGCAAATAAATCACTGGCATTCAAGTCTATACCTATGGCACTACTTCTGGGAAAACAAAAAGTACAAATAATTCAGAGCAAGTTTCTTGATATTAAAAAATAAATTTTGATATTAAAAAAGTAAATATCATGTGTCATGCATCCTTTCTGAAAAACATTAATATTTTTACTAATTAACTGAAATAATATAAAGCTAAGGGTGACTTAATTTATGTAAAGAGGAAAAATGAATTATTGATGAAGAAAAATTACTGTAGCACCATTTTCTCTAGAGAAATATTTAATGCTAGAGGATAGTGGAATAAGATTTGGAAGACTCTTATGAAATGAAAGGATCAAGAGCCTAGTGTGAAATGAAGAGTATCTTCAAAAATAACGGATTTAGGCTAAGCATGCCTAAATTGTGGAACTGTTTTTCTAACAAGCTTCTATTTAGGAAGTTATGAGAACATCAACACCAATAAATAAATTATACAGAGTGATGTCAGCTAGATGCCACACTAGGATGCTCCTAGTTCCCCCATGAAGACTGCATATCAACAGCAAAATGAGGATAAAAATACTTTTGTGAGAATCAGAAGTCCTTAAGTTAAGGGGTTGTAGAATTCACACAACTGTATGCCCTGAATCAGATAGGAGAGTTTACTGGAATTTGTCCCTAGTCTTCCTCTACCCAGCAAAGCACATACTGATCAAGAAGAACTTCCCAAATTCCCAGGTTCTCCCTCAAGATTGAAGGTTTGGGTTTGTGGTTTAGTAAAGAGTGCTTGTCTCACACGTGTGAAGCACTAGGTTCGATCCTCAGCACCACATAAAAATAAATAATAAAGATCTTGTGTCCATCTTTAAAAAAATCTTTTAAAAACACTCATTAAACAAAATATTTAGGAATAAATTTAATTAAAGATATGGCACATCTGTATACTGAAAACTCAAAGATTGATAAATTAAATTGGAGAATACATAAATAAATGGAAATACTTATTATGTTAAGGAACTTGATTTCATATTGTCCAAAAGTACATATTACCCAATGTGATCTACATATTCAATGAAATCCTTGTCAAAATTCCAAAGGTAGTTTTATTATAAATAGAAAATTTATTGTACACTTCAAAATTGCTACAATTATGGATTTTATGTTTTCAGCACAAATAAATGTATGTTAGGTGGTAAATATTTTAATTAGCCTGGTATTATTAGTTTACAATGTATTTGTATATTCAAACATCATGTTTTAGTTTATAAACGTACACAAATATTCTTTGTCAAGAAGATAATAAAATTTGGATGCTAGGAAGATGGCAGAGCAGATCTAGGTAGCAAGCCTCAAATCCTCCACAGCCCAGAAAGGAAGCAGTGAAAGAACAGCTGACCAGAGAGGTAGGTGGCAGTCTCAAACTCAGTATTGGACAGCTTAAGACATGTAATACAATTCCAGAGTAGAAAATAAGACAGAATTCCTTGACCCTGACCAGGGTGCAGTTCTTGGGAGAGGAGTAATAAAAAGATGCAGAGGAGAGGAAAGTGCATAAGCTCACTTCTGTAACAATAGTTGGAAAGAGAAACAGCACAAGTTAATGAGGGACAGGAGCAGCACATACAGTGAAAGAGATCACAAAACTTAGCTCATATTGTGGGTTGAAAGCTGTGCTGGGCAGGGCAGCCATTCTGTACAGTCCACAGGTAGCCTTCTTAGAAGAAATTAAATCAATCAAATTTACTTACCTGCAGATAGTAACAAATAAAACCAGAGCTAATGCCTTTGGAACAGGTTGCCTCAATTATCTGTCTAGAAGTAACTTGTAGAGGCATTGCTGCTAGCTAAAGTTCAAAATCTTGTCCATATGACCACAGAAATGAATGAGGTGGAATTGACCAGATAGCAAATAAGTCCCAGGGAGTGCTATCCCTAACTCAGTGCTCCCCATGAGCCCCCATAGGAGCTCAGGCAAAAATGGGCCAACAAATACTCTACCTCCATCACAGTATCAGATAAAACCCCTGTGATCTGCAGCAGCCATGGTAGAGGCTTCTGTGCCATAGACTTCCCAAAGAGAGCTGTGTTCATGGGCCCACAGTTTGCAGACAGACATCAAATACTTAGCACCACAACATAGAAATCCCAACAGAGAGGAGCCGGAGCTCACTGTCCCACAACAGTTGATGACAGCCCTGAGCCCTGCATCCAGTGCCCCCTATACCCAATACAAACAATCAGCAGACGCTTTACCTCAAACCATGCAGACTTGGGCCTCTGGGCTGACTAATAAGCATCAGCTGGCAAGAAAACCATAACAACCAGGAAAGTAGTTCCTGTGTCTCAGTTCCTCTAGGACAGCCCACGGCTTCAAGTCCCAGAGTTGCCAGTTAACTCAATTCTCATTCAGAATGAGACCCAAAGCATGAAATCAATGAAGGCAATTCCTGAGGATAACTCTAAGCATTCGCAGACAATCTCATACATACATATTAGCAGTGCACTATAAAGAGACTTAGGAGTATCCCACAGACACCTGACACCACCCATTGTGCCCAGATACAAGCCCATCGATTAGTGACCTGTGCACTCCAGAGCAGGCATCAATACTGCATCCTCACAGATCATTAAGCACACAATACCTCTACCTTAGACTGCCACACCCTGCACACTCCAAAATATACAAGGGGGAACCCACTCTTGATTTGACAGAGCTGGGTACACAGAACTTTTCTTCAGGAAGGCACAAAAGACTGCGCCCATGACAGGGAATAACCTGGCTGCTAAGTTACAGACAATTAGGAATCAATCCTGTAAACCAGCAGAAAGTTAGGAACTACCTGGACACACTAAGATTGGAGGGGGGCCTCCTAGAATTTTATCAAAGATGAATTAGTGTGAACACTACCTCCACATTCACGGAAATTTACAGGCATCTTCTAAAGGTCCTAAATCTGAGGAAATCTAAATTAGGAAAACTCAATAATAAATATCCCTACCTCAGTATGAATAATTATAAATAGTTCTAGCATCAATTTTGATCTAACAGATAATGCTTTTTGCATGGAATTGATAGATGTTCAGCTATTATTCAATATTGCAGCACTCAACCCAGGTGGTTGCATTTATTTTAATGCTTTAAAGCATCAACTGGAATCATTCTTTCTTTTTTGTTTCCCTAGCTCAGGTTTACATTTTTCCTCTTGCATTACTGGCTCCTCTTCAACCTACAACCCTATTTTTTTAATTCTTTTATCTGTTCGAATTATTCTTTTCTATCTTTTCTGTTCTCCTTCTGTTTTTTTCCCTTCATCCATTTTCTCTCTTTCCCTTTTCAAACTTTATATTAGTATAATAATAAATTTAGTATTTTTAGTAACTAATTTCACAATCTATTCAAGAACGTTACTATAATTTTATACCCACATTAGAGAAAATGTGGAGAACATTTTCAACAAATTTCTATTTCCTAAGGTTCATTAGTAAATGAATTTTCTTTGAAATTATTGTGGTTAAATAAAAATTATTCATTTTTATTTACTAGTGATTTATAGCTATATATAATATTGGGTTCATTCTGACATAATCATGCATGCATGAAATGTCATTTGCTCCAAATGAGTCCCCGTATGTCCCTTTCCTCTCCCCTCCTTCCTCCTCCTGTTCCCTTTAATCTATTTATTCCCTTGTATTTATTTATATTTCCTTTTAAATTAGTGCTTTATAGATATACATCAAGGTGAAATTTACTGTAGTATGTTCATATATGTACCTAGGATAATTTGGTTAATTTCATCTCACCTTTCCTCTCTTTTCCTATCCTTTTTCTGTCCCTCTCAATTCTCTTCCTCTACTCCACTGATCTCTCTTCTGTTTTCATGGGATTGCTCCCTTTTTTGGTTCCCCTTATTTTGGTTTAGCTTCTGCTAAACCAAATTTTTTCAGAAAAAATTTGACCTTGATTTTCTGAGTCAGTTTTTTTCACTTAATGTGATGTTTCCAGTTAAATCCATTTACTGGCAAATATCATAATTTAATTCTTTTTTATAACTGAGTAATACTCCATTGTATATATATAACATTTTTTAAATCCATTCATCTCTAGACAGGCACCTGGCTGGTTGCATAATTTAGCTATTGTGAACTGAGTTGCTATAAAGATTGATTTACCTGAATCAATATAGTATGCTAATTTTAGTGATTTTGCATAAATACCAAGGAGTGAGATAGCTGAGTTTTAGGATAGTTCCATTCCTGTTTTTTTTTTTTTTTTTGAGGAATTTCCATACTACTTTCCAAAGTGGTTGTGCTAAATTGCAGTGCTGCCAACAATGCATGAGTGTACCCATTTGCCCATGGCTATAACAGAAGGAGCTGAGAGGGAAAATGAAGTGAAACATGGAAATTTCATCATTTTTCCCAGGAGAAAAGAAATAACAGGAATTTCACAGAAATAAATAGGAGTAAAATCACCACAGTGCAAGGTGGGTGTGTGTGTGTGGAGAGGGAGGCAGGGGGAGAGAGAGAGAGAGAGAGAGAGAGAGAGAGAGAGAAAGAGAGAGAGAGAGAGAGAGAGAGAGAGAGAGGGAGAGAGATTGACTGACTGCAAGAAATTGGCTTATGCAATTGTGGAGAGTTGGTGAATTCAAAATCTGATGAGGGAAGTTGGCAGACTCCATGCAGAGTCACAGTTCAAACAGAGTCTGGAAATCCAGAAAGGTCTGATATTGCAGCTGAATAATTCCTTCTGGCTTGGGGACTTCAGCCTTTTGTCAACTTAATGGGTTAGGTCCACCACATTCTGGAGGGTAATCTGTTTTACTCAACTTCTTCTACCAATTTAAATGCTATTCTTATCCAAAACATCATCATAGAACCTAAAGAATAATTTTGATCATATAACTGGGTACAGTGACTCAGTCCCAGCTGTCATAAAATTAATCATCACCCCAAATGTTGGAAGCAACACACACAAATATACATACATCCCAAAGAAATTTAGTCCACATGATGATGGGCTTTTAATAATAATGAAAAAAA
>CM053407.1:97124495-97202349 GCA_028644305.1 Xerus rutilus
AAGAAGTTAAAATCCAGCTCTACTGTTCCCAGCTATATTCTCCAGTATAAATTAAGTTATCTTAATGAATCTCAGATTTTTATGTCTAAAATGGTGATAATAAACCTATTTTATTTGGGATGTTATAAATTTTGAAAGTGATACCTGTAAAGATCTTAAATCATTGCCTGACATATGGTAAATATCAATAATGGAGGTATTACTATTGTGATACACAATTAAGTTAGCAGGACTTCCAGAAAGCAGTAAGTCTATCTATTTAAATATGGACATTTATGCTAATTTCAGTGAACAAAATTTATAATGTTTATATCGATCTAACATAAACCTGAATTACTTTGTCGTATTTCACTTACATTTGATAAAGATGCACTCTCACTTCCTAGTTTATTTCCCTTGTCATGTACTAGGTGGTGACATCCTGCCAAATGATAGTCTGATTTCAAGAAAACTTTGTTTTTTTTTTTTTCATTACTTCTTTGTATTTACCCACATCTTTCATGGTTTCATTTGAAATTCTTACAAACATCATCCTACAAAGCTGGTTTTTTATTCATGGACTCTATTAACTGCATATTTATAAAGCTTATCGATTGTTGAATGACCATTATCACACCATTATCCATAAGTTATTGTGCTCTTGGGCCAAAACAGTCAAGCATATAGTTATTTTTAAATCCCAGATTATTTTCTCAGAGTTAGATCTCAATCTTAGTTTCAATTCAAAATATCTACAGTTTCCTATTCTGAGATCTCAGAAAGCATGTCTAAAATATAGTAGATTACTTTAACAATGAGAATTAATCTGTGTATCGTGTTTTTTGCACTTCATCTTCTGACTGCAAATTCTATTTATGATTCAAGGTCCCAACTCAGTCTCTCTTCATTTTTCACTCTGCATTTATACCTGTTTTATGAGAATCCTACTTGTTTCATTAAAGTTGCAGTATATATTTCTAGATATGTTAATCATTTTATTGTATTAATGAAATATATAAAATTGGTTATTACAAAGTCAACATTTTAAATAGGTCCTATTGAGGTCAATAGTTGCACCTCTAAATCAGATATTGAACATGTAGTTTCTCTAAGCTATTGCCATTCTAAAACATGCATCTTTTCTCTTCTTGAGTGTCTTGCTTTGCTATCATATGGACAGAATCCAGAAATGATATTTGATATCTTGTGATTGTTATGTCCCTCCAAAATATATATGGTAATGCCTATTCCCCAATGTGTTGGTATCATGAGATGGGAAGTGACTAGTTCATGAAGGTGGAACCCTCATGATTAATATTAATGCCTTATAAAGGGGGTCAAAAAACTTTCTTGCCTTTTCCAAAATATGAGGACACAGCAAGAAAGCAATTTTTATGAGGAATGGGTACTTACCCTATATCAAGCCTGTTGGCAGAAATAAATTATAATCCACCACACCTGACGGTTTGCTGTAGCAGCTTAAACAGGTTGAGACATGTAGATATTAAAAATACATCTTCATTTAAAGACTTACAGATATTAAAATATGTATATATTTAAATATGCATAAAACTAGTTTAAAATAATGTTTATTTTCTTTCCTGACAAAGGCACAGTAGAAATCTAGTGGAATTTTAAAGATTGCATTATTTTATATAGATATGAATGTATTTATGTGAAATCTATACAGGATAATTCCACATCCAAAGATACATATGACTGTGAACCTAAACACACACATGCACCTACACACACATACACACACACACCATGTTAGTCATCTATTCATTGCTATTACAAAATACCTGAGATAATCAATGTCAAAAGATGAAAGATTTACAGTGGTTCACAGTTTGGGAGGTTTCAGCCCATTGTTAGCTGGCCTGTTGTTTTAGGGCCTGTAGTGAGGCAATATATGATTGTGGAAGTCTATGGTCAAGGAAGCCCTTACCTAATGGCCTGAGTGAAGGAGAGTAAGAGAAATAGTCTAGGGTCCTAACATTCCCTTCAAGGGAATGTGCCAATGAACCAAAGACCTCTCAGGAGATGTAAACTCCTAAAGATTTCACTCCCCCACCCCAAAAGCACCATGGAGTGGGAACAAAGCCATTAACTTAATGGGCCTTTGAGGGAACACTTATCCAAATTATAATGTGTGTGTGCATATACTCACACATACACATGATCTTTTAATGTACATTTCCCTCTTGGTTTTCCTTCTGATAGTAATTATCATCCAGTTCCTACTCTCTAATTCTAAAATATTATTCATATAGTATTATGAATTAGTATTCATATAGAATAGTTCTGCTATTCTTTTATGCTCTCTTTCCTATAGTGGTTACAAACCCCAACAAGGACTTAGCACATTTGGGATATAATTTTAAACTTAAGGTATATTCACACATTAGTCAAATGAATTTCCATGTTCCTTTTACTGAAATTCACTGTTGAGCACGTATTTGGGAGTACTGTTTTACAGGAAACTTCAAGAGAATGACTACTGTTTTTCCTAGGAAATGTATGCTGAAAGGTGTATTCCCTTGAAATTACTCTCACATGCTTTAGAGAGAGAAGGAGAAAGAGAGACAGAAGAAAAGTGGTACAATATCTAGATATTGTGCTCAATAGGTACTTGGTGGGAAAGGATCAATTCAGTATGCAGATTCCTGCTAAATCAGAATCTCCAAAGATGGTACACAGAAATTTCAATATATTTCCAACTTGAGATGTACTACTTTGAGTGTATTCAGCATAAAAACTCAAAATAACTATTCTACAACTTAAAATAGTATTGTGTAACATAAGAAGGCCAAAAGATAGAGGACAAAATGCATGAAATGTAGTTCAGAACCACTGAGTTAAATTAATTACATCAAAAATTTTTAACATCACAAAACACTAAGTGCTTATATTTCCAAAGTGGTAGAAAAAATCCTTAAAACATAAGCTATGAAAATAATTCAGAATACTGCGTCTCAGGACTTCACTTATTTTCATGAGTGATTCTTTTCTACCCTGGAATTCAGAAGGATTTTCATTGACAGCTCTAAATTTTGTACTGACTTGTATTTATGATGATATAGCTAATAAGTCCATGAGTCCATAAAGCATCATCATACAGTGTTTTGGCTGTATTTTTTCATGTTTTTTGAAATAGAAGAACCAAAGAATAAATTTTTTTTCTGCCATATATTGTATTAAGATGGATTTAGTAGTGGCTCTGGGGCTCTAGGATTAGATTATTTTTAAAATGAAAGCACCATCTGCAAGAACTGCCAATCAAGGGCTAAATTCATCTCTTCACTTTGGAAAATTTTACTCTAATGATGGAGAAACACATCACAGAGGAATATTTCACATTTCCTTTGATTTTCTTCCATAGAACAATGGATGTTAAAATGGCACCTTCTGGCAAGGAGAAGGAGCAGGGCTTGAATGTGCTTTTTACTTGGCACTAGAGGTCTAGAATTTGCCAAGTTGCCCAGAATTGTATAGAGTGGGAATTAAACAAGTGCCTATAAAATGAAAATGATAAATTTGTAGTACTCAAATTTCTTATAAGATTAACATTTTTTTTAAAAAAATGAAATAATTTATAACCAAAAAGATTTTCAGGATTTTGTTTTTTAATGGTAATGTATACATTCACATTTGGATTACTCTCTTTTTAAATGACCTATAATCTTGATATGAAAGTTTACAGAAATTATTTGTATAGCCTTTTTAAGCTATAATCATAATATATTGGCTTTTACCATTTTATCAATCCAGTTTGGAATAGATTATATCTATTTTCCCAAAGGAAATAAATAGATGAAATGATGACAGATCCTGAAAACAGATATTTGCTATTTTATTGGTATTTGTCAAACTTATTTTTATACTGAGTAAAGATGAATTATTAGTATGTTAGGGAATAGATAATATGAACCATCGATTTTCTTTAAAAAACACACTTTGAAAGAGGCATTTAAAGCCAATGCTATTAATTTATATGCAAGGTTTATGGTAGTGGTGGTGGTGAAGAGTATGTCTGGTGTGTGTGTTTGCATTGATAATACAGGAGTATATTAATCTTTGTTGACCTGCAGCTGTGTAATTGTATTTCTGAAGGCCAACTTGAGTTATCACTTCACAATGCAGTTATGTCACATTAAAAACTATTGGCAGTAGAGTAAGTTGTACCACAATGGCAAATAGAAGATTAGAAAGATATTCTGAGTCTTCATTTGTCAGAATGTCACTCTTCGGGGTAAAAGGAGCAAGTAGTAAAATAGGTGGAAGATCCTTCAATTAGTCTCAAACACAATTTATCTGTTCTTTCCCAAGCTCTAAGAACAACCTTCCAATCTCTTTACCTGGAGAAAACATGGAGACCTGACTTTATCTCTTAAGTATTTGGTTAAAGGAAAGGAAGAAAACAAATCCAAAGAAGATAGTTCATCATGGAATTTCAGTCACTTAGGCATCAAAGTGCATAAGAAATTTTGACAAATGGGCTCTCTTTAAGTTGCTTATAATAATATTATATAGACTTGATTATGCATATAACTCTTGTCTAGGTTTAGTTTTAACTTTCTCTCATTCAATGAACTGCATTAGTCTGTTCAGGCTGCCATAACAAAATTCCACAAAATGGTTGGCTTAACAAACAGAAATTTATTTCTCACATTTCTAGAAACTGGAAATCCCAGATGAGGGTCTTCAGGGAGTGGTTTCTGGTGAAGGTTCTCTGTCTTCTTTGTAGACAGGTGCTTTCTCATAATCACCTGGCCTTTTTTTCTGAGTGCACTTAGAGAAAAAGGAATGGGGAGACATATCTGGGTTCACTTCTTATAAGCACTTAATCTTATGTGGGGAGAGTACAGCCATTTTGACCTCATTTAATCTAACATTTCCTTAGAAGTCCTATTTCCAAGTATACATACAGGGAGGTAAGGCTGTAATATGAAAATTTGATCAGAGGAACAAATATTCAACCCATACATGTTACACTGGCCTCTCAAAATTCATGTCATTTTTTAATGTAAATTATGTTCATTTCATCTGATCATCCTCCAAATTCTTCACTCATTTCAGTGTCTATTCCAAAGTCTAAAGTACAGTCTCATCCAAGTAAGATTTCCATGAGACTCAAAGTACAACTCATCCTGGGGTGAACTCATCATGAGTGAACTGTGTCCAAAACATGAAGGAAAGCATCAAGAGGAAGAAAGGCTAGAGGTTCCCAATCAAGTCCAGGACCTACCAAGACAACTTCCAGTATATGTAAAGACTTGATAATAATTTGGGAGTCAACATCTCACTCAACTTCTGGCCCACTAGGGTAATGATTGTGCTCCAGTATTTCTGCTGGGCTAGAGTTCCACTCTAACACTCCAAGTGGCAGTATCATGCCCTGTATGAACTACAATGGTGGCTCAATCTTTTAGAAATCAAAGTGCAAGCAGCCTGTCCTCTGGAGCCTGTGGTAGAAGTAGCAAACCTGATGACCTCTTAATCAACTTCGATATCATTCTTGCCTTTTCTTAAAGAATAAACCATATTTACAACAGATAGCTCTATAATCCATTTTGTTCCTTTGATCCAAACTGGCATTATTCTGCTGCTTATTTTCAAATTGGCAGCATCTCTGTTGGTATAATCTCATCTATATTCCTGGCTTCTGCTAAAATAACTGGTCAACAACATAGATATTCTCTTGAAGGAGTGATTGTCCAAAAAACACCCTCAGTAGTATCTCCTTATTTTATTGAAATAGGCATAAGCTTATAAGTTTTCAAATCTTTACATTTTAGTTTTTTATAATTTTTACAATATTTTTATAATAATTTTATAATAATTATTCAATTTAATTTATCCTTTTATATTTACTTTAAATACCAAGGAGACACCAAGCTGTTTCTTTTACTCCTTGAATAGAAATCAGCTTATCTAAATATCTAAGTTCATAATTTGCTAGTTTACCTTGCACAAAATACTAGAAATAATTTGATTCAAGTTCTTTGCCACTTTGTAACAATTATAGCCTTTCCTCTATTCTCCAAAAATCTGTTCCTCATTTCTCTTTGAGACTCATTAGGATGGCCTTTAATATCCATATTTCTACCCACATTCTGTTTATGATGGTATATGAATGCATGGATACTATCACTAGAGATACAATTATATAAACTTAGGAAAGTTTACCTACCATTTCAGACAATTATGGTTCTCTTGACATATACTCAAAACTATTCTCCTAACCTAGTTCACAGACTACTGATTAATAACCTTCTATGTTACTGAAGACATAACAGAAAATTCCAAAATATCAAGAACTGTGTGGTAATTTATATCTGAAAATATAGGTGAGAAAACTAAAACCCAACTAATGACTACTTGATTAAATAATCTTTCAACAGTTCACCAACTATCATGAAAAATTAGCCTGTTTACTTTTAAATTTGTATACTCTTTTGTCTGCTAGAATCATATAAATCTGATAGATTCTGCTAGAACCATATAAAACTATTCTTATTTGTGATTTCTGCTTTTGTTGTATTTTTCAGGGAAATTCTAACTAGCTATAGCTTCCACACAGAGGGTAATATTCCTGGTAATATTGTAGAAGGTCTAACTTTATCTTCTCTCATTTTTTTTTCTGAAAATAATACAGAACTTAATTTTAAAACTCTAATTGCCCTACAAAATACATATTAAAATTATTTCACCATGTGTCTTTTTGGTAAAATGATTTTGAGTTCTGATGTTTATCTTTTTGTTAATATACAAATATCTATATAACAATATACCAGAGGCAATAAGCATAGCATATACAATTCTGCTGAATAATAAAATATTTACTTATTAACTATGAACTATTTAACCATCTCACTCTTTTAAGATTTATCACATAACTGGCCCAATAGAGATACTTTGAGAGAGTCCCACGTGAAAGGAGAAACTCTTTGGTTAATTCACATTTAGGTAGGTGTAAGAATCTACACCTCTTTTTCCCCAAGATAGGGTTAAATGTGTATACAATCTTTACACAATTGTATTAATTGAAAATAAATGACACAGACTTAAATATGGTAAATTCTGATATTACCATAAAGGGAAAAGTACATAAAGGTTTGTTCAGAAATGTACCTGGTGTTCACTGAAGATTGTGAAAAATCTAGAAGCTGTTGAAGCTGCTATGAAGAGAAAGAAAGAGTGAGAGAGACAGAGAGAGAGAGCATGCACTCTCTTTAGAGAGAAGGAGATCATTGTGTCTAGATGGGGTGGTGTTTCCTCGGAATGCCTGGAATTGTCAGCCTGGGAAAGTGAGCTCATCCTTGGTTGGCTAGAGTTTTGTCATTGTGTTTAATTTAAGAAATATGACAATATTGTATCTAGAAAAGATAACTTTTGTAGTCACTAGCAAGTTCAGGTTGGCCTTTCTCTGTTCATGCTTCCCTAATCAAGCCCCTGCTCCAGGATCTCATACCTGTTTACTAACAATGTTAGAAACACTAATTTTTAGCATATAAGAAACTGTAATAGATAATGTGCCTATAGATGAGGAAATTAGAAGCACTCTTTTCCCTGGGTAAATAGTATGAATGGGGAACTAAATGTCATATATTGTAATATCCTTGAAGAAGTGGGACAGCTTAGTTGCATATTTATTATTGTGATCTTACAAGTGGCTGAAGAAATTATATTTGGAGAGAAGTGGTACCTTGTCATTACTATTCAGTAGTAAGAGTTATGGGGATCTTGTTTCTCATCCTTTCAATAGCTATCTTGCATGGCAGGGATATCTGAAACCACACCATGGAGGACGGGACTTTCCAATAAAATTGTTATAGCTGAGAAGTCCACGGCTTCTGTAACCCAACTACTACATCCTCTTGCATTCAGGACTTTTATAAGTAAAAACCTATGTGAGACATCAGTTTTGGTTTACAAATGAAGCTGGGTTTGGATCTCTGCTCAATCTTAATATGCAATAGGACCTTCAGCATATAAATAAATTAACTTCTTTGAGCTCCAGTTCCCTCATGTGCAAAAGGAATTAATGTGAACGCCTATTTCATAAATTTACTGTGAGGGGTGAAATTAGAACATTGTCTGTAAAGTGCCTTAAAATATATGCCATAGAGAAAATGCTTTAAATAATTTCAATCACTATCAAATTCATCAAATGAATGTATGTATGTTCAAAACAGTTACACTAAGTTTCATTAGAGTGAAAAATTTACTTTGTCACTGAAAAATTGCACATCTGTTGATTAGAAAAAGTAATCAATAGAGACAAATTTTAGCTGATAATTAGGGAAATTTAGTCAAAACAATGCCCACATAACTTTAAAGAAGCCTGGTAAAATCCATTCCACAGTTAAAATTTTGAGAACTTACTTCGGCTTTGAAAATCTTATGATGTTCAGTAAGTAGTTATCTGATTTATGAATGCTAGACTCCATATCATGTGTTTCCCTTATCTCCTGGTCTGATTATATGGAGTGAGTCTATGTGTCTAAGTCTGGCCAGTGGACTGTGACCCTAAAATGTCAAGGTGGGTTTTTCAACCTCCCATGCTTGTTTATGAGGTTAGAAGCCAAGGAATAATAACTGGCAGAGCCATGAATGGAAAGAGTTCTTGTTCCTGAATTTATCACATGATAGAAAGTCTACCAGCATCATAGTGCAACTATAATTTTTACCCATTAGTTTTTAAGGAACTACGTTACCTATTCAACCTGTATAATTTTTTAAATAGTAATCAGTGTCTTCTGACCATTATACATTTTTTATTCCCTTGGAGAACTGGAAATGTTTTTCTCCAATTAAGCAAATACCATTGAGGTGAAAAATTAATTTTAAAAGTTGATTGTGAGCTAACTTATGAATATTGATCACTCAAGTGTTATTTGAAGGCACTCAAGTTCTCTATCACTTCAATTATTTTGAGAAAATTTTTATTAATTAATGGAAATGATGTTTGTATTTATTTCATAAGCTATTTTCCTTCTGATTAGGTTAAAAACTTCAATTATTTATAATCAAGGTATATAATTTTCTCAGAGTGAAAAGCTGACTCATAAATAAACTATGTGACAATAATATTGAATTATATATAATATATATATATAATTTGATATTATATATATAATTCAAAGGAAAAATGTGGTTTTGTGTTTGGAAGCAGGAAAAACCAGTGACCATGGGCTCTTTTGATGATAGTGGAAATTAAATCTAGATTAAAAGCCAAAGATCAGTTTAGATCTGGATTACTTTCCAGGTTTGCTAATTAATTTGGTGTTACCTGCATCAATAAATTAAACTCTTGAGACCTCAATTCTAAATCAGTTAAATAGGAGTCTGAATAACTGACACAATTAAATAAGATATAATATAAAAGAGCTTGAAATTCCATAGGTATTTAATTGATATTCTTTTCTATTTCTTTTCCTATCTTTTCCTTAAAATAACATCCTTTCATAAAATAGGTAAAGAACCAAAAACATATAAGTAACATAAAGACATTTAAACATAATAAACACTTGGAGGCAATTTTAACAAAATTATTTAGTTGAATAATAAAGTTGTGATTGTACATAATTCTGGAAACTGAAAGACCTATGCTCTATTAGAAATAGAAAAGATTAGATTAGAGACATGATGAATTTGAAAAACTGAAAATTAAGTTTGGTTTGCATGAAATGGGAGAAAAGAGGATCATGAGAACGAAGGGTGATGTGGTGTGGGAAGCAAACTCAAGGAAAAGTGTCACAAACCAGAGGGAACTTGGCATATGCTTCAAGGACACTGGGAAGTCATGTGAGGTAGCTTGAGGGCAAGGCTATGAAGCTCCATTTCCCTTTGTCCATGCCTTTTTCCCTATGACATCATAGTTCTCACTCTGTCCCATGGGATTTGTTTTGGCTGACAGAATGAAATGGAAAAAATCTGTACCAGTTTCAGGACACGGACCCCAAGAAATCCTGCATATTTTTTGTCATAATCTCGTGCTTTTGCTAAAACTATGAGAACAATGAGCCTTCTGATAACAAGAATACATGAGGGGCACAGGGTGTTGATTTTTCTGAGGCAGATTTCCCAGCTACCTCAGAAACCAGCTCAAATAAAGAAGATTCCTCCGATGTCCACTAATGCCTAAAGAGAAGCAGCTAATATGCACATACCTGAGAAAACTAGCCAGGTCAGCAGAGTTCATTCAGCCAAGGAACGAGTCTAGTCACTAAATACTACAGAAGTGTGGAAAACATAATTTTATTCCTCTGTGATACTCAGGTGTTGTGAGTTTTCAGCATATGGCAATAGCTAGCAACAAAGGCTTAGAATCCAGGCAAATATAAACATTTTTTTGCTTTTGTAATATAACTTTCAATGCAATATTACAAATAAAACAAGGAATGAAACTATGGACAGAAATATCACTAAAGAGGAGTTTATCACATAGTGGTCAAGAAAAACATGAAGACTATTGGGGAGAGAAATAGAGGAAACCATGTATAGATTTGAGAGATATCTGAAGACCAGAAGAATCAACAAATAAGAGCTGGTTATATTTTCTGTGTGATACATTCCATTAAGGGATGATGGGAAAATATGCTTCTGACTTGTGATACTTTTCTTAAAAAATGAATACTGAAGAAGTAAAAGGTTGAGAACACAAAGGAGAATGAAATTATACATGGACTTAAAAATTTAATTATCTTGGGAGAGCTGTTATATAAGCTGTCATAATAATGACTTTGGAACTGTGGCCTGAAAGACATATTTGAAAATCATTCAAGATCAAAATGGGAGACATAAAGATGTCTCTTAAGTTAAGGGTGAAACTTGAATCAGGTGATACAATTTTAAATATAGTATCAAATAATCCATAATGGTATATCTTGATCATTAGGAATATATTCTAAGAATTGTCCCAGATAAACACGTGCATGGTGGGAAGCAGGGGTCCCTTGAGATAAGCCAACAATACAAAGGGCTCACACAACTTTTGGGGGTTGTGTGTTAGTCAGCTATGACAAAATACTTGAAATAATTAACTCAAAAAGAGAAAAGGTTTGTTTTGGCTCATAGTCTTGGAGATTCCAGTCTAAGGTCAATTGGGCCCATTTCTTTTGGCCTCTGGTGGGCATGCAGATGGCAATGATAAGGACCATGTGGTGAAGCAACACATGGTTCACTTCATGTGCAGGAAATAAAAAAGGCAAACAGAGTCTGCTCATACAGTCCCTTTGGAGTACATATCCCCAATGACTCCAAGACCAAACTTTTAACACATAGATCTTTGGGGGACGTTCAAACATCCAAGCATGTGTATAGAAATACCCTGTACATGTTTGACTCTTTATTCATCTTACGCTATGTTTCAGTTAGATAAGCAAAGTGTTAACATATAGACAGCCTTGGAGCCCAGTTAACACAATTTGAGCTAGTTAATCTGTGTCTTTTAAAGCAGTTTTTCTCAATATCAGTACAATTGGCATTTTGAGTTAGATAATTTTTTGTTAGATGGGAAAGCATTCTTGTGTATTGTAGGATACTTAGCAGAATAATTGGCCTCTACCTCCTGGACACCAGGAATATCTCTCTGATTGTGAAAAACAAAAATGTCACATAAAATTAATCCATGTGCTAAGATCACATTGGATGAGTAAATATTGCTTCAGAAGGTAGGCATTTTTTTTTATTTTTGGAGTATAATAAGTACAGATTTAACACAGAATATCAAAACCATGGTAATAATATTGCATGTATTTTTTTTAAATGTTTATTTTTTAGTTGTAGGTGACAGAATATCTTTATTTTATTTTTATGTGGTGCTGAGGTTCGAACCCAGAGCCTTATGCGTGCTAGGCGAGCACGCTACCACTGCGCCATAATCCCAGCCCCACATGTATTTTTTTTAATGGTTAGTTAATGTTAACTTTTTAAAGCATCTTAACACAAGTTAATTTTCTGGGTTAAGAAAAATATTCTATAGTTTGAGATATATAATACATTGGCTAAAATATTGCTAAAATAAACCCTTTTGATGTGTGCATTTTAATATATATAGTTACATTTCAAAATTTTTAAAAATAAAATTTCATTAACATTTAAGATGAAAAACGAACAACTCATTTTTAACAGCAAAGAATAATAAAATTTGACTAAGCACTATTGTAGTATGAAGTTTGACATAATGTTAGTCTATTTCTAAGTTTAGTATATTACACTTACAAAAGTGATTTAAATTATATTGAAGGGTTTTTGTTTTGGCATGTAAATTCTCCTTGGCAAATATGTGAATTCACTAATAAGAAAATCTAAATGCATGAGGTTTGAACTTTAAAAGCCAAAGGAGCTTGTATTTTTAAATTCCAACTTTAATAAATTGAAAATCAATGAAAAAAACAGTAACTCTAAATAAGCTTTTATATGCATAATAAAAGCATAAGTCAAGGACAAAACCCCATGAAACTCTAAGATAACAAGAGCCAAAGGGACATTCAAGGAGACTGAACAGAAGTTGCAAAGATGTGGAGGGGAAAGCCTCTGAGAACAGAATAGCAGCAATCCATAGAAGAGAGCACTAAGAAGAGGAGGTGGTGGTCAGCAGCTTTTAATGGGAATGCTGGAAGAAGAGAAAGAGATCACTTGATTCATAACATGGCACCATGGTGACAGTAGTTACAGTATAGTGCATTCCAAGTGAGAAAAGAATGATATCAGAAATGGAATAAATACGTTTCTAAGCCAATTACAGATATTTCCTGCTTTCTTTGGATTTTTTCTTAGCTAAACAATAGACAGCTTAAAACAAGTGCAAACTTTATAACCAAAAATTACCACCCTAAGTGATATCGTTTTTTAACACCCTCATGAAACTGAGAAAAAACAGGCTGCTTTGCCAAAGAATCAAAAATAGATTGTTTTAATAAATTTCATCAACTAGTAATTACTGTGACAGAAAAATGGAAGGTAAGACTGTCTATGGAAACAGCAAGGCTTCAAGAAAAATCCTGACTCCCATTGAATTTATTATCAAATAAAAATAAACAATCAAAAGCAGATAAATAAACAACTGGCAGGCTGATAGCTGAATTTCATGCTTGGATCCAACAGAGAAGTTATTAAAAACTGTATCTCTATTTCTCTGTTTGTCTCCTTCTCTAATTTGTGAATGAGTATATTTGTGTATTTGCATGTATACCTATCATCTATTAGCACAGTAACTCTACCCAAATTAAACATATATGTAGAGGAAATATCAAGCCTGTTCAATGCTCTATCTCACCAAAATAGTCCTCAAACTTTTGATTGGAATTATGTGTATCAAATTTTGGTTTCACATATCAAAAGCTGTGTGCAGCTGAGCAAGTTGTGTTTGCTTCAATTTCTTGACCTGCTAAATGGAGATAACTTATGGTAACTTGAGGACTAAATGATACAGTTCAGGTGTGATGCTCAGAGTAGGACAGTGTTCTAGGCAGCAGAATCACCTGAGAACCTAAAATGCAGATGCCTAGGCCCCATATCAAAGCTTGATTTTTCAATTGGTCTCAGGGGAGATTTAGGAATCTGCTTCATGTTTTTGTCTTAAATTTTTTTGCCAGATGTTCCTCGTGCAGTGAGTTGAGAATATCCGGTAGGAAAACTAATACATAGTAGATTGGGAAAAAGGGAATAGTTATCACCATTATCATCATTGTCATTATCAACTATAATAAATATTTTCTGTATTGAATTTTTAATTCAAGAAGATATATTGACTTTGACATATAAATACTGCCTAAAGACAGATACAAGAGATTACAAAAGAACAATTGATTTTAAAACGTATTCTAAACTTCATGCTACAAGTGAAATCTGCATCATAACATGAGTATGGATTATGATTACATTTATTATTATAACCTGAATATTTGACAAAGAAAATATCATATTGTGTCTTCCTGGTGAGTGATTATAATCTGAATTTAAATCCATACAATTTTTATTAAAATTAACTTTCTACAAAATATTGTATTTTAAAAGTAATATTAGATAACATTTCTCAGAAATAGCAATTATTTTAAAATATACATATCTAGTTATAAGAATAGTTTCATTTTACTAGAAAAAGAAATCAAGACATGGCATTGTTCCATAGTAATTTAGGTACTACATGTTCCCAATAGAAAAAATATTTAGCATCATAGCTGTGTTATATCTTAGGCTTATTAATTAGAAACATGTAAAGATCAGAAATATGTTTTAAATTCATCAAACTAGTGAAATTCATTTCAAAATACATAATTTATTACTTATAATTTGAATTACTATTACCTTTAGGTCTCACAAATTCACTGAACATTCCCACATTTCATAAATCCTTGAGATTTCATTTGCAATATGTGGCATTTCAGATAAGCACATACCCTGGGACAATGCAGATGATGTGCTAATCCTGTCTGCTCTCCTCGTTGATGAGGACACTTGACATTTCATCAACAAGGCATTCAAGGACCAAGTAGTAGCTTGCTGGATATATAAGGACCATCAGATGCTGAGAAGACCACTTGCAATTGATTGGTCCCACTAAACAACTTCCCTTCCAGGCTTCTGACAGGATCTAGGATCTGGGCACTCTGTACTACTTCCTTCATCTCAATTGCTTTGTTGTGACAAAAGGAATAACTTTCTTAGAATACTGACAAGTTGAATTTCTACAGTAAAGCCTTTTAGCTAGACTCTTATTGAAAGTGACTAGTATTTGATTGTTTAATGTCAGGGAAAAAATGTCTTAATGAGTGAGTCGTGACTGTATTAGTTATTAAACAACCCACCCCTCATCTGTCCTTAATAATCAGGGTGTGGAAGAGGGAAGCTCACACATTACTCAGATTATCCACTGGTGGCAGTTACTCTATCCACTCTGCAGCAAATCTGGACCAGCAACTCTCTAATTATCAGTATTTCATCAAATGTTTACTTGATATATATCTTAAATATTTTTAACTTATATCTCCTCACTCAATAGGGTATTCCATTGTAAAATTACAGGGGGCTATATTTCTAAAGTAAGGGAAAATACACATAAGTTTCTTATTTAAAATAAAACATTTATTTAGTGATTAAAATAAGAAAAAATGCTCTATTAAAGAAAATGTGTGGAAAAAATATAGCTACAGCAGTCCTATAGGGCAGAGATCATGTTGTGTTGCCTCTCTTCAGTTGATGAAGTGGTCACTGTATGACCATTACAGATCAGTGCCTTTAAGGCAACATATATTGAACCAAATGAAAGATTCAGCACATGTAATGTTTCTGTCTTCATGTTGTTTTAGAATGCATGACAAGTCACCCAAATTTGCTAAAATATGGACCTTAATACATGAATGAGATGTAATTTCACTCTAAAGTATCATTACCAAATACAGATCACTGATCACCAAGACTGCTACCTGGGCCAGGCCTAAAGCTCTGGATTAATCTAAAGGAAATTTTCCCTCTTTGACCAAACGTTTTTTTCTTCCCTTTATTTTTTTAAAATGGTGTGATTTAATGTTTTCTACATAAGAATAATATAAGAAACATATCTGTTTCCTATTTTGTCAGGAGATAGCCATTTTGTGCAGATAATTTGGTCTGCTCTATGTCAGAGCATAAGACAATGCAACATATTAAAATAGCTAATTTGGAGATCATTAGATTGAGGTCACCCTTATGTTCTGGGTTCCTTAGCAAAACAAAACTTTACCCTAACCCATCAGAAACCACCGACTAACCTCCAACTAGGGATCTGCACTGGAACAATCCAAATAAGGCTATTACTTCAACTTATCAAATATTTTCTGTCTTCTTGTCTGATCAAATAAACTTTTTAAAATTTTAAAGTGTCAAAGTTTATCTATTAACACACATCATCCTTCTCCTTCTTTGCCTCTTAGAAAGTTGAAATTGAATTTTCTAATGGAACATGGTATATCAGACAAGACACAATTTTTTTTATTTTTTATGTATGTCTATTTCTGACTTTTTTTCTCATCTTCATGATAACTGCTCCTTTAGTATTTTCACAATTTAAAATAATATCTACATATCTCTCTATATAAAACCAAATTATTTATTAATCAGGGGAAATACTTTCTATATTGTGGGCCTTTGCAAAATTTTACTGCTTTTTAAAAAATTACAAGTTGGTAATGTGAATGCTGCAAGTTTTAGTGTTTGTTTATTATAACCAATTAAATATAGTAGATTATATTGCTAAAATGAATATTTTTTCCTCTTACTAAGAATTTCCCCCACCTTTTTTCCTTACCAGTATTATAGCTGTTATCATTGCAAAGGGATAGCTAAGTTGTTTTTGACTTATAAACTTTGTGTTCTCAAGGAAATCACATAATCTTAATTAAGATCCCTTTATATTCTGAAAAAAATATAAGTTTTAAAAGAGAAGTTTTCTTGTAGCTTTGCTGTGAAGACTAATTAAATTGCATAAAGCAAGCTTGGAGGGACTGGCATGGCAAGCACCCAAGCATGAGCCATTACATGGCAGCCCTGTGACAGGGTATGCCAGATTTCTTTATGTGGAATATCATTGTTTAGTTTTTGGTATCAAATAGAAGAGATATTTTACCACGCCTGCTGCTTACATTCTTCTCTCAGAACATTATGTGTTAACATTCTTCCATTGGTTAGAATAAAAATAGATGGTCACATTGATATAAACCTTGTCCTAGGCTGAGCTGCAGAGACTGTATGCAGCTCAAGGACCTGTTCTGAAAACACTTCCCATCTCCATGAATCCACCACATTTTTATAAACATTCAGATGTTCCAACAGTCTGTATTTTTGGAACACAATCTAAGAGTCCATTTCTAATCCAGGTGTGGATGTGAAGCATTAAACAAGGCAAGTGACACTCAGGTTCTCACAGAGATTGAGCTTTACTGGCAGAGAGAAAATAGGTGAATAAATAATTACTAATACATTACTTTGCAATGTGTGCCTAGAGTAAGTTAGAGATAAGAGCCTGGGGTGATGCTCGGACATGGATGGTCTGAGTCAGTCAGCCTTCCATTACAATATTATAACAAATTCCTGAGATAATCAATTCATTATGACAAAAGGTATATTTTGGCTCACAGTTTTAGAGATTTCAGTCTATGAATGATTGGCATGTTGGTTTTGAGTTTGTGGTGAGGCAGCGTGTCATGGCAGAAGAACATGGTGGAAAAAAACTGCTTGGATCATGACCAGGAAGTGAAAGTGAGAAGAAGGAAGAGGAAGAAGCTGAGAAAGGAGCTAGGGTTTCATCTCTTTGTGAGAAATAAAAAGTCTGGTGGTGCATTTTCAGAATATAGCATTTAACCTTAAACATAAAATTACTAAGGATGGAAGAAAATCAGCCAAAGAGGAAATAGAAAAAATGGTTACCAGCAGTTAACACCTGAGTATGACAGAGTCACAGTCCATTGACAAACAGGAAGTGGAAAGGAAAGGGCCAGCCTGTTCAGAAAAGGTAAACTTTATATATGTCAAAATGCACTTGGAAGAAGTGGAGGAACTCTGGATGTGGCAGAGGGGAGGTGGGGGGAGGATAGGGGGAATAGGTATAGTAGAAATGGTTGGTTGAGATGGTCATCACTACCCTTGGTGCATGTATGAAGATACAAATGGTGTGACTCTATCTGGTTTGCAACCAGAGAGATGGAAAAATTGAGTTCTATATATGTACTATGACTTGAAATGCATTTAAATAAATTAATATAAAAAATGCACTCAGTTCCAGAAAGGCCTTCCTGCAGCAAGAGAAGAAATGGAGATGGTGACAACTAAAGGTACATTTTCTTTAAATAAACCAATAGAAGACAATAAAACTTAGGCAATGTTCAGGAAGACTGTACACTGCATAGAATTCAGCCAATAAGGGACCAAGACAGAGACCTTGTGCAATAGGGAATAAAATGATGATTGTAACTGCCTTGGATGTACCTGCTCACTTGATCTTACAGGACGATCATTAAAAGTCTTACTTTGTACCTTTTGTCTCTCAGTCCATTCTTTGGACTGACAGGTGAGCATGTTTTTCACACCCTTCAAAGGAACGTCTGATTATCTGAAGAACTCTCACTAGTCACCACATCTTAAAGGTTCCATCACCTCCCAAAAGTATCATGGGCTGGGATCAAGCATTAGTATCATGGGTTTTGGGGGGACATTGGAATGTCCTCACTATTATAGTCTTTATGCTGCATAGTAACTTACATTTTTTCGATTTCTGAAGCACTGAGACATATGTCAAACTATGGTTCCATCAAAGGAACTTTATCTGGATTTGAAGTGAACTCATGATATATTATATCATGAACATATCACATGTGGATTAATTCCTGCTAATAATCCCCTTTAGTCTCCTTTGCTTCTGGATATGAATGTGAAGTCCTCCTGATATGAGTCATGAAGTCAGATTTGGTTTGCTTGTTTGTTTGTTTCTAGTCCTGCCTAGTGGCCCTCCCTTTTTAGGAGCTGAGTAGAGTGGAAGGCAGCAAACCATAGAGAGTATAGGCACTTCTTAAGAATTTGTGCAAATAAATACTTCTACATTATGACACACTGGCAAAAGTTAAAATTTGTCCTCTAAAATAATAGTTACCAAGAGATTTTTAAAAATAACATAGAAAGACTACATGTTATATACAGACTGAGGTTGTGGCTCAGTGGCAGAGCGCTTGCCTGGCATGTGTGAGGCACTAGGTTTGATCTTCAGCACCACATAAAAATAAATAAACAAAATAAAGACACTGTGTCCATGTATAACTAAAAAATATTTAAAAAAAGACTACATGTTGTATAGGAAAACTTTTGAAGAGTATTAATGTAAAATGTATAGTAAATTAACTAGTCTACTGCATCCAAACATAATTCATACCAATTTTAATACTTTAGCTGTCTTACACAGTACTTGTTTTTATTTAGGATTATTAATTTAAGTGCAAAAAAAAGGGAAAGGGAAATATTAAGCCAGGTGGAGCAGAGCATGGTTACTTGGGAAGCTGAGGCAATGGAATCACAAGTATAAGGCCAGTGTGGGAAAATTAGCAAGACCCTTTCTCAAAAGAAAAATAAAAAGCCTGGGCATACAGCTCACTGGTAGAGCATCCCTGTGTTTAATTCTCACTGCTGAAAAAAAATACTATGAACATAAGCAATGGAAATGAATATTTTAGGAGGAAAGCCTATAGATTTCTTGTCTTGGAAACACAATTTTTGTAAGATTATGGTGGTAGAGACACTAAACCTAAGTAGGGAAAACATTATGGAAGAACATATAAAGACAAAGGAGTTTGGTTTCTCAAATTTGACAGTGGAATACTGTGTCTAATTTGGCAAAAGAATAGGCTCCATCACTCTTAGCATTTTCTTCAGTAGGCAGTTTGACTTCATTTTGTATTATTTCCTCCTGCCTAAACAATAGGTGTCCAAGTTAACTTGGACTATAGGATTATTCAGAATGCTTGACCTTATTATTCTGAACCATTATACCATTTTTTAAAAAATACATTTATATTCTTTCAGTAGATTATTCTGTTTGCAGAGCACTTAGACTCCTTAAAATTGAATAACCCATGCTACATTTACTGAAATTTGGACAATAAGCAAGTATTAAAAAAAATACAATTCTGCTATTATGACAACATTTTGATGCATTTTCTAGTGGTATTATTCCATGCATATATGTGGCTATATTTATTTTCTTATAAAATAAAGATTATACTTTATATGTAATATTGATTCATTATTGGTGAATAAGATCTCTTCTAACTGTTGAGCTAATACAATGACATTGCAAAAAACATGACATAGCATTCTTGTGAATCTCTGATTATTATTTAGACCTATTATTAACAATGATGTCTTTAGGGCACAACCAAAGCACTTTTATTATTTATAAATATTACCAAGAACCTTTCTGAGAGAAGACAAAATTCTATTTTAAACTCATCACTTTTAGAGTTTTACATTTCCTAGGAACAAACTCTGAAGGTCAAGAACTCTGCTCTAGGGGTTTTCTCTATTTTACAGGAAGACTGGGATTACAGAAAGAAAATAAAGCTACATTTTAATCATCAAAAACTGTCAGGTATAAAAAGAACTCTGTTTTAGAATTCATCATAAAATAAATGAGTTTTCATGAATGAATAAACATCCCTTTACCCTTCACATACCAAGGATAGTGAAGGAAGCCAAACTCAGCTTGTACACTTCTCAATGCCTTTCATTAATATGTTCAGGAAGTCAGTGACTGAAGATTGGGCAGATACGTTGTTGGCAAGATTCTGTTCCTGATTTGGTTGAAGACTCATTCAATCAGTCAAAATGATTAGCTAAGGAAAAATGTTCTGAGCCTCCTCCCTGAGTCTTTCTATCATGCGTGTCATGCAGTGATATTAGAAAAACTTTATGATTCACTGCTGCTGGAGATGTCCACTGTGCCTGTCATTTTATATCTATGAGAAATAAAACATAGGACTCCCATAGAAGTTGGGACAAAATTAGATGTTTGTTATCATTAGCTGGAATTTTTTCCACCTGGAAAACTCCTTTTTCCCATTTGTTGCTTAGCAAAGTCATCATGGGGACAATTTTGTAGTCCATCTTTATTTAAATTGGTATTCATTCCCACAAAATAATTTTCCTCTAATTAAATGCTATCTTTGCTTCTTCCTTAGTACTTACAAAACCTTTTGTTTGCTTTTTTGTTCTATTTATTGTCTTCATTTTTGTTCTGTCTCATTATTTAGATAATCTCTGAGAGGAGGTCTTTATTAATTTTCTCCCAAAGCCTAATACATAAAAGACAATCAATTTATAAGTGATACAATGAATCTTTCTTTAATGAAATATTATATCAGCAAAATGAATCATTGAGAGCGATATTTTGTCAACCTACACTCATATTACTAATATTTTAAATTTGTTATCTTCTATTTTCAAGGAACTAAATCAGCACAGGGAAGAAAGTAAAAAACAAAAAATAAAAAGCACGGGGCTGGGGTTATGGCTCAGTGGTAGCGTGCTCACCTAGCACGCATGAAGCACTGGGTTCTATCCTCAGCACCACATAAAAAATAAAATAAAGATATTCTGTTCACCTACAACTAAAAAATAAATATTTAAAAAAATAAATAAAAATAAAAAGCACACAAAAATAATTTCACCATTATAAATATCTGTCCTTTAGGTAAATACGTTTCTAGAAATCTTCTTTTACAATGATTCAAATAGAGGCTCACATAGATAGATTCATAGATATATTGCTATATTAAAAAGCAAGATATGCTAAGTATTTATATTTATTGTAATATTATGTTATAGACTAAACTTGTAACTTCCAATGTTATGGCATTTGGAAAACAGAAATTTTAGAAAGTAATTATTTTTAATGTAAAGTAATAGGGATGGGGTTCTAAGACAATAGAATTGTTGGCCTTATAAGATGAGGAAAAGATAAATCTCTTTTTGTGTTCATGTACACACACCAAGGAAAGGCCACATATGAACACATTGAGCAAGTGGACAGAAAGATAGCCCACACCAAAAGTCAATCATATTAGTACCTCAATTGTAGACTTTCATCCTCCAGAAATGTGTGGAAATAATTTTTTTGTTGTTGTTTAAAGTACTCTGACTGTGATATCCTCCCAAAAGCAATGTATTTATTAAATTAAATTTTAACTCATTTTAGCAAAAGAATATGAACTTAATTTATGTTGAGGAGACTTGAATCACTCCAAAAAGTGTCTCTTCATTACATACTCCAAAAAATATCTCTTCCTCAGAGATGATATCTAGTACATCATCTAATATTGGCAAAAATATATGAAAGAATTAAAAATTGGAAACACTGAACATAAGGAGACTGTTCAATGCATGAAGAAAGGAAGATTTGAATATAGAAAAATTTGAAAGTGCAAATTTAAAATTTTCATAAAGCAACTGATAGTCAACTATGAAAACTCAAAAAAAAATAGAGAAAGATGACAAGGAAAAAAGAGAAGAGAAGAAAACAGAAAAGAGCAAACAGGCACAATTGTGAATGGTTTGCATTCTGTTAATGACAACTCTGAGGGAGTCAAGAAAAGGCCTAAATTTATTTGAAATTGAACTTGATTTTCCTAAATTTATTTGAAATTGAACTTGATTTTCCTAAAGAAACATCCTTGGTGTTATATTCCCTAATATATATATTATTATATATTATATATATTATATGTATATATACTGGAGAGTATCTTTGGTTATATATAAAATTTGTGTGTCCAACTTAACCTTCAATACCCAGCTAGGTTTTCTTCTGATATTAGATATTGCCATGAAGATATCTGGAAGGTGGTTCTATATCATATGTAGTTTTCTCTTGTTGTCTAGTTACCTGAAGAATTATTCCTATAATGTTGAAATCAAACCATTTGTATATTACTCAAAGTTTTTTTTAAAAAAACTATGTCTTAATCTGTGTGTTTATTTAATTTATGTGTTCCAAATTTTCTTAGGTGAGGAAATAAATCCTAACTGAATTTTCTGTGATTTATAGCAAATTTTAAAAATGGTAACCCATGGTTATATAATTCTTGAAAGCATACACATTTCCAATAAAACAAGTTCTGTTCACGATGAACCAGCGTTCATCCTACTCTTAGGGTTCCCTCCTCTCTGCTCCTCCTCCCACTCTCAAAAAAACAATATTATCAATTTGATCTTTGATATCAATCCCTTCACATTCCCATTTATGTTCAACATATATGTGGAATTATCTAGTATTTCTCAGCCTCAATTTTATTCTATTTTTGAAAATTCTGTGCATATTTTAGACTTCATTTGATTTTATTTAATAACATCTCTAGAATAAATTTTAGTACAAATAAATTATTTGCTGGATAGCATTAGGTATTTTAATATACAGTTTATTTAGCCTGACTTCTATTAATGACCATCATGTTCATTTACAAATTTTATTATACAATAGTTAATAAATACACAAATACCTAGAAAATTTCTTTATGTTAGAAATACAGGTATATAATTACTGTCATGGAAATATCAAATTTCAATAGATTTGCAAAATTCTGCCACAAGCCTACCTTTATTTTAAGTTTTTCTGTAGTTATTATGCAGTTGCATGACATTTGCTGAATTTATGTCCTAGGGCTGTCATAACATGTGCCACATGTTTCTCAGTCAGCTTGATTTCTCCAGTTTCTTATATAATTCCATTCAATTGTATTGATGTTTTTTTCCTTGAGATTCATTCTGAGAATTTCTTTTGAGGACGATTTCATGCTTATGGGGAATCTTTCTCTTCTCTGAATCCCGTTTTCTGCATCTGCCTGGGCCCTTGCTTGTTGCACCACTTTTTGTTTCTGTCTTTCCTTTCTGAGGCATGTTTCACCCTTTATTTTGCCTTTTCTGTTTTTGTTTTTGCTTGATGCAGTAAGGTTTCCACTTAACTATTAACTTACCCCTTGATGCAGTAAGTTCCACTTAACTATTAACTTACCCCTATACATGAAACCCATTTGCTTTTTGTTTTCCTCAATCTCTCTCTCTCCTCCCTCCCTCCCCCATCCTCCCTTCTTTCCTTCCTTCTTTTCTTTTCTTTCCCACTTTCCCCCCTACTCTGTCTCTCTACCTTCCTCCCTTATTTGTTTCTGACACACACACACATACACACACATATACATATTAAATTTTTCTTTTATAATACCTATTTTTAAATTTTTTATTGGTACAAACAAGTTGAAAGAATGAGACTTTGAATAATCCTCTCCTTTATACTTCCTTTTTCTCTTTCTACACACACACACACACACACACACACACACACAGAGAGACAACATATTTTTGCTGATATGCTTTAAATTACAGAAACCACACCACCTAAATCCCAAGTATTTCTGCATATGTTTCCAAGTAAAAGAACATCCTCCTGTACAAACACAAAATCTCTATCATACCCAGGGTAATAATATGGATTTAATAATAGTAACCAAACCATACTCCATATTTACATTTCTGTAGCTGTCCACAGAATGTCTTTCCAAGCTGTCTCTCTCTTTCATGGTTTTCGTCCTTATTCATCACGTGTGAATATTGTGTCTAAGGTCTCATTTAGTTTTCTTTCATCAAGTTACCTGACCATCATTTCATTTTATTAGTTAATATTTGCTTTTCATGATACTGATATTTTTTAATGAATTCTGGTCAGTTTAATTGTAAAATGCCCCAAAGTTTAGGTTATTTTGATTGTTTCCAAATGTTACATTAGTATTAATCATTTGTGGCAAGAAATCTCAATATTACATTTGTGGAAATTTCCTGTGTTGCAGTAAGAGGTGTGTGTTATTGGTTTGCTCTACTTTTGAGTGATACTGGGTAGCCTTTTCCATTTGCAATTCAGCACTCATCAGTAGAGTGACATCTCAAGAGTCTGAGACTCTTCCGCTGAGCATTTCTGAGCCCTTGCATCCTCTGTGCATTCCTCATTGTATGGTATTGCAGGTTGGGAATACATCACTGAGCAAGTAAGAAAAATAAATGTGTAATCCTGAACTTCCTGTGAGTGAGAATATTCTGTGAAAAGCAGCTTGGTGTAATAGGGAGAGGAGGGAATTAGATGGCATTAAAGGAGGAAGAGGGAAGCAGTTTGGCAGTGAGCTAATAATCACTGACACTGGGTGATGGGCACATGATGATTTCTTAGGATACTCTATGCCTTACAACTTTGTGCTCACATTTGTTTGTTTTCAATTCAATATGTTCAAATCTGTTATTCTCTTCCTGTTTTAGTATGCAAATTGTATCATGTTTAATGTGTCCTTTTAAATGTGAGTTTTGAAATCATACTTTTATAACTACAAAATAATCTTTTTGCTATCTTAACTGCATCACATTAAATATTTATAGTGTCTTAGGGAAAGTTGGCATCTGAATGTTTTGTCATTCTATAAACAACAACCAAGAAATAAAGTTATTTTCCATTTGTTCATATATATTTTTGTGTTTCTCAGAACTGTTTTGGGCTTTTCTCATGTTAATTTTAAAGTTTTCACCTACATTTTTGCTTTTATTCTTCCTTTATTTTTATTTCTTTTTTACAATATGTGGAATTTTTCTTGCCTTAGTTTCTTTTGTAGTTTTATACAAAGGGTTTTACATGACCTTAAGCATTCTGTCATTATTTTCATTCATGTTATCATTGGTATTCCTTATTTTCCATCTATGTTTTTCTCTACTGATTGTGTTGGTTAGCATCTCTAAGGCAACATAAAATTTCATTGAAGTGATATGTGTCCTTGCCATGTCATTGGTTTCTCTTAAAAGAGTGTGTTTTTTGTTTGTTTGTTTGTTTCTATTTCATAAGATGATGTCCCTAGGAAGATCCCTTCATAAAATTCTAAAGGTCTATCACTTAAGGTCCATGAACATTTGGAGAATCTGAGGAAAGGGAAGAAGGCAGAATAGGAAATGATTATTTAACAAATTGTATTCTTTGTATGTGACATTAATTTTGCTTGAGAGTTTTTTCTCATCTTTTTTTTTGTCCATTGTGTAGGCAACTTCCTTAAACAAATTTCCTAAACTACAACAAAAAATATATGTTTGTATACACACACACACATACACACACACATATATAGTCCCACCCAACTAAAATGTATTTACCTTAAAATATTTTACTGAAGCAATACATGTGTAAAATATACATATAATACTTATACAGATCAATGAAGTTATATACTATGAATCCACCCATGGAACCAACAACCAGACTTAGATAATTCCTGGTTCCCCACAAGACACCCCTGGGCTACCCTTCACTTCATGTGCATCTCTACCCTTCTCATGAAGACATCTCACACAGATGTAGCATAGAATAATTTATGTTTCTATACTATAAAAGTGGAATTACAGATTATATATTTTGAGGTAGTCTAGTTTATTTTTCTCAGCAATGTGTATTATAAACCCATCAGTATTTGTGAATAAACTTGTAGATTTTTAAATTCTCTTTGCTGGATAGTATTTCAAATTATGACTATAACATATTTCACTTATTCATTCTCCTTGTTAGTTTTTTCCCAATTTTTCTACTTTTTTTCTCTTGTTTTAGTGTGATGCTTTAATAATTTATTTGATTTTCATTTTCTTTATTTTTATATTTTATTTTATTTATTTTTATTTTCTCTGCCTTCAAACTCTTATCTTTACCAGATATTCTGCCTTAAGTTTCTGTGGTATATTTGCTCATCAAGAACTCCACAAAAAATAATTCAAGAAACTATTTCAATTCATTATAAATGAGAAGAGAAAATCAAGGTTACAGATCAGCGTAGTATATTCTAACAGAAAGCATCACAGATTTGAACACAAAGGGACCATGAGAAGTTCAATAGGTAGCCAGGTACTCATAAAATCATAAATGTGATAAACCTGCATGGCAGAGAGAGGAGTGTAATCTATTGGATGTTTATAAGGAAGAAGATGTCTGCAAAAGGTAAAGCAGCTGCCTTTATCTTGTTTGTGTGTTTGATGTGGTGATAAATAAAATAACAATCTTATGCTGCTCTTTCCCACTACATTATTGATTTTAAACTCAATTAATCTGGATTCCAGGTGGAAAATTATTTTAAATTTATGTGTGTCCTGGTTTCCAGTCATATGTATCCAGAAATGTAATAAAATGGATTTAGAATACCATGTTTTATCATTAGTTCTGACACTTAGTAGCTGTGTAAATTTGAGCAAGTTATTTATCTTTGCAATAAAACATAAAACATCCTAAGGGCATGCAATTAATCTTTTAGTGCTTAACTGAAAGGTAAATGCTCATAAATGTCTAATGAAATAACTCATAATGTTTTTCCATGATCATCAATGCCTCTGGACTAAAACATCTAAAATAGGTGATGCTGAAAGGAGTTCATGAAAGATTAAATTAAATTAGGTTAAAAGACAATTTTTATTTGAAATATAATGAGAATAAAATATGATATTGAGGCACTTGGTTTTTTGAAAACAAATTCATGAAGAATATAAATTATCCACAGAAATTTATTAAGAAGATTAAAAACTGATATCACATAACCAATTTGTATTACAATACTTTAATATTATTTAGAATTTTGAAAAGAGGTTTCCTGTATAGATATGTATACTACATGCATGTATATTTTGTACATAAATGTAGTAGCAGTTACATGTGTGTCTGTGTGTATATATATGAATGTCTCAAATTTATGACATTTTAAATTACAGTTGTAGAATTTTTTTCCAAAATTATGATTAATAATAAAAAATTCATATTTTTCTTCAATGTAGTAAAATATAAAAAAGATAAACATGTAAAAATGTAGGGATGAAATTTGAATAAAATTTTCATAATTAATGAGAAAATTCTAAGAATAATTTTAAAATATTAACATTTAAAAATAATTGCAGGTATTTTTTTTTATACATTTGATATTGTCATCTGTATTTTACTTTTCCTGAATGGTTACAGTTGGTTTCCTGGAATTGTAGTCATAAAATAAGTCACTATGTTTCACACTGGGTAAAATTTGTATGATGTGTGTGTGTGTGTGTGTGTGTGTATATGTGTGAAATTTACATGAATTACATAATATATAAAATACTCATAGATATATAGTAGTGGTCATATGTGTATGTATGTTTGAGAGAGAATATTAGTTAAAAAGGCTAACAGCAACAGTTCAACAACTACTGTTTTAAAACCTATTTCATTGGGGGCTGTGGTTATGGCTCGGCGGTTCAGTGCTTGCCTCACTATACGTGAGGCACTGGGTTCGATCCTCAGCACCACATAATATAAATAAAAATATTGTGTTCATCTACAACTACACAAAATATTTTTAAAATAAATAAATAAATAAATAAAACCTATTTCATTGATATATCTACTCAAGAATCTTACTGTGCTGTTAAATATTTCATTAAAATGCTTTTTAAAATTAACAAGGCTTGTCTGAGTTAAACTTCATGACTTCACCAAAATCAAAAGTCAGTTTGTGCTAAAGAAAAATTAAAGCCAATAGCAACAGCAAAACAGACATAACTTTTAAAAATAAAAAGAATGATTTAAAATTCATATTTATTGGTATAAACTTGATATTGGTTTTAATATTTCATATTGAAATATCAAAAAATGAGAATGAAGGTAGGAAAGGAATAAAAGAGACATAAAAATGCATTATGCTGGGGGATGTGGTGCAGGCCTGTAATGGCAGCAGCTCAGGCAGCTGAGGCAGGAGGATCAGGAGCTCAAAGCCAGCTTCAGCATATTAGTGAGGCCCTAAGTAACTCAGCAAGACCCTGTCTCTAAATAACATATAAAAAAGGCTGCAATGTGGCTCAGTGATTAAGTGCCCCTGGGCTCAATACCTGGTACCAAAAAAAAAAAAAGGATTAGGATTGTATCAAAATATGGAGACTCAAATAATTAATATCTTGAATCATTCTTGTCTTTGATAGTATCAGTAAAAATTGTGAGAGACAGAAACTTCACAGGTGGTCCTCACTATGTAAATGCAACATTCAGACTTTTAGACATATAATTCACGTTTTGGAGAGCTTAAGAGTTAAGAGTTAAGGACAGCTGCATTTCCAATTGGCCTGTGATAGAGATCTGGGTGGCACTGGGGAAAGCAGTTAAACTCTGTGCTGTTAAGTAGCACAAGGTTTCCATATTGATGCCTTAGGAGCATTTTGAATCATTTTCCATGGTTTGAAAATCAAGCAATCAGGGTAAAGGTATAGGCTCCTATTTGCTTAAAGAAATCTGATCTAATCTCTATTTTGTACACTGAGACTTTGTATATAATTTTGTTGTTGGAAAGTCTATTACTATAGAGCAAGTAAAGAAAAGCACTATTGTGGATATTTGGCATGAAATATTTCTATGGTCAAAACTTTTCAAAAATATTACTTCAGTGGAAGTACTTTGGGAAGCAAACACAAAAGCATGTCTTACATGTCTGAAAGAAACTAGGAATATGTTCCCTCTGGTTGCTACAGTTTAGGAAAGATGCACTGAAACCTGAGGAGTATACCATTGGAATCATAAAGGAGGACTTCGAGTCTACATTAAAGTTTCCTTGGTAAGATGTATATGACAAACACCAGCACTGTCCAAGACATTCTCCACATGTGCGATGAAAGTAAGCGTGGGATTCCTCTATGGTAATAGTTTACTTGAAATCTTGATCCATTCTGTTGCCTATTAGATGAAAATCAGTGCAATTTAGGGTTAGAACATAAAAATTCTATAACCAAATTGGTAATATAAACAAGTTGGCAGCTCAGTTGTGCCAGAGACTACTTCTCAGGTGTTAGAAATGCAAAAAAAAAAAAAAAAAAAGGAAAAATGTCATTGTTGCTTTATGCTTTGAATTCAGCTAAAATGTCTGGTTCTGCTGGTTCAGAGAAGAGGAATTGCCCCAGGGTAAGTTGTACCTTGAGATTCATCCAAGTCTGACTTAGATCAGTCTTTGGTCCTTTGAATAGACATTGGAATGAGTTAAAAATTTGGAGGCTGTTGAGATGGAGTGAATGTATTTTGCATTCAAAAAAGACATGAATTGGGGGAGACTAAGGTAGAATATTATGGACTGACTACACTCCCAACACCAAATTCATATCTTAAATCCTTAACACCATGTATGGCTGTATTTGGAGATGGGGCTTCCAAGGAAATTTCCTTCATTTTAAAAATTCTTCTAAGTTTATAAGGGCTGTGTTCTCCTTACATAAGATTAGAGAATCTAGAAATGTCTACCCAATTCCTTTTTCTCTTCCTAAGTGCGCTCAGAAAAAAGGCCAGGTGATGATAAATCACCTGTCTACAAAGCAGGACGAGAACCCTCACAAGAAATCATTCCCTATAGACAGAACTTCACCTAGGATTTCCAGCCTCCAGAACTCTGAGAAGTGAATTTCTGTTTGTTAAGCTATCTAGTTTATGATATTTTGTTACAGTAGCCTAACCAGATGAATGTAGTTTAGAGAAGATTAAACCTAATGAAAGTTAAAACTAAACATAGACGACGGTCAAAAACATAATCAAGACAAGATAAGCATAATCAAGTCTATATAATATTATTATAAATGGCTTAAAGAGCACATGTCTCAAAATTTCTTGTGCTTTTTGATGGATGACTTAATTTGATGATGAAAAATTATTTCTTTGGGTTTGTTTTCTTCCTTTCCTTTAACCAAATACTTGAGATAAAATCGAATATATTTCCTCCAGGTGAGGAGATTGGAAGCCTATTCTGAGAACTTAGGAAAAAACAGATAAATTGTGTTTGAGACTAATTGAAGGATCTTCTACCCATTTTACTACTTGCTTCTCTTACCCTGGGAAGTGGCACTCTGACAAATGAAGACCTAGAGATATTTTTCTACTATATGCCATTGTGGTACAACTTACACTATTGCGAATAGTTTTGAATGTGACATAACTGCATTATGAAGTGATAAGTAAAGATGGCTTTCAGAAATGCAATTACACAGCTGCAGGTCAACAAAGGTTAGTATGCTCCTGCATTACCTCACCACCACCACTACTATAAAGGTTGCATGTAAACTAGTAGCATTGGCTTTGAATATCCCTTTTAAAATGAGATTTTTTGTTTTATAGAAAATTAATCACTGAAAATTAAATTTTCATAAGTATACACTTGTTTCTCAGTTCTCATATTCATATTATTCATATGATATTATACTTTTTATCCTCTCAATTAGTATATTTAGCATTTTATTTATTTTTCATCATCCCAGACTGCATCTCTAAGCTTCTATATGGAATTATTTCACTTCTGTCTGAAAATTACCTTTAGTATTTTTTTTATTATTATTTTGTATAATTCTGCTGGTTAAAATTCTATGTTTTGTTTGTTTGCATATATATAGAGTTTTCCTTCATTTTTGAAAGCTATGTTACTGAATATAGAATTCTTGAGCTTATTTTTCATTCAACACTTTAATACAAACTTCTATTATCTTCTGAATTCATTGCTTGCCTTGACAACTCAGCTATTAGCTGTATTGTTGTTCTTTAGAGGGAACAGGACTTATCTTTTTCAAGTTTTAAGATTATGCTGTTTAGTTTTTCTTGTTAGGGTTCAGTGGTTATTCTATATTGTGTTCAATTCATGAATCTGTAGCTGACAACATTTTATAAACATTGGAAAAAATGTTTAACAGTTAGCATATTAACTATGCCATTGCCTCATTTCTTAAACTCTTCTAGATGACAAATATCTATATTAGAATTTTTCCATGTTCAATATACCTCTTTCACTCTTTTAGGTGTCATATATATTCATTCTTTTACTTTTCCAAGCTTCAATCTAATGTTTTATTTTATGTTATCTTCCTATAAAGTAACCTATTGTTTAAATGATGAACTTTCAGATTTGTAGAAACATTTATCAGAATATTCAAAGAGTTATTATATATTCTCAATCCACCAGTCGGTAAATTCCCCTGTAATTGACATCTTTCATTGGTGGGGTACACCTGTTATAACTGAGGAACAAATACTGATATATTAATAACTGAAGACTCTAGTTTTCAATGGAGTCCACCATGGTATTGAATAGTTTTATGGATTCTGACAACCATATTCATGTATCCACCATTACAGGATCATGTACAATAGTTTCATTGTCCTAAAAATCCCTGATACTTCCTTTGTTTGTTCCTCTTTCTCCACTATCGTCCTTATGCAATAACTAATCATTTTTACTATCTCAATAACTTTTCTTTTTCAGAATGTCATAGTTGGAAACACAGAGTTAGGCATTTTCTGACTGTAGTCTATCAATTGGGAAAATGCACTAAAAGTTGCTTCATATCTTCCAATGGCTTGATAACACATTCTTTATTATTGCTGTATAATAATAGTCCATTATATGAATACACCATCATCTGTTTAGATGGAGAGCCTACTGAAAGATATTTTCATTACTTTCAAAATTTGGGACTTCTGCTATAAGCCTATATGAATATGTGGGTGAATTTTTGTGTGGACCTAAGTTTTAAACTCCTTTAATGAATATTGAAGTATGCAGTCACTGGATCACATAGTAGAAATATGCTTATTTTATAAGAAACTGTCCTAAACTGACTGTTCCTCTCTACATTTCCAACAGCAATGAATAAGAAGGTTTTATTTTTTTCTTTTTGTATATTTGCCAGTATATGATGTATCAATGTTTTGGATTTTAATTATTCTAATAGCTGTATAATGATATCTCATAGTTGTTTAATTTTCAATTCCCTAATGACACATGCTATCAAGAAGTTTTATTTGCTTATTTGCCTTCTGTAGGTATTCTTTGGGAAGTGTCTTTTCACATCATTTCCCAACTTTTTTTAAAAAAATATTTATTCTAATCAGGTTAACTTGACAGCAGAATGCATTTTGATTCATTGTACACACATGGAGTACAACTTTTCACTTCTCTGGTTGTACACAATATAGAGTTGCACTATAGGTGCAAAAGTACATGAATGTAGGGCATTGTTATCCATCACATTCCACCATCTTTCCTGCCCCCATGGTTCCTCCTCTCCTTTCCCTCCCTTTTCAACAAAGTTTCTTCATTCTTCCCATGCCCCCTCCCACATTATGGATCATCATCCACTTATCAGAGAGAACATTCAGCCTTTGTTTTTTGGGGACTGGCTTACTTTACTTAGCATGATGTTCTCCAATTCCATCCCTTTACCTGCAAATTCCATAATTTTATTCTCTTTTAATGCTGAGTAATATTCCATTGTGTGTATATACCACAGTTTCTTTATCCATTCATCTATCAAAGGGGCATCTAGGTTGCTTCCACAGTTTAGCAAAAGTGAATTGAGCTGCTATAAATATTGAAGTGGCTGCATTACTGTAGTATGCTGTTTTTAAGTCCTTTGAGTATAGACTGTGGAGTGGGATAGCTGGGTCAAATGGTGGTTCCATTCCAAGTTTTCTAAGGAATCTCCATACTGCTTTCCAGATAGGTTGCACCAATTTGCAATCCCACCAGCAATGTATGAGCAGTGTATGAGTGTGCCTGTTCCTCCATATCCTTGCTAACACTTGTTTGTTTTTGATAACTACCATTCTGACCAGAGTGAGATGAAATCTTAGAGTAATTTTGATTTGCATTTCTCTAATTGCTAGATATATTGAACATTTTTCATATGTCTGCTGATCTATTGTATATCTTCTGAGAAGTTTCTGTTTAGCTCCTTAGCCCATTTATTAATTTTTTTTTTTTTTTTTTTGGTGTTAAGTTTTTTGAGTCTTTATATATCCTGGAGATTAGCGCTCTCTCTGATATATGTGTGGAAAAAATTTTCTTCCAAATGTGGGCTCTCTCTTTACCTCATGGGTTGTTTCTTTTGCTGAGAAGAAGCTTTATAATTTGAATTCACCTCATTTATTGATTCTTGCTTTTATTTCTTGCACTTTAGGAGTCTTCTTAAGGAAGTCGGGGCCTAATCCCACATGATGAAGATTCGGGCCTACATTCTTCTCAATTATATGCAGAGTCTCTGGTCTAATTCCTAGGTCCTTAATCCACTTTGAGTTGAGTTTTGTGAAAGGTGTTAGGTCTGTATATAGATTTATTTTTCTTTGCACTATTGTTCTAGCACCATTTGAGAAAATATTATACTTTCTACTTTACATCTTTTGCTTTGTATTTCTTAATTATTGTGTTGGCTATTTGGATCTTTGCCTTTCCATATCAACTTTATAACCAGTTTGTCAATAGCTATACAAGTTTCCTGCAAGTAAACTGGCTGTTATATTTACAGGGAATATTTTGATCCATAGATCAAGTTACAAAGAGCAGGTACTGATACTGATGGATCTTCCCATCCATGAATATGAAATTTTTATCTATTTATTTAAATATTATTTGGTTTTAACAGTATTTTGTAGTATTCCTCATAGATTTTGTATGTATTTTTAGGTATATACTTACATATTTCATTTGTGTGTGTGCTAATATGAGCTATATTGTTTTCATATTTAATTTCACTTGTTCATTATTTGCTTCATTAGGTTTTTATCAATAACCAAAATACTTGACAAGAACAGCTTAGAGAAGGAAAAGTTTATTTTAGCTCATGGTGGGATGTCCTTGTGGAAGAAGAGTATGGCAGAGGGAAGTATCTCAGTTCATGTCAACTGGGAAGCAGAGTGATGAGGGAAGGGACTACAGGAAAGATGAACCCTGCCAGGGCATGCCCCTAGAGACTCATTCTCTTCAGTTACACCCCATGTGCCTATAGTTACTACCAAACTAATCAACTCAAACCAAGATAGACTGATTAGGTTATAGCTCTCATAATGTAGTCATTCACGTCTGATTATTCCTGCATTAATACAGGAGCTCTGGGGTGGCACTCTGTATCCCAGCCTTATACAGACATCGATACATGTGTGCATTACCTCTTTGTCCTATACTTTGATATATTCACTTTTTAGTTTCTTATGTTGTTGTTGGTGGAATTAGACTACATAAATAATTAGGTCATCTGCAACAAAGATTTATTTCTTTCCAACATGTATACTTTTTATTTCAATCACTTTTTCCTGAATTCTCTGGTTTTAATCATTTTATATTTTTGTTTTGCATTCTATCTTAACATATAAATTATATTTCTTAACATGTTTTAATAGTCCTAGAATTTACAGCATGTTTTTATGACTAATTGAAGTCCACTTTTAAATAATATTATAGCACATCACAGTCAGTGCAACTTTCTGTAACAGATATTCCCAGGTCCTCCCATCCATCTTTTATAACATTGCAGTTACTAATTTCACTTTCTGATAACCTATAATCATCAAATACTTCCTGTCATTATTTTGGAAAAATTTGTTATCTATAAATAAATTAAGAATAAAAAACTAAAATATTTATAATCCAATCCCAAAGAACCAAAGTGTGAATATTTCTCTGATATGTGGAGGCTAATTCACAATGGTGGAGGGAAGAAAAGAGGAATTTTGGACTAGACAGAGGGTGGTGAAGGAAGTGGAGGGTACAAATGATAGTAGAATGAATCAGACATTATTACCCCATGTGTATATATGATTACATGACCTGTATAACTCTACATCATGTACAACCAGGTGAATGAGAAGTTATACTCCATTTATATATGATGTGTTAAAGTGCATTCTATTGTCATGTATAACTGATTAGAACAAATAAAAATATACCAAAAATAAAATATTTTATTTTATAATCATATCTTAAAATAAAATATTTTATTTTATAATCATATCTTAAAATATTTTATTTTACAATCATAATGATCTTCCTTTATTTATGTAGGTGTCAGTTTCTAACTTACATACTTTTTCTTCTTTTGGAATAATTTTTTGAGTACTCTTTTTGTTCTATATGCAACAGTTTCCCTTTTGAAAAATAATTTCACCAGTTATAGAAATCTAAATTGGCAGGTTTTTTAAAAATTTTTACTTTTTTCTTCATATTTTCAATACTTTATTTTGCTCAATTCTCTTCTTATTTGTATAAATTTATAAAGAGGGCACCAACATAATTCTTAAACTTTTCTATATATTTAAGGTTTTCTTTCTTTTTATTATTTCCCTCTGGTTTGTATAAAAATTTTATCTTTGTCTTCCATTTTCTTCAGTTTGAATATAATGTGAGTAAGTGCTGATATTTTAGGTATTTTTCTTGCTGTTCCCAGAGCTTCCTGAACCTGTGATTTGATACCTGTCATTAATTTTTTAATATTGTCATTTATTATTCCTTCAAATATTTGTATTTTTCTTTCTTTTCTACTAATATTTCATGCTATTTGTAATACTTTATGCCTTTTTTAATTGTCTTAACTACCTAATTGTTCTTTTTAATTTTAAAAAATTATTTTTATTTCTCTTTGTTCTTTAATTTCAAGCTTAATAATTCTTTCTTCAGTCATGTCTACTAATGAGATGACAAAAGGCATTCTTTATTTCTCTTATAGTGAATTTTATTTTTAGTATTTTCTTTTGATCATTTCTTAGATTTTCTATTTCTCTGTATATTGCTCATCTATTTTTATATGCTTCCCATTTTTTACATTACATCCCTCTGCATATTAATCTTAGTTAATTTGTTTTACATTCCTAGTCTTAGAATTCCAAAATCTCTACCATACATGAGTCTGGGTCCCATGGTTAAGTTTTCTCTTCCAAATTTTGTTGCTTTTTGTCATGCTTCATTCTTTTTTGATGACAGCTACATGTGAAGTATCTGGTTAATTGGACTGACTGAGATTGGTCTTTAATGTGAGGAACAAAAAGCCCAAAAAGTAGTAAATGAGACAATTCCCATATATGTCAAGGGCTCAACTCCAAACTTTGGAAACAAAAAGTTGCTACACTCAGTGACACAAATAATACAAAGTAGCCTGTTTTTTCTTCAGAATTAAGTATTTTGAAATTTAAATTAAGTTTATATTTTTTCCTTGGATCTTCAATATTGAATTAACAACTTTTATAAGAATTGAATTTGGAGATCCATGAACTAATTATATTGAAATTCACAATGTCTGGATTCCACAAGACATTAAGAATTATGACAAATAGTATCATGGGATCAGAAGTTTTTAAAGATTTAATTATATTCTCAGAGGCTTTTGAAAATATCAACTGATGCACATAATGCCCTCCTAGATAATGTGATAATGTCTGTTCTCCAGTAGACAAAACTGATGATGAAAGCCAGCTGATTAGGCTATCCTCAAATATAAGCAGTGCATATTCATAAAATTGATTGAGGCAGAAATTCTCTCATATTAAAAAAGCATAAATATTGACCTATGCTTTTCAGAGGAAAACTTAAAAGAACTCAGATAAAATATATGAGATCATTCCTCATTTTCTTCAAATATAAATTAATGTAATACTAGATTATAAAATTGAATTATAAATATTTTGCACTTATTTCAATGAGTCAGAAGTCATCACACTGGTTAGAGTAAGTAATAATGTTTTCTTTTATTTGCCTAAACAAGGGAACTCTTCTGGAGCTTAATCACAATATTTCTTACATCTTATGTAATGGCATTCAGAATGAGGCCTACAGCATCAACAGCTAACAGATATCACACAGAATTACCCTCACCTGGAATGTCTGTGGGTCTCAAATTATACCAGACTCAAACTAAACAACATAATCTGGATGAAAAACTTTCAGTATGCTTCAAATTTAGCCTTGTTATGCTTTTAACTAATTTGTTCACCTCACTTTTAGCAACTTCTTTGGTCTTTTAGTTTTTTTATTACTTCTAATTTTTCTTAAAAGATACATTATTATTAAAAACTGGTTCTAACTGTAGCTATTTTTTAAGTCACCTTCTTATGTTACTCAGAAGAACTTGTTATAACTTTGCTCTCTTCCAACGAAGAATTTCCAGAAATTTTCACATTAGGTCATTATGTCACTTTAAACATTTTTAAAACTAGTTTATGTGGGTTTAAATTTAACATTTTTTCTTTGAGATAACTCTTTCTTTTCATACCTCATAACCCATTCATTCATACTCCTCTTTTGTTATTGTTGTTTAACATATTTTCTGATTAGGTAAATCAAACTTTTACAAACTTTTCTTTAAAAATATAATTTAGTGGCAAACTTTCTTGGTTTTCCCATATGAATTCTTCAAACAAGTTGCATTCATTTTTAGTTACTGTATTTAACATATCCACTCACTGGTAATTACAAATTTAACAAGTTGCTTATGCTTCCACCTGAGCTTTTCACAGAACTACTGATAAAGGAGGCTATACTACTTCAAAAGCTCTTCTAGCTGTTTCTATAGACCTAGTATCATGCTTGGCATTAAATCAAGCATATATAAAAATAATTGGGCACTTAAGAATTTGTAATAAAAATACAATGCTACATTGTGTCAACACTGTTGTTGCAAAATAAGTTGGTGACTAAAACTGGGAATTCACCCTAAAGAGGTCTTGACAGATGTACTAATTGGTTTAGTGGGATCTAGTTGATGAATCTGATGTCATTCTACGTGCTTGTTTTATTGAAAGACAGTGTAGAAATAGTTTTATTGAGTTCTAAGGGGACTGCTTGGTATTGGGAATATAGAGCATCAACTGTCTAGCATACTGATTTGCTGGCCTTTCTTTAGGGACTCGCGTATATTTAGAAAGACAAACAGTATACAAAAGCCAGACTATCTATGCCCATGAGAGACTCCTTGCCACACTCCTTTGGAGAGCTGGGAAGGAAAACATTCTTCTCCCTGTAGTGCCTCCGGGCACGACCCAGGTGAGAACTTCAGGGAAAATAAAATCACCTTGAAGATTCAGGATTTAACTCCTTCAAGGCAATAGTCAATATAAACATTGGAAGAAACATCAGCATTTCCCCACTGACCTTGTAACCTGCAGGCATCAATTTGTAGAAAAAGTGAAGGGGACTAAAATAATATGGGAGATCAATTTGGTTGTTTTTATTTTTTTAAGAGAATGCTTGCTGATATCCTGGCATTTTGAAGAGTACTGAGATTTTGTGAAGTGGAAGTTAAATTTGAGTAACTAAGTAATTTGATTTATATGTTTGGGATGGATAAGCATAAAAATGTGTTATTTATATCATATTATTTTATATTTATTCATATCGTGGTTTTATAAGTGTGCTGAAAGCCTTTTTTATTTGAAAAAATCAACCTCCTGGTTAAATTTTTTCATGATAAATATAACTTAAAAATAAATTATGTAAAATAATTAACTGTTTTTCAGAAAAGCTTCAGAATGCATGTTTATTATAGTGCTAATTGTTTCCTTTCTTGACTTGGTGATATTTGAATTAAGAGAGTTGGGAAGGAATTTCAGGACATATAAAAATTATAGACTGTGTAAATTTTAACAAAGGCTATACTTTTATCAACAGGAGTCCTGATAGTTTAATCTGTATCTTCACTGTTTAATTAACCATGCATTCTTTTGAGCTCCTGGCTATACCTAAATTTGTAAAACAAATTTTTTTTTTTTAGTTGAACATGGACACTATACCTTTATCCTTACTCATTTATTTTATGTGGTGCTGAGGAACTCAGTGCCTCATGGGCAAGGCGAGTACTCTACTACTGAGTCACAACCCCAGCCCTAAACCTAAATTTTAACTTACCAATAATCACTCTCATGAGTCAATGATGTCCTGATCAATAGAGAGCATTCTCTCATTAGGCATTTAAAGTTTCTCCACCCTTGTGAACCTTAAAATTCTAAACTTTGAGACAACAGGTGGGAAAGATCAGGCAAAGGCACATCCAAGAAGCAATTCAGATCATATCACTCATATTTCATTTTGACCATTAGTCAACTAGTTCTACAACCATGAAGGGTGGGCAACAAAATCTATCTCTTGGCTGAACAACTATTCACCTTGAAGAGTAGCACAAAATTAACTGTCTCTGCCAAGAAAGTATTCCATGAATTTACTGCTTCCAAAGTCTCAAAGACTCAATGAAGCATCAATCTTCATTAATATGAAGGTATTAATAATGTTTCCACTCCATGTTGAAAATGTTCCACAAAGTTGAGTTAGTAAGAGGCCACATCAGATACATTTTGAGAGTGAGGAGGATTCTAAGAAAGTGAAGAAATGATGAGACTACTGTCATCTTAGTGATCTAAAGATCAGTTAGCCACCACCAATTTTCTAGAATCTGGCAGTATTTAGTCTATTAATGGAAATACACGATCATAAGATTAATTCTGTTGCTATGTGCTTTCCACTGAAACCTAGAATGTGTATAAACCAAGGCATTCTTTGCCCAGAATAATTATATTGCTACTTTTTAGGTTCAGTAAGTAGTAACACAGTATCCAGATATAGTTATATTAGTTATGTACAGCAACTAGCATTTTCCAAGTATATGATGTTGGGTATTTTCTACTCTTTATTCCTTGGCAAAATCATGCCAGTATTTCATTACTGAGTCATGGCCTACTCCAATTACTACAAGAAAACAATTGTTGCCAATACTTACTTGTTTTAATGTTTAATATATAGCTATTCCAAATTCAGATGAAAATAGTTTAAAAAGAAAAAGTAAATTATAAGAAATATTAAAGAGAAAACTGAGGATTAGAATTGGAGTGGCTAGTCTGGGACTATATACCAATAATCAACAGGAGAAGCAGAATACTAGAAATTAGCCATTCATAGCTAAGATAAAAGTCTTATGTGTTTTTACTAGTTATTGTCCTAACCTAGTGAATATTTGTAAGAAGAAGAGAGGAATGTCATTTAGTCATTCTAGTCATTTAGTCTCTGAGGAAATATCTTCTAACTTGGAATTACATTTCTATTTGTAGTCATCATCAAATGGACAATTTCTAAACTGGAGGTCTTTGAAGAGCTATTCCTGAGCACAATATATAAGTTGCAAATATAACTATATCCTCAAAGCTGTCACTACTTTCTGTAGCATTTTGAGTTCTCCCCAAATTATTAAAATATGAATTATTATGATAATATTAAATATTCATAAACATTAATTTTGTTTCTGGAAACCTAAATTCATAAATATATTGCAAAGATATCATTCTTATCTGCATTTAAATATGGGAAAGTATTTGTCTTCATATTTTGGTAAAAACTGTGACTCTTGTTTCCTGTATATATAGCAAATCACGCTCATTTCAGCACTATTAAGTAACAATCAGAAGTGTTACTTCAAATCCATTGGCTTATAGTTCTTCCAAGGGAAGATTCTAAGCCTGCTTAGGAAGATATTTGGAATAAAAGAAGTGATAATGGATAAGTTACCCAAATGTATTCATGGAAGAGATGGAAAGTCTGGAAATAAGAACTACATGTGAGTTCAATCCTTAGTACCGCTCCTCCTCACTCCAAAGAACTGCATGTCCCACCAGCTGGGAAATAAAGCTCAGAAAATGAACTGGAAGGGGGTTTTTTCTTCTATGGGTTAAGGGCAAGGCAGTAGTTCTAATGAGGCCTTCTATCCCAAAGATTTGCCTCCTTTTTATTCAATCACACATTAATCTGGACACTGCTATAAAGGAACTTTGCAGATGCATGATTGCTAATCAGCAGTGTTAAGACAAGGCTTGTTTCTGTGGGCCCAATTAACAGTATGAGCTCTTAAAAGCAGAAGAGTAAATCAGCAGCTGAAGCAAGGAAGGACATCAGAAAGACTTAACATGTGAGAGGAGTTGACAGGCCACATGCAGAGGATGCCAAGTCCCTCTACAGGCCTCTAAAGAACTGAGTAGCTCTCTGCTGATGGTCAGCAAGAAAGTGGCTATCTCAATCCTATAAGTATAAAAACTAAGATCCTGTGAACTATCTGGGCAATCCTGAAAGTAGATTCTTCATTAATCCTCTTGATAAGAGATGACAAACAAGTCGATTTGGGGAATAATCAAGTTTCAACCTAAAGAACAGAAACTAGTTTCTGGCCCTGGAATTTCTCACCAATAGTGCTGTTATGATATATTTTGTTGCTTTAAAATGCAAACCATGTAGTAATATTTTATAACAGCAACGAACACTCATCGCCTAATTAATATTTAGTATTTCTTCTTCCCTTGTAGAAAATTAGGGAGGGACTAGGCCAAAATTGTACTGTTGCAGAGAGGAGAGCTGCATTACTTTGTCTTTGTTTAGTTTTGAATTAGCTTCATTCCTTTCATGCTCAGCCATTCCCCTATTGCAAAATAATAATAATAATAATAATAATAAATAATATCACTGAATAACTACATGTGAGTTTTTCTATAATATAGACTTTTCATAAAAAATAAAGAAGAAAATGATATGCATATTATAAACTGACAGAAATGATGAAATTTCTCTAGAAAATATAAATTTTTGGTCCCAGAAGCTATGAAAAAAATATTTTTCTCCTCTATCTTGCAAATAATGAAGATAATTAATTTTATGTATATTGGGAATCATGATTTTCAGGTATCAATTATCATTTAATTTTATTTATAATTATTCATATATAGTAAGAGAAAATTTTATGAATTTGAATCTTGTCTCTGAGCACTGGCTTCAGTATCTTTCTCAGAAATTTTTTTCTTCTTTACTTTGTGTGTGTGTTTGTGTTTCTCTTGGTCAGAATTTCTGGGTACTTGGATTTTTTTTCTAAATTCAAGTCAATATTTTCAACAAAAAACTTTTTGCTTTCTGTTTCATTAATATCTATATTTAAATTTGGCATTAGTTCATTTTCATGTTTAATGTTTTTCATTATTTCAAATTTTACCTCTTTTACATAATTTTTATGCAATTGCTCTCTATTCCTTTTGTGTATAATGTTATCTTTATGCATTCATGTAATAGATAAAAATAATTTTTTTTGGCTTGGATGTTACCTGGGCATATTTATTTATTTATTTGTTTGTTTGTTTATTTGTTCTATTTAGGATTACATGATAGTGTACATTTTTTCATATGTCTTTGTGCAATTTGATTCATTGTACACAGATGGATGATAACATTTCATTTCTCTGGTTGTATGTGATGTAGAATCACAATATACATTCAGCAATACATAAAGCTAGGGCTATGATGTCCATCATATTCCACCACCTTTACTGTCCCCAGCCCCCTCCCCCTTCCACCCCTGTGAACAGAGTTCCTCCATTGTTCCCATGTCCTCCCCCTTATTATGGATCAGCATCCACTTATCAATGAGTACATTTGGCATTTGGTTTTCTGAGATTGGCTTACTTCACTTAGCATGATATTCTCCAACTCCATCCATTTACCTGAAAATGCCATAATCTTATTCTCTCTTATTGCTGGGTAATATTCCATTGTGTGTGTGTATATATATATATATATCACAGTTTCTTCATCCATGCATGTGTCAAAGGGCATCTAGGTTGGTTCTACAGTTTAGCTATTGTGAATTGAGCTGCTATAAACATTGATGTGGCTTTGTCACTGTTATAGGCTATTTTTAAGTCTTCTGGGTATAGACCAAGGAGTGGGATAGCTGGGTCAAATGGTGGTTCCATTCCAACTTTTCTAAGGAATCTCAACACTGCTTTCCAGATTGGTTGTACCAATTTGCAGTTCCACCAGCAGTGTATGAGTGTGCCTTCTCCCTACAACCTCGCCAACACTTATTGTTGTTTGTATTCTTGTTAATTGCTGTTCTGACTGGCATGAGATGAAATTGTAGGGTAGTTTGATTTGCATTTCTCTGATTACTAGAGATGTTGAACATTTTTTCATATGTCTGTTGATCAATTGTACATCATCTTCTGTGAAGCTTCTGTTCAGCTCCTTGGCCCATTTGTTGATTGGGTTGTTTGTTCTTTTGTTGTTAAGTTTTTTGAGTTCTTTATATATCCTGGAGATTAGTGCTCTACCTAATGTGCATGTGGCAAAGATTTGTTCCCAGAGTGATGGCTCTCTGTTCACTTCATTGATTGTTTCTTTTACTGAGAAGAAGATTTTTAGTTTGAATCCATCCCATTTATTGATTCTTTATTTTACTTCTTATGCTATAGGAGTCTTGTTAAAGAAGTAAGGTCCTAATCTGACATGATGAAGATTTGGGCCTATTTCTTCTTCTATTAGGCGTTGGGTCTCTGGTCGGATTCCCAGGTCCTTCATGCACTTTGAGTTGAATTTTGTGCATGGTGAGAGATAGGGGTTTAGTTTCATTTTGCTGCATATGGATTTCCAGTTTTCCCTGCACCATTTGTTGAAGAGGCTATCTTTTCTGCAGTGTATGTGTTTGGCTCCTTTGTCTAGTATAAGATAACTCTATTTAAGTGGGTTTGTCTCTGTATCTTCTATTCTATATCATTTGTCTACATGTCTATTTTGGTGCCAGTACCATGCTGTTTTTGTTACTATAGTTTTGTAGTATAATTTTCCCATTCACAATAGCATCAAAAAAAAAAAAAAACTTGGGAATCAATTTAATAAAAGAAGTGAAAGACCTCTACAATGCAAACTACAAGACACGGAAGACAGAAATTCAAGAAGACCTTAGAAAATGGAAAAATCTCCCATGCTCCTGGATAAGCAGAATCAATATTTTCAAAATGGCCATACTACCCAAAGCACTATATAGATTCAATGCAATCCCAATTAAAATCCCAATGTCATTCCTTATAGAAATAGAAAAGGCAATCATGAAATTCATTTGGAAAAATAAGAGACTCAGAATAGCCAAAGCAATCCTTAGCAAGAATAGTGAAGTAGGAGGCATCACAATACCTGGGCATATTTTCAACTAAACATTTTCTATCTATGCTAGACTGGCGGAATTGTATGTCTTATGAAAAATTGAATGGACACACCATGTATTGCACTTAAATGGCTTCAATTTTTCTGCTTTACAACAATTCTATCCTTGAAATTTTCTTTTAAAATTCTATCCAGATAACCTTGCAATAACACACTACATACTTTTTATTTGTTTGATATAACATAGATTCCTGGAGATTGAAATTCTATGTCAATAGGTATTCAAATCTTATATATGTCAGTGTATGTATGATAATTTAAACTTCTTTTAAAATTTGCCTTATAAAGGTAGAATCAATGGATTCATTAAGAAAGTGTCACCACATAACTTTTTTATAAATTTGTAAGATACCTGTGCTAAGAAATGGTAATTTGTTTTTGCATTGCTTTTCAGCTATTTTATTGAGTAAATTTTCAATTATTTAGTTTATAAGTCTACTAGTTTATTCACTTGTGTCTGTTGGTTTGTAGGTGCTAGTTTTATGTTCAGTCAGTACCTACTTGATAGGGGCCTATTCTTCCCATGTAGAGTACTTCCATTCTGATAAGTCTTTCTCTAGGCCTGCAGGTGCTCTCTGTCTTTAACCAGTATCTACTATGAGATTCCACCCTCCAACATATGAAAATGGTCCAGAAGCTCACTCATCTGAAAACTGCACAGTGCCAAAGAAAGCACTTGTCTTTATTTTCCTCTTAAGTATACTTGAGATGATTTCTGAGTATAGAAGCTCACTGAATATAAATAGAAGTGACATGTAAAATATCACATGACTCCTCATGCTGATGTTTGCATCTACAAATGATGACTTGTGCTTTAGATATCTTGAACTTTTCACAATATTTAATCTATATATATGTTAATTAGTTTCATGATTTTACCTTTCTTTTCTTGAGTAGAAAGAATTACGGAACAGGTTTCTAAAGTATTTCAAAAATATTCTCCTGCCCTTTACTCTGAACTATTTGTTTTGTAATATTAAGAAGCATATTCATTTTTTCATCCTAAATCCATAAATTGTCTATGTATACATGCTGATGTTTCTTACCACATATTGTCTTAGTTATATCTATTCATACATTTACTATTGCAGATTTAGAGTAGATTTTTGATATATTTTCTTTAGGTTTTAAAAAATTTGAAACATATTTTGGAAACTTTCATTTCTTGATAACTGTGAAGTTCTTCAGGCTTTTCTAACAAATGTGTTCCCTTAAATTTTAAATTTGTTCTTTATTTCATGAGATTGTTTAATAAATTGTGGACACATTCCTATAGTCTTTTCTGATGTTGTGTTCCTGTTCCTACTTTTTAAAAATTTTTAGGTACCTTTCTAGTGCATTGTGGTTTCTGAGAACTAATAATATACACAAATATATTATCTTTTCTGAAAAATAAATTTTATATCTTTTATAACCACACTTTCCATTATATATAGTAAATTCTTTTGGAAAATATTTTTCATTCAAAAGTGTTTTTCTATTGTCTCTTTTAACCTCTTTTCTCTCATAATTTTCTCTTTATCATCCCCTGCTCTTACAGTTCAGGAGCTCCACTTTATTGATTTAATTTGTAATAGTTTGTTTACTGCTCATGGAATATAGTTTGCTTGCAAATTTTCATTTCTTGCACAGTTCTCTGGATCCTGAAATATCTGATTCAGTCTGAAATTTATTTTTCTTCTCTCCAGTGCATTTTCCTCCTTTCCTGAGGAAGCAAGATAGTTTCCTATTGAAAATGCCACATAATGGTGTTGTGGCTGTTGTTGTTTCTTGAATGGTGCAGAAAGTGATTTCAGGGGGTCATGAAGAGGATATTCTTTTACATTATTGTGAAGTGAACTTCATAGTTCACTCGAAGTAGTGCTTATTTTCTATTATTACTCATACCCAACTGAGAACAATATATATCTTCTTTATTTTGCCCCAACAAATAATGTTTGTGGCTGTCTTATATCATTGTACTTTGGTATTTTCAATTTTGGCCACAATTCCTTTTTAGCTCTGTGTTTGGTAGAGGAGCTGCTCATCAACCACAGAGCAGCTTCAGAGACTGATAGAAGTAGTTATCTTCAAAATCAGGTAGGTGGTATCACCAGGAAGCTAATTGTTCCCAAGTAAACAGAGAATCCTAGAAACTTCATGTCTGTCTAAATTAATTTGTTCATTTTTTAAATCAGGAAAGCCAAAACACTTCCAGAAACTGAATACTGTTCCAGGGCTGATGTTCTTTGTCATCTCTACTTAAACCAACCGTACAAAAATAATGCAATGATGCTCAAGCCAGGCGTGGTGGTGCATGCTTATAATCCAGCAACTCGAGAGGCTGAGGCAGGAGGATCACAAGTTCAAAGCCAGCCTCAGCAACAGCGAGGTGCTAAACAACTCAATGAAACCCTCTCTCTACATAAAACAAAATAGGGCTGGGGATGTGGCTCCGTGGTCGAGTGCCCCTGAGTTCAATCCCCAGTACCAAAATAATAATTATAACAATAACAATAGCAATAATAATAATACTCAGTTACTCAGTAATATAAGTTGCCTTGCAGAAATCACTTTCTGTATATTTAAAGATAGCAAATTAAATTTGTATAATTAGATGCTTACAAGATATTTGGATAGACTAGAAGAGCAGAAGGCAGGCAGCCGCCAGACTCTGATTATACCAAGTAGCACTGGGGCAATGGTGCAGTACTGGTACAGCCTTCTGGTAAGGCCGTTGGTGCCTCCTCATACTCACAACCTGATGATAAACCTCACAACACTGAGCCTATCTCCCAATTGCTCTGGAACTGTCACGTGTCTGGGACTTTGCTTACTGTCAGAAAAGTAAGGAACACTGAGTCCTCCTTCTTCCTCTGTATAAAGTCCTGCCAGTGCTTTTAGTTGACAAAATTGAGTTTTCATACTGAAATTGTTCTATAAAAAGTTGTAATCTGCAAAGAGATGTGAATCATATTTTTCCACCTTCAATATACAAAAACACCCTCTCAAAGAAGGCCAAAATTGAATTGAATAATCCAGTCCACACAGTTTTCAAGTCTGTCTGTCAGTGTCTACAGCTGGCACACATAAACTGTGCGCTCTATTTCCTAACACACCATGATCTGAGGATAACCTCCTCCCTGTCCTCCACACAGACAATTCCATGTACATTTTGTTCCTTTGTTTGACTTGTGGTCAGTTAGTCAGCTTCATGATACTTTAAATAAATAAAATAATTCATTTATAAAGAGAAAGGTTTATTTTAGTTTGTGATTCTGAAGGCTTCAGTCCAAGATCAGGGAGCTCCATTTGCTTGGATCTCTGGCGCAGGCAGCACAACATGGCAGGAGTGTGTGGTGGAGCAAACCACTTACCTCAGGAACCAACAAACAGAAGGAAAGGGAGATAGGACCAGGGTAGAGGTAATTCCTGCGTCTTAGAATACTTTTGTAGGTTTCTGAGACATTCCCATTACTCTTTTAAAGTATCTTTTCTTTGAGGTACATTATGCATCAGTGTTTCATTGTATCATCTTTTACCCAAACTGAAAATCATTAATTTCTCAAAGAAATCTAGATTCAATGTAGTGAGAAAGGTATTACAGTTTCCAATTTAGGTCCTATTCTCTGCTGGAAATGTTAATTGTTACTAGTATGGCAAGTCTTTATGCCATTAAATGAAAAGAGCTACAAATACCCTTTTCTCTCTGTATCTATCTATTCATCTATCTATTTATATTTTTTGCAAATCTTGATACTGAGACTTGCAATCCAATTTAATTTGAGACATTACAGTGTCTCCATTTCTATGATGCTTTAATTTTGACAGTTTCCTTGCAATACTGACTACTTATACTATTTATATAATACAAAACTTATAATAGCTTCAAAATACTAATTCTGTATGATTCTGAGCAAAAGCCTTGTGAATAAAATTGAAACTTTATTTATTCATAGAATGCATCACACTAATAATATATGGTGAAAATTACCGTGTTAGAAGTGGGAGCTGCCATGAATACTCTTTCTTTGGATGGCTTGATAAATAATTTGATAGTTGGCAAGGTTCATTTATGAAGTAGATCTGATCATGGATCCCTGTAATTGCCCCCAATTCCTGTGAGATTATCAGATAGTCTTCCCAATGGTTGTGAGACTTGTAGAGCTTCTGTGGGGAGAGTTTAATTCTGCATCCCTCTAGTCAGGATTGGGTTTATATTTGCTGTGTGAGTGGAAGTGACCTGAGCACTGTCACAAAGAGAAGAGCTGTGTTTGTTTTTCTCTTTTTCTATCTGCTACAGGAGCAGCATCCTTCCTTTATTAGGGGCTTTTTCCCTTAGTCTAAGGTCCCACTGTAAATAAGTCACAGCTGACCTGCAGTTGATATGGCAAGTAACACAAACAAGTGAATCTGTCACTTTAAGATCATATGCACATAAACAAGTGTTTGCATCCAACTCTGGGCTTGCTTTCCAAACCATTCTCTTCTTCCAATATGTTATCCATCCATTTTTTTTTTTTTTTAGTTTCAAATTTAACCTCATAGTGTTTTATTTGAAATCAGGTGAATAGTTAGATTAGTAATTCAAATGAAGTGTACTCCACTCAATGCACTAAAGCTTCTCTTTCTTTGTTCTAACTTGATAAATAAGTAACTTTTTGAGCTACATTTTATCTAATGAGTTAAACTACCAGCATGAAATAAATCACACTCAACATAAGTATACATTGTACAATCAAATTAGGGGCTTCATTAGCATATGTAAGGTTCTTCAAAAAAGTGTCAAAAATTCCAGTTTTGTAGCTGGGCATGGTGGTGCACACCTGTAATGCCAGCACTTTGGGAGGCTGAGACAGGAGAATTGTGAGTTGAAAGCCAGCCTCAGCAAAGGCGAGGCATTAAGAAATTCAGTGAGACCCTGTCTCTACATAAAACACAAAATAGGGTTGGGGATGTGGCTCAGTGGTCGAATACTCCTGAGTTCACTCCCCACTACCAAAAAAAAAAAAAAAAATTCCAGTTTTATGCCTGTTGGAGTGGTTGTTCTATGGGACCACCCTACAGTGACTTGTTCCTCTTTCAGCATTTCTTCTAAGCACACCACCATTTCACATAAATCTCCTAGGAATGGCCTTGGCCTTTGAAATAAGACCATCCTTAAACTTGCCTATGAAAGATCAGCCAGGGCAGAAAAAGCCTAATTAACTAGTTCTTGATGTGATTGGAGAGCAAAATATTCAAATTTGCCTTCTAAACCAAGAGAGAAAGAGAAAAGAAACTGTTACTTTATCTTAGCTTCTACTGCACCTTCACACTTGAAGAGGACAAAAGTGTTGATTTGCATTGAGTGCAGGTTAATTTTGGGTGGAGATTTCAGCATTCTGGCTAGCAATTTTCAGTTGCTCCTCTTTTCAGCACCTCTCTCTCAATAAGGTGCTAAAGGCAGAGAGAGCCAATTTTCTTCACTGTAAATTGAGAAAGATTTTCAAAACTGATAAGAATGGCAAGAGTTCTGGAAGAAGATGGTTTCCATATTACATCTATTTCTTTTAAACTTTCTCTTTCCTATACTGCTTGGTAGTAAATATTCTAAAATGGAAGTATCTTTCACCTGGAAACTTTAAAGAAACAAAAGAGAAAAGAAAGAGGAAAGGGTAAAAGAGTGTTCATGCATACTAAGAAAAGAACTCGGACAAAACTCAAAGTTTGCTACAAGTAAAGATGATGATTCACTCACAGAGGTCCTGAGAGTGGAATTGTCTGTAAGCTGGAGCTGCTGAAAACACCATGCCATAGACTACGTGCTTGAAATAGCCAATATTTATTTTCTTGTAGTTTTCCAGGCTAGAGGCTAAAGGTGCCATTCTGGTGAGGGCTATTTTCCTGGCTCCGGCACAGCTGCCTGCTTGTGTTCTCACATGATCTTTCCTTGAGAAGCCAATATCTTCTTTTTCAGTCCTATCAGATGAAAAACTCACCCTTATGATCTCATTTAACTAATTACCTCCTGAAAGTACTACTTCCAAATAGAGACATTGGAGGTTCTGTCTTTAACATAGAAATTTTGAAAGGGGTAGGATTAGCAGGAGGAAGTGTCATAATTCAGTCTATATCAAAGGTTCTAAAGCATCAAAAAAGGAAAAAAAATTAAAGGCCCAGACAGTAAGATGGAAGGAATATTATCTAGATATTGCATTCCTCTATCATTTTTTTTTTTCTTTTGGTACTGGAGATTGAACTCAGGGGCAGTCCACCACAGAGCCACATCCCCAGCCCTATTTTGTATTTTATGTAGAGAAGAGTTGCTTAGTGCCTCATCATTGCTGAGGCTGGCTTTGAACTCAGGATTCTCCTGTCTCAGCCTCCCTAAGTGCTGGGGTTCCTCTATCACTTTTAACCTGCATTTGTAATGACAAGACTGGCTTATTGTTTTAGAAACACATACATATATACACACATATATTATAATCATATAAAAGGAAATACACACACACATATATATGTGTATCTATCTATCTATCTATCTATCTAATAGATAGATATATACATATATCCTATCACTGGGAATGCATTATAAACTGAAGACAGACATTGAAATCCCAGTTTATTCCAAATCACAATGAAACCAGAGTAAAAAAAATGATAATACATTATGTGAAATTTTATCTTAACAAGGAAAATGGAGATATGAAGAGTTACAAATACCTAGGAAAATTATTTTTAATATTAAAAGATATTATAAGTTTCTAAAATTAAGAGGAAAATTTATGACATTGAGTTCTTAAAACTATGTGAAGATATTCAAAGGCCCCTCAGGAACAAATCAGTATTTATACATTGAAAAAGTTTACATGATTCCCATGTAAATTGAAAGTGAATTATTTGTTTGCTTTTACTCCATCCTGATGTTATTTGTTTTTAGACTGAAGATCATACTTACTATCAGGGAAAACACAAACATCACTGGAAAATGTTAATAGCAGATAGATTGTTATAAATAGCTCCAAGGTCAAATGTGTGCTGGAAATTCTTACATTAAGAACCCATTTTAAATATAAATATAATTTAAATACATTAAAGCTGGCTCCATGTTCACAACCTTTCTGCACCATAATGTGGTGATGTTTGGATCTCCAAGGAAGGACATGGCATCCAACTTTTCTAAACTTGACCCCTGAAAGGTGCCTTTCTTGCATGGGGGGTCTCTATAATCCGGTCATCCTCAGCCCTTGATGGTTCTAGAAACCCTGCACTATAATTCTAACTTAATTTTCCTAGGGAACAGATCACTTGGTCATATTCCGTAATACAGACAATTTAATTTGACCATATTTAAGACAGCATTCCTGTTCCCAAAATAGCTCAAATTATCTTTGGAAATAAAATAAAATAGGTCACATGAAAATTGATAGAAAATGTAAGAGCAGTTTCTCATGACAGTGAAAAGGAAGAAAGTGCATTTTGAAGGAAATGATAGGAACTATCAGAGATAGATGGGGATCAAGTTGAGACTCAGGATGGTGAGAAGTGACAGGAGATGCTAGAACTGGTAGAGGAAGAGCAGGGTTGGTGTAGAGTACAGAAAATTTAATTTAATAAAAATCAATCACCTTGAATCTAATTTATTTTTTCGCTAGCCACTCAACTGAGAAACTGTTCTGAAACATGACCAAGAGAATGGGATTTCAAATCATACCAAAGCAGCTTCACTTTCCTCTTCTTCCATTATAATCTTTATGAATGTCACTTAGCCATTCCTCAACACTTCATTTTCAAGTGGGAGCAATAATAGCAGGCAATTCATTGAGTAATTGGGAGATTGATTAATGCATTCAAAGCACTCATCTGGCATCTGCTTTACCTAAAGTAAATGACTAAAAAAATCAAGTTATTATCAAAATTCATGACCATAATCATTATATTTTTATATTTTTAACTAACTGAAATCTTAGTAAAAAAAAGAGGAAATATGAATTGTTATGATTCAATAGTAAATTCATATGCAACACTTAAACTTTTTTCACATGAGTATTTTATGTTACATGATATAATTCTTCTGTATAAACATATAATATAAGGGCTATATGCAATAATGAACTAAATACGATTTATTGATATTTACCATCTGCAAAGAACCTTGCATTTATCAGGTATTCTCTTATTGCTTCTAGTTCTGTTCATACCAGCAAGAATTTCCTTTTAAGGATGGGGAGAGGTGTTGTAATTACCAGTCAGGATGGCTCATGACCTTCCTTTGGTGCTGTTTAGCTTCCCTGCCCTGTTTTGTTGCCTTGGACATGTTTGACTTTCTTCATCTTTGCTAACATTTTTTCCTTTTGTCTTATATCAGATGATACACTCTGAAAAACTTTCCCTCAGAGGAAGCTTCAAACATTGCATTTCTTTTATAGCAAAACTCTTTTTTCTAGATGTATTTTTCACAAGTGTAACCTGTCTTTAATCACTGTATGACCTTGACAAAATTTAGAATCACAGGACCTTATCATTCACAGAGACCCTTGGGGATAGATACCCGTTTGAACCCAATACAGAAAATTTCTCTCAAACATTGCTGATGAATGGCTGAGCAGCCCTTGAGTATATTTCTACACAGTGTGCACAATAACTCATGAGGCAGCAAACCCCATTGTTAGCTAGCCCAAGGAGCATCTTATATTTAGCTAAGATAAGCCTTCCTACAACTTTAACCCAGACAGTAACTCAAGGCTGAAGGACTAAAAATCATTCTATAGAGTCAGAACTCTCCTTAAAGTTTGAAATGGACTTTTCAACTCTCAATATTTTCCTGTACTTAACTATGGGTAGTTTAGTCATCATCACTCTTGAAAGTGGCTCAAATTGAATATTCTACATATCTCCAGGAGGACAGGAGGCTGTGAGACACTTACAAAGACTTATGTGCCATTCATCAAGTGCTGTTCTTCCAGGCTTCATTGATGTTTATTATTAAGCACTTATTTCATTTATTTTCCAATTGTTTTACAGACTTGTTTCCTATTAAGTGTGAGGCTAACTGAAGTTACTTAGAACAGTTCTGCAGTTTCCTCATTTATGAAATTAGAATAATAGATCTGGGTCCAACTTTATATAGCAGAGGATATTCTTCAAATGTGTAAGGGCTTAAAATGTTCCTGTACTCATCAAGATATTATTCAAAATGATATTAACACATACATATATATAAATTTATAAGTGAAAGTTTAATATTTTTCTAAAAAAACAAAATGTTGGAACTTACATTTGATAGCAATTGTTAGTGTTTTTAATTTTTATTGGGGCATTGTAATTATACATAGTAGTGGGATTCATTATGCCATATTCATGCATGCACATAACATAATTTGATCAATCTCATTTCCCAGTACCTTCTCTGTTCCTCTCCTCCTTTCTCCCAATATCTCCTTGCTCTACTGATCTCCCTTCTGTTATCGTTATTATGATTATTAAGTAGTGTGTTATGCAGCATTTTTGGTGGTATATTTACACAGGAACATAGTATAATTTGGTAGATTTCATTCCTCATTACAAGCCCGTTATTAGTGTTTTACAGATATTTGTTTTTATTGTTTTTATTGTTTCTATTGGCTACAAAATATTTTATCAAAAAGGAACCACTTATGCTCCTTTTAGAGAATGAGGAAAATGGATATATAGAATGAAAACAGCAGAGATGATGTTCAAAAACTGTTTCGGGTTCTCACAATTCCATGTCTTTAAGCTTTATGCTATACTACATTTTACAGTAAGCACAGGTATTTGCTTTTTGCTTTCAGGAGAAGGAAAATTGTGAGTTTATAGATAATGACATTTGGGTGACAATGGAACTGTAGTGGATGTTTGTAGAATAGAAAAAGATCCTGAGGTCTTTCTTGGAAAACTCTGAATGTTGTCTTCAACATTCAGCATAGCATAGCCAGCTACTCTGAGGACACTAAGTCTTCAGTTAATTAGTTCCAAATGTGTGTCCCATTTCTTGAATATTTCTTAGAATCAAAATTTTCTTAAGTTTTCCTGAAATAAACTTTAACAAAACTATTAAGAGATTTTGTAATCTTAAAGTTACATAATGACAGGTTTCAATCACTATTTGGAAAAGGAAGTTATCCAAATCTTTCAGGCTTTAAAATCAAAGTCAGAGTGTAGCTCTAGTGTTTAAGGTATTCTTGAATTGTAAAGCATAGTTCAAAGCGAACTTACTTCTCCAATGTTTATAATCACAATAGGTCATTTTTCAGACCAAGTTAGGTACTGCATGTCATTCTACTGTACATGTACTGCATGCTCTTAAGAGCAAAAATGGGTTAGTTGGTAGTGATTTAGACTATTTTGGTTGAATATTATTCCTGTGCACACTGAACATGCAGCAAACATGAAAGCAAGAACAAAGAACAGTGCCTCTTGGAATACAATATCAAAGTCTGTATTCTAGCTTTTATTTTTTTGACTTTCCAATAAGCAACACTGCACATTTACTAAGGTTTATGATTTTACTAGGAATCAAGAAATATATCCCTCTTAAGTCAGGGTTAAATTTGAGCTGATCACATAGTCCTTCTAAATACAATTTAGATAAATAGAAGGTCAGTTTTCCACTGACTAATACTATAACTTGAGAACTATTACCTGTACTGTCAATTGATTCTTTGCAAGAATTCTGCAAAACGTGTTATGTTTGTCAGAGAGTCACATAATGCTGAACTGCACTCTAAACTGACTATTAAAGGAAGCACTAAACTATTTTAAATGTAAAGTTTAAGTTTAATACATTTATTTTAAAGGTTAATATTTGGCAAATAAGAGTTTTACAAAATATAAATTGGTAATGTCAATTAAACTTGCTAATTTTAGGCCAAAATTGAGGGAGGATTTAATAAAATAATTTTTAACTATGTCTAAGACTTAGTCAATATATCTTATAATAAACTCACTCATGAGTAATATTAAAAGGCAGCAAAATTTCCCAATTAATGACAATGAAATATGATTGAACCATTTTGAACTAATAAATATACTTTTATCACATAATGTCATGTATATTGGGAAGACAGATTTGTGAGCATTTTTTTCCATTTAAAAGGAATTTTGGAATATAAAAATACAGATGGTACTGGATAAATCACAAATCTGTGGCTCCATATTGCTATACAAACTCTTCTAAAGTTAGTGGCATTCTAATAAGAAAAAAAAAAGTCCAAAAAACAACTCATGCTACACTGTTTGCCTTATATTTCAGAACATACAAAATTAAAATGATATATGGTATTCATAGTTGGCCTCTACATATCTATCATATAAGAGATGCCTATTTAATTTTAAAAGTAAGTAAAAAAATTAGCGACTTCATGGTGAAAGCTGTTACATGCTACACAGTCCCTCCTGCCCCAGCTTCTGGCTATACTGCCAGATGGTAGACATCATGTACAAATTTCTATGGGGATTCACAATTCCAAGTCCACAGTTCTTTTTCTTGGGCATCCTGTGTTCATTATCAGATCAGCTGTTGTGGTAAAGGTGAGATCCTTTTCTGAACTCCAGATGAGTCACACTGACATCTCAGCTGTAGATACTCCCATTGGCATGACTTCAGGACTGCACTGTGACTCATCTTTTCCCTGTTCCAAACCTTCCATTTCGTTCAAGATGTTGATCAAATCATGCACCCTAATGAGCATCCTGTGTGCTAATTCAACATCAGATTTTGCTACCTGGAAGACCCTAAACAATAACAATTGGTACCAAGAATTGTCTAAATAAATGAGAGGCTAACATGGAATTTTGGAGCTTTGCCAACTGCTTCCAGCTGTCAAAGAAGACCCCACTAGTGCCAGTTGGAGCACAGAGAATCCCTGTGCAATTGCTAAAACTTTTACTGTTTGTAAACTACAGTTCTACACCACTGGCAAGGACTGCATTAACTGGAACAATCTGGAATTTGAGAAATATGTGGTAAATAGTAACCGTAAGGATGTTGAGATTGAGTGGCTTTTGCAAAGCTTGAGAGTAATTGATTGACAATTTAAAAACTAAATGTTAAACCAGAGGCCTCATGGATTGCATATAAAGAGACTCTCTTCTCGTGTAGTTGGAAAGCAGAAAAAGCTGAGGAACAGACATTGTCCATAGCTGAGCCTCAAAAAATGAAAAACTTTCAACCAAGGCAGTTCTGCCATGCTAAACAAAGGGTTCTGGTTTGATATATAGAATGAGAATATCTGAATGTATACCACAAATATCCTTAATCCCCATATTTCCTGAACTCTCTGATCTTGCAAAAAATGGCCTGTCCCTCCCTATTAAAACAGTACTTTTTAGTAAACCTGATGACTCTCCCTTGCTTAATAGAGAGGTCTCTGTTTTACAGGACAATATACACACATCATAGGTTCAGCCCTTACCTTTTTCTCCTAGAGTTCAGGTCAATAAAGATAGGGTTAACTTAGAACAAAACTCAACTTTTGTATCAAATAACAGCAACTGTCACCTGACAAAATGATGGAATTGTCTGTGTAAACATACAATTGATTCTCTAAATTAGAAATAATACTTGGCTAGAATGCTGATCCGTCTTCCAGAATGCATCATGTCTTTTGAATGAATAGTAGTTATTTGGTAGAATCCATACATCCAAGAAGCGAGAGGTGAAGGCAGAAGAATTCCTGCTTACCACTACTTTCAGTGATATATTTAGGGATTTGTGCTTCCCATTTATTTAACTCTGTGTTCTGCTGCTTTAGAATTCATTATTACCAAAGGAGTGATGCTTCCTTCATGAGAAAATTACCAAGAGTCCCTTTTGTGGTTTGGATATGAGTTGTCCCCCAATAAGCTTATATGTGAGAAAATGAAGGAATGTTCAGAGGTGAAATGATTAGATTATAAGAGCTATGACCTAATCAATGGGTTGATCCATTTTAGGATTCATAATTTGATAGACTAATGGGCAGTAACTGTAGGCAAGTGGTTCATGGATAAAGGAAGTAGGTCCCTGGAGACATGCCTTTGGTGTTTATATTTTGTTTCTGGTGTCTTACTTGCTCTCTGATTCCTGGTTAAATGAGCTGAACAGTTATCCTCCACCGTGTACTTCCCCCATGATGTTCTGCCCTAAGGCTCAGAGCAATGGAGTTGGCCAACCATGGACTAAAACATTGAAACCATGAGCCAAAATAAATATTTACTCCTCTAAGTTGTTCTTGTTGAGTATTTTGGTCACAGCAATGAAAAGCTGATTAACACTGTTCCCTTGAACTCTAACATGTAGCTATAATCTGGGTATTTCAGGATTTTCATGCCAGCAAAAAACAAAACAAAAATAAACAAAACAAAAAACAAAATAACAACAACAACAACAAAAAGAGTAATCATGGTGACAAGGAGGAGTCAAGATGCTAAGGGGGCAGGTTGGAGGATATTTAGCACTTAAGTGGTTGATTTGTGTCCTTTCTCCTTCTTAACGTAACCATTATCCAATGACTGCTCAACATGGCTCTACTATCCCACCTTAGTTCTAGGATCTCTGACATAACATCTCCAACTCTAAAGCTACCCATGTGATTGGCAGAATACTTCACCAGGGCTGAATACCACTTCAGCATTCTCCTGTGTATTATGCTAATTCCTTCTCTTTCCTTCTAAAGGTATAAATCCCAAGATCCCTTCCTAAAATATACCTTTCCATCTAACCTCTGTAGCAGCCTATTTTCCAGGGAATCCAGCCTATGTCCTGAATTTTTTCTTTCAGAAATCATTCCCATTATCTATCACCAATCTTTGGCTGAGACCATCCAGAAACTGTTTCATTTCAGTTATTGTCATTTTGATTCTAAAATTTGCAGTTTTATTCCTTTTTATAGTTTCTGTATTTCTTATGAGACTCCCTACATCTTCACTTATTAGAATTATTTCCTTATAATTCTTTAAAACATTTATACCAATTGTTTTGTGTTTGTATAGAAAGTCCAATTCCTGGGACATTTGCATAGGCATTATATCATATACCTTCTTCTTTCCTCTTCCTCTTTCTCCTCCTCCTCTCTTTTCCTTCCTCCTTCTCCTCCTCTTCTTCTTCTCCTTCTTTTGACTATAAACTGCAATTTTATTATTTGTAATTCTACTGATTAAAAATATATTTTGGTGTGAAAACCAGAGAAGAAAATGGAAAATTAGGAGAGATCGATAGAGGAGAGGAAAGGGATCAGGGCAAAGGGAGAGGAGAATGACAAGGGAAATACTAAGGAATGGTATTAGAAAAATTATATTGTCATATCAGGTGTTTATGTACAATTATGTAACAATGAATCCACCATTATGTACAATTATAACGCACAAATAAAAACATATAAAAAAACTATTTGATATTTTGAGTAACACAGTCAATGTAAAGAATCTGGACCCTGTTACCATCTTCAGAAAGTGTTAATCCATGTTTTATCAGTCAGATCAATAATTTCTTGACCAATAAGTTAAAGCAGTACTACAAGGAAAAAGTCTTGATATGCATTGATTCAAGATGAGGAAATCTATGCACATTTCATGAGACATTTACATTTAGGAAAATAAGGAAAGTATATTAACCCATTAAAAGTACTAATATAATATCTCCCAAACAGAGAGCCTCCAAAACCCATGTATGATAAATTTCTTGAATTTAAGTGGACTTGGCTTTATGATCAGTTTGTAAAAATATGTAGAAATTTAAAGTGTTTTCTAAGTCCTGATAACTTTAAGGGACACAAATTCCAATTTTTACCTTCTCTAACATTTTTTTTTAAAAAGTTGATTTTGGATTTGCTAGTGTAGGTATAGAGAATATTTCAGTGTAGGGTACGGTCCATACTGCCTTCTTGGTCATGTCACTGACAGGTGTTCATGAGGCCTCCAGTGAGCCCAGCTTACTCCCAATCTACTGTCTTGGTTCCACTCTCTTATCTATAGCAGCTACCTGATTGCTGATTGTTCTAGGTGACTGAATATATGTGTGTGTGTGCATATATATGTGTGTGTGTGTGTGTGTGTATATATATATATATATATATATATATATATATATATATCTTTGCCATGAACCTGTAGGAGATTTACACATGGGTTCCCTATTTAGGGGATATCATGCTAGTACTTTTAATGGGTCAATGTATTGCCCTTATTATTCTAAATGTAAATGTAAATGTTTCATGAAGTTTCCATAGCTTTCCTTTTCTTCAAAAATCAATGTATATGAAGACTTTTGTCCTTATAGTTTTCCTTTAACTTATCTAAACCTCTATTGTAGTTCATTATACAGAGATTATTTTTGAATTCTTGCTTTTGTTTTGTTTATTACTGGTTTTTGATATTGTGTAGCAACTCTTACAAAACAGTCTCTTCAGTCTGTTTTCTTGTGTTTTTCTCCTCTCTTCTTTGGAAATAAGGATTCTACATTAACTGGCAGTCATTGAATCCTTGTTTTACACAGTTAGATGTTGAAGGCTGCTGGAATTGTTTGCTAAAGACTATTATTTAGTGAGAATATTTTAACCTCTGTGTTTTCCACCTTTAAATCTAATTGAGGAATTGTGAGGCTCTGAAAATTATACTGTAAGATTAGCTGTACCACCAAGTGTTCAAATAAATTCATGCCAAATAAAGTTTCAGGGATAACCATCAGGTTTTTCAAAATACTGTATCTCTTTATACCAGTTGTGAAGACACATGTAAAAACATGGAAGAGAATAGCATTCCTGAGAAATATCCCAGAATCAGTGAGTATGGAAGCTGACATTTGTATAATATGAAGAAAAACATCTGGGCATGGTGGTACATCCGTCTAATCCCAGCATCTTGGTAGGCTGAGGCAGGAAGATTGCATGTTTGAGGTCAGTCTCAGCAAATTAGTGAGACTCTGTCTCAAAATAAAAAATAAAAAGGGCTGAAGGTGTCTCTTAGTGGTAGTATACCCCTGGATTTAATCCCCAATACCGTGGGAGAAGTGAGGGAAGGAGAAAAACTTAATGAATAATAGGTTGCAGAAAATCCTCCACTTCTTTCTATTTGATTAATCCCTTAAGTAGGATGCAAACCTGCAGTATCTCTGGATTCCCTCTCAACAAGATACCATTTTCTTACTTTGTGAGGTTAATACTTTCTACCTCCTCTGAATAACTTTCATCTATTTTCTCCCTCTTCCACCTGATGCTATCTATCTAAATGTGAAATACTGAGAAGGAAAGGGAGAGACAATGGCAGAGACAGAGATGAGAGAGATAGAGATACAGAAGGGGGAGAAATGGCAATATAAACATTATGAAATCAGTAGTACAAGCATATCTAATTTTGTCTTCCAGAAAGCAATGTTTGTCTCCCTCTTCTCCACTAACTACTTAACAAGACAAAGAGCCTGGTGTTTTCCATGAAAGCAGCTTAAAAATGATGCCAATAAACACCAATAGTAACTTGTAGAAAAAAGCAATTCTGCGTGAAACAAAGATAGGAGAAGACACTATTCACAAAGCTTTATGACTTGCTGGCATTAAAGTCGTACATTGAAAGATGTGATCTTTCCTTTTTTTGAAACCCATTCATACAACAAATAGTTATTGAATATATACTAAAATTGCCTCAGATACTGAAAAATTAATACTGATCAAAAAGAAATGTTTTACCTTTATTCAAGGAACTTGCATAGATGTGAGATATAACACAATTAAAGTAAGCATGCATATATAATAAATAACAATTTAAAGAGCCATGCAATCAAAACAAGGTGTCATGGCAAGGAAACTGACCTACACAGAAATTTCTATTAAAAGGTGAGATTGGGTTGGGATGTGATTGATGAGAAGCTTTACATTAGTGAAAAGAAGGGTAGTGGATATATTTTCAAGCAAAGACTCCAGAGTGCATACAGAAGATAAACTTGTGTTGAAGGGGCCTCAAGAGAGGACAAATCACCAGTGCATTTTTAAGACAATGGGATATCTATGGAAAAAGGTGAAGAAAACAAAAATGTTCAATTTAAAAATTAGGAAGAAAGTGTAGGTCTTTATTACAGAATGGAGATTGAGGTAGTGCAGGTGGAATGAAGGTTATACACAAGATTCTTCTGATTCTGGAATAATAAAAGTAATTACATCCCTTTTAGCTATCAGTATGTTAGTAAATTTATCATTTGTTTTCTTCTAACAACAGTTTTATGAGCTTGGAATTGTTTGTTTTCTTTTTCCCACTGGAAACAAAACCTCAGAATTCAACTTTTGCTACCTACATATCTTGACCAGTGTTTTATATCTTGTGAAAAAAATATGTCTAGATAGAAAGAAAAAGGGAATATTTCCCTTTTACTGGACAAGTGTTTGCTTGATTATTGAGACTTGCAATAACAGGCTTCAAAACAGGATCATTCTAGGACTAGGGTACAGCTTAGTGACAGAGTGCTTGCTTAGCATCTACAAATCCTTAGCTTTGCCACCCTAGCACCACTACCACCACCACAACAGCATCCCTGTATGTAAATGTAGAACTCATTTATTTCCTAAAGAATCGCTTATATATGAGAAAAGATGTGCTTATTTTGACTCCTATTTAAATAATATGCTAAGCAGAAAGTTGTTCAACTTTGTTGTTTTTATAAAATAAAAACAAAAGAAAATACCCCATTTTTGTCAAATGCATATGCTGTTATTACATCTCAAAAATGGAGAAAGCCCACATCAAGTCTAAGTCACAATGAATAAATATGATCATACTACCTGGGAGCAGCTACTTAGGAGCATTCTCTACCCACTGAGAGAATCCCAGTCACAGAATAACACATTGTCTTTCAGCTGCTAACATTTGATTTTATAAATAGTGTTTTTTCTGTGAGTGAAAAATACAAATGTCTCTTATTGGACTCTTCTCTCACCTTGGATCCAAATAGCCATTTTCAGATCTATCTGTAATTTCAGTGTGAGATTATAGGCCTTTTACAAAGAAGAAGAAGGAGGAGGAAGAGGAGGAGAAGGAGAAAAAGGAAGAGAAGGAGGAGGAGGAGAGATGCAGATTTGGAAATGCTGTTAACATCTTGGTGTCAGACTGGCAAGGGTTTAAGTGTATGCTTGGGTCTGCACTAGATGTTTAAAGTAAGGAAAATAATTTTGCTTCTTGAAGGCTCTAACTTTAGAACTAAAAATAAATATAATATCTTGGAGATATTTTTGTTAGGTGTGTTTTATATATGCAAGATACTAACAGTACTGACCACATCAGGACATTCAATGATTGGAATTGCTTCATTTATTGGTGTCATTGTTTTTAACCATAGAATAACAAGTTTCAATTTGTGTTTTGAGAAAGGAAATTTCTTTTCCAAAAGGGCAAAAGAGTAAAAGTTATCCTTGCAACTTATAAAACTATGTTTCTAAAAAATTTGTCCACATATTTAAACTACTCTCTTTCTATTAAAAATTATTATAATTCTATGGAATATTCTAGCACATTTTGAAAGATATTATTTTACATGAATATTGGTATCTTTTGTATCTGCCTTATTTTTCTAGGAAAAAATAAAAGAAATAACTAATAATTATAGGATGTCATTTCCACAGAAAAACATTTACTAAATAAATATAATTTCTATCTATAAATCTATATACATTATTATATCTGAAACTATACATATAGTGCATGTAAATAGCTTTGTGATTACATATTATTTATAAAAATCATATGAAATATGGAAGATATTCTGAAAAGGGTACATATTTTCAATATTAGATACAGTGTTCTTTATCAAGGTTACATTCAAATATTTAAAGATAAATGAAATATTAAACAGTTTAAAATCAATAATCTATGTTTAATATGTCTGCAATACTATTTGCTATTCATGCTATAATGTTCCCTAGGATTCCTATAACACATTCCTTCAAACTGTTTGGCTTAAAATAAATTCATTCTTTCCTTGTTATAGATGTCAGAAGCCCAAGACTAAGTGTGGTTCAAGGAACCACATTCCCTCTGGAGACAGCAGGGACTATATTCATTCCCTCTGGCAGCTTCTTCTGGCTACCAACATTCTCTGGCTTGTGGCTGCATCTCTCTAGTACCTGGCTTTTTTGAGTGTGTCTTTTCTGTGTGCCTTACCCATTTTTATTGGGTTTAGGACCATCTTGAATGATCCAAGATGATCTCCCTTTCTCAAGATCCTTAACCTATTTATAGCCACAAAAATTCTTATTTCAAATAAAGTAACTTCCATAGACTTCAGGGATAATCACTCATCCCATTATAGATGCTATTGAGTGGCTTTGACAAAACGGTTCTGGAGAAATGATTTTTGAGATTATCCCATTATTTTCAGTGAGATTCTCATGATGTAAAGAAAATGTCACATTTTTTGATATAGTATTTACCAAACATACTTATTCAAGAAAGAATTTTTCTAAAACAAAATGCATACTAATATCTTTAGAGGCAATGTAGTTCCGTGGAACACATTTTCAGTAATGCCAGTCAACTTCCATATATGCAAATATGACACATACCTTCTTAAATATGTGAATTTAAATTGTACCTACCAGAATATTACAAAGGTTAAAAAATAAAATCCTTAGCAAGAAGACTTATGAATATAGATTGGCAAAATCCTTCATATAATCAAGGTCCCTAATGATTATTGAAAATTATAGTAAGTGATGTGGCTCTCAAATCCTTAATTTACAATGAATTCCAGTGAGCAATTTATTTCTTTAGCAAAAGTTATTGCTAGGAATATTACTTATGGAGATTATAGAAAACATAGCATGAATTTTGCTTCTTCCACTTAATTTTTATTTTAACATTGCTTATGCTTAAAGTGTAAGCTAAGTTTTCATTGAGGGCCAATTTATTCCAGTCTGTCACAGACACATTCACTTAGGTGAAGTGATATTGTACATTTTTGAGGATGGTTGTTGATCAATAAAGAAGGACTTAGATATTTCCCTGCATCAGCCAAATAATCGTTTCATCACCAATGTTTCTCATCATCCACCTCCTCTGATTCCTTTATCCACAATAAATATGAATCTCTACAATGTACTTTTATGATGATCCTAACAGTTTTCTTAAGGAGAGAGAAAATGGATAATCTGCCCTAACCCCCATGTACACAATAGGATTTTATCCTTCCTTTTCTCGTGATTTGTGTCTTCTCAGTGTGTAGCATAGCTAAGAAGGTAAACAGCAATTTAAAAAATAGTGCTAACATAATATCTGTGTTATGCATGAAATTGTTAAGCAACTTGTTCTCTGTGCAGCCCATTTACTTCATTGCAACAAATATTAATGGAATTCTCTACATAGAACCTGTGATAGGTTGTGGAGGTACAGAATTTGGAGGTTTATTATTCCTGCCCAATAAGGGCTTACATTGCATCTAAGGGACCATGAGATGTATAAACTTTCAGAAGGCAACTGATAAGGTTCTGGCATATTATTTGCTCTACTTCCTCTTCATAGATCTAACTGATTAACTATCCAAACATTCAGTAAGCTAATGGAAACAATTGACACTTGTTATATCTGTGCAGTCAATGCTAACTATGTAGTTCACAACTCAAATGGCAAACTTCTCTGTGCCTCAGACCAAAGCGTAGGTCTCAGGTCACACAAGCAAGTGTGCTCCTGGAGAGTGAGTGATGGGTATTTCCAAAATATAAAATTCCTAGATACATGGAGGAGAGACAGAAATAAGGTAGCTCAACCACTTTTTCCCACAGTAGACACAAAGGACAGAGTAAGCAGAATAAAGGGATATCTTGTTTAAAGTGGCATAACCTGGGCTATGCACTGCAGGTGACATTGCCAGCAGTGCCAAATTGTTCTAGATATGAAAAGTAAAAGGGATAGTGATATGCCTGACTTAAGCACAAAGCCCTGAGTTCTATAAAAGATATGATTAGATCTTTGTCTCTATACAAAAGAAATGTTGTATCCAACAGTCCCTGAGTAAAGAGGAGAAGCAGAAATCCCATGTTCTTAGTCTTTCACAGGATAGAAACCTGGGAAATAGCAGGATAGAGTCCTTCCATAGTGACATGCCATTCAATCTCAAACTATAGTAGGAATGCACTATTATTATTATTTACAGTACATTATATTATTAATGCAAAAGTTTTGTCTAATGTTCACAATATTGATCACTACACTGTACCTCTCTCAATTACAATTCACTGTGATCAGTATGTCTTTAGAAGCATAGAAGGTAAGAATTAGCACAGAGAAAACACATAATGGTTTTATCTATAGAAAATTCTATAGGAAAATCCAAGATGGAATATTTTTCCAGAGATGGTGGTATATGAACTAGGAATCTGCAATGAAAGTCTAACAATTAACTTTCTTGGCTGACTTAAAAAATTTAATCTATTTCAATTCTTCTTTAATGGATTGAATTGATGTTCTTTGATAGCATCGTCATGAAGCAAGGGGAAAAACAGGTGATAGAAATGGCAACAATCACCTTGCCCTACAAAGTCTGTATGCCTAGAAATTGCCCTTATTCCAAGCTTGACACTCCTCAGAGTGCAGAATTGGAGTTCTCCAGTAGCATTGGTTAGCATTCGCTGTTAGAGCACCACTGTCTATGGATAGTCATATTGCCAATGGCAGCTTTTATCTATGGCTCACCCAGAATATTCATAAGTGCTCTCCACTTTCCAACAAAACAAACCAGTATCCTAATGTTCTCTTTCACTCAGAGCTGTAGCATCAGATTGTAAGTTGGTGTGGGGATTATTTACTTGCTGTTTTAGTAAGTTTTCCTCCTGCTGTGATTAAAAGATCTGACATGAACAATGTTAAGGAAGAAAAGCTTATTTGAAGGCTCACGGTTTCAGAAGTCTCAGTACATAAGAGGTTTGCTCCATTCCTCAGGGCTCAAAGTGAGGCAGAATATTATGGTGGAAGAATGTGGTAGAGGGAAGTAGCCCACATGCTGATCAGAAAGCAGAGAAAGAGACTCCCATTACCAGATACAAAATATATTACCCAAAGGTACACCCCGGATGACCCACCTCCTCCAAACCCTACCCACCTTCAGTTACCATGAAATTTATCCCTTTAATTGACTGGTTGGGTTAAGAGTCTCATAACCTAATCATTTTCCCTCTAAACCTTCTTGCATTATCTAATACTTAAGTGTTTTGGGGGACACCTCACATCCAAACCATAGCACTTGCCTTTTTTTTTCCTGAACTCTTTTTAGTTGAAGATATAAGATGTTTTATTATTAATTATTTTGAGATAAATATAATAACTAAGACATATTGGGGTCCTAATATCAATTTTCCCAAAGTTAAAAAAAAAGAAAAAAAATCTATTTGGGAAGATTTTCCTGAACATCTAATAACCCAGTTTTCTTTTTTCAATCCCAACTCCTGTACATTTGTGTAAGAAATATTTGTGTAAGGAATATTTGTTCATCAAAAATTTGCCAGAGAAAAAATTCTCAGGTAAAATAAAATCTATGTGCAAAATTAGAATTAACTAGCATTTTGTGTGTGTGCATGTGTACGTGTGTGTGCATTTGCAGGTATGTTTGAATGTGTTGGAAACTGAAATGGTGTGAAAGAGATTATTCATATTAAGGATGTAGAGAGAGGAAGGATTGCTAAATTAAAGAACCTATATCTATGCAAATGAGTTTGAAATATAATGTCTGGGAGAATGTTCCTCAAACTGAATTTTTCACTCATTAGAGGGCAATGAAATCAGTTTAGCTGGTTGCAACCAATTATCTCTAATTAAAATAAATTAGTACAACATACCAGGATTTGTCATAAGCAGTAAGAATGAGAATTGGTTTATAAATATTTTTTTCATAATAGTTGACAGATTAGTTGGAGGATAGATTATAGATAATAGATCATACTCTGTTCACAGGATCAATCAACTGATGAAAAGAATCCCTATGTGCTTAAAATATATTATTTACTTAGCATAAAATATATTCTCCTCTGTTCATATGGGATAAAGTTTAAGGATTACCACTTTAGACAACTGAAAAATGAAAAATCTAGTTCCCATTTACATTATTCAATTAAAAATTACTGTGGGAGAGTCACGTGCAATTAAATTTGAAAAAAAAATAGCAAGTACGAATTAAACCTCCATAACTTTAAGTTGATGAAGGAGAAGCAAGGCCTGGGGTGCAAACATTTGTCCAAAGTCACACAAGTGACAGTCTTGAAATCTGCGATTAAGTTCAGGTTATGCTTTCCACATCTGTTGTTGCCTGTATTCTAAGAAATTCCATCATATTAAAGTTAACTAAAAAGTTGTCTTAGCTGATAGAAATAAAATCCCTGCTTGTTATCTATAACACAGGACAATTTAATTTTTAGGAAATAATGACATAAGGGGATGAGGTGTTACAGTGATAGAGTGAATGCTTAGCATGAATGAATTATTGGGTTTGGTCCCTAGCAGTAATGCTCAACCCCGCCAACAACAAAATAACACCACCACCAACAACAAAGAAAAATATAATGGAAAAGATAACATATTCTTTAGTATAGAAAATCTATATTCTACATATATTTGATATTCTTTTTTTTTTTTATGGAATGCTTCATGAATCTGTGTGTTATCCTTGAGCAGGAGCCATGCTAATCTTCTTGGTATTGTTCCAATTTTAGTATATGTGCTGTGGAAGAAAGCACTTCAATATTCTTTTTATTTCCAGAATTTCATGTTCCCATGATCACCTTTACCACAATCTGCCTACATTTCTATTATCTCATTTGTTTGTGCTCTGGGCATTATTGTCAATTTGAGTCCCATGTAAAGAGATGCCACTTATATATAAAGATAAGCCAGTATGAGTTTAAACAGTAATTTAAATGGTGATATTGGACTTGGGATTATTGCTGCAAGCATTATAAATTTTTTTTTTCCTATTGGTAACAACTTGACCCTGGCAACTAACACAATCTATCACTTGCTGGCAGGCAACCAAGAACAAAAAGAACAAAAAGAAAAAAATATAAAGCAATTGAAAAAGATACACCAGCTATGAAGTTTTATGGAAAGTAATATACGGAAGAATATTGAAATATCCTCCTAAAATAAGTCAGAGCATAGCACATACTTCTATAAATCAAGGTTCGATTTTATATATAAAGAGAAAAAAGTTTATAATAAGATTTATTTTATAATAACGGTAAATGATCCATAGTTGTGACAAATTTGTTACAAATTGTGGCTGTAAATAATACATTATTTCATATTTAGAAATATATTCATTGATTATAATCTTTTTTTATTAAAAAATACAACAAATAGTAAAAATAACTTTTAGAAAGCTGTGCCAGTAATTTCTTATTAAGTTAATTTATAGTCAAAATTAAAGTGTAAAAAGTAACCCATTTTTGTTTTACATGCATCCACGGTAAAATGTTCTACTTTAAATTTATCTTTCTGTATGTAATACAAGATGGAGCTACTTCATATGTTACACAGAAAGAGAGGAAGTATGTTTACAGAAAATCTGCTGTATATCAGATGACAGAAAAATAATTTTGTTAAATTTCAAATTATTTTCAAAATGCAAAAAACCTCATATTAGCCTTAAAAAGTCTGCCTTCGTTACAGAGATATTATTAGTCACTATTTTATACATTTACATTACATTTTTGAAAGAATAAATACTTTTGCCACTAGTTTATCAATAAAATTTTCACTATTGGCATTTTATTGACAAAACATCAACCATTTCAACATCATGCTCGATGTGACAATGCTCAACAAAGACCAAGAGTCAAGAAGGCTCCCTCAGGCTCTACCTTGGAAATCTCAAATCCTCCAAATTTATCTGAATTTTTCAAAACACCTCTTTCCTTAGCTTTTTTTATTGTCACCTTATTTGCTTAAAAATGTCCATATTTGAGAGAATGCAAGATGTTAGAGTTGCTGGGCTATTCAGAATTTGAATGACAGGAAAATGGTGTCAAAATGAGGTAGATGTGTGAAGAAAACCATCATATAACTATATGTCTGTCAAAGATTTGCAGAAGCCCAGTGGTGCTGCTGTAATGAACAGAAGGTATAAGGAAGTACACATCAGCCTGGCAGGGACAATGGTGTTGTATCACTGAAAAGCAAGGGTAAACCAAAGGGAAAGATAAATATGGTAAGAAAATTTGGCACACAAAAGGTACTCCATGTTTCTTAACTTTTAAGTGAAGAACAGAGGTGGAGATCAAGCTCAAGTTGTTAATGCTGAACCTGTTCTTACAGGAACCCAAGAGTCCTTAACAAGTACACTCTAGTTCAGCCAGTGCTTACTGCATGACTTAAAGTGCACCTGGAAAATCAAAATCCCCACACAGTTACAGAGAATAGTGCATCCAAGGGAATTCAAGACAGAGGTACAGAGTACAATCTCCTCTTCCTTTGAGCCTTGCACTTCATGAAAGACAACAAGAAATGAATCAGGGAAATTGTCCAAGCAGACACGATTACATTGGGGTCAGGTGAATGCAACCTGATTTTCTTTCAATCTATGTGGTACCATGACCAGCTGAGAGAGATCAAGGAGTTTAATCAGGTGAATGTGATTACATTCAGGAACAGAGACTTGGAAATTCATATTTGTGTAGTGGGTGGACAGAAAACCTGTTGTACATCATCCTCCAGAGTGGTCTGGTCTGTCACCCTCCCCCATGAGTATAATTCTGGGGAGAAGGTAAAAACCCCAATGCTCAGCCAAGATCAACATCTACTCAGCTCTAGTGGTGCAAGGATTTAAGTGCTCCAGTGTACATACCCTAAACAAAGTCGAAAGTTCCATTTAGAACTCATTCCCGGTAGCCAGAGTTTCCCAAATAGATCTCTGTACCACCCTGACCAGAAAGAGGATTACTCTATGATATTTGGAGAAAAACACAGCAGAAGGTATTTCCAGTTCCATCCCCCTTGTACTGATGAAAAGAACAATTTCATCTGGCTGCACTTCCATTCTACTCTAGGAGTTGGAGTGCTGAAATCTACAAAAAGAAGATTGGTTTAATATCACTCTGCCCTGGTTCCCTGTCACAGGCATGTAGCCTCTTAAATAAGGGCAGAAAGACTGTCTGGAATAGGATGTAAATACTCAATTTCAATTACGTTGGTGGAAAAATTTAAACAATTTTAATTAAGAAGTTTCTTTTTTATTCTTGCTGTTCTGGCTGTATTTTCTGATTGGTTCATACATATACATATGCTCGTTTCTTTTTTCCCCACCTTATTAATTTCTTTTCCTTTCACTTTTACTAATTTTTAATGTTTTTCTAAGAGCTGGTGAATTTTGTTTCTTTTTATTTAAATTTTCTTGTTCTCTTTTCTTTTTAGTTGTAATATGTGATATTGTAGGAATTCGTGTTGCTTTGCTCTATTTATTTGTTTTATTACTCTTATTCCACCAGTTTTCCCTTTCAGAGAAAACAACTTTGTTCTCTTTCTTCTGCTTCTTTTCTTCCTCTCGCTTTGGAGACTTCATGCATGACCTTGCCTCAATTTCTTGTCTCATGTTTTCTAATATTCCAACCTTCCTTTTTTCCTCATATTTTAACTTCTTTACTCTTAATGGACTATATTTTTAATATCCTTTTTATAGTTTTTTAAGTGTATTTCAAGTCATAGTACACATATGGAACACAATTTTCCATCTCTCTGATTGCAAACAAGATAGAGTCACACCATTCGGGTCTTCATACATGTACCTAGGGTAATGATGTCCATCTCATTCCACCATTTTTGCTACTCTCATTCCTCTTCCCCTTCCCCACATCCCCCCTGTCCCATCCAAAGTTCAACATTTCCCCCATGCTCCCCACCTCCACCCCACTTATGTATCAGCATCCACTAATCAGAGAGAATATTCAGCCTTCGATTTTTTGGGATTGGCTTACTTCACTTAGCATGATATTCTCCAATTCCATCCATTTACTTGCAAATGCTGTAATTTTAATGCCTGAGATGAGTGTGGTCTTACCAACTCCTGAGATGCCCTCAGCCATTTTCCTATTGTTTCTGGGTAAAGTATTTACCCTCTCTTTAGTGGCTATAATGATAATAATTGCAACTTTCTTAGCTCTGATTTTACTCACAGCTTTCTAGCCAAACTGCAAGTTTTTCAAGTCTTTCTGTTTTGCTTTCTATTCTTGATTATCATAAAAAACTTGGATAAAAGCTGCCACCATATCCATGCTCTTGCCTGAATGCCTGAATACTATGTTGCCTAGAAATTTCTTCCATCATATTGAGAAGTCTATCACCTTTAAATTCACTCTTTACAGAAAGTCTCAGGGGACTGGCAAAATGTAGACGACTTCTTCTTCTTTTTTGGTACTGGGATTGAACAAAAGTGGATTTACTACTGAGCTACATTCCTCTGTCTTCTTTATTTTTCATTTAAAGACAGCATCTCACTTGCTGAGGCTGACCTCAAATTTGAGATCCTCTTGTCTCAGACTCCCAAGTCTCTGGAATTAGTAGTGGGCATTACCACAAATTGGCTCTTCACTTTTCAAAATATTGATTAGAGTTGTTTTAATTTTTAATTTGGTATTATTATTATTATCATTATATTTTTCAGTGTTTTGGCTCAAATCCAGAGCCTTAGGCAAACACTTAACCACTGATATATATCCCAAAATCTTAACACTATTTTTTAATTATTTGTAATGAGTAATAAAATATGCATGCTTCTATCTCCATTGACACATGTGTCAGAGATAACAGAGGAGGCCACTATGCATTAATTGTATATATAATGTATCTGATCATGCTCAGCAAGGAGGTATATACGTTGTTTGATTCTAAAATAAATTGATCCATTAAAACTCTTACTAAACATACACAAATTTTTTCATTCTCATAGCCATGCACATTTATCATTATTTTTACAACTATAATGGGCAAAAATAAGTCAGGAAGAGTGGTGCATGCCTATAATCATAGTGATTCAGGAAGCTGAGGCAGGAAGAGGTCAAGTTCAAGACCAGCCTGGACTACTTAGTGGGATCCTGTCTGGAAAAAATACACTTTTAAAAAGGGCTGGAAATGTAACTCAGTGATAGAGTTCCCTTGGAAATAACGCCTGTACTAGAGAGAAAACAAGAAAATAGTGGGCAAAAAATATCTTGTTTAATTTACAGTTCAGTGATTGCTAGTCAGGTGATATCTTTATAGATTCATTCATACTTTACTCTATTTTTATATTAATATCTTTTTAATATGTTTTTTCTATACTTTTGTTAATTATATTTCTCACTTACTGCTTTGTAAGAATTTTCAAATATTTCAGACAATGTTTGTCAATCATTTTACTCTAAGTATCTCATCTTTATCCCTTTCTTTTATTTTCCAATTTTAAAATAGTTTATTTCTCATATATGAGATATCTTTAATGTTTGATGTAATTGTCTTAATGTTTGCTGTATATTCTGAAAATATTTTAATCTGGCTTGTAAATGTTCCTTTTTTCTACTTAATAAGCATTATTGTAATAATTAGGTGTTTTAGTCAGCCTTTTTTTGCTACAGTGACTAAAAGATCTGGCAAAGACAATTTAGAGAAGGAAAAGTTTACTTGGGTGCTCACAGTGTCAAAGGTCTCAGTCCATGTACAGCAAACTTCATTCCTCAGGGTTCAAGGTGAAGAAGAACATCAAGTTGGAAAAGTACAGCAGAGAGAGGTGAATCACATGATGATCGGAGGCAGAGAGAGACTTCACTCAGAGAGACTTCACTCACCAGATACAAAATACATAACCCAAAGGCATGCCCCTGTGATCTGCCTCCTCCAGCCACACCCTACCTCCTTTCTGTTAGCAGCCATCAGGGTAGTAATTCACTGATTGTGCTAAAGCTTTAATAACCCAGTAATTTCTCCTCTAAATATTCTTGCATTGTCTCACACATGCTTTTGAGGGATACTTCACACCCAAACCACAACACTAGATATTTATTAGTTTATTTTTCCCATATTTTTATTGATATTGTTATAATTATATGTAATATAATTAATATATTATGTATTCATATGTATGTATAATATGTTACATATTGATACATGCACACAATATGACAATATAATTTTGATAATGTATTTAAAATATTGAATTGTTTCCTTAAATGAAAACATTATAATGTCCCACCTTTTACACATTTAAAAAATTGTATTACATTACAGAGATAATGAATGTAATATACAGAATTCCGCTAATCCATTTAACCAGCTTCTTTTTATCTATTAATAGTTACTATATTAGTCAGCTTTTTGTCACTGTGACAATATACCCAAAAAAGTGTTATGAAGAAAAAGTTTATTTTGGTTCAAAGTTTCAGAGATTTCTGTCCATGGATATTTGGCTCTATTGTTTCTGGGCTTGTAGTGATGCTGAACATCATGGTGGGGAACATGTGATAGAATGAAACTGTTCACTTCAAGAAGGCCAGCAACAAAGAGAGAAATATCTAGGGACAAGGTAAAACCTTCAGAAACACACCACTGCTGGGGACCAAGGCTTCAACACATGAGACTTTGGGGGATATGCCAGACTCAAACTGCACCATGGTACATATTTTAAAACTAATAAAACAATGTGAAAAGTTTATTATGAACTAAAATCTACATTCTATTCAGATTTGATAATTTTTCCACTAATATTTCTTTTCTGGTCTATGGTTAACAATATTACTTTTTATTATTACTTTTTAGTATATTTATAGGAATACAAAGCTAATTATTTGCATAACTCATTAAAATAATACTTTGGATGATGTTATGGTGTAGATGTGAGGTGTTCCCCAAAAGCTCACATGTGAGACAATGCAAGAAGGTTTAGAGGAGAAATGATTGGGTTTTGAGAGTCTTAACCCAATCAGTGGTTTAATCCCCTGGTAGGGATTAACTCTGTAGTTACTGAAGTGATAGGATTTAGCTGGAGCAGGTGGAACTGGGGCGTGGCTTTGGGTATAATTTGTATCTGGTGAGTGGAATCTCTGTCTCTGCTTTTGGATCACTGTGATGTAAGCTACTTCCCTCTGCCACCCTCTCCCACCATGATGTTCAGCCTCATCTTGAGCCAGCCTTCTATGCACTATGACCTCTGAAACTGTGAGCCCTCTATAGTTGTTCTGCTCAGATCCTTTAGTTGTAGCATGAAAAAGCTGACTAAAACAGATAATTCTTCAGCATTATCTCAATTTCTAGGTTTTGTCTTTGTTATTTTTTTCCTGTGGGGGGGTCGTTTTGGTTTTTCTCATTAGAATTGAAGTTTATTTCATTGCCACAGGCATCTTGGTAGTGGACAAGTCTGCAATTATTCTCTTTGTCATTTTTGTGTAGCACATTGGTCTTTATTTTCTAATAGCATTTGTTAAGTGAGTCATTTAATTGAAATATAGCACACGAGCTTACAGGCCAATGGTTTTCAAATAATGAAAATATGCATCTTCAGCTTCCAGAAAAAGAAATTATAGATCAGGTCACAGACTCTTCCTTCCATCAGCCTTCACATTTCTATCTGAAATGGTATCCACTGTCCTGATTTCTAAAAGCATAGACTAAATATACTTATTGTCACCTTAACATCAAACAGAGTAATTATTGTCTTTTGCTTGTTTTTTAGATTGACTTCCTTCACTTAACATGATGTTTGTGAGATCCATTCATATCACCACGTGTAATAGTTATTCATTCATTGTTATTACTATCTTTATTTCTATTTTAAAAAGATACTGTGCCTAAACTATCCATTCTACTATCACATTTGGTTATTTGTTACTAAACTTCTCTCTCTCTTTTTGTTGTTTTGTTTTTGTTTGTTTGTTTGGTACTGAGAGCACTCAATGACTGAGCCACACCCCAAGCCCTATTTTGTATTTTATTTAGAGACAGGGTCTCACTGATTTGCTTAGCGCCTCACAGTTGCTGAGGCTGGCTTTGAACTCACAATCTTCCTGCCTCAATTTCCTGAGCCACTGGGATTACAGGCATGGGCCACTGGGTAAAGAGATTGATTATGAATCCAAAACAATCCAAAATAATATTGGAATCTAATATCCAATTCAGAGAAAAAGAAAATATTGTACATGTTAGGAAGTTTTCATGTTTTTTTAAATTTATTAGGGAAAAAGAGCAGTATTGAGGTCAACTTACAATATACAATTGAATTTTGATGTTTTAAGGCAGAGTGAATTTAAAACTAATAAATGCAGTACATAATGTGGTGGAGAGGGTTACGGTAGGATGAATGTTGTAGATATAGATAAATAGAGCTCTATCTCTATAATATACACTTCTACAATGTCTTATTAAGAAACCTTGTATTAATTCATTGTAGTTCAGTAGAATAATTCAGTAATATTTTTCAATTATTGTTGAAATGATTGAAGTATAAATAGCTTTGATGACATTTTTGATTTTCGCCATATTATTACTTATATAATCCTTGTAGTTCCTTATGTTTGTTCTCTGCTGAAAAATGTATGGAAGCAAATTGGATCAAGGTGAAGCATGTGAAAGCCAAATTTTTCATAGGCTTCTAATTTAAATGGGGTTACCCTTTGCTAAACTGGCAGGGCTAAGGTCCAGGATAGAAGCCACAGGAGAAACACTAAAATTTATTCCTTTCAATCCCTTTATGGCAGTTCCCTCTGCATATTGTGGAAACCCATTACTTTATAATGGCTGTGTTTGCAGGTTGGAGACTCAAAGAGAGAATACTGGTTATTAATCAATTCACATAAAATGTACTTTTAATTTTAAAATTCTTTATAAAAATTACCTCTGTGATTTGGGGTTAGTGTACTTTATGACATTCACATCAGAAGTGTTCCAACTAAAAATGCTATTTACTCTACTCCATTATCCTACAAGAGGCAGTTGTTTCATAGCCCCACTAATATTTATCAAGTGCATTGAATTCTGTGTCTATTGTTCACTCTGTCAGAATTGTGTGGCTTATTCAATATTTTTATTTATATGTTTTAGTATCCAGAACTCAATATAATAAGTGTCTAGATGTTTGTAAATTTTCAACAATTGTTTGCTGATGGCCTCAGTGACTTAATGGCTAACTTAATGAAGAGTCAGCTGAAGTCCAATCAATGGATATACTTTGATTGCAGTGATTCTCCAATTCTCATGTCTCCTTTATATCTAAAATCTACCTTCTTTGAAAAGAAAGTTTTCCCCTCATTTTTCCCAAAATTTTACCTCTGTTTTTCAAGATTTCTGAGTGAGCAAAAAACATTGGATTGTAAGAATCTATCAGTCAAATCAACCCTAGTAGTCACTGTGGAAATAGATGCCCTGAGACTCTCTTCTTTCAAGCACTGAAAACATAATTGTCTTTAAGATAAAGTAATGTGAGGCAGTTCCAAGATGGCATCCTAGACAGACCCTGCGGTCAGTAACCCCAGAACCGGTGATTGAAGTTGTGGAATTACCATCTCCCAGCCAGCTTCTGGACATCATCCTATAGCTGTTCCCACAGGAATTCCACTTGCGCATGTAAACACAGCCACCAGGCAGCAGCATTTGCCACAAGCAGCGTGACTTCAGCAGTACCCACGCCAGCAGCTCTGCTGCAGGCGGTTCGGAGCCCCAGGCCAGGGCCCCTCACCAGGCAGGGCCTGCTTCTACACCAGGGGGCATGGGACAGCTCATGGGAACAAACTGAACTCAACACAGAACACTGTGAAAAGACAGCGATTTCACCAGTGGCCCGACCCAGAGTTACACCCTGCTGTGAAACCCACACCTGGGACACCAGCGGGGAAAGCCCAGGAAGCAAAGGACAATGCCACCTACTGGAGGGAAACTATATCCATATAGGAATAAAAACCGTAACAACTTGGATCAGCAGAGCTAGAAGGAAAGACACGCAATCACCATGAAAAAACAAGGAAAGAAAGTGACTCAAATAAATCAAGATAACACACTACGTGAATCTATGGTCAGTACAGCAGAAGAAATGACAGAACAAGAATTCAGGATGTACATAACCAAAATTCTCTGTGACATAAGAAATGATATAAGAGAGCAAGCCCAGTCAGCAAAAGACAATTTCGATAAAGAGATTCATAGGAAAATACAGGAAGTAAAAGATCACTTTGATAAAGAGATACATAGGCAAATACAGGAAGTAAAAGATCACTTCAATTAGGAGATAGAGAATCTGAAAAGGAATCAGACAGAAATCCTTGAAATGAAAGAAACAATAAACCAAATTAAAAACTAAATGGAAAGCATCACCAACAGATTAGACCACTTGGAAGACAGAAACTCAGATACTGAAGACAAAATATTTAACCTGGAGAATAGAGTTGACCATATAGTGAAGATGGTAAGAAGCCATGAACAGAACATCCAAGAGCTTTGGGATAACATTAAAAGACCAAACTTGAGAATTATTGGGATAGAAGAAGGAATAGAACTCCAAACCAAAGGAATGAGCAATCTATTCAATGAAATAATATCAGAAAACTTTCCAAATATGAAGAATGAATTGGATAATCAAATTCAAGAGG